>CM074181.1:67057041-67701791 GCA_037179385.1 Holothuria scabra
CGGAGAAGTTTCAGATTTACCGAGGTTCCAACTCATACCCTAATGACTAAAAGTCTGCAGCTATGCAGGGCACTGAGCAAATTCTTGTTACATTTAAAGTATACTGAATCTTTTTTAACCCTTTACCGTTGTTTGGGTCCTTATGGACCCATGCGAAGAGCTCGGCTGTCACACATCTTTACTGTTTCACGCGGAGCTCGAAACTGCGAGTAGCTACCCGAAAATTTGGCCACAACAGCGAGAGAGACAATAGTTTAAGGTCGCGGGGTCAATGGCCTACGGAAGCCGATGCGGGGCGGGCTACGTCCGCTTTTCCGCCCACTCCCGAGGCGCGCAAATATGCCCCGATCGGAGCACAACGGTAAAGGGTTAAGGTTGTTTTAGGATCTGACTCAAAGAAACTCTCACGTTGAAGCAACAAGTAATGCATTATTTTTCATCTAGACACCCTTGAAAACCGAAAAAATTTCCAAAGGCGAAGGAAGTCACCCGTTCTAACAGACCTTTCCCCCGGACAGCGATTCATGTGTGTTCTCCTTTCCAGAAAAAAAATGTGGTAAACCTAGCCACCGTCCCCGTCACAAAGAGAATTCTAAAAAATACTCTTATACGTATTGCCCGTACACAACTGAAGTGGAACAAAAAATTGACCTCAAAAGATGCTAAATTTAGCACCAGGTTCCATTGTAGGGTACTTAAATGTTCAGAAATTTCTCAAGGGCGGTGTCCCTCTCCCCCCTTACACTCATCCTCAACGCCAGCAGTAAGGCACTGCAGTTAGCCCCCAAAGCAAAACTACTGCCTAAACCTTAGTAGATAGTATATGTCCACTCTTAGACTTGTGCCAATATGCGTTTCCACCTGATTCATTGGAACATCGTTGCGCCAGACTTCAAGTAAAAGAAACCCTGTTTAAAGCAACAAATATTGCACCATTTTGCATCTAGATCCCTTGAAAATCATGAAAAAATCCACAGGGAAGGGGAACCTCCACGTAGATACCTCCCCCATGATGGCAATCCATGTCCTCTTTGACAGGAAATAAATATGGTAACCATACTTTCATTACTCCCCAACCCCATTTCCTGTGGTCCCTGAAAAGTGGAAGTACTGGCTGAAGTAACATGGCATATTATTGCACATTTTCCCTCCCAGTCACTTATTGGGAAATTGCAGACATGAGATGCATATTTCAAGGCTGGGTACACGCTTCTTAGAACAAGCGAAGAGTGCGAGTTTTCGGCATCTGCGGGTATCTTAAGCGTAAAATTTTCTTGTACGATCCGCGCCATCCGATGGTTGTGCTCCGCTTTGATAGTCTTGCTCGCACTTTCCCTGACCTGTATTTAAATTCGATAATGTTGTTCTTGAAATTGTTGATGATTACACCTACTTAGGTACTGTGATTAATTATAACAACAAGTTCAATAAAGCTAAGAAGAAGCAAGTTAACCAGGCAAGAGGTGCCCTATATAGTCTCCTAGCAAAATCCTATAGGTTGCAGTTACCCTTTGATCTACAATTACAATTATTTGATCAAATTGTGCTTCCTATTCTCTTCTATGGGTGTGAAGTATGTGGTTATGGAGACATTATGCAAACTGAATCATTCCACCTACGAATTCTGAAGGTTCATAATTATTCTGCCAATTGGGGAATTAGGAAGACATAGGTAAATTAAGACAATTGAAGTTAGAACGATCACTTTTTGGGCAAGAATTGTTAATGGTAGTAAACAAAGACTTTCTTATACCTTATATAATCTATTAAGAAGCTTGCATGAAAAAAGGTATTTATAGCTTGGGTTGGATCACTAAGGCATTCTTGATTATTCTGGTATGCCCTATGTTTGGAATTCTTGGACCCTTAATAATGAAACTCTAATTGACAGTAATCTGCTTAAAAGTTCACTAAAGAGAAGACTCTCTGACATGTATGAGCAGGACTGGCTTTCAGAAGTGTTTAATAATTCTCAGTGTAAGAACTATCGTATTTTTAAGACTAAATTAGAACTAGAAAAATACCTCGTATGTAAAGACCGTATACATTTGTGTAAGTTTCGTTGTACTAATCATAAACTCCCTGTTGTCGCTGGGAGATTTCCTATCATTATTTACAACGAAAGATTCTGCCATTATTGTGGTTCTGAGAGATTGGGGGATGAATTTCACTGTTTATTTGAATGTATAAAATGTTTCACAGGGAAAGGAAAACTTACTTAAAACGCTTCTTTACTGTTAATCCTGATTCAATTAAAATGAAACTTCCCTTTTTAAAAATCTTGCTAAGTTTTCAACTCTCATCATTGATTTTTTCAGCTAATTTATCAATTTTTCTGTTAGACTGGTGGCACAGTTTTCTCGCTGCCTTCATAAGTTATATAGCTGTACTTGTTTTTCTTTTTATCCCTTTCTATCTCTTTCTCTTTTTCTTTTCTCTTCTTATCACTTTGCCATCTTGTAAACTTGGATCGTTTCTTGTATCATATTATCAGGGGTGGCGCCAGCGGGGGGGGGGGGGCGGGGACATGCCCCCCCCGTCGGGGAACACTGCCCCTCCCCCGTCGGGGAAGGTCGGTGGTTTCGTCGGGGAGGCCTAAAAAATAAAAAAAAATATAAAGGAAGTCCGCAAGGACTAAAATTACTGGATGAGTGACCTTGAACATATTTTTCCTTTTATAACATTATTTTAATACATATAGGAATCGATTTTCAATTACTGCTCATAGCTCATAGTTCATAGCTCTGTTAAAACTCATTACATGTACCTTGTCCCATCTTAAATCAGTGCGCGCAAGGTCACTTATAAGCAAGACTTGTGCTAGTGCCCCGGAAATTTCACGTGCAGACGTAACCAACGGTGGTACCAGCGGGGAACCAGGAGCCATGCCCCCGTCGGGGAAGGCTGCTCTTCCCCTGTCGTTGAGAAAATCCAGTTTCGTCGGGGAGCCTTCGTCTATAGGCCGACGATAAAAGATGTAAGCCCGATAAACGTTAGTCCCAGGACGATCTTCTTGATTTTGCTTTACTAGTTTTCCTTACAAAACGGACGAGACTGAAGTTGTTCAGGTGCATGCAGTGCCCAAATGGTTTGCCATCTGTCCTGTCCCGACAGCCGAATTCGAGCAACGGTTATGACAACCGGCCAAGTTATGGTGGCGCTCCGCTTTGATAGTGTTTTGGTCGAACATATTACTCAGCAGAACAATGCATGCTTGCAAATTATTCTTCGTTTGCGGGAAATATGAAGGGAAAATTTTAAAGCGGATAAAGCTGAAAATAAAGACTGCTTTGTTGCTGGTTGCGAGCCTGGGAAATGCCATTTCTGGCTGTCAGGGGTTTTCAATTTGTCAAAAATTTCTGTGCACTTCTAGTTAGTTTTTCGGGCAGGATTACATTTTTCAAACAAACTAGACTATTTTGCCTCCTACCAAATTGAAACACTCCGGTACGCATATGTCAATATACAAAATATAAAACTTGAAATATATGAGAAGCCAAACTTTTTCTGCGAGGAAAATTCCGAAGGCCTTAGTCTCAATGACGTAATTCAGAATCCCCAACAAAACTACAAATCACCCCTTCTTTATTTTCCTCATAAGAGGGTCAGATTCTTCCATAAACCCCCAAAATCTGTCATAAAATTACAGTTCCCACAATATAACCTTCAGATTCTCTCATTTTTGTTAAAAATGATAAACTTTTTCATTTTCCATGGATACTCCGTACAGTAAAACACCCAATTTAACGCTTTTTATCACCCCCACAATTGCTCTTGACATGCATATCATTGAATAAAAAGCCCAAACGTTTCATTGTAACCTTACCCAAAAAGCAAATTTTTTTACAAAATTCTAAAATTTCTCCAATATGATAAGCTATTATTTTCAAATCTTCGTTCAAAAAGGGGAAATTTTTTTCGGGCACATTTCCAGTTTCGTCTGAAAGCCTTATTACCTAGGCCTGGTACGATGAAATGCGTAACCCCAAAAGAGTTCCAGATGTCTCCTATGCAACGTTTTTGATTTTTATGAAGGACAGATTCCTCAATAAACACCCCAACCTTTTAATGGTTCTTACAAAAGCCAATTTTTTTTAAAAAAAACTTTTCCTTCCAAACAAAACTCCAGACTTTTAATATTTGTTGTAAAACCCCCAAAATTTCGGCGAGCTACGCGCGCCTCAGATTCTACCAAGTCACGTCCCACTGGGACTTACTTATCGCTTTTGTCGGGGACTCGATGATGTCCCCCCTATCGGGGAGCCTCGCCCCCCTGTAGGGCAAATCCTGGCGCCACCCCTGCATATTATGTAAATGTTCTTTAATTTTTGTCTTTTTGATTCTAAAACCTCAAATAAGGTAAACAGAATAAATTGAAACTGCCCCCCTCCCCCTCTCCTGGCAAATCCTGGATCCGCCACTGAATATCGTGGGCATATTCTACAACTCCTAGCCCACATGGCGTAGGAATTGTTAATTACATCACCATGTACGCCATAACAGTATGGCTACCATACAAAGTTGGTGCAATGTGCAACACCCTGTAAAAAATAAAACAAAGAAATACAAACATTGTAATTAAATAGTACAACAAAGACTTCATAAATTATTGCTTTATTGTATACCATTTTAAATTGAGTGAATTAACTTCAAGATTTGATATCACAGCTCACACCTCAGCCCAGCAATATCGTTTAAGATAAAAGTTAGACTGTTTTAGTTTACTTTCATGTGCTCAAATAAATATATGGATACTTCCATAAATAAGGGGTCCATTTGTGACATTTTGGGTAAAAACTGGACATTGCATTAAAGAGAAAAGCCAAAAGAGTTTATATGCCAACTATAAAGTAATATTACTCCTCAGTGAGTACAGAGAAATCAAGTCCTGGTGATTGCTTCACGAAAATAAAACTATTGGATTAAAATGGAATTTTGTGTTTCACGTGTAAACGGGACAAAAAGACAGTTTTAAGGATTTTATGCCATATAACATGCATCTTATGGGATACATGACATTCTAAGCTTATATTTTTTTCATCACCATTGACACATTTAAATCGGTTGCAAAAGTTATGTGCAATGTCGTTATTGTAATTTTTATGGTCTTGTGTATAATGGAACACCGTTTTGGTGTCCCGGGTAAAATTTTTACAAGGGGAACCTGAGATTTTCCAAAAATTGTATATGTTTAAGTCATTCATTTTTTCTGAAATCCAGACACAAAATAGGTAGTGACAAGGTAAAATCAAGAAACAGTGAACACGCATTTTTTGCCAAACATTTTCCAATTTGCCAATTGGGGCATGTATATGAGCAAACCGAGGACATATAGGCTAGTCAGATTTTTCAAGAGTAGTGCGGCTTATTCTGGGGTTACGATTTTGATGAAGTGGTAAATGTAGTGCTGATCACTTCTGCTGTAACCTGTGCTAGCTCGTCAAAAGCTTTACTAGGCATATAGCTACTGATAAAATTGTCCTAACGTTAGGCCTATGCCTACTCTGTACTGTACAAAAGCTGAACACGCGTATGGGATGGGTATGTGGATCACTAACGAGACCGACGGGAATCCTGTTTACTTTTTACTATCACTAACTGAACAAACACATTTCACTTACCTTTGAGCATGATCTGTGAGATGATGTTTCGCAAAATCGCCGTTATAAACAAGAGACTTGCCATTCCCCAATCAATCAACCTGCTTTTTCTGCGGCGATCTAGGCTAACGTTAGGTAGGGCCTATTCCGCGTGAGAATGAGAAAGGGAACTCCTTCTTTCGTTTGCTACTGTATTTTTCTCGTTTGATTTCTCCTTCTCGTGACAACGTGTGCAAACGCTGTCCTTCGATTTTTTCTTTCTGAAGTTCTGAACAGGAAGACATTTTGCTGTCGTAAGACTATAAGACTAGCCCCTTCGCTTCGACCGATCTCTCAAGTTCAATGCAGGTTTCCTAGGCCAGTTCGTCTTTTAGAAATTCCCAAGATCACGTCTCGAATAACAACGTATAGCCTCTCAACGCTGAACTACAGTAATAATAGCCTATAAGAGCATCGCAGTCAAACTGATGATTAAAACACAAAACAATTAAGCCGGAAATTTAATACAAATTAGCCACCTTGGCATTCTTATTAGAACTTATTCACATATTTCATAACTAATTAATAAGTGACTTAAAAAAAGTAGAAAAAAGAAACAATCACACAATATTTCTTTTTTCAAAGTGGGAAGGAAAAGAATGATCGAGACGGTTCAAAATTCCCAAGATATTGGGAAAATTCCCAAGGGTCTCTCTGTTGTCACTGAGCAAGGTACTCACTTGTATCAGGAAAACAATCCCTGCTACATACAAATTAACACAGATACTACGCCTGTTAACGCTCACACAAACAAGCATATGTAGCAGTACGCTATCCCACGCAATCGTATGAAATGTTATCATACGGTGTCTATGGGCTACATCCGGGATTTTGGGTGGGATAACAATTTTTTTTGAAGGCTATCCAAATGTCGCCCCCGTTTTGCGCCACGATACTGTGTCTTTAAGAAAGTCCAGTAAGTTAGTGACAGATCTACTTGGCAGGAATTAAATCTGGCTTACCCTTGTGTATACATTGCAGGGAGGTATTGAAACGGATTCCCGACAAAATGATGGTACATTTTATCTGGAACTTCAATATGAATTTGTAATTTGCTCTTTTGTAATTTTTATTAGCAGAGAAAGCTCAATATGACAATTGCTTGAATTCTATCCTTCTAATTGCTCGGATTCTATTGTAGTCTGAGAAATGCCATTTCCGGCTGTCTGAGTGTGGCGATTTTCAAAATTTTTCGTCACGCTCCTTCGTCGGTTACTGGTGGTGGCACTCCGCATATATAGTCTTTCGAGAAGTATCACCCTTCTTTCCCCAAACAAAAAAGCCCGTGTACTGTCTGAATATAGCAGAGGAATCGTCTCCAGTGAAGAATAGAGTCCCCAATCTTTTTGCGACTTTCTCTAAAAGGAGTTTCTAGTTTCTATATATAATCCCTTATGATAATGTCTGTGTTTTCGACGGGGTCGTTGTTTTCATGCTATCAGATTTTGCTAATCTAACAAAAGAACTGAGCTGGAAGTTCAGTGCTCCGAGGGTCCATAAGCTGTGCTTAACACATCCTGTAACTAAAGGTCTTACTTGCGAATTTTTGCCACCGGTTCGCTGCAATTGTTATGTCATGGGCTTTCCCCAAATCCCCAACCGTACAAAAATTTCACTCTTTTCTCTACGTCAGGAAGCACATAGTGAAAAAAGTGGCTTCATTAACTTAAGAAATTTGGTTATCGAGTCAGGAAATAAAACGTTCATCTTTTATGAATGTTCATATATTGTGAATTTTAAAGGCAGTCATTCGTCACCCCAAACTACAGTTTCAGTATACATATATCAAAACTCTCAATTGGTACAGCTCTTTGATTGGCATCACATTCAAACAATGCATCATAGCTCAATTACACAGCACGGGCTCTGAGAGTGTCTTGATTACACATTATGGACTTGTATGGCCATTGGGACAAGCCATGAAGCAATAAACTAGGATTGTGTCTGGGATAAAGATGAGTTTAAGATAAATGTGGGAGGGGCTAGAAGTAAGCAGGTGGGGAGAATTGGAACTGTTTGGGATGATGAAAATATGCACTCTAAGCCAATGGGAAGCACTAATAGAAAATAATTTCTTTTCTTATCAAAGCAATGAACTCTGTCTTTGAATTTGATCCTAACCAAGACGTTTATCACATAAAATGATGACTGCTGCATACGCCTCATTCCTGTCTGAATGTCTCGCGTTAGCAATTTTGTAAATAACCTGTAAGTTATATAAGTTTGCTCCATCCTCATTTGAAGTCAAAATTAGTGCTATCTGCGTCCTCATGTCGAGGTATGAAAAGTCAGAGTTACCCATACCCTCGACGGAAGGGTGACCCTGACTAAGCCAAAGGATAAACCAACATTTACAATTGCTTCTTGGCCTTTTGGCTGAGATCATGTGTACTATCTGTTCTTTTCATCCAGTCAAGAATGGAGCCATGCATGGCAGACCAGTAATGTAAATGGTCTGAAGGCCTTGAGGTTGGTCAAGTTTTGTCCTTAAGTGGACGTATAGCTTCTTCGGGAAGCAGTATCAAGTTTGGTTTCGCCGAACGGCCTTTTGCCAGAGGGTCGGGAGGACTCTGGAAAAAGTACATTTACAATTGTGTTCTCCTTCAGTGGGCGTAATAGCAGCTTCTTCGGGAAGTAGCGAAATTCGTGGTTTCACCGAACGGCCCATTGTCAGAGAGACAGGGGACTTTAGAAAAAACATTAACAATTTTGCCGTTGCTTGAAACGAATTTATGTGTTTTTTTTTTTTTTTTCAAAAAAGTACCTGCTCACTAGGAAAAAGTGCCTACTCACTAATTTTTGAAAACCGAATTGAAATGTCAATTACTCATTAATAATACATTTGTCATTAGTATGTGGAAACGCTTTACAGGTTTAACAAATTTCACGACCCAACTCAATGTATCACTTTGAAGGGCAAGAACAGTCCCCCTAGCTTGATGAAGTGTAGTACACTGTTTATCATAAGCTCCTAGCAGCAATTTTCTCCTCAATAATGCTAGGAGTAAATGCTTGATTTACCTTACACAACCAAACCTCTCACCCCAAACTACAGTTTTGGTACCCTGGTACCAAAATTCTCAATTGGCTCAGCGCTTTGATTGACAGCTAATTCAAACAATGCAAAGTGCCAAAGCTTATATTACACAGCATGAACGGTACTGAGAGTGTTTTGATTTTATAAATTGAGTTTTTCTATACTCACCCTGAACCAATAAACTGAGTTTGTGTCTGGATGAGGATGAATTTCAGACAATTGTGGGAGGGGCTTCAGTAAGAAGGTTACGAGAATTGGTACTGTTTGGGGTGAGAGAACTAGGCCTTTAAATATACAATATAGACGTCTTAAAAGTGTCTGGATTCGAGTTTTGTTCCTACTGACTGGCGGGTAGCAAATGTTACTCCAATTTTTAAGAAGGGGGATCGAAGTAATCCTTGCAATTACAGGCCTGTTAGTTTAACCAGTGTTGTGTGCAAAGTTATGGAATCTTTGATTAAGGATAGTTTACTTAAGTATCTTTTAGATAATGAGTTACTTAATCTGTCACAGCATGGTTTCCTGCCAAGCAGATCTTGTGTTACTAACTTACTGAGCTTTCTTGAAGATGTCTCTTCATCTCTTGATTCCGGGTATGGCGTTGATGTCATTTACCTTGACTTTTCAAAGGCTTTTGATAAAGTTCCATTAGGTAGGCTAATGGTTAAACTGCATAGGTTAGGGGTTCAGGGCAATTGTGCTGATTGGATAAATTCGTGGCTTCATGGTAGATCTCAGAGAGTTGCTGTCAATGGTAACTTCTCCTCTTGGAAAGAAGTCACAAGTGGAGTACCACAGGGTTCTGTCCTTGGCCCACTTCTTTTCTTAATTTTCATCAATGATATTGATAGTTCTCTTACATCTCGTATAAGTAAGTTTGCAGATGATACTAAGCTTTATAGGAAAATTAGCATTTTGGATGATGCCTTACTGCTGCAGAAAGATCTAGATAGGTTATTTTCTTGGTCTCAGACCTGGCAAATGTCTTTTAATGCAGATAAGTGTAAGGTCCTTCATTTTGGTCCCAAAAGTTTTAGCTATGATTATAACATGAATGGTTGTGTTTTAAGTAATGTCACCTCTGAGAAAGATCTGGGTGTTGTAATTACTGGGGACTTAAAGTCATCAAAGCAGTGTGCAGCCACTGCTGTAAAGGCTAATAGAGTGCTTGGATTGATCAAGAGGAATTTCATCAATTTTAGTAAGGATATTGTACTTAATTTGTATAAGCAGTTGGTAAGACCCCATCTTGACTATGCAGCTCAGGCTTGGAGTCCCTTCTATGAAAAGGACAAGTTTGTTTTAGAGCAGGTTCAGAGGAGAGCCACTCGCCTCATTCCTGAGGTGAGAAATTTGCCTTATCATGCTAGGCTTAAACATCTTGGGCTTACCACCTTGGAGCTGAGAAGGATTAGGGGAGACATGCTCCAGGTTTTCAAGTTCCTTTGTGAAAGGAATCCCCTTCTGACTTGTAGTTATTTAAGGGTTCAAGGTAATTCTCGGGTGCGTGGGCATTGTAAAAAGCTTGAAAAGCCTTTTGCAAGGCTTGACATTAGGAAGTTTAGTTTCTCCCATAGAGTTGTCAACGAGTGGAATTGTCTACCAGATTGGGTAGTAAACTCCCCCTCAGTTCACTGCTTTAAGGTTAACATTGACAGGTTTTTCCATGACTGTGGTAGAATCTGATTGTTTGGGGCTGTAGCCAAGCTTTGGTGGTTAGACTTTTGATTAGGGCTTGGTCTTCAGGGCATCTTATGGGGCCTTGGCCCTCCTTTGCCCTTCAACCTGTTATGTTATGTTAAAATGTTATAAAATATACTTTGAAGAGAAATAAGAAGAAATTTGAGAGATTTAAGCTATTTAGCTGTTTCTTCTAAAAAGTTTGAACGACAGCTCTAGACCTTTAAAATACTTGTAAATTATCCTCGTCACCTTTTTTCAGTTTCATTAAGCTTTAAATAATTTTTCTCAGTACTTAAGCTGGAAAGGAGACGAGTTCGACAGTTAAGTCTGCAACTGGAGGGATCGATAACGGTAGGTCAAGATCGAGAGCGGCATTGAAACAATTGCCTTTTTACAGTTAGCCTAGGAGAGGTAGTGCCAATGTTGACTGCGATTCATCAGAAAGATGTCACTAGACTCCCTTAGATAGTGATGGTGAAGCTGTCTTGCTGAAAGAACAAAAAACTATTTAAGCATTCTGAACACGTCCCGCCCCAACTAAACCTCTAAGACCTGCTGATGGAGGTCACAAATTTCGTCAGCACGTCAGAGAGTCTAATGATGCGTTTCAAATACATGCCATACTCTAACCGACAGTCCATGACCACGACGATTTTCTTGATTTTGCTGTCATGGAAAAAACTACCAGATATTTCATCAAACAACCATATTGTTTTTAAAACTTCCTCAACAGCCTACAAATCTAAAGAACCACCGAATTGCCGAAATGAAATGTCAATGCAACGAATTACACGAAGACACCTATGAATACCACAACAGACGACAGTCTAGTCATGGTACAGAGTTTCAAACGATTTGTAATAACGCCCTCCATTCTTTCAAACGCAACGTGCTGGAAGTTGCACAGGGTCTAGCATGGGGCTACAATGTACACAGCAACAAGTGCAAAGAACTATTAGATTTCTCAGTGTGACATATTATTGTGTGAATTGCATTGTGGAAATCCAATCATGTGTGCGCAGGTACGTACGTTCTTGTTTCACCCGACTAGTAGTTTGAACTAGTACATGCACCCGCACATTGCACACAGCAAGGAATTCCAGGTTCGAGCAGTGGGTATCAAATGGGCAGTAAGCTTTGAAAAGTTTGTCTACTGGAAGGGGTTCACTTTATCGAAAGAAGAGGGACTGATTCTTAGAGTAGTCACTTTTCGTAGCTGCCTGTAAGCAAAACGATGTCACTCGATTAAAATAAGAGGCAACCAGTTTTCAAAAGGATAGTCCATTATCGTTTTAAAGAATGGAACGGGAGTCAGGGAACGTGCCGACCGCTCGTAACCGTGTCGCAGGGGCAACAGGAAACCAAGGCACTCGGCCAGATGCCAGCTCGGGGAATAACCCTCCGCAATCCCAACCTGCCCTTGGACTTGAGGATGCACCAAGACCAGGTCCAACAGCATCTCAGTTGCTTTCGAAAAACTTACAGGCGACTATAACGTACTGCAGTGTCTTTTGGAGTTTTGGCATGTGTGTAGCCCTTTTAGGACCAACGATTGAGGATTTGGGCTGTCAAACTGAAAGCACACTGGCCGACATGAGTTACGCATTTTTATCTCAGTCACTTTGTACTCTTATTGGGTCAATGATAGGGGGCCTTCTTGTTGATCGGTAAGTGTCTGGGTATTTTTCCGAAAATGTTAGCCCTGTAAATGATTAGGGGTCCAGGCCTAGAAGCCTATTGTGGGTGACCTGGCTATAGGCTACTTTTGCTCTGACTTAGCTTCGCGGCCCCAAGCTAGCCTTGGGTGAAACGTTTAGGACCCTAACGTAGGCCTAACGTTATAAAGCCAATGCTAACACTAACAGTTACGCAGTTTTAAAACATTATTTCTCCACCGTTAAATATAAGAAAAGAATTAGGGGAGCAGCTAAGTCGATATTCTCAGGGATCAATGTTCACATACAGGTCGGAAATATTCAGTGACACCCTGTTGAGACCGTTAAAACCCTGGGAATGTACGGACATGGGAACATCGAACATAAGCTAGGCCTAAGGGAATAACAAACCAGGTTAGAGTTGGCAGCCATCGAAATAATTCAGACAACATTCATTCATTAATCCGTTGGAACATTGAACCTTGTGACCATGGTATCGACCCCATAAATTAGGCCTAAGTTGATGTAACCTAGGCTATGCAGTTACTTAGAGTTAAGGTTGACCTTTGCTTCTGCACTCGCAAGATGCATCCTCTGAGATATGGGCACAGTTAAGTCAAATGTCCATCAAAATATTCATTTGAGCTTTAAAGGGCCAAACCTCTCACCCCAAACTACAATATTGGTATGGGGGTACCGAAATTCTCAATTGGCACAGCTCTTCTGACTGACAACTAATTCAAACAATGCAGACTTACCAAAGCTTATGTTACACAGTATGAATGGTACTGAGGGTGTTTTGATTATATAAATTGAGTTTTTCCATACTAACCTTGAAGCAATAAACTGAGATTTTATCAGGATGAGGATGAATTTCACTCAGACAATTGTGGGAGGGGCTTAAGTAAGAAGATTTGGAGAATTGGTACTGTTTGGGGTGAGAGAACTGGGCCTTTAACTCAGGAGTAGTCAAAGTTAAGTTAAAATGAGTTGAAGCAACTTAATATGCTCTATATATGGGTGTGATATGCAGGCTGCAATTAAGGAGCATGAAAGTGTTTAAAGTGGTGGTTGAGTTGCAGGACAAAACAGTGGAGCAATCACTCAATGCAAAAAAAAATTTTTATGCTGTGAATATTCATTGTCAGACCTTTACTGGCCTGAGCATCTTACCATTGAAGAGTGTGAGAAGGATTGTCCACAACTTACTAGTATGAAAACACAATAAATTCAGGTTTCGTGGCACTGTATGTTCATATTAAGATACAGAGAGTTTACATAACTTCTGAATCTAATGGTGTTTTCTTCCTATCAGAGGTACACCAGCTGTCTCTGTAATACTTGATTTTATTTAAAGGGGAAGTTGAGCAAAAATTTTAATTTTCACATGGGAAAGAAGAACCATTGAATCTCACAGTGTGGTGAAATTTCCATTCAAATATGTATTTCTCTAATAGCAAATAAAATTACTAGATTTGTTTTCCAAGTCATCTTGAGGGTGGCAGGGACTATATCACTTCCTCACATTTACAAGAAATGTTTTGTTTCCCTTTGTTTTCAGACTGTTATGTTGACCTTGACATTAATAGGAATAGGACCTCCCCGTGGGAATCCAAAGCTTGAAAAGTTCCTATGTCAATTATGCTATCACAATTTAATAATATGAGACTGTCAAGGAGAAAATAAGCTGTAAAGTTTAAAGAAAACAAAAGAGTTCCCATTAATGTGGGGATATGATATCATATGTGCTTGCTTCAAGTTCACAGTTTGTTGAATGTGATCGATTTGCTTGGACCTCTTTTCTTGAGAACCACACAGATTTCAATGCAAAAAAAAACTTTTAGTCTCACAGACTTAGAAAAATGATGTAAAAATAACTCAGCTCCAAATTTTTCATTCTAATCAGATAAAGATTGTGAGTAACTCTCTCCAGGGGGAAGGGGGGGGGGAGCTGGGTAAGGGGCCCTTTCCAAAAGAAGAAAGTAATTCCTGCAACTTGCATTTTATCATATGTTTCAATTCAGTGTCATAATTGAAGCCAAACAACAAGCAGATTCAATGGGTAGAGCTGTTTAGAAATCCTGTGAACAGCAATTGTAAAAGATGAATTTACTTCTTTAAACCTGAAGCTACAGTAAATTTTAGACCTTAGAGTGTACCTCAAGTCAAAAAATTCAAAAATATATATTTACGAAAATGAAAAATGAATGCCAGCAGTCCAACTCCCATCTTCATATGACATTCCTGAGCTGAGATACAGTATAAAAATGTTGAAGTTTATTCACTTAAAACAAATTGGTCTATGGCGCAATAATTTGTGACTTTCTTGTTGTACAACTCACATGACATGCTTTGTTTTCCTTTAAAATTAAAATTGTTTTTATGACCTTGAACACTTCCTGTTTGCTTGCATAGCATGTTTCACAAGGAGGGTTTAAAGGCAGTCATTTGTCACCCCAAACTTCAGTTTCAGTATACATATATCAAAACTCTCAATTGGTACAGCTCTTTGATTGGCATCACATTCAAACAATGCATCATAGCTAAATTACACAGCGTGGGCACTGAGAGTGTCTAGATTACACATTATGGACTTGTATGGCCACTGGGACAAGCCATGAAGCAATAAACTAGGATTGTGTCTGGATAAAGATGAGTTTTAGATAAATGTGGGAGGGGCTAGAAGTAAGTAGGTTGGGAGAATTGGAACTGTTTGGGATGATGAAAATATGCCTTTAATTAATAACATCACTTCATAAGAGTAAGAGTGCTATTACACCTCGGTACAAGGTGCAGAAATGTTCGGAAAAACAAAGAAATACAAGGACTGTAATTTGAGTAGTCCAAGAATGACATCACAAATTAATGCACAACGTACCATTTTAATTTGAGTGAATAAACTTCAACATTTAATATCTCAGCTCAGGAATGTCCTACGTAGATGGGAGTTGGACTGTTAAAATGTATTTTCATGGTCTTTAACATACTTTTTTGAATTTTTTGACTTTAGGTACACTTTAAACCTGAAGCTACAGTAAATTTTAGACCTTAATATTGCATGACCCCAAAATACTGCACATTCTTTCTCAAGTACTGTACTATACTAAGCAAGCAAATGTTCTACTTCACAATTAGGCATGATAATCACTTGATATTGATACTGTATGAAGTCCCCTCAAAGCAACAACATCTACTTTAGGCAAATGAGTATACAGTGACTTTTTCTTTCAAGGTGGAAAAAGGGGGATTTTTCAACTCCAATCTCCCCTTTTCCAGAAGGAAGGTAAGATCCCTTTTTTATTCCCATAAGAATAGAAAAATTTAAGTATCTTTGTTTCATTTAGTAAAAAGAGGACACCCTTTTAGTAATGTTTGAAACTACATAAACATGGAACCATGGAGGCCTTTCAGATTGTGCCTAAAAGGGGCCATGATGGAGGCTTTTGCTCCCTAAACTGGTCTGCAGATTTGACCAAGGACAGTATCAATTTGGAGTTTCTGGTGGAATCCCTGATCTTTATATTTGCAGGTAGTAAGACCAGGAATCCAATTTGTAATGCAGTCTATTTCAACAGAGTCCTGGAAATGTTGGTACAATACTTTTAACGTACAGTAGTCATAAAAAACCTGGCAAAGACTGTTAAAAATGTGCAAAACATTTCAAGGTCTGGAAAAATTTTTAAATTTACAGTCCGAGTTATTTGAAATTCTCGAAACAATATGAAAATTTTCACAGAGCGACATTGTTTCACTTACTCATATTATCAAAATGTATTTTTTCTCCCAGTATCAAAACTGATTCTTTATTTGGTCCTGGAAAAGTCATGATCATGATTCCCTAGAAAGTGCAGGACTTCTGATTAATTTGTTTTACAAAGTTTATTTATTTGCACTTTTCACATGTGAAATAACAGACATGTTCCACAAATTTAATAACATCAGATTTATGTCAAATTTATGGTCAGCATTTTGTAATTCATTCTGTGACCCTTGACTGAGTGATGACACTTTATATCCAGACATCATTTGGTGTTCAAGGTTTATAGCAAATTATAAAAATTGCTTAAAAAGCTATGTACAGTAAGAGTACATGGTACTGTACCTTTCAAATAAGGGCCATATCTAACAAAATTAATAATCTTGCTTAGAACAAGATAAGTAATGTTCTCAAAATGTAACTTGAATTTAGCTGGCTTGTCTTCAGAATATGTGGGGAAATTTTGCTTTGCTTGGTAGTACTGTACACAAAGCGTGACAACTTATGTGTGATACTGTAAGTACTGTCAACATTTCATAGATCCATGCTTGCTTACTGTAGATGGTATGCATGGTTTAAACGTTAAATTTACTGACCTATGTATTAATTGCCAAGAGTTAAAATGTATTCAGCTTCCTACAGGTGGTCAGAAAATATGTGGATCCAGACCTATTATACAGTCTTTTTTTCTTTCTTTTTTTTTTTTTTTCTTTTTCTTTTGAATTCACACATGATTTGGATCATTTAATGCAAAGACTGAGTTAACACTAGTACAGAAAAATAACTGTGATCAAAACCAAATTATAATAATAGTTCTACTTAGGATATTGCCTTTGGATACAAGTAGTCAATAAATCTGATTGATTTGAGGTAACACCTCTTGCCCTGACAATCATGTTGTCATATTCTCTTCATATTCTCCATTTTGGAGTGAGCTCTGGCTTTAATTACTATTAAACAGTACCAGTGTGTGTTCCCCATGTCACAGAGTAACAGAAATCAGCAGCTGAATGCTTGCTTACATCTAACCAGTAACAGGTCCTGTATGATGTGATCATTTAAAATAAACATCACACCTTACAGTAAAGTATGGAATAACCAGCTGCATGGTTTTTTTGAGCATGCCCGGTGTACACGTGAAGTTAGTTAATACAGTAGATGAGGTATAGCAGCTCAGTCTTTTACCTTGAACCAAAATGCTTGAAGTCCGGGCTGTGTACAAACTTTTCTCCACTGCAGTTGTGGTCACATGAAAGATCCTATTGCCATTCTGTACTTACCTTTACAGTATGTACAAGTACAATATCAGTGATGAAAGAACTTTCCAAGTTGAAAGAAGAAACTGATAAACTTCTGTTAATCTAGGAATTGGAAAAATGCAGGATCATATTTTTTGCAGTGCAATTGAGTTTTGGGGGATTAAAATTGTGTGTTTTTGAAATTAAGATAAAAAGGGTCAATTTTTTTGCTCCATTCCCCCCCAAAATGAAAATGTATCCAATCATTCTTGAAATTTATGATTTTCATAAGGTTAAGTAATGAAAATGTTACCATCAGGCCCTTCTTGTGAAAGTTAATGTGGGAGAAGACTCTTACATGGTTAAGTCAATGGGACTTCTCCATTAACTGTAAAGGAAATATCTGACGTTACGTAGTTCCAACAGTTTACACATACGAACAAGTTACAGTAACACGGATGTCTGCATGCAGTGTGTACCGCTAACCTGGATTTATGTGAGACTGCAAAAAAGCTTCATACCTGCACTGCACTGACCGTGCCACTGTACGTTCATTCATATGTGTAAATACAGGGAGTTACTGGTGAATATACCAACAGACAGTATGCTACGAAGATGCTGCATAATTATAAGGGAGGGTGTAAGGCTAATGCTTGAAGAAACACTTGCTGCAACTTGATCTTTGTAAAACTTTCAGCCACACAGACAGTATACACTAATAAAGGGTACGTTAGTCTGTAAGCATGGCACCTCTCCTGCAAACTTCACTGCATTGATCTGGGTGTATTGTGGGTTGTTAAGTATTTCATAATCACACAGTTGACCATACAAGAATCAAACATTCTAAACGTAAGTCAAAACAGTACCGGCATTGAAACCATGAATAAACCAGCTCACTGTTACTTAAGCTAATAATGGGTCAGCAGCAAGATACTGTAAATGTGACTGCCTATTTGGCATTTAAAATTGCACTTTTTTTGTGCTTTTTCCAAAATCAAAGTGCTTTTTGTGGTCTACAAAATTCTGCATTTGTCCAGTCCGCCACTATGTTAATCCAAGTAAAAGCAAACATGCTCTAGAGAAAACAGTCTTGTAATGAAGTTGTTCAGTCTCTCGTCTGTCCATTACAACTGAATTTATAATAATATTTCGAGTCTGAATGAACCTCAGTCATTCCTATCTAGGCAAGCAAAGGGGAGCCTACAGTAGTACTGTAAGTACAAGTTTCAAAACCTCATTTGATCAAAGGCATGTGGAAGAAAAATAAGGAGATAAGTGCAAATTAATGATTTAAAATAAATTTGGGACTTCTGCCCTTACCTAGTTTTAAGTGGGCAGTGGTAAAGGTGTGGAAGTATATGTACCAGTAATTGTCTGTGAGGGTTAGTTATACAGTGAACAATAGAGTCACATCCAAAACGTTTTGTCCTGGTCCGCTTGTTGTGATGTAGGCCTATTGATTTCTCTTTGTTGTGTAAAGTCAATGAAAACCTCTCAGCTGCCCATGTCTAGTACGAAATAGCATAGAGTTCTGCAGGTATTATGAAGTATGGACTGCTATTCTTTAAACTAACTTCTTAGAGGGAAATATATTTTAGTATTGGGTGCAGTATATTGGCCAATTACTATGACTGCATCTGTCCTCTGTGAAAGACATCTTGCCTTCATGCCCCATTGGTCAAAGTAGAAAATAAGATTACATGCATTATTTTGACCACCAGGAAGGGCTAAATAGCATGCAATTTGGCTTGCACATGCAAAATTGTTCTTGTACTTTGCAAATGTCATGTTGAGTTTGTGCATGTAGCTTGAACTTTTCTTTGTCAAAAACTACCCCTCCCCTCCTTCATTATCTTGTCTGGTTGTGAAGTCAGTTACCCTGAATTCTTTTTCAACTGACTACGGGCTTGACAACTGATTCTGGTGGGTTTTTGGCCTCAGTAAAATGTTAATTATTAAATGCAGTAAGACTTTGCACAAATGTTTTGAGTTATTTCCTGACAGTAAAACACATTCCCAACACTGCACTTTTAGAGCTGGTTGGGCATGGTTTAAGCAACAGGGTGCCAGTATGGGCATAGTCCTATATGGATAAGAATCATCAGAATTTCATACTAAAAAAAATGTTCAGTTATTATCTACAGTACACTATACCTACACCTGTAGGCCTTTTCAACTGCAGACTGTATTGACTTTACAATATATACAGTACAGTTGATTGACATTATGACCCTTGTGACACTTTTGTTTACTTATTTCATGCAAGTCTAGTAGGCCTAGCCTTTTATAATTGCAGTGTGCATTTTTACTATGATAGTCATTACTTGGAGACCATTTTCGTGGCTTAGTTCTTGTTAAGAACTTTCAACATTTATCAACAATTATTGTTTTAAATTCAAAAATAAAAGATGGAAATTAAAAGAAGGAGAGGTATCTAGGGGAGGACATTACAGATTATTTTCTCAAAAGGTCAAAAAACAGTATAGAACATTGCTCAGAAGTAGAAGAGTATGTACCTTCTAGAGATACTGTGAACTGTACTCAGTGATCTTACATTTTCCATTTCTAATGATTGCTTAGATACTACTGCACATGACAAACAATTGATGTAGAACAGATCTTCATTTTGCGACAGCTTCATTTGTCATAAGTAGGAGATGTCAGCAAATTTGTAGGCTAATTGGGGAGATGAAGCAGAGAGCTAAAGGTTTCCATGTCATTTTGTTTTTATCTTGGAGCAAAGTTACAAAATCTTCCGTGCCCTATTTTTATACAGACGCCTACACTCTGTGATCCTTTGCCCCATCTCTTTGCATTTTTCATTCCCTGTGATGGTTAAAAGTTGTAACTTTTTTCCTCAATAGAAATTCAAAACATTGGAGTTGCAACAACCAAATGATTTATTCATTTAAAGTGGTAATTAAATTGTGATTTGTCAAGGAAATCTTTGATCTTCCCTAGTTAATCTTAAATTGCACAGTTGAGTGATAATCCTAAATACAGAACCTTTCAGGAAAAGGGGTTCCCCTTCCCTCATTATCCATTCACTTGTCTTCCAACAAACATATCACTGGATTGGGCAATCAGCTTCACACCTACTTACCTCACCTGTTACACAAATATTCTACTCCATTTACTTGAAAATCCAGAATTGGCAAAGTCTTTAGTAGGTGGCGCTACAGTATATCCCACTGAGATCAACCTGTCACCAGACACACCCTTGTTTTATTGTCAGCAAAATGATGAAGTCATGTATGGAACGCTCTCGTCTTTTTCAAAAAAAGTCAACTGTCAAAGAGTTAGGTTTTTGTTGGTATAGTATATGATGAATTTTTATATAAAGCACATTTTGAAAGGGTGAAGTGTTTTATTTATTAGGAATGTAATAAAATCATAAAATTAGCACCTTTTTTATGTTTTGGTTGTTGTTGTCTTTGATGTTTTTGTTTTAAGGTCTACAGGTTGAACAATTCTTAAATTAATTTGTGAACAAACTTCCAGCAAACTCATGAGGTGTACAGTTCTACAGTGCAGTGCATAAGATTTTTGACTCTTCTTTTGTTTGTATCTCTTTTTTTTTTCTTTTTTCACTTGATGTGCTTTTCATACTGCAGGTTCTATTACACATGTTAGTTTGACATTTTGTGTTGTGTAACTTTGATCTGTATCTATGTTTGTGCCTGATTTTTTGCATCATTTAATTTTGTTTGACCTGATGCTTTGAGCAAACACTGTGTGGGCAGTTATCAACGTGAGATGAAGCATTTGTTTACTTGTTGCACACTGCCACCTGACCTAGCTATAGGCATACTGTATGGACTGGATGCTTTTATATATTCTGTTGGGATTAATTTTTTATAGGATTGGATCTTCCAGAAAAGTGACTAAGCCAATCAGAGCTATGGTATTAACATTCTAGTGATGAGAGTGGAAAATTTCAAGTCACTCAGAACTTCAAATGCACATACTGTATTTTAAGTAGAATTTCAGATACTATAAATTTATGGTACATACTGTTCTATAGCTACATGTACCACTTAGTTCAAGGCAGGGTAATTGGAGCAAAATTTTGCTAAATCCCAAAACAATTGTTAAAATGCAGCCTACCATGGACTCTCTGTGAACAATAAACTTTGAAGCCAATTCTGCCTTCTCAAATAAAATTGACCATTATTGCCTCCATTTTAATCCATGCATGTACAGTACTGTACTTGTAGTAAATCTGAGCACTGTACTTGTAGGGTACTCCCAAGCTTCAACAAATTCTTTTCTCGTTACTTGTCCATCGGGCTATCTGTTCTTTAAGTCTACTTGTCCGTATGCATATCCATTTTTCCACTTTTAATATGCCCTTGTGGAGACTTTCCTATGGTACTTGCCCGGTGGGCTAGGTCAGTGAGCAGTGTACTTGCCCGAGTAACTTTTTACTTGTCCCGGACTGTCAGGCGGGCAATTTGTCGAAGCCTGGGTACTCCACAAAGCATATGCTGCAGGTGGTAAACCTACAGTATCATCCCAAATTGTTTCATTAATAAAATTTATGTCAGGTTGTTAAAGCTGGTTGCCATTCAAACCTCAGTGTATTTTCATGTCATGTCGGGTTGTTCATGCAAATCCTTCATGAGATTAAAAAGATTTGTTACCTGCATTTGCAGCATTTATGTTTTTTTAAAGGACTATGCGATAGAAATTTGTACAGTATTTGTTCTTGTACATTTAATATCAGTGCAAGTGTTTGTTTTGGGATTTATTTCTGTAATACAGATATCTAGCATGATCATAAAAGGTCTTTCCTGCTATTTGCACATACTGCGTAGAAGCCAGTTACAGTAATAATATTCATGCCTCTCACAGTAATTTATACAGTAATTGCAAGTAGTGTCCTGTGATTCAGAAAGACCAGTGTCTTAGTTTAAAAAATACTGTGTACCACGCCATTAAAACAGTGAAAAAGTGATCCCCACAGTTTGGGGGGGGGGGGAGTATTGTGGCTCGTTTGTGTCTCCTTTCACCTATCTTAATCAAATTGGGTATTCTTGATCAGGTGATCAGCAGCTCAAGGACCATGAAATGACCAGTATAAATTAGAATTTCAAATTAGGCATGTGCTTTCTGTGTCCTGCTCTGAGAAAAGAGGGCAAAAACGACGTGCCTAATTATATGTTCATGTTAATGTAGGATTATAACTGAGGCATGCTACAGTAGCTTGTAGTTTGGTCTAACGATAGAGCATCCACCTCTCACGTGGAAGGCCCAGGTTCAAATTCCCAGGTCGAGTCATACAGTACCAAAGACTCTAAAATGGAACCTACTGCCATTGTGCATGATGCTCCACATAAGAAATGGAGTAGGGAAAACAAGCCAGTGAGCTACAAGTGGGGAAAAGGCTGTGGCAGGCTTGACTTGAACCAATAGGTTGGAAACTGGGCCATAAAACTCCATTTAACTAACTGCTAACATTTTATAAAAAAATTGAAGTAATGCACTTTTTATGCCACTGTTTGGTAAAATCAGGTAATGTTATCAATATTTCTAAGTTGGCTTCACTTTTAATGACTCTGTTTGGTTAAATTCTAAGTAATGTCATCAATAGGCCTATGTCTTTTACTGCCAGTGTAGAATAGAATAGAATGTTAACAATTTTTGTCAATGTGTATAACATTTTTGTGCAGCATTAGTACTGTAGCTACTAGGGTGACTTGTTCATGTGGTATCATGCCCGCCAGATCGGCCGGCTTTTGCACAGCGGCCTGCTTTCTATGTGTTATAACTTTAAGCTGGATATTGACTTGCCTTACACATGAATATCTGTAAATTGCTTTGAGAAATCTTTCAGAATTGCTAATGGAAATTACAGTCAATTACAAATACATTCACTTGTATGGAATATTAACATAAAGAAAAAATCTGCCTACAGTGCTTCTCAGGAATAAATCACTGTTTTCATGTTTCCATCTAGACAGCTGTCATGGTCTGCACATATGTTACAGTTTGATTAACAAATCATGCGTAGCCTCATGTTTGCATTCATTGCATTCATACCTGTATCATTATCAATGTATGTGTGGTGAACCATAGATACAGTATACGATACACAGAATGAGACAGATTATAACCATCCCATCCTAGCATCATTTGCAAAGACACATGCTGTGGGAGGTTGAAGACTGTAAAAAGGGTTGTGAACTCACTGACATGTCACTTTCTGATCTGTTGCAATAGTAGGGGGTTTGATGAATTTCTGACTTCTTGACCAATCAGATGGATGGTCACTTGATTTGAATTTTTTTATTCAGCCAGTTGGAGCTATAAGCAGGTTGTTGCCATATTTATTTACTGTTTTGGAAAAGAAAAGAGAACTAAGAATTCCCCCTCTAACTCCCTCACTGTATTTTATTTTAGGGGATTTTGAGAATTGCAAATCCTGCACCTTTTTGTGAAAACTGGTTCCTGCTATACTGTATCAGCTGCCAAGTTGGCATGACGCAGGGTCATCCTCATAAAGCAGGACTCGGTGTGATATGAC
This sequence comes from Holothuria scabra, assembly GCA_037179385.1. NCBI lineage: Eukaryota > Metazoa > Echinodermata > Holothuroidea > Aspidochirotida > Holothuriidae > Holothuria > Holothuria scabra. Next base: position 67,080,577 of record CM074181.1, read on the forward strand.
ACCTGAGCTGATATTTTACACTAAAAATCATCATATTCACTTTTAAGGAGATGTGGAATTTGGGGATTGGTTCCCCCCGGTTACCAGACGGTACCACTCTGTACTGCAGTAATAACCTTCTAAAAATACATTGCTTGGTGCTGCTAGGCAACAGTTGCAACCCTAATTTATTAAAGATGATCCTTCTTGTCCTTTTTGTAAATCTGATTCAGAGACATTCCATCATCTTTTTGGGAGTGGTCCCTTCACCTCTACATTTCTTTTAGACATTGAACAATTTCCTTTTGGGAAACAGTTTTTTCACACAAAAAAGCAATTTTTTGGGGGCTACAACTTCCTACTAAACCATCCTAGATTTTTTTTTTGTTTTACATTATAAGCATACTATTTACAATTTGCAGATTAAACGGTGTAATTCCAGATCCCACTTTCTTCAATTGACTGAAGTTTTTGCTTAACGTGGAAAGTTATATCTGCTCTAAATTTAACGTAAGCACAACTCGCAGTAACAAGTAGAATCATATTGATAAATGTTTTGCTTAATAAACAGTAGGGAACTTGTCGATTTAGTCTTTTAGTACATTTTACAGAATTTTTAGTATCAGTGAATGTATACATACATTTGCATATAAATATGTTGAGGTTCTTTGAGTCACACTTGATCAATAAAGATGGGTGCAAAAAAGAAAAGAAACATCCATAATTTAATATGCAATACAGAGATTAAAGTATTTGTTTTATTGGGCATAAGAAATTTAGTTTATCTCCAGAAGTGGTGCCAGAATGTCAGAGGTGGGGGGGGGAGACTAGGAGGAAAGGAAAATATTGGGGAAAAACTATTGATGAAGAGTGAAAGTAAAGTCTCAAGACATATATTATTAAATTTTCAGTTGGCCTAACACTTTTAGAACTGATGTAACTGGGGGGGGGGGAGGAGGAAAAATTTGTGGGGCAAAATGCCCCCCATCATGCCCCCTACATATTGCTGCCACTGTTTAACTCCAACATTTCAGTAGAAGTTCAATCTACCATTAGTAACAGCACAAAGTACCATCACCCTTTTCAATTATCTTGATGTTAAATACTCCATAATTAATGGATGTGAAAATAATTTAGCAAAATGCTAAGTTTGCTGGTACTGCAGTTGTGTTATTGTTAAGTGTAAAAGTAGATATCAGAGAAAAAGGTCACCAGTAAAAATTTTGTTGTACTGAAAGAATGAATGAATAGACTAAAGTAAAAGAAGTATAACATAGCACCAAAATGCAAAGCAAAATGATTTTCAGTCGGCAGGAAATGTGCCAATAGTTCTTAGAAAATATTGAAGTTCTGTGTTATTAAACTTTATAAGGGAAATTTCAGGATCAGATTTAATTGGTAAGAGTACCAAACAAAATACTTAAAAATGATCTTTATGTTTCATGTCCCATGCTATGTTAAAATCACTTTATTAGATAGCCCAGTCCATTTTAAGACCAAAGACCCCTCATGGGATGTTGTTGCCAAAATTTCAGTTGGTATGTATCACATACAGTATGTGTATCCTCCATTGTCCATTGTTCCCTGATTTTATCATGGTCTAATCTGAAGTACTTTAGTAAGTTCTGCTCTGACTTTTCAAGCAACTTTAGTAAATTGTAATCAAGTTCTGTTCTGACTTGTCAAGCAAAAGTCCTACTTTTAGTTTTTTGTTTCAAATTTACAGAGAGGCTGTGTATCCTACTTTAGGGAACTCTCTGAAAGTGTGTTACTCTGTAGTGAGAACAATGTCAAGAATGAGAGCAGTAAATAAGGAGTAGGATGAGCTGCACCCAGCCCCCCCCCTCCCCCACCATTTTTGGGCAACATTCAAATTGGGGTAAACTTGGTACCACAAACGATGTAGACGTTGGACAAAAGTAAAAGGAACAATACAGAAAAATATACATAAACCCAGATGAAACTTGTCTGAAAGGGTGAGATTCAGGTGCAGTGCCTTTTAATCAAATGGCCCCACCTGCCTGTAAATAAGTGTACAGGTGTACTTTGTCTGGTAATGAGATTAAGGGCCATTCTTTTCTGTTGGTCAGGTTTGTATAGTGTAACCAATTTGGGAAGGGGTTATAATAGGGCTTGTGAGAGATTAATCGTTGATCAAATAATTTTTTAATGAAAGGCCCCTTTCCATTAATCACATGTCAGAAATTAAATTTTTCATTATTATTGTGGAGCAGGTTTAAACCCCATTTTCAGATTGATAAAGAAAAACTAAAAAGGGGAGAATCTGGTACAGATTTAGGCATATGTTCAAACCATGTGCCATTTAAGTGCATAAAAGTTAAAAAAGCATGTGTCCAGCATGTACTGTAGGCTGTACAGTACACACACAACTTATGTTAGGACATATTAACTGCAATTGTGCAATATCAAATGTTCATTTGATCATACTAGGGTATGTAAAATTGTTGGTCTATATTTCTGCACTTTGCCATTCAGTGAGCTCCATTTCAGAAAACAAGTCAAGTAGGCTCAGGGGTTGTAAAGTTTTGTTGTCAAAGGAACAGAGAAACATTCTTTTTATATTATAGATATTTTAAGAAAAGTTCAAGTAAAAGAAAAGGACAGAGAGAGATTGAAACACTACATTGAGGTATTTTTGTGCAAGGTTGTGGTTACTGTGGAGAGAAATATTGTCTGGGCAGAGAGAGAGAGTTATGTAGACAACTGTGCTGCAATCAGATACAGTAGACCAAGCCCAATGTGTTACCCATTTCTATATGCTTACACTATACTGCAGGGTGGGATAAAGGGGGTTTCCCGCGAGACCGAAGGCCCGCGAGACCGACGGTACCAAAGTACATTTTTTTCATCGGCGCCAAAATACATTTTTTTCATTGGCGCCAAAATACATTTTTTCATCGGCGCCAAAGTACATTTTTTTCTTCGACGCCAAAATACATTTTTTTCATAGGCGCCAAAGTACATTTTTCCATCGGCACCAATGTACACTTTTTTTTGTTGAGGAACAAGGGCCAAAAATAAATATAAAATTAAAACTTAGGTTTCTTTTTCACCAACTTTAGACTTAGTACACGGGGCTGTCTGAAACTAGAGCTAGGGTAACGACTGGTAAGTAGCCATATGAAGTAAACAAATTTCCTGATGCAAAATGTCTGTCTTAATCGAATGGCGGTATTTTTTTCAAGAGCATGTACCGTTATAGAGTTATCCATGTTTAACCGGAAAATAGATAATCGAAGCCGGCAAATTTTGACGGTGTTTTCGTAATAACTCGAGAAAAAAATAAGATATTGATTTGAAAATTGCGCCTTCATATTTCTCGGGCCAAAATCTACAAAGTCATTTTGAGATAATTAATGCTTTTAATTATTTATATATAATGAATTTCTAATTGATTTAATTACTGAGTTTGATTAGCAGCCATTTTGTCAACAGATATGACAGACACTTGAAACTTGATACAAAGAAGTATAATATTCTAAACCTCTACAAATATAAGTATTAAGGGTCAGGCTGCTCTATTTTCTCAAAATTACATCAAACGTTTTTCTTTCGGTTTATGCAAATTAGACACAACAGCACCTAGCACATTATATTTGTTGTACATGATATACCCAAAAGCATTTTGACAAAAATGTGGCGCCGATGAAAAAAATGTAATTTGGTGCCGATGACAAAAATGTACTTTGGCGCTGATGAAAAAATGTACTTTGGTGTCGACGAAAAAAAATGTACTTTGGTGCCGATGAAAAAATGTACTTTGGCGCTGATGAAAAATGTACTTTGGTACCGTCGGTTTCGCGGGCCTTTGGTCTTGTGGACCTTCTGTCTCGCGGGCCTTCGGTCTCGCAGGCGGTAACCGGATAAAGGAGCCAGAGAGCCCTGGCTTGTTTACTTCCAGTTTGACCCCATAAACAATGGTTGTCTGCTACTAGTTTGATATGGTTATTATTCTGGGCAAATGTTTCAAAGCAAGATTGTTTCAAACAGTGTCTACCTGATACTGCAAAATAGTGTAAATGAATTTTTAATATGTACTGTACTGTGCTTACTGTATTTTGGAATTTGCATTTAGTGATTAAATCTGAGGGCCTATTATTTGCATTAGGCTATTATTACCCAGAATGATTGCATGCATGACCACTGATTTATCTGGATCAAGACAGACCTAGAATGGGGAGATTCAGCTGCAGGGTTTATTCCCCTCTGCCTTTGGAAAATTTAGGGCCTTTTTAACCCTTTACCGTTGTTTGGGTCCTTTTGGACCCATGCGGAGAGCTCGGCTGTCACCCATCTTTACTGTTTCACACGGAGCTCGAAACTGCGAGTAGCTACCCGAAAATTCGGCCACAACAACGAGAGAGACAATAGTTTAAGGTCACGGGGTCAATGGCCTACGGAAGCTGATGCGGGGCGTGCTACATCCGCTTTTCCGCCCACTCCCGAGGCGCGCAAGTATGCCCTGATCGGAGCACAACGGTAAAGGGTTAAAGGAGCCTACACAGCACATAGATGTGAAGAAAGTCCTTTAAATTTTACAATCTGTTTTTAATCTAACAGGGCTCAATTACTTGGTTGTCCCCATGTCTGGGACGGTTAAAATTTTTATATGAACAACCAAAAATTTAAGGTTGGTTGTCCAATGGACAACCATTTTTCTCTCAGACTGAAGTCTAAACATACAGCTGACTGATCAACTCTTTCAACTTTCTGTAACATACCATATATCAGACTTCACTGTCAGTCAAACATCACATCTTTTTATTCTTCAAAACCAATACCAATACCACAATTATTTCTTTGTAATTTTGTGAAAAATTTTGTTTCAGACAACCTAATTTTCTTGTGACCAAGTAAGATTAGTGGAATGGTTTCCCAAAGGACTACCATAATCTTTTTTTGAAAATCAAGGTCTGTCAAAGATAGTCCCCTGTAAAAAATCATCTGCTCTTCCCACCAGGAAGCAGGAAGATCGTTTGCTTCAGCCATCAGAGCAATTGATTTCTTTATCTCTGCTTATGCTGGGGTGCCTTCCAAAGTTTTGCATTTGGTAGTTAATACAAATCCTGGGTTCCCACCCAGATGCCCGATTAGCTGGGTATGTGGTCAACAGCGGAATAAAGCAACTGTCTTCATACTGTTACCGTACCTGTGCATTGCCTTCATTTTTAGTCACACTTATACATGTACTGTACAGTACTCTGACAGTAAATGAGAGCACTTGATGAGATTCATGTATAATCACTTCATGTAGCACTATAGTTTATCTATACGTATCTTAATAACTGAAGCAGTTAAGGCTATAGAGATAAAATGCCCATTAAAAGTGAGAAAATTAACATCGACATGATGCACAATACCTAGCATACCAGTACTTCCTGCCTGTGGACATGCTTGGATTGTTATGTACAGAAGTAGATCGAATTTTTCAAAAAACTGCACAGGTGTCTTGAGAAAGAAACAGAATAAATTGAAGCATTGACAGTATTTTCTTTACAAAATTGTAATAAAATTGTGGTTTCTTGGTTAAATGTCATAAAATAAATGTATACTTGCAAGTAGCATACTTCAGCACCTGGTGTATTCTGATGCATGAAATGCAAAACTCTTTAAATAAAATTTGTTTTATAAGGATACTTTGGCAGACAATGTAGTGTGACCAAACCTTTATACACAGGACAGTACATATCATTATAAAAGCAAAACTTGAGGTTTGTTTGCTGTAATTTTTCTACATTATTAATTGCATGTTCACTGTACAGTACACTGCTCATTCAGGTGCATGGTGTTTGGTTTAAAGTTCTTTCATTCTTTTCCTGCTACAAGATCATTGATTTAAAGTATGCTCCTTTCTGAGGAAACAAAGAAATTTTGAAAAAAGTCGTCATCACAACTTGAAAATTGATTTTTTAAGCAGAATCATGTTGGCAACAGCCTAGGTTACACCTGTCTTGGACAGTAGAATGAGTGCTAAATTTCAGTCCTCAATGTAGTTGCAGATTTTTTTTTAACAGTTGGTGCAAAAAGAAGTCCTGAGAGCAGAAGCAATGTAGGCAGATTGCACTTTACAGTTTATACTTAGGCTTGCTGTAGCAATATGGGCCAGTGCAATTTTTTGGAAACCATAAAGCAGGGACCTGTTATTTGGAAGGAGATACAAAGCTTTGAGATGAGGTTTACCCCACCAAGGCCATGCCCTCAGTAATCTGTCTTTTGTATCATTCTTGGCATTTCTATTTTGCTGGTACAGGAGTATTAAGTACAGTAGACACAGAAATGCATTTGTTGTCCGCTACTGTTAGAGTAGGACAGGCAGGTTTTTTGCACTGCCACAGCATTGCCAGCTGTCAGGTAAATAAAGGTAAAAGTGGTCTTTGGACGCTGCAGAGATATGTATGAAAAAATATCAACTCAGTGGATGTTGAAATCTGAACAAGAATTTGCATCTGGCTATTTCTGGAAACTTTGAGAAACGTGTAGGCTAGTCTTGCTGTAAAGAAAATGCCTTTTACCCCTACATGTCATGCCCTCTAAAGAGAGAAGGGTCCATTAAATTCATTTATACAGTCATTTCCAGTTTGAGTGGATCTGCTCTTAAACTGTTGGTGGTACAGACCTACATATCAGTGTTCTGCATGAGCCATGTGTCTAAGGATTAGTTGGGTTGAATGAGATGGTGTTCCAGGAATGATGCTGAAGCCGTGCCCCGAGTAAAGGAAGGAAATACCTTTGCGGCAATTATACAGCTTACATATCTAATTCATTCCTTTAAGAGGGTTTTTAAATGATTAGCAAAAATTAAAAGTTCCATTGTATCTCCTTACAAATAACAGCTCCCTGCTTAAAGATTGTTTGAAATTGTTGTCACCAATACTATCAAGTCCTAGTTGACATGATTTCAGCCTAGGGTTGTATGCAGTTGTTTTCTGCCTTTGGAAAGTCTGGAACCCATGCTTACCTTTAGTTGATGTACTCATATGTGCAGTGGCAGGGACATTGAGGTGAGGTTCACTTTTGTCATTTTAGAGCACCCTCAGTTTGGAAACAAGAAAATAGCTGTTTACATCTTGGAATTCACTCATGAAGGTAAAAAAATGTGCAAAAAAGTCACAAAAAAGTATTGATTCAACTAGCTTTTTAAGGAAAAGTTTTAGGATATTGGCCTCTGTGAACTGTTCATAGCAAACTCTGTTTATCGCCTTCTCCTTTGAAAATTGTATGCAAAAAGTTTTTGAAATTCTCTTGAAAAACTTTCATTGAAATTGCCACATTACTTTTGTGAAAAAGCTATTTGTGTTTTCTTCAGAAACATTCACAAATCTGGTGTTCCTGTGATACTGCTGCATATCATGAAATTGCCCTGCAAAAAAGACCAAAGAAGACCTAAAGAAATGCACTATGTTTACATATAGGTTATTTTAGGGAAACCCCCCTACTGTATATCACTGTGTCATTTGTTCACTTTTAAATACTTGAATACATCCATGACATTGTTGTATTAAAGGTCAGCTCTGTGTACTTGGAAGCTTTTAGTTCTAAAGTCAAGTGTTAAGTTAAATAATATGATAGGATTTTGTGCCTTCTGATTAAATGGTGAACATATGGTTTCAAGGCCAGGTTACCTGTACATTTGGAACAGCTGTTGCACAGTTTGATAAAGGGGTACCAGCATTCAATACATACTTAGTAATAATTGACCACATCTGGATTAACCTTCATTGAACAGTTTGTTGCAAAGTTGGTCCTACAATTGATTATTGCATTCAATTGTGGTTGTATCATCACAAGACTAGGGCAGGAAATGGTGTCTCCCATCATAACCCCTGGCCCAGGATGCAGTTCCCTTGGCCCATTGTACAGTCATGACTATCCTTGAAGTCATTACTCCAAGGGTGTTTTTCATTAAACTTGATTAAAATTGAAAGTCATAAATTTATTGCTGTTTAAGCATAAACTGATCAGTGTCAGTTTTGACAGTGTTTTATGGATCTCAACAGGTGGGGATGGGGGAAGGCACATACTCCCCCTTTTTAAAATTGAATGGGAAGCTGTTGATACTCTTTTGGTTAATAGTGAAATTCTTTCTTTTAAACAGTCACAATCCTTTCCTTTTCTGTGATCATAGTTCTCAGACATTGTTTTCTTTTCTCTTCTCTATTTTTTTTTGTGATACTGTTTTGGAGCTGGCTATGGCTGGCCCGACTGGAACCAGTCAGTTAGAAACTGGGCCATAAAACTCCATCTGACCTACAGTACCTAACCTTTATTTTTATTTCGATTAACTTTGCAAACATACTGCATAACCTAGAAAAATAGAATTCAAGAAGGAAGAGTTCTTATCCCTCGCTTAATTCTTACCCCTTGCTACAGTACATCTTAATTGCTCAGGGTTCAGCTTCCACAAGCTGCAGGACCTGCACTTGACTGCCAGCTGTAGGTGGTATACAGTTAGGCGAGCTGTATAACATTAGCCATGCTTACTTCATGTACTGTACAGTATAACATGTGTCCTACAAAAGAAACAGTGAAGAGTTGTCCGCTAGCGAGGCAACCATTCACTATTTTGATTCCACCCCTTACCAGTTTGCTGATGATGTGTGCATCCATTATCATAAAGTTATTTTTGTCTTATAAATGAGATTGGCTAGAAAGTTGGCAGGTTATTGTATTACTCTTCATATTAGAGTAATGTGTACATGTTGGTGGTAAATTGAATTGTCCTTTTAGCTGATAAAACTTAGCAAAAGCCTACTTATAGCAGGCTCAGGAAAAGCTTGCAAACAATTATCTAGTATGTAATGTAAAAAGTAAGAGCTGGATCCACAGCTGTATTGAAGGCAATGCAGAGTCAGTGGGATGTCACTGTATAACAGGAATGTCACGGTATAACGTTATACCATGACAGATTTTAATTAGTGAGTATTAATTAAGGGAATTAGATGAACTTGAAAGTGAACATTTATTTGGAGAGTATTGATGTTCTGGATTTGCAAACAAAGGCTTTCTGCAATTATTTGCTTTTGTGAAGGAATATCTGAAAAAATATTAATATTTGCTGTTATACTTGTGACATAAATTTGGTAAATTCATTAAGACTAATGTACTACAATGAATTACATAACCTGAAAATATGGCCATTTTTATATTACTCTCTAAGGTTGTAACAATTGTATGACAATTAAGTTTCATAACTTTCATAGTGGTAATTCATGTAAGTGCATGCCTTTTTTGTAGTGTTTTTCATGTTTTTTCTAATTATCACAATTTTACTAATTATGAATGTTAATTTCAACCGACAAAATTGACCAAAATATTCTTTTTTCATGCAAATCATAAAAAATTTAAACTCTTACCTTAATTTGATACCACATTTGTTATGAATAGATGAATTTGAAATTTTGTGACCCGTCACCCATGTCCACTTTTGCTTGGAACTGCCCTATTGTAATAATATATTGAACAAATTTACAACTGATGTGGTTTTAGTGACAGGTTACTGTTACTCTGTGCAAATTTTAAACAATTAATAAAATTTTCTTCAAGTAAGCTTGGGTTGTCTTTTAGTTTAATGGCATGCCTTGAGGTAAGCTTTGAACTTAAGTGCTTTGCATACTGATGGTTGCAAGTTTGATCCTTGTCTGTTTTAAGATTCTTTGAAGCAATATTTCCTTTATTTGCACAAGTGATAGGTAACACAGCTAGAATTCAGCACAGAGTTGTAAGTCAATGATGTATGATGTTTTAAGCTGAAAATAAACGAAGGTGATCATGGCCTTAGTATTTTGACCATTGTGCTCTTCTGAATGGTCTATACTGTTCTTTACATTTGCTCAATTAGCCTACAAGTCTGTCCTAACAAAATACAAGCAAGCATAAATACACCAGAATGTGCAAAACTTTCAGTTTGGCCAATGAACCCTTTGAGATACATTTATAACAGATGTGCCCTTATACATAAAGTGACCTCCTTCCTATATGTGAAGTTCTGTCTAGCCTCATTGACAGTACATTCCTGTTGAGGTTCTTTGTATGCATACAATACATACTGCGCTGCTGTTTTGAAGCTAGCCACTTCATGTCACACTTGAGTGAAGCGCTGTTTTTTTTCTAATGATTATCAACAAAGCTAATGGGTTATATAGGTAACCCCCATTATTTTAAGCTACATTCAAACCAAAAGTAATCTAACCTGTGCTGTTTATTTACAACTGTGATCCTCAATATTCAATTTCAAAAGTGTCATTTTATCCTCTTCCCCCTCCCTTGGACCTCATCCCCTTAAAAGCATATCAATCCTGTCAGGCCCAGTCATTTTTCATTCTCTTTTTTATCTAGTAACCATTCATCAATGTGTGTTGATTGTTTTTATCCTATGCCTCAGGCCCTTTCACAGTTTAAAGTTCCTAAAATAACCCAAAAGAGTGTAGCCAAAGTCTGTTCAAATCCCTCCCCAATACAAAGTTACACCTACTTTGATAGCCGTTGGCTTTCTCACAATGAACAAGGATTTGGGTGTGCTCAATTTTTGATGTGTAGGCTTATAGTAAAAAAATTTCCTGACATTTGGATGCAGTACGTGGAGGTGATTGACCTGGCTTAATTTTTGTGAAATATTTATCACATGTTTTTGTCAAAATAATGATACTATCATGTTGGAAAAATTTGTAATTGTGTGTTGGAAAGTTCATGATATCATAGTTATTATACTATACCCTGGTTGGGAAACTCAGTGTGTGAAGGCAGTACAGTATATGTTGGACCCCACATATTTAGTGGTCACGTGACTGTGAGAGTGCACATCCCACTAGCACAGCAATGGTTGGTACTGCACGTATTATACAATATACACTACAGTTCTTATCAAGTCGAAGGCAGTCGAAAAGGCTTTCAAAACATGCTTGTGACCTACCCGCGGGGTGGGGGTAAATTTGCACATGATATTGGTACTAATGCCGCAATTGAAAGAAATAAGGCAGTCCAGTCCATTGAAAAACAAGTAACGACAGACAAACAGCACAGCTAGTATACAGTAATAGTGTTATAGACAGTAATAGTGTAGTCTCATCATTACTACGTAACGTAATATGCTAGCCATAGCAGTCTGTAATTCAGCACTGAGCTAATTCCTAGTTAACTTAACAGGGTATAACTCAGAATACTGTTTTTTCCAGCCCTTACTTTTTTTGAAACACGTTCCTCCCTCTTATGGCATGCATTCCTCTGCAACGAAAGCTGGCTACTTGTTTCGTTTAGCCCACACAGGCTAACACGTAGATGATAACATGGCATATTCCGGTTGCAAAGTGATCTCACAGGCTCGTCTCAGTGCCTCTTATTTTAGAAAGGGCTCAATACAGCTAGGCAAAAGAACTTGAATGGCCTCTTTGGGTGCTTGCGAAGATGACCTTTTACTTTTTGGTACTTAGTTCACTCAAACACCAATCTATTCATTCGTACTTTTTGTACTTTTTCTGTTGGTTGTTTTAATGCAGTGTTTACACATGATTCGATCATGTGCACCATCAGTGTCATGTGATGCACTTTTCTGAAGTTTTCAACATACCTGCTCTGCCTTGTACATGTGTGCGTATAGGTACACCTTCAGTTTCCCAACCAGGGAAGTGTATATTAACAATGATGTTATATAGGGCAATGTAAAAGTCTGTAGGGTATTGTGCATGGTTTGAAATTAGTTGATACTGCTCAAAAGTGTCAAACTTGTGCAAGTATGAAATTAAAGACCATTTTTTGAAGGAACCTTGACTCCTTAATCATATTTAAGAAAACAATACTATTCAAAAGGAAAGAATACTGTTCAGTATGATATCTGACGTGCAGAGTTTAGTGGAGAATTGACTAATTAGTAGTTCACACACTTCTTCTAGTAGGCCTACTGTAAAACCACCTGAAATTCTTGAAATTTTCAATGTGTCATTCTGTTCCTCTTTGGTTCCATGTAATAACCTCGATGCCTGGTCTCATGTACCCGGCAACACTCGGTGTTATCTTGTGTTTCCAATAAGGCAAAATTGCAGGTTAACCCAGTCTTTTCCAGTCTGTGGACTCACGTACCCTGTGTTTCGTTGAGGTCAAATATTTCAGATACCAGTCGCTAAAATGTTAAAAAATACCTGTCATAAGTGCCACAAACACCTGTTACCTCACTTGCTTAAAACAAACACAGTGTTTAAAACTACTGTACATGACCCTGCGATTTGAGGTTGATCCAAATTTAAGCCCGACCCTGCATTAAATTGCGTTCCCATGTTACTCAAGCATGAGGTAAACACATTGTTACTGTACCTGGAGTAGGGGGTACATGAGACCACAGTATTGGGGTGTATATGTGTGTGTGTGTCTGATGGATTGGAATGTGAGGTATGGTGTGCCATAAACTCAATAAGAGTGATCACTTCTCAAACTTGATGTGAATGTGGTTGCTGTCGAGCAATGATACTAATAATATAATACATGGAACTTAATAGCATCAGATCAATTGTAGCTGCTCTATAGGTGCTTGACAAAAATTTCAAAGAACTGCTTAATTTCATGGTGAAGGTCAAAGGTCACTTGAGGTCACCAGAGACCCAAAAGTGAATTTCTGTTATTAGCTCTAACTCAGTGTCCTTTATAATTGTTCAGACTGCAGCTACAGTACATAATTCTAAGATAAGGTAAATTGGTAGGAGGTTGAAATATTGTAACATTAACCAAGATAATCTGAGAGGTTCAAAGGTTAATAGAGAGTAATTGATGCTACTGAAACATTTTAGGGGGTGGTGTAATGGAAAATTGTGTTTAAGTCTAAGGGAAGTGCACCTGGTGACCCACTTTGACTTCACTTTACCTCATTTGACCTTTTGACTGTTGTGCTCTTTTGTGATGCCTGAATTCTTCCCGTTGAGATAAACAAAACAAAAAAACGCAATTTACACTTTCCATCTGTGATGTTCCTGACTCAAGTTATTGACATTTAAGCGACACATTAACTAGTGTGTGTGGGTCATATGTGTTGGAAAATGTGAGGTACGTATATGTGGTGGGACAACTCATTATAAGCAAGTGTAACATACTGTAGGGGATGGCATAATGAAAAGTTGTGTTCCTATAAGTAAAGTGCATGTGTTGACCTACTTTGACCTTATGACCTTTGCGCCATGTTTTGTGATGCTGGATTCTTCTTGTTGAGACAAACAAAAAAGGCAATAATACTACACTCCCACAATGTTTCTAACTTGAGTTACAGCGTTGATTATTATAAGGGATATGTTAGTAATGTGTACGGTATGTGTGTGTGATGCATTGCATGAGAAAATCTGTCGGCTTGAAGAACGGTGGAACGAACTGGCTGACCAGGGAATGAACTGGCCAATTTTTTGACGTCATTTAACCACAAGAGATTGTTTGTTTAGTGGGCATAAATGTTTACCCTGCATGAAAGACAAGAACTGACCATTGTTCTGTTACAGGTTTTGTATCTATGAATCCACCAAACCTGGACTGATTTTTCTGGTTTAAAACTCATTTTAATGTCAAATTATCCATGAAGTTCAGTTTTAGCTAATAATTTTCTATAACTCCAAAAATTAGGCCATTATGCCTGTCACAAAGCAAAAGCTTGCCGCGCAGGCAAGTGAAAACCCTTGGGACTTTGGGTAGATTAGTAGGTTCAAGATTTTTGTTTCGCAAGACAGCTCACCAGTAACTGAGATCCTACACAAAACACGTGTTGAAAGTTATGTACATATATTACATTAAAGTATTACGTTACATTATTTCTTTCGTCGTCATAAGTTCTATTTCCTTCTCTCTCACATTTAATTTGCATCACATCTTGTTGCTGGAATTTAAGTATACGTTAACATAGTGTCCCGACGTAGATTCTTAGAGCTGTAATAAACCCGGAAGCAGTAGTCTTGAACCGCCCTGGTAGTAGGCCGAGATATCTGATACCAGTGTTCAGTTTGACAAGCCTGGGGGTTAACTGTCTAGGAGGCGTCTAACCGGAAACCGTCAGAACGATAACCACCATGTCCCACCTGAGGGGTCGGCAACCCCAACCAAAAATCCCTGAAAACAGCAAAAGTAAGGTTTTCGTAAGGTTTAATTTCACAATTTTGATAAAAGCATAAACGGGGCCCTCCCCAAGTAAAATCTAATACTTAAAGTCTCCTCAGCGGACTTGGATCACATGACATTCAGGATTATAGTGTACAGCCTGGTGAAGAGTAGCGTTATACACTAAGTACGTCGATTTAAAAGTACTAGTACACCCTCGGCGATGTCTAATAATTTACATATCATCCTCTGCGATGTATGTTTTCCCAAAAAGATCCCTATAGCATCCTCGGCGATGTGTAGGAAACTTCCACAAAAACGTCATACTACGTGGATACAGACTACTACTTCATGACTTCTCTCTCTCTGGGGTGTAAACCTGAAGTGCCCTACCACTCCCTGTTATTTCCATTCGCCTATACATCGAGCGTTCAATCATCCCGGGGCTTAACATCCCTGAATACCTTCGCACAATGCCTTCCAACACTTAAGCATTCCGTTCCTTCTTAAATGAAGGCTTTAACTCTCGGTGACCCTTCAACACAATACGAAGTCACCTGTAGAGACGTGCGGACGGATTATTACCAAAAGGACATTTTATTCGCACGTGACAATGCCAAGAGCCACTTGTTGTCCACTGCAAGAGAGTTAACCGCAAAAATATGACATCTGGAGATATAATCCCTGAGGCAGGCGTATTAAGGCAATTTTTTTGTTCCTTCAAGGGGACAGAATCTTTAATGGGTCTATGATGTGTTAACTTGATAACCAAGTGATATAAGGCAATAATAGAGAGGTGTGTTCATGTAAAGAGCATGTGCTGACCAATTTTGACCTTTTGACCTCTGTGCCCTTTTTGTGAGGTCACAATTTGACTTGTTTGAGATGGATCGAAAAGGCAAATAAACAAAATATACCCACCTATGATGCCCCAAACTAAAGAAAATGACAATGTGAAAGGTCATGTGTGTGTGAATGTGATACATGGTAAGGGAAGTATGTGGAGTGCTATGTTGCAAATCAATTGATCAATTTCTCCCTTAAGTTTGCAAGTAGTTATATGAACTTGAAATTTAATGTGTTCTAATGTTTTTTGGTGAAGGTCAAAAGTCATTGGGATTGAAGGTGCACAAGCCTAACCTTATTATTCCCCTGCACAAAGTGGTCTTAAATGCAAGGAACTATAGTGCCCTTGGGCTCTTATTTTTTAAAACCATTTAAGTAGGGAAAATGTGCATGCTTGCTTATTCATGAAAAGTGTGTATGCTGTTGTAGGGAAAGGGTGCACATATAAAAATCAAAACTAAATTGGAAACATTTCCTAAAGGGATTACATATCAAATAAGGGTTAGACCCACAGCATGGTTTGCCATAGTTCTGGAATTTGACTCCTGGACTCGTAACTCCCTGATCATACCAAAGGAACCCTTGCCGATGTGCTTGGTGATTAGTATAAACAATGGAGTAGGGAAAGCAAGCAACCAGTGAGCCACAACTGGATAAAGTGGGGGGGGGGGGGCTTTTTTAAATTGGTGGGAAATTGAGGTGTAACAGCTTATCTAGCTGACTCCCTAAGTGGCTTATACGTATGCATTCTTTATGTAATTAAGCCTTTTCTATGCTTATGTTCGATCTCAATCTCTCTCAACCTCATTGAATAGCTATAACATCACTAAATATGCTGGATAAATGTTACATGTATACATTTCAAAGGATTTATAAATATTTCTCACATCAAAAGTTCACCATTCCTCTCGGTTCCAAATACTGTAAGAAATACTTTGGACTTCTTTTAACTCCAAACAACACAATTTTTAGCTCACACATGTATAGTACACATCACATGCATGTGAGTGGTTATCAAATGAGGCAGATGGCATCAACTTTTCAACAAAAGGTCTCTTCCTTGTGTGTGTGAATTTAGGGCTGAAATTTTGGGTGCATGATTGCCTAGGAGCAGAATGTCAATGCTGGCCTACTTGTATCAGGGCTGAGTTCATTAATTATTTCTGCTGAGCATTTAGCTGTTTATTGTATTGCACTTGATAGCAGTGTTCTTGGTTGTGTGCTCAGTTTTTAACCTGAAAATGCATGCAGGCTGTTTAATCTGGTTCTTGATGAAACACCTGGTTGAACAAAACATCTACAGAACTCATACTCTACAGTATGTTTGTTATGGTGGTCTCTGTAATCATCTGTGCTATTAACCCTTTACCGTTGTGCTCCGATCGGGGCATATTTGCGCGCCTCGGGAGTAGGCGCAAAAGCGGACGTAGCTCGCCCCGCATCGGCTTCCGTAGGCCATTGACCCCGTGACCTTAAACTATTGTCTCTCTCATTGTTGTGGCCGAATTTTCGGGTAACTACTCGCAGTTTCAGGCTCCGCGTGAAACAGTAAAGGTGGGTGAAGCCGAGCTCTCCGCATGGGTCCAAAAGGACCCAAACCAAGGTAAAGGGTTAAAATAAGCCTGTGGAGTGTGTTAACTGCAAAGCTGATGCAACTCTCTCTGCTTGTGTGCACGTAACCCTTTAGCCGACTGGTGCAGATATTTTAGATTAACCCTTTACCATTGTGCTCCGATCGGGGCATATTTGCGCGCCTCGGGAGTGGGCGGAAAAGCGGACGTAGCCCGCCCTGCATCGGCTTCCGTAGGCCATTGACCCCGTGACCTGAAACTATTGTCTCTCTCATTGTTGTGGCCGAATTTTCGGGTAGATACTCGCAGTTTCCAGCTCCGCGTGAAACAGTAAAGGTGGGTGACAGCCAAGCTCTCCGCATGCGTCCAAAAGGACCCAAATAACGGTAAAGGGTTAAAGGTGAAAGTAAGTAGACTTAAGGTTTCACGGTATACCGGTATTTCCGTAAGTACCGGTACCGGTACGGTACGGTACCACCAACCTAAAGGTACCGAAGTATCGTGGAGACTGGTACTCAACTGTAAGGTGAAAATCTTTTCTCAAAATTATAGCATTTAAATTAGAATGATACTAAAATGTAACAAAAATCCATTTGTAAATGCCCCGTGTCTCTAAACATTACAATATAAACAGGGAATAGTCACTTGATAATCATTTCGCACCATTTCAGTCACAAATCCCCCCTAAGAATTTCGGAAATTGCCGTTTAACGTTACTTTTGAAGGTCTGGTACCCTCCACACTAAAAAGGAACGTGCTTCCTATTGACATTCTGCGCAGTCTCAGAACGATCCCTGCCAGCGCTTGCCTCGCCTTCATATTATGTATTTAGACGGACATGATTAGTCAACTTTGAGGTGAAAATCTTTTCTCAAAAATAAAGCATTTGAAGTAGAGTGATACTTGAATGAAACAAAAACCCATTTGATAAATGCGCCGTGTCTCTAAGCATTGCAATACAAACAGGGAACATTCACTTGATTATCCTTTTGCACTATTTCAGTCACAAATCCCCCTAAGAATTTCGGAAATTGCCGTTTAACGTTACTTTCGCAGAACTAGTACCTTCCACACTAACAGGGCCCTTGCTTTCTTTCGACATTCTGCACAACCCCCGAACGATCGCTGCTCATCAGCAAATGCTTTCACATGGTGTATTAAGAATAGATACCATGCGTTGATTGATAGAATTCACTTTGATTACGATAGCACACAACATTATACGAGTGAGAAATTCGTTGTAAGCAGACAAAGAATCATAGCATTGCAAGCTCTGACATGAACGTTGCATCGACTTCTGATTCTAACACAGTGATTCAATGGGACTGCTCCATAACACTCATTGTCTATGTCTGTGGAAGAAAAAGTTTCATACGAACGCAACAAACGTTCTTTCAGAAATTCACACAGTGAAGCAATGGGACTGAACACAAAGTAAATCCTGCTTAAAACATTGGCTCGCGTGTTCAGTTCACCTGATCAACTCACTTGCTTTGTTGTATTGATAGCTACGTACTGAAGAACAGTATAGTGTTATTGTACAACAGATTGTTGCGCGATGCATTCGTAAATTCAATCATGAAGCACTTTGATTTAGTTTTGATAGTGATAACTCGGCGGGAAGAAAGCTTGATGAATCAGTCTTTTACGGAAATATTTTTGTAAAGTTCTACTTAATAACTTTTGGTTATACTTTAGGAGGGGGATTGTCATTATTTGCAGAAATTATTTTTGCAATCTTCATTACAATTCTGAATGCTCTTGTCATCTTGTGGGGTCTAGCTCCGGTGCGGACGTGCGGCGCTGATTTATTGTCTGTCCCATATTTATCGGACCCTAAATTTGCAGAGAGGTTACTTCTTTTTTTGTTTACCGATTTGTTGAGTGTGGGGTGACTAAATGTTATAAAAAATACTGAAACGGGAGGCAGGGATTATCAGAAGACTTCACTTATGTCAGTGCATGGTATTTTTACGGATATTTTGCATGTGATAAAAATCCTACTCTTTTACTCTTCTGGTACCGGTACTTCGGTATTACCGGTACCATTTGTGGCGGTACCGACAGTACCAATTATCAGTGGTACCGTGAAACCCTAAGTAGACTGTGTGATGTGATGGTAAAATCCCAACCAAATTTCAACTAAGGTCTGGTTTTATCTTAGGAATGTACTATGGAAATATCTCCCATTCTGTTCATGAAGTGGGCAAGTGCTTTGAAGTTTGAAAACCATGAATAAACCTAAAATAATCTGCTGTAATCCTACACTTTCCCCCATCAGCAAGTAGGAAGATTGCTTGCTTCAACAAGTTTGACAACTGATTTCCTTATCTTTGCAAATGCTTGGGTGGGTAACTTTCAAAGTTCTGCATTTGGTTATTGATACCAATCCAGGGCATTTGATGGGTTTGTAGTTAACCGAGTTTCAAAGCAATTGTCTTTGTGGTGGTTCAATTTGTCATGAGTTGGCCCAGCCAAGTGATAGCATTATAACTGTTTTGAGTTCAAGTACAGTGCAGTAAGAACCTGCTGAGTCTCTGTGTTTTATTTGAAAACAAGCCTGTGAGCCACAACTGGAAAAAGGCTGTGGCAGGCTGGAGTTGAACCAGTTGCTTGGAAACCAGTCCTTTGAACTCCATCTAACTTAACCTTACTCTTAAGAATCATTAAAAAGATGGGTAAGACCGTCTTTATTGTCCTCTAGCCCAATGCAACTAGACTAGTTGTCATTTCTCCACAAAGTGTACAAGAACTCAAGTGGCATTTTATGTGTCTTGAATTCTTTTTTTTCCTCAGAAATTATTCCCTGTGGTCCTTTCACTGTTCTCTTCAAAATACACTTAGTTTCTAAGGAAATTTGGGGCAAAATTTGAAAACTGTGAACCTAAATAAAGGTTTGTATCAGGCATCTGTCTTCAGTTTGGGTACAACATGCTGTACATTTTAAAAGATGAAATGGACTTTTTCTTTTTAATAGGAGTAAAAGTAAATGTAGTCAGTGAAGAGTTTTCTTTTACCAACAAAATGATATGCAGGAACCCTTTAAAGGTTTGCACACAGTGTATATTCTGTTTGGGAAGTACCTGGACATAATAATGTATATAAACATTTTTCCTTGTTTCCTTCTGTTTACTGTACACATTAAATAGAAATTGGGCAGAAATTTACAAAGCTTTTTATATTCTTAGTGATTATTTTTTTTTTTTTTTTTGGGGGGGGGGGGCACTATGAATTTGCAGAGAAAATTGTACCATATGGTATTCTCAGATTGTAAAAGTGCAATAATGACAAGGTCATTGTTCTTCAGATGCCCTCATTTTTGGTTTCGATGAAAAGAGAAACCTATGCATTCATGATGGCGTGCGTGTGTACATATGTGTGTATGTGCGTGTGTGTGTGTGTATGTGTGTGTGTGTATGTGTGTGTGTTTGTGACACTTTGCTTGTTTACACGATATCTTGAGAAGGGAAAATCTGACAATTCTCAAACGTGGTACACAGATACCCCATACTGAGAGGAAGAATCCTATTGATTTTGGTGGAGGTCAAAGGTCATCTGGGGTCACAGGGGGTCAAACCCCGAAATCTTTGTTTACACGATATCTCAAGATAGAAAACTTGGATTAATTTCAAACTTGATGTGTTGATGCTTTATGATGTAAGGAAGAACCCTATTGATTTTGGTGGAGGTCAAAGGTCATCTGGGGTCACAGGGGGTCGAACCCCAAAATCCTTGTTTACACGATATCTCAAGATACGAAACATGGAATAATTTCAAACTTGACATGTTGATGTGTTATGATGCAAGGAAGAACCCTATAAATTTTGTTGGCAGTCAGAGGTCATTTAGGGTCACATGGGCTCAAACCCCGAAATCCTTGTTTATACAATATCTCATGGTGGGAAACTTGGATTCATTTCAAACTTGATCATTGATGTGTTATGATGCAAGGAAGAACCCTATTAATTTTGTTGGCGGTCAGAGGTCATTTGGGGTCACATGGGGTCAAACCCCAAAATCCTTGTTTGCACAATATCTCATGGCAGGAAACCTGGATCCCTTTCAAACTTGATATGTAGATGCATTATGAGGTGAGGAAGAACCCTATCTATTTTGGTGGAGGTCAGAGGTCATTTGGGGTCACATGGGGTGAAACCCCAAAATCCTTGTTTACACGATATCCCAAGATACAAAACTTGGAATAATTTCAAACTTGACATGTTGATGTGTTTTGATGCAAGGAAGAACCCCTTTAAATTTTGTTGGCAGTGGGAGGTCATTTGGGGTCACATGGGGTCAAACCCCAAAATCCTTGTTTGCAGAACATCTCATGGCAGGAAACATGGATTCATTTCTAACTTGATATGTTGATGTGTTATGAGGTGAGGAAGAACCCTATCTGTTTTGGTGAAGGTCAAAGGTCATTTGGGGTCACATTTTGTCAAACCCCGAAATCCTTGTTGACTTGATATCTCAAGGTAGGAAATTTGGATTGATATCAAACTTGATATGTTGATGCATTATGATGTAAGGGAGAACCCTTTTGTTTTTGGTGGAGGTCAAAGGTCATCTGAGGTCACAAGGAGTCAAAGTCTGAAAATCTCCTTAATGTGATATCTCAAGTATGGAAAGTTGGATGAAGTTCATATTTGTTATGTGGATGTGTTATGGTTAGGAGATGGTCCCCATTTCTTTTAGTGGAGGTCAAAATCATCTGGAGTCACCGATGGTCAAAGTCTGAAAACCTTGTTAACGTGATATCATATATTTAGGAAGCTTGGATACATTTCCTACTTGGGAAAGTGGATGCATTATGGTCAGGAGATGGTTCCTCTTGTTTTGGGCAGAGATCAAAGGTCATCTGGGGTCTCCAGGGGTAAAAGTTGTAAACCCTTTTTAAAGTTATTTTTCAAGATAGCTGCCTGTTTGTCTGCCTGTCTGTATGTTGGTCTGTCTATCTATCTATGTATGCCCTTTATGGAGGTCAAAGGTCATCTGAAATAACAAAATTATTTTTTGAACATGCTAGTATAACATTTGAGTGAGAAGAGTAACGGTGCATGATGGCATTATTTGAAATGAAAAATCTATGTATCATCGAAACCTCAATGCATTTTTGCATTCTGGTTTACAAATTTGGTCTTTTTCAAACGGCATTGATGTAGAGCCTTTCACTGGTACTAATAACAAAGCGACTTTTAGTCCTGCGGTTATAATGGTTATGTGTCTTGTTCAGTCCAGCTTTTCCCCTAATGGTAGAGTCATAATGTTTAGGGCCAAGCCACTTATGTATTTCCTTTGCCTACCTGCCCATACTGGCCAGTTAGAAAAGTGACTCTGCCCTTCATGAAAGAGAAAAGAACAAGAGGTATGTTAGCAAATTAGATAAGAAACCAAGTACTGTGTAATTCCTTGAAAACTAGCAGCACAATTATGGAGACAAAGGACAAGTATTAATTGAGCAAATCTACATTAAAGTGTACCCCAGGTCTAGAGTTTTAAAAGGAATATTTTAGAGGTTGCAAACTTAATCTTATTAAACCAACTCTCATTGTCATAGCTTGCACCACATTTATTCACTTAAAACAAAATGGTTCATTGGGCAATAATTTGTGACTTTGTTGTGTCCAACCCCACACTACCTTCTTTGATTCCCTTCGAAATTAAAAATATC
The DNA here is from genome assembly GCA_037179385.1 of Holothuria scabra. NCBI lineage: Eukaryota > Metazoa > Echinodermata > Holothuroidea > Aspidochirotida > Holothuriidae > Holothuria > Holothuria scabra. The sequence goes on from CM074181.1 coordinate 67,102,726, forward strand.
TTTATAACCTTGAATGTGTCCTGTTTTCTTGAATAGCCCGGTGTACATAAATGGCTGAATTAATTACATCACCCCAGAAGAGTAACAGTGAATGTTATCACATATTGGTGCAAGGTGCAACAACTTTCAGAAACACAAAGAAAGACAAAAACTGTAATTTGAGTACTGCAGCAATGACATCACAAGTTATTGCTCAATGTACCTTTTTAGATTGTGTGAATAAACTTCAACATTTTATATCACAGCTCAGGAATATCCTATGAATATGTGAGGTGAACTTTTTGAATTCATTTAACATGATCTGTAGTGTGTATTTTTGGAATTTAGGCTTGAGGTACACTTTATTAAAGTAGGTTTCTAACTTTCAAACTCAATGTGGAACATGAAGTGTTAAACTACAGTAAGACAGCCAAAGATATCAGGCATTGCATCCCATGAAGTCTCAAGCCTTTAATCCTAACCTTTCCTCATACCTCTAATGCTAATCCAACCTTGTGATATTGTATTAGGTATGATATCTATGTCTTGAGAAATGAATGTGAAACATGTCAAAACAAAATGTGTCTGAGGTTTTTGCTTAGTAACTTGTTTAAATAAGTGCCATAGCAATGGACTAGTTGTTACCAATACCCTTACCACATTATGCACATTGAATACATCTTCATTTGATGGTCATGCGTATCCCCCCTGTGGGGGGGGGGGCTGTAGAATATGCCCATGGTTTTTTCTTGCCTTTCGTAGCAGGCATCTAAACGGACAGAATTACGCTGTGTTTGGAGTGAATATGTGCTGAATTTGAAATCGTAATAAACCTGGATAAACAACAAATCATGCACAGCCTTTGTGTCCAATGGTAATTATATTCATTCTTGAACTTTATTAAAAAAAAAAGATCTACATTTTAATGTATACTTTTAAGAAACCAAATATTCATGTTATTAAAATGAAGGGTGCCTATTAGGGCAGTGGCCTAGGCAGCCTCCCAAACAAGAGAGTTTTGGGAGTGTTGTTATTTTTGAAAACTTGATTAAATGAAAAAAAAAAACTAATTGCTGATTGTATCATAAAAGGAGCTGCAATAAATACTCCATCCTTGCTTTCATGTTTGCTTGACAGAAAGCTACTAAAGAGTACAGTATCTTTCATACATTCTACAGTTATATGATCTGTGTTGAATGGAAAGTCTGTTACACTCATCACCTTATACACATGTACAGTAATGCCACAATTTACCACTTGATGCAATAAACAAATAAATCAAGAATTTATCACTTTAATCCTTCCTTAAAGTGATACCCCAAGTTACACTCATCATTCATTTTATTCTTTCTGTATTATTTCCATCAAGGGGTTAAGGGGGGTTTTTCCTCCCCCTTACTATAAGGAGGAGGGTAAAATCCACCAGCAGTGTCTTGTTTTCTTATGTAAAGTAAGAAGAGAACCCCTTTGTAGGAATGTTTGAACTTACATAAATAAATAGCCTTATCAACCCTTCAGATTGTACCTTAAAGGGGCCTTGAAGAAAACTTTTACCCCTTGTATCAGCTTGCAACTTTGGCCAACGGAACCATCTATTTGGACTTAATGTATGGCAATAATAAATCCTGTTTTGAGTTTCTGGCAGAATCCCTGTTCTGTATGTCTCTTTATCTCAATCCTTACAGCCCCCTTACCCATGCACCCTGAAAGGAGACTGTACTCTCTTTGTTATAAAAAATATTAAAGAGCATCATTGTTTTGTCTATTTTTTTACAACTTCTACAACCCATACATAGATCTTTTCTAACATTTTCTTGATCCTTTAACAAAATCTGGGCTGTCATTCTGTTTACTGTAGGAAAGAATAAGATTTTTATCCCTTACTGTTTTATATATACTGTCATTTCTTTATGAAACCTGGATTACGTCTTACCTCTGCTTTATAGACAAATCCAAACAGTCATGTGATGGTCTGATTTAGTCGGCTATAACTGGGGTCTGTCATCTTTAATCTATCAAATTCTTTGCCTCTCTGTATCATGGATGGTTTTACACTAGAATATTCTTGATTCCCTCAATTTCTTTGAGTATGAGGGTGTAGAATTGCATGTAGACAATAAAATTATAATCACAATTTAAGACCAATGGACCTTACTAATGGCCTTTTTCACTAGTTGTTCAGAATATCAATATGGAAAAGTTTGGTAAAATCATTCAACTGGAAAGTTGGAGTATAGTTATTAGAATGTAAAGAGAGAAGAAGGAGATAAAATGCTCATCTACAGTTGATGATGTATTTAAGAGAGTGGCAGATGAAGTACTGTAGTGCTAACTGTATAATATTATTCATCAATTGTACTATCTGGGGTCACAAGTCTACCCATCATCCTCTCTCTAGAGTGTAGAATTTGTGAGGGAAGAAAGTGATAAAAGAAGAGAAAAGTTGTTTTAGTGTTATGAAGGATTGCACAATGGAAATTGAAAATTTTATACTGACAGATTGCAAATAAGAAAATGTAAAGTTCTGGAGGGTGACTTGGAATCTAGTATTGCTGTATTACTAGACGTTTTATTGACTGTATTGTAAACATTCCAGTAATTATGTGACTAAACTGCCCCCAAATGTGTGATGGCTTACTTTTCTTTAGGAAGTTTTATATTTCTGTAGAGAGAAAGCAGACACTGATAATGTGGAAGGAAAAATTGATTTGATGGAGTGCATTCTCACCTGCTAAATTGAAAGAGCTCTACAGTATGTGTACAAACTTGATGAGGTGTTTGGATTCCTGGATTTGTACATCTAAAATGTATTTCATGCAATAGACAGAATATAATCTCAAAAGTACATATGTGCTCAGACTTAAAGAGTTGTGTACCCAGTACTTGCTACTCTATTTGATTAATTGCTCAAAGCATTTAAAATGAACAAATCTGCTCTTTTTTAAGATCATCTGGTGTAAGTTATATTTAAGTAAATAGATTTTACTTCAAGGTTGTATTGGTTTGGAATAATCCCCTGTTAGGGTTCCATTTAACCAAATAACTTCAGTCCTGATAGACTTGTGTGGAAAGAGAATAGATGGAGGATGAAATTACATGAACCGCAGAAAAGCTTGATATGGTAAAGTATGTGATCACAATGTTCCTGGGTGATAATGGTTTTGAATGTAAATTGATGGACTGAGAGGAATTGCTACTTAGCAATTTTGAATCTACTGTACATTGCCCTCTGTTGGAAAGCGGGAGGAGAAAGATAGGGGCATCCATGGTTGTGGAGAGTAAGGGTACCCTCTTTCTTGGTGCTATTGGTTGACCAGCGCAAGTTGGTTGTAAGTGAGAAGTTTATTTCAGTCCTCATTGCCTTCCTATCACCCTTTGAATACCATTTGCACCCGCACTTATGGTCTGGCAAACCAAGAATACAGTGGTAACCCAGGCCACAGAGTTTTGTGGGCATTACATAAATGAATACTAAAAAGCAAGTATTGGGACTCTGAATTCCCAACAATATAGTTTGAGGGAATTTATTGTACAGTATGTTTCATTCATAAATACTTGCATTGATTTCCTGCATCCTGATTGGCTGAAAACCATTCAAGACCAGTCTCGAATGGCATTCGAAACCAGTCTCGAATGGTTTTCAAGAAGTAAGGAGAACTGAATTGAATGTGATCACTATACTTAATGTGTACAATATTTTAAGCTCATGCTAGGTTGCCATAGCAACATGCCATATTCACCCCATATAGTTTTGCACAGCACATGTACTATGATTTAGGCCTACTGTAATGTCATACATACAGTAAGCCCAGTACATGTTAGCAAGATAAACAGTAACACTGAGACACTGTACACTGCATCAAGTTGATACCCTAGTCTTCAGAGTTACTGTACCATTCCAAAGAATAATAACAGGCAGTGATAAAGACATAGGTTACCCTAGCCTAGGCTTAGGAATCATTGCTCCCACAGTTCCACAAATGGGTATTTTGATCACACTCACATTCTGCGCTTTATAGGTCTAACAAGTTAGGTCCTAGGCTAGAACTGCATGCACTGAGCTGCCATGACTGGCACTGTTGTTAACGTGTTAATCCACTCCTAAATTGGGGGGGGGTCAAATAAAACGTGGCTATAACTACAGTATTGTTACGCCTACTAGAGTGTCTAAGGTTAGCGACAATATACACAGGCTTTGGAACAGTGACAGTGCTGGGGTTACTAATTCCGCTAAGACTGTCTAAACAGCGAAACAACAGTAACGTTACTTGTTTGGCCCACAGGCTAGCAAAGTAATCATCAAGTTCAGTAGCCTGAGTGGCAATTCCCTAAGGAAGCCTGGTATAGTTTACCTGTAACATCAGTCTTTAAAGGCTAAAGCGCATTTTAAAATTGCTTCCATCTCTTACAAAGAATTTATATCACCATGTGTGACCCATAACATCACCTAGGCTACGTCTGTTTGTCCTTCCCGCAGTACAGTAAGATCTGCTAACCACACACAGTGCTAGCTGCACAGTCACTCACTCTTAATACTGCATGTATAAATATAGTATGTAACGTTAGCTCTTCGCACAACTGTAAACACAGATAACGAGAAGTTAGTAACTTTCCTTGACGTTTCGCTCAACCTCGTCTCCAAAACGATGCGATACTGTGGTCAGTGTTTTTCTGTTAATAACATTTGCTTGCAAAATAGCTGATATAGTTCTCTAAAATGAAGCAAATTAAAGGTGTTACTGAGCGTATCGGTCGCAACATGCAGTTCAGAATGTTCGTCTTGCTAGCATCAATTCAAGTTCAAGATATCAATACGTCATAATGGGGGCTAAAAAACTGAGGAGAATTAAAACTTGATCTCTAAAATTTGACCAATTTTTTTAATTTTTTCATGTTTTTCACTAGTTTTTGATTCCTTGCCGTAGGCAGGCAAGGAATCTATGCGATGGTGATGTCGTGTGTATGTGTGTGTGTGTGTATATGTGTGTGTGTGTGTTTGTGACACTTGCTTGTAAACACGATATCTTAAGATAGGAATGTCCGACACTTTTCATATTTGGTATATAGATTTATCATGTTGAGAGGAAGAACCCTATTGTTTTTGGTATAGGTCAAAGGTCATTTGAGGTCACCAGCGGTAAAATTGCGACAATTTCAAAAATAGCTTGTAAACACGATATCTTCAGATAGGAGTGACCGACACTTTTTATACTTGGTATATAGATTTGTCATGTTGAGAAGAAGAACCCTATTGTTTTTGGTAGAGGTCAAAGTCATTTGAGGTCACCAGTGGTAAAATTGCGAAAATGCCGAAAATGGCTTGTAAACACGATATCTTCAGATAGGATTGCCCGACAATTTTCATACTTGGTATATAGATTTGTCATGTTGAGAGGAAGAACCCTATTGTTTTTGGTAGAGGTCAAAGGTCATTTGAGGTCATCAGCGGTAAAATTGCGAAAACACTGAAAATGGCTTGTAAACACGATATCTTCAAAAAGGAGTGACAGATAGTCTTCATATTTGGTATATAGATTTGTCATGTCGAGAGAAAAAAGCCTATTACTTTCGGTAGGGGTCAAAGGTCATTTGAGGTCACCAGCGGTAAAATTGCCAAAACTTCGAAAATGGCTTGTAAACACAATATCTCCAGATAAGAGTAACAGATACTTTTCATATTTGGTGTATAGATTTGTCATGTTGAGAGAAAGAAGCCTATTGTTTTTGGTAGAGGTCAAAGGTCATTTGAGGTCACCAGGGGTAAAATTGCGAAAATCCTGTGCCTAAAATGTAAAGAAAAATCTATCAAGCACTGTCAATTTGAAAGCAGGTAAGGTATTTGATGGCAAGGAATCACTAAGCCTTTTGGCTTTCTGGTTCTCAAAGTATTTATGAATGGGGATAAAAGCAGGGTGCCCCGGTCTTAAATGTGATTTAAGACCTTCGATGCCGTCATCACAGAGGCAGCGGACCTCGGCTATCGCCTTGGTCCTCTCAGCCTCTTTGATGACGTCATCGTCGGTCTTAAATGACATTTAAGACCGGGCACCCTCGCACTTATCCCCTAATTGTAAATATTTTGAAATTTTTCTTGTTTAAGTTTCAGATGTGCAATGACTGTGAATTACTCATAATGCATCTTTCCAAGTAGCATGTTTCATCCTTAAAGTTAAAAGCATTACTAGCTAGTGTACTGTATGAAGTGGCTTGCAGTACTGTACATTTGTAATAATGCAATTGCAAAGATGAAGGGATGGCCATTCTTTGAACACCCGAAAAAAAAAACTAAGAGTTAACGTATTGTAATCTAAATAACTACCATCCTAAAGGAAAATGTTACTGGTTGCAAATACTGTATAATGCAAAAGGGAAAAAAATGGTTGTTTAGCTTTATACTAAGTTAATTGTAATACATGAAGTCCTGCCTGTATATAATTGCCAGTTTGCTTTAATACATTAATTAAACAGCAATGCAGTATATATGACACTGCCATCACTTTTTAAAACTTTTTTGCAGCATTTACCATAATTATTTTGCTCCAATAAGTTTAGAGAAGTCTGTAGAATTCATACAGTTACTAGAGTGTATCGGTAGTTCAAGCACAGTAAAAGGAAAGGGTCACACGTACTAAACAAATGCAAATGTGATTCCGATCCAATTTTTATGAGTTTTATTAAAATGTTCGCCATCTCTGGTTGGAAAGATCAAGCCACAAATTGGCCAACCAGTGTAAATATATTTTAATGGTATGAAAGGGATGCCCATGAGAACAAAGTTGCCAAGATCCCTGGCTTCGAAAAATTTGTTGTTGGATGTGCGTTATTGTTCTTTCTTATGGTGGTGCAATGAATATATATGCATTAAGTTCAGTAGCATATTATTTCTACCTTCAGCAGCTGGTACAGTATTACCACCTGGAGAAATTGTCCAGAATTCCAGGTCAGTCAGTGGAAGCTATTTGTACCAAATCTTTCTAAATGTGACATGATGATTAAAGTGGTTTGTAGGGGAAAATCTACTTTTTAGTCAGAGTGGAATTAAAGCATGGGATTATATTCTAGAAGGGCTATTTCTGAAAAACATAGTGCTATTGAATCAAGACCATTCGTGGCCAGCTTTATATTGGGGGGGGGGGGAGGAAGAAGGAGGAGGTGGCAAGTGTTGTGATTGAGGGCGCAATAAAACTTTCTCCCATTTTCTGATGTAAAGTACTATTTTGGTGGGACATTGGTCTAAAATCCCTCTCCCCCATGGATTCTTCACTCATTCAATCCAACCATTTACAATTGGCCCTAATAATTGACCCACAAGATACTGAAAGTGGACAGTGCATGATCATAAAAAGATATTAGCTGTATGTTTCACATAAACAGTTCATGGAATGCTTGGCATATTATAAAGTTGCATCTGATTTAAAGGCCCAGCTCTCTCACCCCAAACAGTACCAATTCTTCTAACCATGTAACTGAAGCCCCTCCCACAATTTTCCGAAATTCATCCTCATCCAGACACAATCTCAGTTTATTGCTTCAGGGTGAGTATATATAGAAAAACTCAATTTATATAATCAAAACACTCTCAGTACTGTTCATGCTGTGTAATGTAAGCTTTGGCACTCTGCATTGTTTGAATTAGCTGTCAGTCAAAGAGCTGAGTCAATTGAGAATTTCGGTACCCGGGTATCAAAATTGTAGTTTGGGGTGAGAGGATTGGCCCTTTAAGTAATTCATTAAAGTCTAGAAAGATGCAGTTGTAATTACTGCAGCAAAAGTGATGTAAGTACATACTGCACAATATATGCTATGCTTTGTGCATTAGAAACTTGGTAAGTCCCTTCAGAATGGTAAAATCATTTTAAAGTCAAATTGAGTTCTCAAGTTACAAATATTAGTAATCTCACAGAGCAATGCTTGTACTTATTTTACACCAAGGAGGCTCCTTAGTAGAATCTCCTTGGTGTAGTGTTAAGCTGTTGGTGCTTGCTTTTAACAGTTCTGTAATAAGTTGTGATTTTAAATCCTCAGGAGAACTGTTTGTATTCAGGTTCAATATAAACCGATCTTTCTGCTTTGTTTTTTTGTTATTTAAATAATTTTTAATTTCTATTGGATGATATTTGTTCCCAATTAGGGTTCTTTATAGGGCTGTCAGTTTCCGTTTAATTGCCTAAACGTTTAAACGGTCAAAATAAACGTTCGTTTACCGTTTAAACGATGTCCAAATATGACCGCCCTTGATTTCCCTTAGAATCTACCGTAAACACGATGATATGTACTAGTACTGGCTTTGAGACAATATTTTTGGCATGCCGCCCTCTATTATCACAAAACATCCGGGACATGCGTTGCTGGCTCTTTGGGTACCTGCGTACCCGATATGTATTATGTATGTAGTACAGGAAATGCATGTCTGAACACGGCGGCTTTGCCGCCCACGGGCAGCTAACTGCTGCCGCGCAGGCTTCTTCAGTAAACAGACTACATACCTGGCCGAGCTAAACTGAGCTCGCGCAACGTTAAGTGATCGATATCATGGCATTAAAATTATACGTACACTAACGGGCATATTATTACCGTTTATACGTTTAAACGTTTAAACGTGACAGCCCTAGTTCTTTATGAGAGGCCAAGGATAAGAACCTGCCAAGGTTTATTCTGGCCATGCCCTCTTTTGTAACTCACTAGTTCTACTTCAGAGGTGTGCTTCCATGCCAAAGCAAGAGTTAAAAAATTTAATACTGAATGCAGTTAATTTGGCAGAAATTAAAATGAGTTACAAAAGTGGAATCCTGCAATAGCAGACTTTTTGTCAGTAGAAGTTAAAAATCTATGTACATAAAAAAAAAAAAAAACAAGTGGACCAAAAAGTATAATTAGACCAATTCCCTTTGCAGACATACCTATTGCTACTTCTAGTGTGCTAGATAGTTTCTCCTCACAGTTGTCTCCTGATGAAGATAGGGTATTCAGCAAGATGGGTTTGAAGAATTCTGAATGATTAAAGGGGCACCAATTGATTGTCAAAGAACCCCCCCTCCCACATTAGCAAAACACAGTAAATTTGTGACCATTTAGTTATTGCAAGTTTTGTTATTATTCCTCTTCAAAGTATCTTTTGTCATATAATTTGTGACGTCATTATGGCAATTTCAAGGTAAACCAAGCAGTTACTTCTAGTACTAAATTTTAAATTTGAGGAGAAAAAAATTATTTCCCACTCCCATTACTCTTAAGATGGCCAATCATGAAACAGGACAGTCTACTACACTACTTCAAGTTGGGGTGACTGCTCTTGTCCTTCAAATGTTTTGTGTGTTTGCTTGTTTGTTGTTGCAATTTACTGATTCACGTTTGGAAATATATGCAGACATTTACTATTGATGGTGTAGAAAAGGAATAAAAAGGTTGCATGGTATGGAAAAATAAAAGAAACATAAATATTGATAGATGGAAGAACAGTAAATACAGTAGAAAGAACTTGTGTTACTTCATAATGCAACAGAAAATGTGGAATTTCTAAAATATAAAGAATTGAAACAGTACTGTATTTGACCATTTCATACATGCATGAAAATCTTGCCATTAAATACTTAATAACATATTGCTAAACTTTCAATATTGTGGTCTGGCTAGTAACCTCACTTTTGTAAGTCAGTCCAAATGAATATAAATGATTAATATATCTATGTGTAATTTCTTCTTGTATGTTTTCTGCCTTTGATAAATGCTACACATGTGAAGACCTCCTGAGTAGTTGAAGTACTTATTCTAGTTTCTATGTTTATTGTATGTTTCAGGCATGAAATGTTTGGAGTGGGACAAACCAAGCATATTGTATATATTCTTCTGTCAAACAGTAATCCCCTGACTCACTGGTCTTTACGTCAGAGTAAAAAAATGTAGGAATTAGACATTATATTATTAGTGTGAGATGTTAATGCTTGGCTTCATCTTGGAAGAAATGGTTGACAATTCACAAGATAATTACATTCAATAGAACTATGTGAATAGACAGTAATAAAGATAAATAGAGGCTTTGCTATTACGCCACGCATTTGCAAGCATATGTATTGTACTCTACTCAAGTTGCATGTACATGTGCTCTAATATGGTGCCAAAATCTGTGATGATGTCATATGAAAACCTCTTTTTTGGAAAAAGGCATACATGTACCAAAATATTTTCATCGTATTCAAACAGTGAATCTAGATTTAATAGATAGATACATCAAAATAGAGACAAGGTTCTGATAACCTAGTACCGTACATTCCCACTTATCCTTTCCTATATCTAGAGCCTGGTAGGGCAATGCTACCTCCTACATCAAATAAGGGGCAATGCACACTTTTTAAAAACAAATTTCCTTACTGGCTAACGATAGCCCTGATCCCTAATCCTGACAAAGAATACAATGGCAACAGCCAATCAAGAAACACTTTGTTAAATAGTGCTGATATATACTTCAAATAATCTTAGCCCTTTACCATTGTTTGGGTCCTTTTGGACCCATGCAGAGAGCTCGGCTGTCACCCATCTTTACTGTTTCACACGGAGCTCTAAACTGCGAGTAGCTACCCGAAAATTTGGCCACAACAACGAGAGAGACAATAGTTTAAGGTCACGGGGTCAATGGCCTACGGAAGCTGATGCGGGGCGGACTACGTCCGCTTTTCCGCTCACTCCCGAGGCGTGCAAATATGCCCCGAGCGGAGCACAACAGTAAAGGGTTAACTCGCCTTTGTTTCATAGCCAGTGAAATGGTCAACTTACTGTTTAATCTGGCTTTGTTTTGTAGCATACATTCTTCTGACTTTTTTGTGATTTAAGGGGCTTGTTTTCTTTACATTTGTGGTTGGAAACCCTTCCCATCTGACTTATAGAAGTTCAATATACTTGAATCCAAACAGTCAGTATTAAGTGATGGTCTGATTTATAGTTGGGCATAACTGGGTCCATCAGCTTTAATCTTTCACAGATTCTTTGCTTACTGTGTCATATGGATGCTTGTACACCAAAATATTTCTTCATTCCCTTAATAATAAAGGTATAATAATTGCATAGACAGACCATAAAGTTTAGAGCGTTTTGAATGATTTTAGGCTCGTGGACTCCAGAAATCACCTGTCTCTAGCTGTTTGGATTTGTCTTGGTCTTTTTTTTGTTTGGTTATATTTATGGTAAATCCATTTGGGTAACTTAATGCCTATAGTTATGCACCTTTTCCAGTGGCGGATTTAGGGGGGGGGGGTGACTAGGGTGGCTAGCCACCCCCTCCTTTTTGACCAAAAAATAAATAAAATGTAGGCATTTTTTTCACATGCTATCAACTTCCTATTATTATTTCCTATGGAAGGCAAACAACAAATCTACATCGCCCCTCTCTTACCTCCTATCTACAGTTGTAACCCTCACTTACCTGTAATAAGGTCCTGGCAAGTCTTGATCACACAGTAGGGGAGGCCGGCCTCCTATAGAGGGCGGCCTACAGCTTCCTCTCCCACTTGCCAGTCAGAGAAACTTTGATGTGTAATTTGGTTCTGGTCAGGATTTCTCTCAAAAGTATGGGTTTTTCTGGTTTCTGGATCTGGTTTTTGAGAGAACTCCTTAGAAGTCTGTTTGTGACAATCTACAGTGGGTTTGGATGAGTATAGTTTTTTTTTTGGTGTATTTTTCGGGTCTCTTTAGGATTCCTGCCTTTCCGTTTGTTTTCACGTTTTTTCTCCTATTGCTTTAGCATGGGTACCGGTTCCGCGAATTTTTCACATGTTTTTCTCCAATTGCTTTAGCATGGGTACCGGTTCCGCGAAATTTTCCGGAGTTTGGTAAGGCTCAGGTTTTCGGGACCAGGTTGGTTTTTGCGGACGGGGTTCATCCGCCTTCCCTTCCCCATGTCTTCCTGGGGTTTTTAGAAGCTCTTTGTTAGTTATGGGAGGTTTGTTCCCTTTGGGTTTATGCCTTTAGGGGTTTTTTGCCCTCGTGGTTTGGCGACCCTTTTGTTTGGCCTAGGTCTAGGCTGCTTCCCGCATTCCTTCCTTTGTAGTATTATTTTTGCTGTGTGTTCTATAGCTATTGTGTGGAGCCACCCGGTTCTCGGGTGAGTCCGTTGGATTAGCCTTTCGCCCTTTGTCTCGCAGTGTGAGCCCTTTGTTAGGTGACAGAGCTAGACTGCGAGCTGTGGGGCTGCTCTGGTATTCAGGTTATGCATTGATTGTTTTTCTCTTCTCAGGTTTTTCCCGTGTCGAAGGACCGGGAATTTTTTGCCACAACCTGTTTTGTACTTTTCAGATATGAGGAACAAGTGTCGTACTTGCAAAAGCCAAACGAAAGGCGGACCAAGCCGCCTCTGGACAGGGGAAGGATGCCACGATGGCTTCCCTCGAGGGTATATTGCAACCAATGGCATTTGTGCTGGGCAATGAGGCCTCCGTACAGGTTACGGATTAAACGTGCCAACCCTCCTCCAGCCACTCATTGGAGTCGTTACCCGTTCTGGTCCCAGTGGAAGTGGCTGGCAAAATGGAAAACGGAAAATGGAAAAGGAGAAGGCTAAAGCCAAACGAAAGGCGGACCAAGCCGCCTCTGGACAGGGGAAGGATGCCACAATGGCTTCCCTCGAGGGTATATTGCAACCAATGGCATTTGTGCCGGGCAATGAGGCCTCCGTACAGGTTACGGATTAAACGTGCCAACCCTCCTCCAGCCACTCATCGGAGTCGTTACCCGTTCTGGTCCCAGTGGAAGTGGCTGGCAAAATGGAAAACGGAAAAGGAGAAGGCTAAAGCCAAACAAAAGGCGGACCAAGCCTCTAGACAGGGGAAGAAAGCCACAATGGCTTCCCCCTGAGGGTATATTGCAACCAATGGCATTTGTGCCGGGCAATGAGGCCTCCGTACAGGTTACAGATTAAACGTGCCAACCCTCCTCCGGCCACTCATTGGAGTCATTACCCGTTCTGGTTCCATCTTCAGCGACCACGATCTTGGGGACAGAGCCTTCGGGCCTGGAAGCCCCCACTTCCTTGACGGCCGCTACATCCACGGCTCCGACTATGACGACATTCCAGCCTTCCCAGACCGTCCCGAGTACCCAAGGCTCGGCAATGGAAGACTCTGGACCCCGTTCAGAGGGTCAGTACATTACGGCCTATCTGGTAGACCCATCCCTACCAGGCCCATCAGGACTTTCCTCAAGATCAATTTTTCCCCGCTCTGTGGAGTCGTCACGAAGGGGTAATACCTTTTCGGATTCAGAATCCCAATCCAGGGATTTTTCAGGCCTTCAGGAGACGGAGGTCAGAGAAGATATTTTGGGGAAGCGGGGTCGCTCCAATGCGAGGAACCCCATAAGGTTAAAAAGAAGCGACATAGGAGACATTCTTCTACCTCATCTTCATCCTCCCGGTCTCGATCCTCCAGTCGAGGGAAGCGTAGACGCCATGGTTGTCCTGATAGTTCTCAGGCACTATCCCAGATTCTGTCTCTTCTGACAAACTTGACCAAGGGTTCGGCGAGTATGGCCAGTCCTCCTGCCACCGGTAACAATAAGGTTCCAGCTGCGGGTTCTAGTGTGGAGGATAATCCGGAATCAGACCAGGAAAGGGTTTTTCCAGTGGAATTTTTACCCTCTGTGGATGTTGGGTATTCCCACGTGGACTCTAATGTTTCGGCCTCCGAGGATGAGCTGTTATTTGGTACTGACACCCCGCAGGGTATTTTTGAGAAAGCAGTGAACATTTTGTGCCGGCAGTTAGGGTTTCCGGCAGATACAGGTATCGAGGTCTCGTCAAAATCTAGGTTGACCCTCAATAGACCTTCTTCCTCAGGAAAAGCCTCCATGCCAGTGTGAGGATCGATCTAAGTCCGCGGCGGCGGCCAAGAAGTGGACTGCGTTTCCCAAGAAGCAAAACACGGCCTTTAGGGTCGAGAAAAAGGCTTGGGAGGACTTGTTCAGGGCTCCCATGGTACCTCAGGCAGCCGAAGACTACCTACGTTCAGTGGGGGCAGCGGACTCTGCAAGGAAGTTGAAGTCATTTTCCTCCAGGAGAATCCTGAAGTCTTTCCAACAGGTTGACACGGCTTCCAGAGTTGGCATGGAGTATTCCTCAGCTCTCCTTCTCATTGCGGAAGTACTTTCGAAATCTTTTCGCCAGTTAGGGCCTTCAGAAGTCTCAAGGAAGGCCACAGCCACTCTTGCGAGTTTGGTGGGGCCCATTGCGAGGCGAGTATACGATTAGTTCGCCAGAGTATCGGTAAAGACTATCCTGGAGGAGAGAGAATTGGTCCTAGAGGCGATGCGCCTCCCAGGAAGAGATATCAAAAGAAGGTTTATGGATCTTCCGATCTTGAGAGAAGATATCTTCGGGGGGCAGTTCGATGCCCAAGAGGAGGCGAAGCAGAAGAAAGACCTGATCAAGGCCAACTTGAGTGGTTCTCGGTTCTCCCTCCGTTCCAGGTATCCCGCCAGCCGAGACAAAGTCAGAGGAGTTCGTTTCCTTCCAGAGGCACTCCCCGGCGAGGCTCCACAACCGGCAGAGGTCGGGGCCTGGCGAGGCCCTAGGGATGCCCACCCCACCGTACAGCCACGGGTGGTGGGGGGGAGACTTCTTATGTTCCGCAACAATTGGAACAAGATCCACCCGGATCTATGGGTGAGCAAGGTAGTACAGGAGGGGTACCGCATAGAATTTACCAGCCCCCCTCCAAGGAGAGGTCTGCTACGTACAACCCCTGTGCCGAACCAGAGAGAGAAGAGGTTAGCCTTAGAGAAGGAGATTCAGGACCTCTTGGTAGAAGGAGCCGTTTACGTGGTTCCAGCCGAGGAAGTTCACGGGTTGTACCGATCAAGTTTCTTCCTGACGACAAGGGGGTAGGCTACGCCTTCAACGCGATGCCGTTCGGCTTGGCCACGGCTCCAAGAGTATTTACAAGAGTCACCAGGTGCGTCCTTGCCTTCTTGCAACGAAACGGCGCCATGGGTTTTGCCTTCCTAGACGATTGGCTGGTGCTAGCCGAATCCGAAAGCCAGGTGGCTGCAGTCACGTCATTCGTGATCCGGACACTACAGGAACTAGGTTGGGTGATCAACTGGGAAAAATCGTCTCTTCCCTTGTCAGATGATCACCTACTTGGGGGCTCTCCTGGATTTCACAACCGGTCTGGCATACCCGACAGAGGAAGGGGTCCAGTCGTTGGTTTCGGTGGCGAATCAAATCCTGTTGAGAACGTCAGTTCAGGCCAGGGTGTGGCTGCATTTGTTGGGCATGATGGCCAGCCTAGTGGAAGTACTCCCCTTTTGCAGGATGAGGTTGAGACCCGTCCAGTTTCACACACTAAACCACTTCCGTCCAGACTCCGATCTAATGACCAAGCTAATCCCAGCTGCAGAAAGCAAGACCGCAGACGTCAATTACAACAGACGCCTCCCTCTTCGGATGGGGAGCCATGTGGGGCTCAAGTTCAATAGCAGGAAAGTGGTCTGAGACAGAGCAGTCCCTCCATATCAATCTGCTGGAGCTGCTGGCGGTCGCAAAGGCCATTCATTCATGGGCCAAGGACCTGAAAGGGGTCGACCTCACTGTTCTCTCGGACAACTCCACAGCTTACATAAACCACCAGGGAGGCACCAAGCCACTACGCCTGTGTCAGGAAACATGGAACCTACTCCTACTCTGCCACGAAGCTGACAGCTGCCTCAGGGCCTGTCATCTTACGGGGAAATACAACTTGCAGGCAGACGCTCTTTCGAGGGGATCGTGGACAGAGAACGAATGGGAACTGGATCAACCATAGGCCAACCTAATTTTTCATTTGTTAGGCGGACCATATGTGGATCTATTCGTGACCTACCAGAACGCAAAGCTACCTACGTTTTGTTCCCGGTTCTTCCACCCCCGGGTGTGGAAAGTGGACGCCCTGTTTTTTCGAATGGTGCAGTCTCATGATGTACGCATTCCACCTTGGAGCCTAGTTCACACAGTCCTCCTGAAGCTAGAGAGGTCATCAGGGGAGATGCTGCTGGTAGCCCTGTACGAGCCGAACCAGCCGTGGTTCCCGCTCATCCTGAGGCTGCTCGTTGACCTTCCGTTTCCCTTCCCTCAGGACAGCCGACTCCTGACTCAGAAGACGGCCAGATTCACCATCGTCATCTGCGGGACATAAAATTGACAGTGTGGAAATTGTCACCAGACGCTTACAGGAGAAGGGCATTTCTGAGAGAGCTGCTGACCTTGCAGCAGGGGTTAGAAGAGGATCCACCTCTAAAACTTACAACTCCAGTTTGGAGAAGTTCTCACAGTGGGCAGCTGCTAACTCTTGCCGTCCCGTGGAAGCGACACTAGACCAGGTGTGTTCTTTCCTTGTGCCCCTCTTCAATGAGGGGAAGCAGATCTTCGCAATCAAAAACTACCGTTAAGCAATTGCGGCGATCCATGCTGGGTTTGAGGACGGCTTTTTCATCGGCTCCAACCTGGTGATTACCAGCCTGCTAAAGGGAAGGTTTCACCAGAGGCCACCAACCAGGAAGCTCGCCCCTTCATGGAGTATCAATGACGTGCTACAGACATTGGAGGTTCGACCTTACGAGCCTATCCAGAATGCACCGCTCGACGCACTCACGAGGAAGACGCTGTTCCTGGTAGCAGCCGCCTCCGCCAGACGTAGGAGCGAGATTCATACCCTGTCTACAAAACGTGGTTTCATCAGATTCTCCCCGCAAGGGGTACTCCTCCTCCCAGATCCGCACTTCCTGCAGAAAAATCAGACAATGGCCTTCACAACGAAACTGATTTTCCTGCCATCAATCGCTACCACATCTTCCATCTGCGAAGATCGCTTTGTTTGTCCTGTAGGAGCGCCGAAGTGGTATCTACGGACAACCTCATCCCTACGGCCGTCGGAAGCACTCTTCCTCTTGCCAAAGGCTCCTTACTCGCCTGCCTCCAGGGACGCTATCTCCAGATGGATCGTCTCCCTGATCCTGCCTCATGCTCTTTCGGGTGAAGACGCCAGGGCTCACAATCTCAGGGCACATGCCTTGTCCTCGGCGTGGTTCCAGGGCATTCCTCTCCAGCAAATTATGGATGCGGCCTCGTGGAAGACACCGTCGTCCTTCGTGTCCTCATACCTAACAGACGTGATGTCAACAGAGGGAGACTTTGCCAGGGCAGTTCTCCAGGGTTCCAGCGCTCGGAGACCAGGCCTCCCTCCTGAGTCACGGTGCTAATCTCGTTACAACTGTAGATAGGAGGTAAGAGAGGGGCGATGTAGATTCCCCAAAACTCCCTGGTTTGTGAATCTACGAGCCCCGATACTTACCTCCTATCTACATACCCGCCTCCCGGCCCCGCGGATGTTGGACAGATCCGAACGCTGGCCTCTCTGACCGTGTCAGTGTTGTGTGCTCCTCACCAGTTAACACAAACACTATTGCAGGGGGTCAGCTAGCCCGTATTGAAGACAGAGAGGTTTACCGATCCGGCGTTCTGGCCTTAATTGACAGATTTATCAGGTGAGAAAGGTCTCTGACCATCTCCTTTTTACTGAGTGTCTTCCTATGTTTTTGTGTTATATGTATTGTAGTATTAATGCTAACTTCTCACTGTGACACTTGGTAGATGTCTGTCATAGGGGGTCAAAGTTTTGGGTCTGTCTGACTTGCAAGCAGAGAGGAAGCTGTAGGCCGCCCTCTATAGGAGGCCGGCCTCCCCTACTGTGTGATCAAGACTTGCCAGGACCTTATTACAGGTAAGTGAGGGTTACAACTGTAGATAGGAGGTAAGTATCGGGGCTCGTAGATTCACAAACCAGGGAGTTTTGGGGATTTTAAAGGATGTGTTTAAAAGTGAATTAATTAAAATGTTAAATGCAGCAACACCAAAGACTAATTTAATTTTGGCAGTCTGGTACGAACATAGAATAGAGCTTGAAGGTGCAACCCTAATACAGGCGAAATACTTATTTTTTCTGAAATATTCAGAACCCAAATCCTAGCCACCCCCCTTTTTAAAACCCTAGATCCGCCTCTGCTTTTCCATAGTCTGAAATTCATGGGTATTGTCATATATAAATCCATAAAGTGTCATGTTTTCATGACCATGACTTCTTGACTTAGGGTTTTTAAATTTT
The DNA here is from genome assembly GCA_037179385.1 of Holothuria scabra. NCBI lineage: Eukaryota > Metazoa > Echinodermata > Holothuroidea > Aspidochirotida > Holothuriidae > Holothuria > Holothuria scabra. Next base: position 67,120,827 of record CM074181.1, read on the forward strand.
AAGTTCCATTATTCACACAAAAAATGATAGATAACACAATAGTTTGTGGGTGTCATTATGTACCAACTAGAATTACATTCATTTCTCTTTATTTTTTTTTCAAATGCCTGTGCTCCAATGGTGACAAACTGCAGTCATTTTCTCTCCAGTGAAAGGTGGCTCATAAGCCCCATTGTACAATGTGCTATGCCTGAAAATAGGAAGCTTTTCAAGGTCATTAATTTTACCAAGACTCTAGAAATGTCTTGAGAGTTGCTCTCAGTAGCATTTGCACACTTCATGCTCAGGTAAATGGACATTGTTTTGAAAAATGTGAAATCCTAACATACCCTTCTTTCTCCCATTATAGAAATCAAAAATTGAGGAGAGTAGTTATAACTATCAGTATTGAAGGATGTTAATAAAGTTTAATTTTGTAAACATGTAAGCTTCTGGCAATAATTCAATATTTCATTTTGAAACAGTTAAAATGTTGAGGGTACAGAAAGGACGCAGTATTGTAAACCTGCAAGTGTATTTAGGAGAAATATAACCATATAATTTCATTTGCCTTGCTCAAAATGTCAACATTGCCTATTAAACACTACAGCATTAATGAAATCTGAACAAAATGATTTAACGCTAGTAATCACGGAACAAATCTACGAATGAAGCAGTTGTGTAAAACTTTCACCCAAACCTCTGTCAATTATGCATGGTGAGCCATTCAAATATAATATTGCAATGCACCCTTTAATACTGTACTTTTGAAAGCTGTTTTATGCTGTGAGCATCATACATAATTAAAGCAGCTTGAATTCATCTATTCTCTTAAAAAGAATTCATGCATAATGACAAGATTGCAAACTGGTGTTTACCATGACAGAGTATTAAATAGAAGATGGTTCTGGCTTTTTATATATGCACAATTTCATTAAATGCTTCCACCCTTAATAATGCTTGCTTTGGGTAGTGCAATTACCAGTTGTCTGTTTGTCAATATCACACAGCAGTATTCTCATGGGGGTTTGGGAAGATATTTAACATGATCACTTCATTTAATTTCAAGTGCTCAACTCAAACAAGAGGCTTTCTGGTTTTTCACTAATCGTTGTTTGTGGGAAGGATTGGAGAAGAAAGAGAAAAGTTGAAGGTGGCGTTTATCGATGTTAAAAAGGACAGATCAGAGATTTCTAGAGGGACAGAGATTATTAATTGATCTTACTTGAAAGATTGCTTTGGTTAATTCACTTGAAAATTGTACTCTGAGAGCTAGCGGTGAATGACTCGCTCATCTTTTGTTCAGTTTTATGGGGTAGTGTTTATATACTGAACTGACAAGTAGTTCATACATGCAGACTGGGTCACCATGATATCCATCAGAGGGGATGAATTACAAAAAGTTAATTAAGAATAATAATGTTTTCAACCATATAAAAAACAACATTAAGAATCTGTGTTATCATTAGAGAATTTTGTCTCTTGGAAGCAGATGTCATGACTTGGCTAATAGCGAAACAACTTGGCTGATTTTCAGTAAATGAAAAATAGAAAACAACAGTAGGCGGTATTTGGACCATGGATCTAATGTGCAAGAATTCCCTTATTTTTTCAGTTGTAAAAATAAGCAATTACCACATGAAAAGATAAATTTGTCTGAGTTTCAATCCGGGTGGGGGGAGGGGGTGTATTCGCAAATGAATCCCACATGAAGGTATAAACAACCCTTGCAATATTTCAAGTGGAGGTCAATCAAATTTTACCCAATCTAATTTGACTATGATCATTAGTCACACCATAATACCCTAACCTCTCCTCACTGTCTCTGATTCTAACCTGAGCAAGTATTAGGCCTATATATGACACAAATGTGACACCTTACCAAACAAACATCAGGATTTGGTGGTTTTCAGGTTTCCATATGTGTTTAAAAAAAAGTATACTTTTCAGCTGGACTACTAAATCCTCACATTTGGTTTTGCATGCCTGTCTCAAGAAATGAACATCAATCAAAAAGATAGAAAAAAAGGTGAAAAAAATAGCAAACAGCTTCAAAGTTGAACCTACATAAGTCTGGTCTAAGTTGCAAATTTTTCTGTGCAATTCCTTCAATCTAAATTTTAGAAGAATGCAATAATACAAGATATGCAGTAAGAATGCAATAATTAAAAGGTAGAGTACTTCATCTGTCATTATCATGAGCACTAAATTATGGTCATATTTTCTTGCTAGTATTGATATAGTTTTCTACAATATGTGACAAGCATTTCAATGGAAGTACTGGGTTAAAGTTCTATATGCCTGTAGGTATGCTGTGCTGAATGCAGTAGTGTTTAAGTGTCATTGGAGATTTGGTTGACTGCTACAGTAGAAGACATTGGCAGGCCTTTGTTATAATTGGGTTATTTGCTGTTACGGTCATCTTTGGTCACTAATTTCCATTGGAAAACCAAAGCTTGTGCAGAAATGAATGATGTATTGGATTCATAAATCTGCAATGAATTAATTTATGTTCTATTTTAATATAGAGGAACAAATTTGAAAAATTAAGGTCTCATTAATGAAGTGAAATTTAATTGTCAGTTAGAATGTCTGTAGAATTTTTCCTGTTACCTTTTCTATATTTTTGGTCATTTTTAAGAATTGTAAACCCACTAAAAGGGTAAGACCAGTCACCCCAACTTGAAGTAATGTCTAGTAGACTTACTTTCCTGTCATGATTGGCTGTCAAGAATGATGTAGCAACATTTTCTTCTCTTTAAATGTGAAATTTACTTGAATTAAGTGCTTGGTTTCCCTTGGATTTGCAATATTGAGGTCATAAAATTCACTTGGTAGACTCAATGTATACTTACCATAGCCCCTTGCTACATCTATGTTGCGTTATTTGCACTTCTGCACTGTCCAGAATAGTTTTAGCACTGTGCCCCTTGTGTCCGCCATCTTGGCATTCTCTACAGCTTGGAAGGCTTTGGATACTTTGAAGAGGAATAAGATAAAAGATGGTATCTATTTGTTCTTGCAAATATGTTTGGGGCAACTGAACTTGACCTTTAACAAGCACCCACATAAAGACAAGGCATTTAACAGTGTGTCATTTTCTGGGCAGTTAATGCAGAATTAAGCATAACACTAGGCCTTAGTGTGGTCTTTTTGTTGGTAATTGAGAAAAGTCAAATCACAAATCACGGGAGTAAACATTATGAGCTTCTGAATGAAATAAAAATGCTATTTGATAGGATTCGTGGAGAAATTTTGACTGAAACTAATGAAAGTCACAACCAATCAATACAACTGCCCAGTGGCAGTTGCTGCTATTCCCAGTCAGGGTAGAATCCTGCTGCGTTTCTACTTAAGATACAGTTTCTATCTTCAGATAAGAAGACACCGACCTGCTCTTTAAAGATGAAAATTTGAAAATCCATATTTCTTAAAAAAAAACCACTTAAAAAAAAGCTAAACAATTTTCAATTTGGGAAGTTGTTTGTGATTCAGTGAGTCTGCATCTCTAAATAAAAGGGCAGAAGATCATAATCCTTTCAACCCCATTGCCTTTTCCTTTCATTCTTTCCTTTAAACATTAAAAACTATTGTCAAAATCATCCTGTAGTTACCCCTATCTCATTTGTACTGTCAAATGTATCAAGATACCTCTACCAGTCTTTTATTGTCCACAGTCATATTGTCCCTTTGTTGGCTGGATATAGTACTCCTGTGGCTGATCATCTAACAAGATTTTGATTCTTTGTCTTTTAAGTTAAACTCCCGAAGAATTTGTGTTACCATGAATTGTTTTTAGATAGACTTTTGTAATAATGAGTGTAAATTGTTAGTTACCCTAATACTGTATGTGGTGTAATGTGAAACACCATTAGGACTTGATAGTCCAGTAAACAGATTTGCTGACAACATGATTCTTGTAAACAAGTTTGACAGAGACATCACCTCACACTGCTCAGTTGGGGTAGGTAAGCTGCTAAGTCACATGATTTTGTAGAACTGTATATTTAAGTGGTTGGTTTCACAGTGTCGGTGAATTGTTATCGGTAGTTCTGTAGTTGTCATATAGACTGTTTAAAGGGGATTATACACTCTGAGCTCTTTCAGCCACACATTAATCAACCATTTTGACTGTGACATGATGCACTCTGAAATTGTTCAGTTAAACATTAACCTGCCAGAGAATTTCATGCATACTCCAGTCCATGCGACTGAACTTTCAATATTTTCAGTTTATTATCGAATCATGAATCAAAGAAAGAGAGTTGAGGAGAGGACTATAATACGTGAGTACATCTGTGTTTATGGAAGAAAGCAATGGATTCAGTATGCAAAGTGATCTGTGATGCAAATTTTGCAAAGAATTTTTTGTTTAAGTTGAGAGATGAGATGATAAGAAACAGAGTTAGTTTAGTGAGGACAAGTTTTAAATGTGTTCTCTAAAATCATGCAAACTTCAACATTGAAGTGTTAGTTGCCTAGCTGTTAAAGTGTCAGACTTCTTTGTTCATGAGTCTCATGTCAAATGTGCATATAAGATTCTGAAAAAAGTTGAAGCGAACTTTACTTTAGATGTTTGCTGTTTTATTGAAATACTGCTGTTGGTTTGCAGTTGACCAAGTTGAGAATAAAGCACAACATAATCGTATATCAACATATGTTCCTGTAAATTAAGCCAGTCCATTAAGGTAATAGTAATAACCAGGCCCTGAACGGCAGTAATGTTTTACAATGCTGCCACAAATGCAGGAGAAGCCTTTGGCTTATGAACTGCAACTTCATTGTTAAAAATAAAGTGTGTTCTATTTGGCTTATGAACTGCAACTTCATTGTTAAAGTTATTTTGTGTTCTGTACTTTGGGATGGATGTTCCAGATGCTCCATCTCCTTAATTACAATTAGATAAACACTACTATTTTCTGGGAAGAGTAAGTACCCTCCCTAGTGATGTATTCTAAGTGCGCTGTATCATTGATGCATGCGGTAGTGCACACAAAAAGAATTCATCAGTTTCTACATAGCACAGTTGATTGCTCTTGCATGTTTTCTGTTCAAAATGAGTATTTTACTCAAATCAGGAGTCATTTGTAAAAATGTTCTCATCCAAGCCAGACTTTTTATGACTAATTATAAAATTGGAAACCCTGAGTGGCTGCGTCTTTGTTATTGCACTTTTATACTTAATTTATGTTATAAGGCAAGAAGTATGTGGCATGCTTGATAGTGTGCTGTTCTTATACATCCATTGTGGATGACTAGTGTGGGAATTTCCTTGGTCCTCTTAAAAATCAGTGGAGACCTGAAAAATTAGTTATTTCTCGTTTTGGTGAGGGAAATGTCAGGAAGTGCTAAAAAATTTAATTGACTTAGAAAAATTAATTAATTTGCACCAGGGTGGTACAGTGGCACAGGGTAAAGACAATCAGATGGTTAATTAGGGATTGATATTAGTAGTTTTCTGCATGCAACAGACATGTAATTTTTGTCTGCAGTAACAACCAATATTCATTTCCTAGTTGTCCATCGGACAACCTGCACACACCTTTACCTGTCTGCACACTTTTTCAGCCTGCTTCTGTTAAAACTTAATTGTCTGAAAGCAAACATCTGCCAGCATGGAATCCATAAAAATGTTCATTTATGCTTTCACCTATTTATATTGAATATTTGGACTAGACCAGCTGTGTTGATACCATTTTCCATGAAATTTTTACAATTCTGTAGGACAATGTTATATTATTATTTTATGGCAGGACAACCTCAAAGTTTGAAGGGAGAACCAAATTTGTAACCACTGGTCCTTGGGACAACTGATTCTTGACCCTGTGAGCGCCATTAATAGTGCACACCCTGAATGCATCCAGGGACATTATTAACCCAAGAGAGTGAACTATCTTAATCTACTGCACAGGTCTAGAGTTGTATAACCTTGTTCATCCATACAGTCTTTTGCTTTAGAAAGATGAAAAAGGATAATAATCAATCTATATCCCCCCTCTACTTACCTCCTATTTACATGTGTAATCTCCACTTTCCAGAAACTAATCCTGGTACACTCTAATACCATGAAAACAAGGGTGCCCTTGCTCCCCATAATGAGGAGCAAGGACGCCCTCAATCATGCTCTTTTTGCTTAGCAGCAGCCAGTGATCTAGAAGCAACTTGTTTATACCTTGGTTTATCCCTCCTTTGAGATTGTAGCCCAAGATAACCTTGTTTCATTACCAAGAGAAAATGGAGGAATAATGCATGGTCACATGACCAAAGTGGACCAATAAGAAGTTGAGGATTACTACCAACAATAAAGGAATGACATGTGTTATAAGTTTGTCCAAATAGTGTAATGAGATATTAGGTTTAAAAAGGGCAAATAATGTATCCATGGCTTCCATGAAAAGTTTGCTTTATTTTGTTAGAAAGAACAATGCATTCCCCAAGATATGGGCCAAACGCAGGGTTCGCATTTTTGAGCTGGCCCTAACCCTGGCCAAACATGTATAAGAAAATGTACCCAGTTGCAGTCATCAGACCTTTTGCTATTCATAAGCCTTTTGGTTCCTTATACTGTATGCTGAGCATATCCATGTGGGTTGGGGTTTGCAGAATATGCCTCCAGCCTGTTGTAAGAGATGACCAAGGGGGAAGAATTTAAGGCTGTATTTGAAAGCAAACATGAACTTGATCCATATCTGAAGTTTATATCTACATGTACTGTATCTATTACTGAGACTATGTATAACACATACAGTAAGTTAATCTGCTGTACAACAGTTTTACGATCTCAGATTTCACTTTATTTATAGCAGTGAGCACAGTTTTGTTATACTTGTTTGCAGTTCATAAAATGTGTATCCACTTATCTGTACTATGATACATAGCCGCCTTATTTAAAGTCATTAATCATGCATGAATCAGTTACAGAACACTAATGATGTAAATCTGCTCATATTAGATCCTCAGGGCAGTGTCATTTGAAGTCTTGTTGATCTTCCTATGAGCCAAGGTTTCCTGAAACAGTTAATTGAGATCAAATTGGATGATTAATGCTAACATATGGCAGCTGCTAATTACAATGAATGGACATGCTTATGGAGTTTTTTCTTCAAAATTAAATGTTTTTCATTTAGTGTCTTATTTAATTTCATTATATCTGCTATTCCAGGCTGAGACTAGACCAAAAGGTGAGGAGGACACTGTTGCAAATATTTGATTGTGTCACTACCATCACCACAGTGGCCCACAAGCGTATGTTATTAATCATGTTTGTTGCTGCCAGAGTTGGTTTATTCCCTTCATATCATTGGTTCATTTTCTGTTCCATTTAAATTTTTATGGTTGATGTACTGTGAAATAATAAAATCCTGATATTGAGGAAGGGGGAGGGGAGTAGAGCAGAGCTGACTGTACCCTCGACTCAGGTAGGGTTGGGGGCAGTAATTCTATCCCATATATGTAGCGAGTAACACAGTTCAGGAGAGTGTGTAGATCTTTTGTGAGGAAGTTAAGTTTATCTCACTTCTCCGATCATCTTGTATTTTCATGTATGTTATTAGTTGCCTGCAGTGAGTTTGTGGAAATGTGTGGTTTGATCAGTAGTTAAGTGGAGCAAGAGGATTTCAGAGTAGGACAGGTTGTGGAAGGGGACCATATGGAAACTTGAACAAAATGGAAGTTGTGTGAAGTACTGTATATTTAGACAACAGAATCTTTGAACAAAGTTGTCCCATACCAGTGAATGACATGCTGTATACTATCCCTTTTGTTGAATTTTTAATAATTCTTGTTGAGAATAAAATATGATGTAGAATGTTGATACAGTATTGGCCTGTTCAACTTTAATTTCTTCTAAAAATCTTTATGGGTAACATGCATCTTCAGAGATTGTAAACACTCCATCTGGATTATTTACATTATAAAAAAAAAACAGTGTTTTCATTAGTATTTAAGCTGAATCAAAGGCATGGTCTTTTTTTTTTTTTTTTTTTTTAAGATATTGTGTACTTGAAATCTTACTTTAAAAATCAAAACCCAAATCCCTGGTTAGTCTAGGCCTGCTTAAAGTGTAGTAATAGGTGGTGTACATATAACAAAGATGAAAGGGCTCATTAAATTGAAAGTCTTCAGTAATACTCACAAAACATTTTGACATTTTGGTTGGGATGACCAAGGATGGAAAGATTTTGTAGGAATATTTTGAATCTAATGAAACAGAAATTAGTTATACTTCATACTGTAACATGCTTGGGATACCGAAAAACATACACCATTTTGCATCAGGTCTTCTTCTGATGTGAAATTTTCTTGAAGCGGGGTTGTTGATTTTTTAATTTCTTTTCTATTAAATAAAAAGAATCAGATTTTGATGACTTTAATCACATTTTAATGGTTTTAGCCAGTTTTTTTTTATTTTTTTAAATTTTCTAAAATGTGTGATGTCACAAAATGTCTTCAATGTTAGTATTTACGCCTAAACCTACAAAGGGGGGGGGTCACCATACCAAAATGTCTAGGTCTACCATTTGCCAAATAAAAACAAAAAAGGAATATGGAAAAAATGAAAAAATAAGCGGTATTCTTCCTGGAACATATAACTTGACCCCACCCTGGTTCATAATAATATGGGAAGTATTGTGCTGTATGCAAATGTTGTGCATACAAAGACATGAAATTCAAATGAAGAAAATGGGGAGAAAATATAACAATATGTTCCCAAATGAAAATGATAACTGAATAATACACACCAACAATCCTTTGAGAATAGTATTGACTGAGTTGGCTGTGGGCATATGTTGACTGCAGGAGTCTCAATAACTCCCTGGTTGAAACAGGAAACTGGTACTCCCTGTTACTGAACTCTCTGCAATGCACAATGATTTTGCAAATTATGAACTAGTGGTAATTGATATTATGATGTACAACTTTTTGGCATATGGAATGTAACAATGTACACTGCTCATTTATTAATCAATCAGTTCTCAATATTTTTAGTACTTGACCATGGTAAGGTTTCATTGCATGGGCTTAGTATGGGTCCTAATATGAAGTTTGGTAAAAATATGTACCACAGTAATAATTAAATCCCAAGTCTGGTTCATAGAGTAAGAATTTCATAAGCATACTAACCTTCTTAGAATCACCCCAGAATGAGCAACTTAAACCATACATTTGATATTACTAAAATACCTGACATTTTCAACAAGTGGCTAGGGACAGTGTTTGGTGTGGAAATGGGCATGCTGTAGCGATAACTGTGTAATACGTGCTTCTATTTAAGGGTTCTAGCTTCTGTCCCAAACCAACCTCATGTAAAAGACTCATGGTGATATGATCACCATCATGAATTGGGTTGTTTTGTTCCATGAAATGCATCTCACTTTAAACTGCACATAATATTGACAACAATACTGATGCATCTTATCACGGATGCACATTGTGTTTAATCATTTTAAACTGTCTTGTTTGTTCAAATTTGATTTTAGTGAATAAACTAACTGTAAATAACTTTTTTCTGACCATAAGTACAATTTTTTTATTGGAGTGATTTAAATCAGTGATTTCTTTTCAAAAATTATTTGATTAAACTAACAATTTCAATCAGTTATTTTGATCAGTGTGATTAAAACCGAACAAACCTGTCTCAAAGTACTGTAGAACCCTTGCCTTAGACATCCCCCTCTAAATCTTGACAATCGTGGATGGGCCCTATAGTCTGAGAGACATGCTCAAGGTGATAATTCTGTAAAGATGAGTAATGGGACCGAAGTCCTTCAGTTTTTTTGTCTGGCACTTACAATTTGCACTTGGCAGTATCATACAGGTCTGCTGCTACCCTCAAAGGTGGATTAAATAGAACAGTCATTTAATATTGAGAAAATTACTCAACCAGTAAGAAATTCAGGATAAGAAACCAAAATAACTGGTCAGGAGTTTGTAAGAACAGATGTTTGTAGCATAAAGCCATGCTAAGTACAATAGAATAAATGCAAAATATCTGATAAGTAAACAAGTTGATATTATGTTATGAAGTTGAAATTTCCATCAATTTGCACATTACTTCAGATACTGGAAAGGGGGTGCACATGGTCAGCTTTTTACAAAGAATGAAAAAGTAAGTGATAATATGCTCCAAAAGAGCAGTTCATTTACAATAACAATGACTGGCATTGCTGAACTGATAGGGAAAAAATCACAAATTTGCACTTGAAGATTTAGCAGAAAACATACAAGACTATATTTGCTTCATTCTCTTTCAAGGAGCTGCTTTTTCATAAGGAATCGATTTTCATGGTTGTTCAATTGTCTGGGACAACTGAAATCCATGCAGACAACCAAAAGTTAAAGGCTAGTTGTCCAATGAACTACCATTTCTCTCTCAAATTGAAGAAGTATATGGCTCACTGATCAAACATCACATCTGAATCTTCAAGACCAATAGGCCTAATACAGCACATGAACACAATAACTGTTTTGTAAATGAGCAAAAACGTTTTGGACAAGCAACTTTACTTATGGGCAACTGAAATTAGTGAAATGGTTGCCTGAAGAACAAACATAAGTTTTTCTGAAAATCGAGGACTAAATCATAGCCATATTGAACTAGTGAAGTTCAAAGAAAAGAGAGATGTGATGTTCAGTTTCAAAATTGTTTGACCTTTGTGATATTAAAATTGTACATACAGAGGGACTTTGGAAGTTTTTCTCCTGCCAGAATGTTTGCTCTAGAAGCTGTAAGAAAAAGAAATTTACTTTCATGTGTTTTCTACCTGTTTTAATAAGTAGGAATTTTAACTGTGGAGCCTTGAAATTGGAAACTGATTGGATTGTTTGTTAATTTTCCATTGCAATATGCAAATTTGATGTTCAGGCCGTCTCCAAATATCTTTTCCAACTTAATTCTACATTGAGAGTTGATTCCTTGATCTCATCACATATTTGACTGGCAGTCATGAAATGAGTGAATGCATACTTTCTTGATGTGTATTTTAGTTTGTATGTTATTTGAGAGAGGACATTAGCTGGACTTGGGCTATTTCTGTTTCATATTGACATTGAAAACAAGTGAGAAGTCAAGATTCCCTTTGCTAACAATTATACTTACCCCTTGCCACTGTACATCCAATTTACATATTACGGTACTTGGGCACATGTACTATTCTGAGAAGTCCTATTACCTCAACCCAACTTTGCCCTGATCAACCAGGGATATGACCAATATGCCAGTATTAATACTTCTTCAAATCAGCTATTATTTGCCCTCATATCTGATCTAGCTAAATTCAGTATCATATGTAAATTGAGCATTATCTTGGCAATATACTGTATATTGTATGGCACTCTCTCAGGTTGCATAATATGAAATAAGTTGACACTTTAGTATCCAGTTTCAAGTTTTCTAACTTACAGGCAGTCAACTCTCACCCCAAACTGCAATTTTTGTTGCAGTCTACAAAAATTCTCTTTTGGCACAGTTCTTTGATTGACAGCAAATTAAAAAATGCAGAGTACTGAAGCTCATATTACACAACATGTACTATACTGAGATTGTTTGGATTTAATACTGTACACATTGGGGTCTTGAGTGCTCATCCTGAAGCAATAAACTGAGATTCTGTCTGTATGAGGATGAGATTTAGACAGCAGTGGGGAGGGGCTTATATAGGTATGTATAAAGGAGAATTGGAACTGTTTGAGGTGAGAGGATTTAGCCTTTAATACTGTCGAAGCAAATGTATTGTCACACTCTTCATAGTCATTTTTCTTGAACAAATTTTCATTCCATAGTATCTCATCAGAGAAGAATGTTAAAACAAAATGTCTGAAATACATTTTACTGTACATGATACCCCCTGACAATGATGACATTTGCATTTTTACATGCAAGCTTACAAGCAGTATAGAACATGTGATTTGGGGCAAATTTTAGAGTGTTCTGCAATTCATGACTAAGGTCCTTTAACTTGTTATAGACCATAGGCCTATTTGGCCATTCTCTGAACTGGCAGGATTTTGCAAGACATAACAGTCACAGAAACGTAAAAATATTACAAAGCAATTTACAGGATCAGTTAGAGTGTTATAAAATTTCCTTGAAAGAACTTTGTCATCATTGTGACAATTGAGTTTTATTCTTCAGTTGGTGTGTGTTGTCCTCGCAGTCCCAGAAGTCTTAAAATCATTACCACTGAGAATCTAATGAATAATATTATACCATCAGTTGTCATCTACTGCCGCAGGTAAGAAGGTTTGGGATAAAAGTTATTGATTGGCTAGACAGCTGAAGTAGAACATGTGATGTGATGTGAGTCAGAAGTCATTATAACAAGAAAAGCCTTGAGAATACATGATTTGGCAACTAAGATTTGCTTCCTTAGTGGCAAATGTGGAAATAACCTGGAGTCTGGTGACTTGTAAATGATACAGCGGGGTGCACAAATCATGTGTGTGATGAGGAACTTTGCAACAAACCAGCTGTTTCCTCAGGCAGGTTTCAATTTTTAATGCAGTTAGATACACCAGGCTAGATGAGAGAGTATTAATTTCAAATACTCACCATTTCAAATGCTGTTCAATCTTTAGCTGTGTTTCAAATATGGTTCAAATTCTTTTCTTTAGTCACCTCTTTCAGCAAACAGTATCACCATTGAGTATATTGTACAATGTCTAGCCCACAAGTGGTATTTTTAGTGCAAAAGTGTTAGAATGTTATTAGCAGGGTGATTATCATGCAAGGAGGAGACTTTTGTGCTTCCTTTATAAGTTTCTGTACTTGTGCTCAAAGAGAGATTGCAGTCCCCTAGCTACAGGCTGTTTGTTTGTTGGTATCCTGGGGTCAAGTGGAAACTTTTATAGGTATTTACTTTCAGAGCACCTAATTGCAAGTGTAAGTGCTGGTATTATTCATTTTGTGGTTATTTTTTAATAAAAACTCATTATGGTTTACCCAATATGAGTGAAAGTTATAAAGTGTAGGACATACTTGTGTTCGAAACAAAACGAAACGGGCGGTTACATCAGAAGGGTTGAGCAACTGCAACAATGCTGCTGTAGTTGTAACTCATGATTTTTAGGTGCTTGATGTCATTGTAACTATTATTGAAATTTAAAGCTCTAAATGGAACTGAGTGTTAAAAGTACTTTCACACCAGAGAAAATCATGTGAAAAGAGGATGCTATGAAACCTTTAATAAAAAGAATGTCATTCTATGATGTCATTTTTCACATTGGTTGGCTGATATTCTCATTTGACTACTTTACAAATCCTCCTATAAAATGACATTTTATTACACTGGGTGGCATGAGATGAACAATCCCTTTAAGTTTACACACCTTGATTAAACTTATAAAGACCCTTGTAATCCCCTGCTTTCTCCCATCATCAAGCAAGAAGATTGTTTGCTTGAGCTAGCAGAACAATTGCTTTCCTTCATACTTAAGTTGATTTCCAGCTGCATTAGGTACTGTAATTGGCACTAATCCAGGATCCCTGTCCAAATCCCTGATTCACCAGTTATGTGGTCTACAGAGATCTCAAGCAACTTCCATTTTGTGGATGTAATCCTGCCATGGATTATTGCTGAGAGAAGGTTGTTTGCAGTGCCCAGCTCTTTCAAGAGCTTGCATGAAAGGTGAAAAGGTTGAATGGACATTGGTAATGGAACACATTCACCATGCACCACATTGTTGTAACCTTTGATGAGGGGTTTGCATTTATTTGTCATATAAGCTTCCACAAGCTCAAATCAGCTTCCACTTTTTAAGTTAAAATCAGAATTCATAAATAGGCATAAAGAACAGGTTTGATTGTGCAACAAGTAGCATAGCCATTTTCATTTGAAAAACCGTGATAAAATATGCTGCTCTGAAATGTATTTTATTTTATATATCTTTTGGGGAGATTCATATAAGTTTAACTAAACTTCTTCTCTCTCCTTTTCCGTCTTGTTTTGTTTTGTATAATCATTAATTGGACGTTTTTTTGGTTCCTTGCATTAGCAAAAGGAACCTATGTAGTCAGGTTGGCATGTGTGTGTGTGTGTGTGTATGTGTGTGTGTGTGTGTGTGTCTGTGACGCTGGCTTGGGTACGCTGTAACTCAACAAGGGAAAGTTGGATTAAATTGAAACTTGGTATGTAGAAGTGCCATAGTTTGAAGGTGTGCCCTATTGTTTTTGGTGGAGGTCAAAGGTCATTTGGGGTCACCAGAGGTCAAAAACTAAAAACCTTCTCAACACCATATTTCAAGGTAGGAAACTTTGATAGATGTCATACTTGGTGTGTGGATGTGTTATGGTGTAAGAATGAAATCTGATATGTTTGGTGGAGGTCAAAGGGTCATCTGAGGTCACCAGGGGTCAAACACTGAAAAACGTTTTAACATAGCATTTTAAGGTAGAAAGGACAGATTTCAAATCAATCTGTGTTTGGTTAAGGTCAAAGGTCATCAAGGTCACTGGAGGTCAACCACTGGAAATGTTATTTAGAAAATCTTGTAAGCTAGAAAAAGATGGGTTTAATAGAGTTTTTACCTTCTTCTGGTTTTGCATGCTTACACACCCAAACACCTTAGAAATTTGGCCTTTATGTTCGTTTAGTAATGATTGCTTCAGGTTGTACACAGATTTTCGATCATTTAAAGTTTTAAGCGGGCAATAACTGAAATCTGTAGATTTCAATGAGCACAGGTCACACTGCATTTAACTGGTCTCTCTGCCAGTGAAAGCAATGCATGGATTGTACAGTATGTCTCTTTAATACTGCTGTGCTCTGTGGGGTAACCTAATCCTCATTCTATTATCACACCCCATTAATCACTTGCCTTCTGCTTAAGTGCTGAATAAACCCTGTTTTCTGTGTAGAGATAGCAAACAGGACAAATGGCAGATTGTTTTCAAGTAATAGCAAGTTTTATTTGAGAGCAGGTAAAAATAACTTATGAGAGAAGTACAAGGGGTGTTTTTCTCTCTCTGACCACATTGTGTTTATTGGTGATAATATCATTTTGCTCTTACTTACCTCCTATTTACATATGTAACCATTATTGCCTGCAATAACTGTCTGGCAAAAAGCTAACTAGCACTGTGGTAACCCCTACCTATCAAGTTTGATTACAAGCATAAATACATACAGAAATGAGGAAATGTTTTTGAAGGATCACCAAGCTTTGTACAAGTTGAATCTAAGTAAGGCCACAAATATTTAATCATTGACTTCATGTAATATAAGTACCAAAATACTCCTTGTGAAGATGTTACAAACATTCAGTATGAGCTTTTGCTTAGCTCTATTTCGGAGACTGGCTGTACAGTTCTTATAATATCCAGCAAGGAACCACAGTGCCCATTGGGCTCTTGTTTTTCTTATTTTTCTTTGTTGTCACTTTTTATGTTGTTGTTTAAAAGTTGCTTTGTACTGTATGGAAATAAACTGAGCAAACAAACAAACAACAGTCAGTTGTTTGACTTGAACTTGATGTAACTGAAATGAATGCTTATTGTGTCGCACTATTGCATATTGCATTTCATTCAGTGGAGGAGGTTTCACAGATAGACTTACTTTTGTCAGATTTTTCACTCAAACCTCAGGGAACTAGTACAAGTTTCTATTGTATAATGTCATTTTCCATTCCTTTTTACAGACTTCCGGCAGATCCTTTGCTTCTGTGTTCAACCATAATGATAGCTGCCACCATTGCTCTGATTCCTTTCTGCCATAGCCTTAGTCTTCTACTGGTTAACTTAGCAGTTATGGGAATCTTCATGGGTATCATTGATACTGTAGCCAATGTCTCACTGCTTAGGATATATGGCAAGCTAGTTTCACCTTTTCTGCAGGTAAGTAGTCTGACCTCCAGTTTACATTTAAATTTTGTTAAAGTTATATTTCCAATATGGTGTTGTTTTTGCATACTTGATGCACATAAACAATGGTGTGGGGTTAGGTTAGATGGAGTTTAATTACGGCCCAGTTTGCAACCAATCAGTTAAAGTTGAGCCAGCCACAGTCTTTTTTCCAGTTGTTACTCTCTGGGATAACAATCCAGTACCCCCAAACGGTGAGTGAGGCTCACAGATATACATGGACAGAGCATGTAGTGTGTATGTCCTATTCGTAGATTGTTGCCACGGACTGGGAAAGAATAAGGTACACCAAGATGGCCACCATGAAGATATAAATCATCTGATTTGTCAATTACTCTGTTATATTTTAAACAAAAGTTAAACTTAAACAGGAAACAATATCATATTCCTGCAATACGTTAAGTGATTTTGACCTTGCTTTGCCATATTCCAAAAATATTTCAAATTCCTTTCAGAATCTGGTAATTGACTTGAGCAAGTCCAAACTTTTACCCAAAATCATAGCAGACAGCCATCTTGGTGCACTTTTTCTCACACGTACAGTAGGGACAATTTACCATGCAGTATGCTCTGTCGATATGAAAGAAGGCCATGGTGGGGATATATTAATCCAGGAAGTTATAATTTAAGGTGCTATTAACCCATTCTGTGGAGAAACGTAAAGAATGCTATCATTCTCTTTTAACTGTAAGCACATGTATAATCACATAGTGTATATTTTATGTGCCTGAGGACCTGACTATAACAATACAGTTGTAGTTTTACTTGGAGGCACTGATTATTTTTCAAGATGATTTACAGACTGCATCCTTGGGTTATGCTTTTAGTACCTTAGTAAAACAATATACCTAAGTCTGGCTCAATGAGAATTAATCCTGTAGCTTCTGCATAGCCATATTCATATATTATCAGTCTGTTTGAGCTATGATCATAAATATTAAAATTCATGTAACCAAATTTATGGTAATGTTGAATCCTTTTGCTCTCTGTTCAGAAATACTAGATCTTCCACAGTGGTACCTCTTGTTAAGTGCATTATTTGCAGCTGTTAATAAGAGAGTTTTCCCTCCCCTGCACCCATAAAATATTATTTGTTCCCAGCCATCATGACAGTCACTGCCAGTCTATACTTCTTTCCTGCTTTCAGAACACTTAACAGAGATTTGGGTCAGGTGTGGTTAAGGGTCACAGAAACTTTTGTAAAATGCAGCAATGTAAATTGAAATTTAACCAATGGAAACTGTAGATCTGAAAAGTGTGGCAAGACATGTCTTGACATAATGTAGCATATGTTCTCACATCTGGTAAACTCCTTTTATGAATACTTTTAACGTAATTACTTCCAAAAACGTCAAAAGCAAAAACCAGCATATTTTATTCAGAGTATTTCTTACTATAAAACAAGATCATACAGCATCATAATTATGCACTAATCAAAGGATACCAACTGAGTTTATTAGACCTTGTTTAGTATGACTGATTGCTGTTTTCACATCACATGCAAAATTTCTGTTCTTGTGGTTGGAAGAAACATTGCCAAAGAAAAGAAGTTATACTTTTAGGTTCTGCTGAACTCAGAAAATGGAGATGCCTGTGATGGAAATATGGATGATGATTTTGACCTCTATTAAATAGTAAAGGCTGTACATGAAAAGAAAAGAACAGAATTTAATTGACCATATTAATCAAAGAGGATATCTTTATTAAAGGACTTGATTAAGCAGCAAGCATAATGGTATTCTTATAAATATTCATAGTTGTCTCTCTTCTTTCATGAAAAAGTTAATGTATGCACAATTTCACTCCTAAACATGTACAATCATCAGGAAATCACACCAGCCTGCATACTGCACTTTTTCCTCTATTGCCAGCTATGCAATCAAAAATCTGTCCAGGTTTGGGGATCATCAGAGTTAAATTGTCACCTTGTTTTGAAAAGAGCTTCTCTAACTGTGCCTTTGTTTGCTGCCTTTGTCCTGAGAAATCAAAATTGTATGCAAGTGCCATCTCCCTATAACTATATATGCTTGGTCTCTGTCAAATCTCTTCAATTCCTGCATTTTTCAGCACAGACATAAAATAAAAACATAAATCATCCGAGAACCTCAATTGCTACATTATATTTGGCTTACAAATATTTGTCATTGTGTTTCTGCATGGATAGGGTATTAATTTGGAGAACTGTCTTATGATGTCCTTATAGTCACTCATGCAGGTTGCGCTGCCACATTATTCATTTTTGTTACTAAACTGTTGCATTCATGGTAACACTAGCCTTGTTAATTGTTTTAGACAAAAGTGGGGAACTGAAGTTGTTGCTCAAACGTTGGACCTGTAATGAACCACCAATGCAACAAATGTTGCTTGTATAGCTCTTGTGATATCAGTTTGCAGGCTTTGGCTTTTAACGTGTGAGCTGTACATGACATGGGATAATGTTCTCTTCTAACCCTACACCATATATTACAAAGGTTCTTTGGAATGGTTTATAAATCAGTGTGCCCCCACTTTGCTTTGATCAAAATGTAGATTGCCCTCACTACTGTTCTGTACAATTATACTGCACATCTAGGCTCTACTGAGTCTGGAAATTCTGCCGTTTTGAAGGTTTTCCATCTGTGAACATCAAGCTAAATGTTAAAACTTACTTTCCTTTGGTATCATTTCTCCCCATAGACATATACCCATGATTTTCTCACAAGGTTTTGTGGCTTGGTTTATCAGGAGCAAAAAATCTCTTAAGCTGTCCCATTTTAATAGCTTTCAGTAGAGTTTACACTTCTTTCTCTAACATTAACTTGTACAATTTTGGGTAGCCTTGTGCTTAGCATGCATGCCCTTCTCTTTCCAGCTGTGTGTATTGTTCTATTGTCCTATTACCTTTGTTAAATTGGCTTGTCCCAAGTCTCCCAGCAGGTCTATGTTTTGTGACATTTTAGTGGCCTTTCCTTACACCTGTTACAACAGTTCTACTGTAGACACTTAATTCTGCTTTGTATAGAGTTTGAAAATGCAGGGAATAACGTTATACTCTCCTACTTCCCCTTTTACTGCTATTGGACAGTACATCTACTGGAGATGACTACTGGCAATGAAATCCTCGACTGGTAGCACTATGCCACTTTCTATAGCTGTCTATCCTTACTCCCCCATGTTTCATTGCCAGCAGGGTGAAGGATATTGTGCAATGGTTCCCTTTCTATCAGTTCTTTCATCTAATCTTACTTTTGCTTCACCCTCATGAATGTTTCGTAAGGAACTTTCTTTCTTTTCAATTAATTTAGTTCACTAATTAAGTCAGAATCAATTGCACTTTACAACGTCACCCTTGAAAGTTTGTTAATGTGAAATAGAGAGCAAATTAACCCCTTTGAATTTTAAACTAATATCAAACCAGCTCTTGAAATGAACCCTACAAGTGGTCTGGACAGATCTCAAAATCTCACTGCTGCTATCTATAGCTATCAATGTCCCACTTTTTTGAAGTTGAAGAGGGCAGAATCAGTGTGGTAAGTGCCGTTGAAATCCTTAAAAGGAAGCAAAATTAAGTGTCTACAGTAATACTGTTGTTTACAACAGGTGTAAGGAAAGGCCATGTGGGGGTTGTTTTTAAAGTTTGATATGCAAGATGCCAAATAGCTGACTTCATTCCCAGTGCATGGTACAGTATCTTGTTACAGTAGTACAGGTAGAGCATTCCATAAACAGTTAACACATATTGACATATCAGTGATGTCATAAAAGCTAGAAAGCAATAGAGGTAGACTTAAGCCCTTTGCTATGTATGGTTTTGCTGCCAAACCATACATAGGGCCTTTAGTACATACCTCATTTAAAATGGTGTGTAATCATGTTTTGGATATGGAGTATTCATCCTCTTGGAGTATACCTGTAGCGAGTGCAAATATGGGGGCATCTATACAAAACTTTACTATTTTGCTGAACAGGACATAAGTATTGTGTATACTTAATATAATACATAGTTCAGTCTGTCGGGATGGACTCCCTGCCGTAGCAAAAGGGTTAAGTATGGGCTCTCAGGTTTCTGCCCATGAGGTCAAAGATCCACATTTAAGTCAGCAAATTTTGTTTTCTTCTTTTCTTGTCTTTTTTTTTTAATTTTTTTTTTTTTTTTTTGGTACAATGACTTTGTGTCTTTAAGCGTATTCATTTCACAGGTCTCATAATTTCAATTATAATGTGCACATTCATGCACCATAATTCAAGTGGAATAAATAGTCCAGAAGTTGAGAAAGAATGGTGTGGGGCCTTATCCAAACCACTATCTTTAGTTCACTTTTGGTCTCATGGACCTTCAGTTGAGTGAACCGTAATAAGCATACAATCATACAAAAAACCAGTTACGGCTTCTTCCATCTGCTGCAGTGCAATTTCGGTCTTGCAAGAAAACCCCTGGGCTGTCATTCCTACATAGCTTCTATATATGTCCCAAAATTTTAACTGCTGTTAGCATCTTGTACAAAGTTGTTGTGACACCACAGACAACAGAGCATTCTTTGTATCCCTTTTTTATTTTGTTTTCCAGTTAACACTCTTTTAAAGTGGCTCATTGAATTGCTTCATGAATTTCAACAAATTTTGTCATGGCTGTTAAGTTTTCTTCACATAGACCACTGATTAATGGTCAAATTTATGCAGTCCCTACATATCCTACATACTGTTTTAAGAGTAAGTATACTTAATGGCTCAATTTGGTTTTCAAAAATTTGTGACAAGACACATTTTCAAATTATGCACAAACCTTCTACAAATATGTGGACACCACAAAATTTAAAATTTTAACATTTCCAGTAACTATTGGATATGAAACTTGACTCATTATGCTAACTTTTAGGTATTTTCCTGTGGTAGTTCACTTAAGCCCTCTCATCAAGTAATTGATATCAACTTAATGAGCCCCTTGAATATGATCTAAGGAGCAGTGGCTGCCATTCTGGTTATTGCACTGTCTGTGAAACATTGGTTGCCATTCTGGTTATTGCACTCTCTGTGGAACTAATAGTGAACATTGCATATGGTATGTATAGTACATAAGTGCATACCATTAAGTACAAAAAGTTTTTTTTTGTTTTATTTACATTAACAGAATGTGGGTATAGTACTGTAGCTGCTGGATGACAATTAAGTCTTCAGTTCCCAAATGTTGAAATGCTATACTGTACACGCAAGAAATGTACAGATGTATGAAAAAGTCAAATTTGCAATTTGAAGCCCTTTTAGTTTAATTTGTAAGCAGATGCAAAGTCTGTGAATGAACCTGTGTAGTTGCTACCATGCAGGAGAGGTAACAGGCAACTGCCCATTTGGCTCAGAAAAAATGGAAAAAAAATGGAAATTTTCCATATGTGACACCAAATCATCAAGTAACACTGGTCTGCTACATTTGGAAAAGAATAAAGCAACTGACACTGTCTTCCTATTAAAGGTTGAGGCCCACTTTTGACTGTAATGAAATTACCTGAGGATCACAAGCACCTTCTATCACACAGTGAAAACTCTATGGAACTATAAAATTCTCCTTAATGTGTAATGTGGAGCATTAAACTTTATGACACTCAAGATGTAACATAAGAAACATATTTCTTTGAATTTCCTCTATAACTAAAAAACAATGATAAAAATAACGATAAGACTTGTCTACTCACCAGATGGTACAAGTTTGGCCCAACTATAGTCACCTGGCTGAAATTATCAATATTGCTATAGTTACAGTAGTACTGTAAATAAGATAAGTTTTTATTGCTTACTTTCTAACCAACTGCTTTGATTCTGTCTGATGTGCACACCTTCGTCTAGTTGCATCTTAAGCCCCCGTCCAAACTATGCGACTCTACTCATTGCAACAAGATTGTTCGGGTGTGTTGTAAAGTGTGGATGCTTTGCAACTATATTGCAAGCAGACGGTTGCATGAGACTGAAGGGGCCAACTGGCAACAATGACAGGCTTTACACAGGCTTTTGACAGGCCTTTTCAAAATAGACAGAACACATTCTTGTCTCTTCAACATAACAATCAGAGAGTACATTAAATGTTAGAATTTTGCATGAATTGCTTCATGGACCTGCGACTTGTTGCATAATGTGAACACTATGCTGTTAAACTTAGTTAGTCGTCAGTCACTCATCATGACAACACAGTGTTGTTGCAGTAAGTTGCATCCGATAGTGTGGACAGGACTTTACTGGCTTGGTCTTCCTATACATCATTGTTTATGCTTAGCACATGCAAGCCCAATTACATTATTATGATGTAAAAATTCCTTTCCTCTAAACAAGGAAGTCCAATTTTTGCCTAGTTTCAACATAAGCTAGGCTCAATGATAATTAAAGTCCTCTGCTAGTTTGTCAGATTGCAGATATTATTGAATGGTATGCAAACAGTGATAGGAGCTAGGTATTCACTTCACAGATATACTTACCCCTTTGCTACATCTCATTTACACTCTTTGCACTTCAAGCACTGCCCGGGATACTGTAGTTCTAGTATGGCTCCTCTTATGTCCGCCATCTGGGAATACTGATGATCCTCATTTGCTAATTAGTATAGGGGCTCATGAATACCCAGACCAGTATAAGGTTGAGGCAATTGTCCCTCACAGACTCCCAAACTATGGAGTTTGGGGGATTTTTTTTAATTGCACTAATATTGCTATAATATAAATACACTTATCATCATGGAAAATAACTGCATAGTAAGTGGAATTTGATAAGATTTCGAAAAAATTTCAGGTGCTCATATTCATATCAACAATTGATACAGGAAATTATGGTAAAATTGATAATAATAATTTCACCTTCCTTATATTTTACATTTTTCACATCAATGACTGATCTGTCATTTACATTTCAATTATTTCAGTCTCATTTGAGTTCAAGGTATTTACACACACGATTTCATATTCAAAAGTAGTAGGTCAAACAGGGTTAATCATTTGGAATTTAAAGCAGTATTAGGCTCTGTGAGTCATAATGCTTTGATTTTAAATCGAGGTAAAGTATTTGAAAGCTTGCAATATTTTTATAATACAGTTTGGATAAATTTAACATTGACATTGCACTTTGGATGTATTCCAATTGTAAATAACAGTACTCCATAAAACAGGTGTAATATTACTGTAGAATTGACTTATTTGTTGACAATGGAATATGTGAAACAGCTGGAATATATACATATGAAAAGCTTGGTATGGCTCATTCAGTGGGAAACTTTGCTTATTTTGATTTTAGTAGTTGCACTACCTGTAACCTCATAATTGACTATATGGTAACATTAGTTGCTCCCAACCAGTTATTAAACAACAACTATGTACAGTATAATTGTCACATGTTTATTTTCCATGTGCTTCTCATTTTATTTGAAGAATTAAGTACTACATATCCAAGGTGTAGCAATAAGTTACTCCTCATAAATTTCACAATTCAGTGAGAAAAATTGTCAGTTGATTCTCAAGAGCCATCCATAAATGGTTAGACTACTACGCTAATGAAAATTGGGATAAACTGATCTATACACGTATGAAAAGCTTGGTACATAGCTCACTCAGTGGAAAAATTTGCTGGATTTTTTTTTTTTTTTCAAAAAGTAGTCTGCATGAACGTTGCATTTTCCCTTTAAAGTGTGAAAACGTCTACATGACACATGTGGTAGTCTCTTCTTGACACTGACTGACTGCATGGTCTAGTGATTATAGCATCCAACTTGCAGTCAGAAGTGTGGGGTTCATGAACTCTTGGCCAGGTCATACCAAAGACCTCAAAAACTGAACCTATTGCCATTGTGCTTGGTACTCAGTGTGAGTAATGTTGAAGCAGAGAAAACAGTCCAGAGAGCCAAACCTGGAAAATGGCTTTAGCTGGATTTACTGAAGCAATTGGTTACAAACTCAGCTGTAAAACTTCATCTGAATCTAAATCCTTATGACATCATGTGACAAAATGAATGTATGTATAGATGCTGTCAGATTATGTGGTACAGCCGTCAAAGATTTGCAACGGTAGTCAAAGGTTTTCAAGTGATATATTGTTTATCTAATTCAAAATGGTTTTACACAAATCTGAATAGAGTGTGAAATCATAATTTTGAACTTTTTAACATTCTTATTCAAGCAATTGAGCTTGGTAGAGATGATTGATGTTGGAAATCAAAGACTTATGACAGTTACATCCCTTTTTAGAAATTTGCTATGAAAACCTGGGTTGCTTATCCTGACTTACCATAACTTCAATTCTCCCATGCTTTTTTTAATTTGTTTGCGATCAGCTAATCGCTCTTGTTTTTTTTGCCAATATCAGACATAATACAGAAACAGGGCTCATGTTTACCTTTTCCTGCACTGAGGTACTCAGGCAATTCACATCGCTGAAATATACTTACCCCTTGCCCAGACGGAAATGCTCAAAAATGGCAAAGATCAGGATGTATAGCAAATTGCACGGAAGAGAGGAGATGATGAGATGAGGGTGCTAAAACTACTCTTGAGTGGTGCACACTGCACATGAATAAACCCTCTATTAGGATTGGGAGAAACATTTGTCTAATCAGCTGTTCACCTAATGATGTGCTGATGTCACTATGGTGCTTCCTGGCAGAAATGCAGACATTATCAGTAGATGTCAACCCATGGCAATGTCAAAGGTCATCTGATATCACAAGAGTGAAACTGAAGATCTTAGAGACAGCTCGTTTAATCAATATTTTAAAATAAGGATGTTGAAACATTTTTCATCGGTGATGGAATATGTTAGAGGCAGAGATCTAAGGTCTCTAATGACTGGACAGGGTTCGCATTAGCAGAGGGATTGCGGGAATCCTGCAAAAAGGTTTCAGCTCCCCCACATTAGAAACTTGCAGAGGGGGAATTCCCGCATTGATTTTTGTGTAGACCCATCTTGTTTCTTCCTTGCATTCAGAGTAGTCAAACCCACCACCCATTACACACATTAAGTCAGTGCAGTAAGCACTTGTTAATGGATGCCTACGTTCCATATGTAAATCCCATGAACACTTCTTGCATGCACTGACTAGTTAGTTTAAACAGTAGTTATGTTGTGCTGAGAGAGCATGACATTGGTGGTACAACATAAAATATGTGTACAGTTTGCATGTGGCTGCTTACTAGGTGACTTTTAACGTTACAGGCTAGGCTTTCCTTGTATTCATATAGACAATACGTTAGGATGGTGTGTGAGCTGGTGCCAGCAGCTCTGAAAAAAAAAAGTATCGTATGTCAAAAGTAGCGAAGTAAAATTTTTGAAAATGTTGGTAAGGGCTAAGTTAAAGTATTTTACACGTTTTAAGAAGTGAATGCCAACTACATAATTTTGGACATCAGTAAATTTCAGGATGTGGTTTGCTTCTAAGACTGCAGTCTTACACATTTAGTGTGTACCACAGTGACATTAAAATTTGAAAGGACTTGGATGATTGGAGTCATGAACTTTTTGGACCATAATGTCAGAATTTTAGATGCATGTTAAACTGGCAAAACCTTACAATCAACCTTAAAAAAAGAGTTGAATATCTTGAAGGTTGTGTACAATTTTAGCTGTTGCTTAATTATAAAGGATTAGGCGAGGCCTATGTGATGACAGTTGATACAAACTCCAGGCTTTGAACCTCAAGTACAGTATATAGCCTACGCATATTTGAGTAAAGTTCAGCGGATGCCTTGAGTCTGCCCAATGTATCTTTAAGTTCAACTGCATTATAAAGTCTATTCAGAAAAGGTGAGCTTTCCTTAGTAATCAGTGCTTGACAGACAAGGTCTGGTTGTGACAATCACTTACTAGTAAATGGTCAAAAGGTCAAACTGGGTAACTCGATTGTACATGCAGTACGTACTTGGAAGAGGTGGAGGAGGGGTGAGGGTATGATTGGGTTACAACACTTTTGGTTTATGCCCTGGAAGGCATGTGTCATTTTTTTGCCAAGATTTGACTTTACTTGAGTCTTTCCCCCAAGATTCTCATATCCCCCTCAAAAATTTTAGACCAAGGGGGGAATTCCCCCCTTAAATTTTTTAGCTGGCACTATTACCTTGTGACAGTAAGTCAAAAACTGAATACCATATGTAATGTGATGTATCCAGAATTTGGAGCCATACAAATTCTTGTTGTTTTTGGTGGCCAGATGTGTTAGCTGAAGATGAAGAGCCTTTTGTTTTTAATTGATTGATTTTAAATTCAAAAGATGCAGAGAAGCTATGCAGCTCCTGTTATACAGGATGTGCAGAGAGGGTTAATCTGATTAGACATTAGGCCTTGTGTGCACATCAAAATAATCAGATCTGTCAGCTATGAACTTGGTTTCATTTGTACATGGAGGAGTAAAAAGACTAGAAGTGACTTTATTAAAAAAAAAGAAATGGGAAAAAAAGAAACAGGGACTTTTTGGAGGTAGAAGATACTCCTTTAAATTAAAATGATGCCTTCTATTTTATTTTTGTCAAGTCTTACAAAACTGGGCTACCAGCTCTGAAATTCTTACGTACATAGTTCAAACATGAACACAAGGGTATATGCAGTTGGCTGCATGTCAGCTGCATCATACAACTTCTTGTACAGGTATCATGTTTGATGGACTGCCACAGAATTGTGTTTTTGTACGGAAGGAAAGGGTGAACTCTCCTGAAATAAAATTCATCCACTGTAAGTCTTTGTCTTTGCTGGTAAAAAACCAAATGTACCAGATACCAGTATCATTTTGCAAACTGCGCATATTAACGTTTTCTTGTTATAAAAGTACCATCAGGTAACAAATACATGTTCCAGCACAATATGCAGTTTAATGTATATTATGATAAATGTTCATAGATCCTATAATCTAATAGTTACAGTTTTATGGCTCAGTTTCTATTCATTTTGTTGAAGTCAGGCCAGTCACAGTCTTTGTTCCAGCTACAGCTCTCTGGCTTGTGTTCCCTATCTAAGCCGGCTGTAGACATCAGTGAAGGTACAGTAGAGTCATTCCATCTTATTTATATTGCCCATCAGCACTCCTTTGTCCCTTGTACTATAGTACTGTAGGTGCACATGCCAGGGTTGGGTTTTTGCCAGAAAAAACCTGTTTTTTCCGGGACAGCGGTAAAAACTGGTAATAACTGGTAATAAGTGGTTATTACCAGTAAAAACTGGTAGAAACTGGAAAAAACTTCTCCGACAATTATAAGTGTGGGGTTGCTCTAGCCCATCACACATAATGAATAATTCAAATGAGACAGAGTTGTTTACATGACATTAAGATTCTATTTTAACTTAAAAATTAAGCAATAAAACTTGCCAAAGCTAGAATGAAAACAAAAATGTCAATATTTCAATGTTAGGTATAAAGCCTTAAAAATTAAAAGTGGTGAAACTTCAACTGCATGCTAACAATAAAAGACTGAAAGTTAATGTTTTCTACAAAATTACTGGAATATCAAACAAGGTTTCAAAAAATGAAAAATGAATTTGCTCATGTTTATTAAAGTGGAAATCCTTCTTTAAAATTGTAAGAGGAATGGAAGGCTGTCATTTTTGGGGAAAACAAAGGTTGATATATATCTACAGTATGTATAGCCAAAGTGGGCAAACGCACAATGCAACATATGGCATATAGACTTCTTTACAGTGATACAGTTTGTCTTAGCTCTCTCCTTGCATATATACAGTATCAGTACAGAACAGTATACAAAGCAGTCTTGAAAAGAAATTTCTTTGCCTTAATGTTTAGCTCAGTACAATGTGAAAATTGATCATTTATATCACAGGTGAGAAAATAATGATGTACAGTAAGATGTCAATCTTCATAACTAGATTTATACTTAATGGTACTGTATGGTGTCCATTCAGTACTTGATGCATAAAATATCCAATAAATGGTCACATTTGACAATATTATATTGTTATAAGCAAGACATTAAAACACGGGATGTATGTGTAAAATGAGTTAGACTGTAGAAAGGCCTCTCCTTGGCAGGGCACACATGAATACAGTAAGGTTAGCAGCTTGGCAGTATTGTAGCCTCTAGGAAAGCTTCACATCAGACTGGAAGTAAATGTTGTAACTATTCCTTGAGTATGCTTCCTATTTCTCTGCAATACATATACCTGTTAAATGTACACTCAATCAAAAACAGTGTAAATCTGGCAAAATGTGACACAAATCACTAAAAATAATCTATCCAGACCCTTACATGGTAAATTTAATAGCCTGAAATGGTCAGTCTTGATGTAAAATAATGATTTTCATCCTTTAACCTTGAAAAAAGTATGAAAAAGTTGTTAATTTAAACATTTTATTCAATGTAGCAGAATAGGTTTTTTCCGTTTTTTCCATTTTTCAGCAAAAACCTGTTTTTACCGGGACAGTTTTTACCGGTAAAAGCCACTGGTAAAAACCGCCTGTGGCAAAAACTGCCAACCCTGGCACATGCAATGTCATAACTTTTTAACTTTCATCTTCTGACTTTGTTCATTGTGCTTGTATATGACTGATTTCGAATATATGCAAGGAAAACTAACTTGCCTATTCTTTTGATTTGTTAAGCAAACCTAAAACGGATGGATAGAAAGATTTATATTTTCATGGGGAGTGAAATATGAAGTTCTCCTAGGAAATTACCACCATCACCATGTCAAAATTAATGCATATAATGCAGCTGCACCCAACCGTGAGTTAGTAGACTTGGGTACTGTATAAACAGGTACATAACCAGGAATGTCACATTCATAGTTTTTGGAGTGTGATGTTCAAAGTGGTCTATGTAGCAAGAGGTGCCCCCCTCCCTATCTTCTTGGAGGAAAAGCAGCAGTGTATAGGTGTCCATATGCAAAATTGAGCAATATTTGTACCTCAAAATGAAATAGCATTTACTTGGTCACTTTTTAACCATTTTTGCTGTAATTTTGTTTGTCAAGCTTGGGTCATGAAAGTGGGTCAACCTTCAAATGGCCCCTTCCTAGCAAGTAACTTACTCTCTTGAGTGTGATTCATCTCAGAGGTCTGTACACTGAAATTCTGCCATCAGCTACAGTCTATTGTACCACACATGAAAAAGATAAAATTCACCAAAATGCCTCACATGTAACTTTTTTTAGGTGATACATGTTAAAATAAATAAACTTGCTGTCCTCCTTTTACATATGTACTCTCCATTGACTTGCAACTAAACCCAGTGATCTTGTAGCACAGTACAGAGAGGATACCCTGCACCCTGACGCGAGGTATGGGGGTGGCCTCTCTAGTCCGCTGTTGCTTACAAAGTTGCCGGACTTGTTACAACTTTTGGCCTTGGTTCTTTTGGGTATGAGCTTGAGACAAGATTGTGAGCTCGCTAGGAGTAACTTTGGAGGGTTTTAACTGTCTGGAATGAGGGATGGAGTCCTTTAAGTCACCTTAAGTGTGGCCGACTCACGATGAAAATAAAAACTAAAACAGTTGCATTACAGCTAGGCTGGTTTATTGCAATTTTTATTTTTTTGAAATGCGGAATGTTACGTTGGTGATAAATTTGATATAACAATTTGAAAAGAGTTCTAGCTCATTCCAAAAGCTGTTCCAATATTTGTGCTATTAGAAAAATAAAAATGTTGAAGTTTTCTAGAAATGATTAAAATGCAAAACATTATTTTGAAACAGCAGGTAAATTTTACTTTCTTGTTTTTGGGTTACCTTTTCATTACATATTTCAGGAACTTGCATATCATAAAGCAATGAGTTCTTCCTCATAAATGCCACACTTCAATAAGGAGAATTTTGTCACATGATTTATAATATAGCATAGACTACTAGACTCATTTAAATTCGGATGACTGCATTTCTACTTTAAGTGTCACTCTTGTTGCCCCAAAAGCATCCTTCACTGCAATTCTATTCTTTCCAGCTAACCTTTGCAATGTAAGGTTCCAAAGCTGATTCCATGTGCAGTGTTATATTCATGAGTCACCTTTGCTCACCAGAATTGATATATACATTAGAAGTGTCCTATAACATGGTAGCTAAAACCACTGATGCAAAGAGCACCCTGACTCCCTCTATCAATTTAATGGATTTATGATTAGATACCACTTAAAGCCAGAGGCTGAAAACACTCTTTACTGCAAATGATTTTCGAAGCACTGCCAGCATATTGCCAACTCAAGTTTGATCCTTTTTATAAAGATGACTCGACAAGAAAGCTCTCTTTTAGTTTATTGTTTATTTCAGTCCTAGAATATACCGTGTTTTATGAGATGTCTTTTGTTTAATGGCCTTGTTTTTCTGTTAATGCTGCACTGTTATTTTTGCCATGAAATCTCTTTTTAAGCAGCTTTTTAATAAGCAATGAAGGGTGAAACTTAAATGTCACACAAACATACTTTAAGGGATTTGAGTAGGATGTGATTTTTGAAAGAGAAATTTAGAATTAGACTACCTGGGAAGTATACTGTCTTGTAACATTTATAAACATTTGGCCTCATATTAAAGGATCAAGATTTACAGGTATAATATGTATTTGCCCTTATACCAACCAGCTTTTTACACACATTTCTAAAAAAAAACTTTTAATCAATAATTATTTACATATTTATTTGGTTATCAAGTACAGCTTGTAATTGTAAATGAAGTCCACATTAATGAGGATTATCATTAAAAATGGATGGAGAAAAAATCCCATCATACTGTGTGGGAAAACAAGCCTGTAGAGCACAGCTGGAAAAAGGCCATGCTGGCTCTACTTTAGCCATTTGGTTAGAAGCTGGGCCATAAAACTCCCATCTAACTACTAACTAACTAACCCATCATACTGCATCAGGGTAAAGTATCTTCAGAAAAGGTGGCCTTCTAAAGGTGAATAGTGTGCAATTTTAGCTCTATTGGCCTTACAGAAATATTGTGCTCAGATGTTATGATATCATCTATGTTGTTCATAAATTATAATTCAGTTTCCCAAGTGTGATATTATTCCTGTCATTTGGTAACTTCCTCACAAATATGACAGGCTAGCTTTGGCCTGCTGGCTGTAACCTGCCAAGTGTCTAATTCTGTCTCCCTCACCTTGTTGTTTTCAAGTATGGTGGATACCCTAAAGCCACTTAGCAGATAGAATGAAACTATACAAAAGATAAAATAAGCAGAATAGTTTCAAGGAAGTGAAACGGTTTTTATCCCTCAGTCGAGCTTTCATAAATGCTTTCAACTTATGTAGATAACTTGATTATGGGACTCTTCAATGACAGATTTTGGCTGGTAAGGTAAGTGATTATTCTTGCTTGAATGAATAAGATTTAAAGAAGATTATCATCAGGGTAAAGGAACCGACAAAGCAGCAAATCTGCATAAAATGTCAAGCAGATTGTCTCTTCAAAACGTTGTCACGGAAACTATGATTTAATTAATGGTTGATCTCTGGTGTGAGATAGGAGAAGAGGTTTAAGTGAAATTAAATATCTGATGATGTTAATGATCAAGAGAGCAACACAAAACTATACATTGCTGCAATAATAGTGGTTGAAAGAGAGTTGATATCTAGAACTGCATTACCGTAGCAATTACGGTGCTTCCTGTAGTGTACAAAATAAACTGTATGGTCAAAATTAAAGACTGCATGATTAAATTCATACAGAGTAACAGTATAAAATACTGTAGCTAGCATACTGGAGTTTTGTATACAGGCAGATGAAACATGTATTATCAAGCTTCAATTAGTAAACATTTTGTTAAATAAGTGACAATGCAGTATTTTATATGAAAAGTCTGCTCTTTTGTGGTTATTGTTCCATGATTTAGATTAAACTATTTTGTATGAGCATTTATGTTCCACTATCTACATCACCGCCCCCCCCTTACCTTCTCATAATACAGGGTTGTCCAACCTACGGCCCGCAGGCCACGGTCCGGCCGGCGAAAAGGTTGCGTCCGGCCCGTCAGAAATAATCTATATTGCAAAATTATTCAATATGATTAATTGATGACAACTTTAGGCTTCGCCATCCGCTATTGCATGCTTACTTTTAATGAAATAATTCATTTCAAATGTCTGCTACATGTAGCTACATTGGAGTCATGTCCACAGGGTTGAAAATAATTCAGGAGGAATATGCAAAAAAAAAACTCTGTCCGAATATTCTACCAAACACCATCAATTTTTGCTAAAATTGATTTATTTGTTCAATGAAAAACGAAAATGAATCAGTGTTCCCTACGCGCATTGATTGCATTTTGTTTCCTCGGGCGTCGGGGAAAATTGAGAAAAAAAGAGTATAGAATGCGGCCCCTTGTCCATCATAACCAGTACATGTGGCCCACCACTGCGAAAGGTTGGACAACCCTGTCATAATATTTCATAGTGTCAAGTTTCAGTTTCTCAGTGATTGGGTCCAGGGGAGGGGAAAGTATGGTGTATCAGTCTTTAATAAAAACCAGATCACCTTATTTATAAATGGTAGTAGTATATTGATTTCTTTTTATTCTATTACTACCCTTCAATCCATGAACAATATTCTACTCAGCAAAGTTTAAAGAAAGCAGTTTGCATCATACTGCAGCATGCATCCAGCCAATATACTCCTATATTGGTTGGAGAGTTCAATGCGGGTTATAAAGTTTCTACAGAGCAGAGTAGTCCTTCACAATGTTCAGAAGTCAATCGACCAATACAGTTATGTCAAAGAGATTTTTTCATCATTTCATCAATCAAAGATTATGCCTGTAGGTGGTGATGGCACAGGATGAAAGAATAAGCATTTGTTCGATTTTATGGGAGAAAGGTACAGAATAGTCATTTGCAGAGAGGAAATATTTTCCTATCACCAGGTTCCTTTAAATAAGGGTGTAGTTGAGTGTGAAAATCACCATTAGACATAGATGTGAGATACTGGGATATTAAAAATTAAAACCACTATTCATTGGATGATCATGATTAGATGTTTTTGGTTTCGATGATAAGAGAAACCTATGCAATCATGATGGCGTGTGTATGTATGTGTGTATGTGTGTGCGTGTGTATTGGTGTGTGCGTGTATGTGTGTGTGTGTTTGTGACACTTTGCTTGTTAGCATGATATCTCAAGATAGGAATGCCTGACAGTTTTCAAACTTGGTACATGGATGCCCCATATTGAGAGGAAGAACCCTATTGTTTTTGGTGGAGGTCAAAGGTCATCTTGGGTCACCAGGCATCAATTTCTGAAAACTTTGTTAGCACAATATCTCAAGTTATGAAACTTGGATAGATTTCATATACAGGGATGATTTTTAAGCAATTGAAATTGGTTGTCCAAAGGACAACCAGCTGCAAGAATTTGGTTGTCCTCCCAAAAATTTAGTTGTCCTCCATAAAAGACATGTGAAAACAAGAAAGTTGTGCAATGTGCATTTTGTGGTTTCAAGACAATTCTTTTATTTTCATTGCACTGGCTGCTATTTGCATTTCATTATATCTAGCGTGAAAGTAACTTTATTGAAAATACACATGAAAGGGGAAAACCATAACGGACAGAAACACGAAGACAAAAACCTACTGTATACACAGTGAGAACACCCGTATACAATACACTGAAATCGGCCTAGTCAATGCAGAGCCCCTTTAGCTTTCTGTTCAATACACCATTTTCAAGAATCTGGACTGAGTGATAGTAATACCCGAAGTAACAGTTGGGGAATCTCCGAGACGACAGAAGTCTGGCCTCTGTGATCAGTGCTATTCCACTCCACTCCCCCTCCCCCACCCCACATTTTATTCATCACTTACTCAAGGACGGACAAAAGACATTTTTTCTCTTAATAACTTCCCAACGTTCGGTAGACACAATAATAATGTGATCGTTAGACACCCTGTTCGTACATTAGGACATGTAGTTGTACTGTCAAAATATGGTGCATTAATACTTAACTTGAACGGTAGCCTACACATCACGATTTCTGAAACTCATTCCTTTTGAATCAAAATCTGACAATCGTTAGCATGAAGTGTCTATTGAACCAAATGCCTTTTTTAAAAGCTTGTTTGTTTCAGCTTTAATGGTGTCTGACCGATTATGCTATACTCGGTAATACAGTACCCTTTTACCGATTATTTAATTAAACTATCGGCCCGATGCCGATTATTAGAAAGAGGGAAGTCACCGTGACATATTTGTCTCTTAAGCCCCTTGCAACTTGTATATAGTATCACCGTAACCAGTTCAGGGTGGAAAATATTGGGAATCGTTACGGACGGAATATCTTTTTTTTATAGGCGTAATATTTTCACTTCAAAAGTGGAGATACAAATCAACCGTTAATACGGTTGAATTGTTTGCAGTCGATGTCACATGCCCTTTGATAATTTAGCTCTAAGGCCAACATCATGCTTTGTTTAGTTTTCATCCCCCAATCATATTGGAACATTTGCTGTTGCGTTAATATACTGTAGCCACTCCCCCGCTTCAATGAACCCCGTGTAGAGCAATCATGATAATCTAGCAGTTCTGGGCAGCAAAACAAATGCACCCGATTAACGTATCTTATGGTTCCTTCCGGATATAAATATCCCCGTATATTGTTAGCAGTTCTTGTCCAAAACTTACGTCTAGTTTAAAAAGAATGTGCAACTGAAATGCACTAAGTCCGATCCCCGAAAAATCCACGTACCGTATTTACTCTATTAAACGCCCCCTCTCTAATAAACGCCCCCCAACTTTTTCGTCACATTGCATAAAGTGAAATTGTTAATTCCAAAGACAATATGGTAAAAGGAAAATGAAATAGTCCTACCTTGAAGCCATTAAATCTCCTATAAAGTCCCATATCCTGAAGTAAAAGGCATGTTTCTGCAACTAATTTCTGTTGATATCAATCACGCTATCACATACCACGAACCTGTACTGCTTCGTTTGCGGTTCGAAAGTGGTACTGTACATACTGTAGGTATGCAAATATT
This sequence comes from Holothuria scabra, assembly GCA_037179385.1. Lineage (NCBI taxonomy): Eukaryota > Metazoa > Echinodermata > Holothuroidea > Aspidochirotida > Holothuriidae > Holothuria > Holothuria scabra. Next base: position 67,155,563 of record CM074181.1, read on the forward strand.
CGCTAGCCTATCCGAACAGCCTAACATGAAAATCCAAATTAATAACAGTGAAATAAATAACAGTGAAATGCTGTGAACGCGTATGTACTGCTAATACGTACGTGCATGGTGCTACTCACGGTAACTATTATGCAATTACCGTATGTATGTGAGTATAGCCGGCCGGTCAGTATAGTACCGTGAGGCCTGGCTGTATACTGTGCACAGCATGCATGCATGCATGTCGCGGGCACGTAAAAAAGTCACTTCTGTGTGTAACGTTACATATCAAGATGTCGGCGAAAGTTGATCACACTTGCAAAGTTCAGAGTGCTGTTCGTGGCTACCATATTTATAGGGAAGTTTGGTTACCGATCATTGGGGAGGAGCTCACAGCTGATTGTGAAGCTGACAACCAAATGGACAAATACGCCATAGCAGTTTATCAGAAGGGCTCAGATAAGAAACAAGTTGTGGGGCACTTGCCTAAAGAAAAGTCACATAAATTTGACTCTAATAAACGCCCCCCTTAACAAAAATTTCACGCCCCCGGGGCGTTTAATAGAGTAAATACGGTATGCAGAGATTTGTGATGCCGTTTGTAGGTGAACTTAGCACGGGGCTCGCCCGGCTTCGCTAGCCGGCTATATAAGCATGACAAGTGCCATCGTCGTAACACAAACTCAACGGGAAAACTTGTCTCGATACCGAGTATTTTCACACACTAAATCACATAGGCAAAGGCGCGAGTTGTGATTGGCTAGCTACAATCGACGCAATTGAACCAATCACGATGCAAGGGCCAATTTAAATTTTGCAATGGATCCTATGCATATGATGTCACCAAGCAAAACACGATGCCTTGTTTGACGGTAAAAAGGGACACGCACGTAAGTCTAGTGTATGCGTGGGCCAAGAAGTTTGCTGCACGAGACCACACGTGGTTCACTGTTTTCGTTTGCAATGACGTCGTATGACAACATTGCATAAGTCCGACTGTAAATAACATTACAGAAGGAATGCTGGGGATGGCTTAATTTATGCAAGATAATAAACAACGAACTTCACAAGATTCTACATGCTAAGTGTACAAAACGTGCACAGATATGTATTCAAAGCTTGGGGATTTGAAAAAAACGGCGAAACACTGCAGCTGGATAGTCTGTTCTATGTGTTTTGTGCAGAACCGTTTGTACAGCAACTTAACACGGCGCTTTCTGCCAGACATCAAGGAATACACCTTGAATGCAATTCTAATTTAAGGTAATAGTACCAGGTTTAGCGGAAAATATCAAACAGCAGGGGTAAAATTTATACGTTTGTGATTATCAGTGCATCCCGTTTTGGCGGGAAGTTAAAGGATTGAGTATTTACAGGAATTTTAACGAAACTAAGAGCAACTTTCAAGTTGCAAATAGTCGGTGGTAATGATCTGTTGAATGGAGATATTTTACCGATTATTTACCGACAACGGAATAATTGGCCCGATGCTGATTACATAACAACAAAGACAGGCGAACAGTCCTTTCCAAGAACTTTTCGCGCCAGCACGTTGAACATAATCCCAGAGAATGTGAATGAGCATGTTCTGTACAGTTCAGCTGAAACAATGATCATACACGAGGCTGCTTGTTTGGCGTTGTGCGTACCGTGGTCTCCAGGGTTGTTTTGTTCTGGTGTGCTTTTCGTGAAAGTACAGATCTGAGATGTGTTTTGATATGCGAATTCATGAAATGTTACGATGATTTGGTTGCGTGGGAGTGTTTGTTGTACGTTTTGTGTCTCAATATACATTACCAAAGGTAAAAATTAGTCGTCCAAATGACGACCTTAGGTGGTTACTTTGGTCGTCCTGCAGAAATTTTGGTCGTCTCGGACGACCGGACAACCGCTAAAATTCATCCCTGCATATATGGTATGTGGATGCGTTGTGGTCAGAAGATGGTCCCTATTGTTTTTGATGGAGGTCAAATGTCATCTGGGGTCACCGGGGGTCAAAGGCTGAAAATCTTGTTAGCATGATATCTCAAGATAGGAAACTTGGATAGATTTCATATTTGGTATGTGGATGTGTTATGGTCAGAAGATGGTCCTGATTGTTTTTGATGTCAAAGGTCATCTTGGGTCACCAGGGATCAAGTCTGAAAATATTGTTAGCACGATATCTCAAGATAGGGAACTTGGATAGATTTCATATTTGGTATGTGGATGTGTTATGGTCAGAAGATGGTCCTGATTGTTTGTGGAAGAGGTCAACGGCCATATGGAGTCACCAGGGGTCAAAGTCTGAAAATCTTGTTAGAACAATATCTCAAGATAGGAAACTTGGATAGATTTCATATTCCGTATGTGGAAGCGTTATTGTCAGAAGATGGTCCCTATTTTTTTAGAGGAGGTCAAAGGTCATCTGATGATTGGATTTTTTTAAATGGAACATTCGTGTATCATCGAAACCTCAATGCAGTTTTGCATTCTGGTTTATTTAAAACTTTATCAACCCTCAATTAGGAAGCCAAAAGAAACTTGCATAATTTATACCAGTCATAATTAAGCCATTCTACATCCTGGTAATACTTTATCAAATTATGAAGTCAGTGTTGAGTTTGATTTTAATATCTTACTGAAGCATGCATGATGTTTTGTTGAGTAAAGACTGCCAGCAGAATCTCTGGGAATATTTGCAGTGATTCTGAAAATCGCAAATGTCATCAGCATTTTGGGTATTTGAAAACAAACTTGAATGTACTTTACTAAGATGATACCATGGGAATTGATTGGGTGGAGAAATATTCAGATTTTGAATTTGATGGTATCAAATGTGCAGTAGCTTTGCGTAATAGGAGATTGACTGCTGTGTATACTATTTAATCTTTAATTTTACGATTGTTGTGCCACTTTGCCTGAGGGTTTTGAAATTGCATTATTTATTCTTAGTTTGTTTAGAAATTATGTGAATGATAACGAAAGACGTGCAAGGAATGTTGTGCAGTGAGTTGTTGTTATTTTTTTTTCTTTTTTTAACTGTGTTGCTTCTTATAGATCATTAAAAACAGAATTGTAACTTGAATCCTGGAATAACTTTGCACCTGTGAAGAAAACTATTTGCCCTGTAAATGTCAGCAGCTTGATGTGGGTTTGAGGATTACAGGCATAGTTTTGTAAACTTCAATTGATTGTCTGTATATTCATGAGGTATAAAAGTAGGGTGGTTTTTCACTTATAGTATTACAGTTATTTGTTGTATAGTATCAATGGGATTCAAGGGCATCGATCTGCTTTGTGGATTGGGGGACAAAAATTCGCCTGGATCGGTCCAGAAACAGAATTATATCTACCAACAACCCACCCACATGAATGCAAGCAAACATATACTCACACAAACAAACTTGCATATTCACTCACATTGACATGCAAGTACACAAAATACAAAGTTACATGACAAAACATACTCTAAGCTTTTTTTCCAAATTACTTTATAAAGCATTCCAACTGCTGTGTACGATAAGGTGCAACAGTGTCCATTCACCTCAACTTTTAGGACCTGAACGTGTTTCAACAGAGGTCATATTTTTAATGAACTGGTCAGCGATACATTATGTCCTTGGTTGATACCATCCATTAAAGATACATAGCACTTTAGAACATATTAATTCAACAACTCTTGTGACATAATTCTCCATCTTCCAGCCACCCTGAGAATGTCTTTTGCTTCAGGAGATGAGGCTTTGTCAGAAGCTGTCCTCAAACTTTGGAACTCTCTTTCACTGAACATTGGCTGTAGTTTTTTCTTACGTAAATGTAAAACCAATCTTAAGACTTACTTATTTACAATTGCTTATGATTCATCCTTACTTAACCAGTGTGTTTTGCTTTATTTTTTAATGGTTGATTTGCTACGTTTCTTCTGCCCCTTGGATTATGTCACATAGATCGATGGCACATTGTAAATGCAGTATGATTATTTTGCTATTTTTTAAAAAATACGCTTAAATTGACATTTTCTCAAAGCCCAAAAGTCATCTGTGTGTACCACAATTTTGAATTTCCTTCATTGTACCTGCTGTTGTTTTTTCTTTTAATTTGACTGAACTATTGGGGAACAAAATGGTATTTTTGTCCCCCATTGTGTGTAGTCTCCACCCACCCTCAGTAAGGCCCTAGCAGTTGAAGAGTATTGTAGAGAAAAGAACCTACCTCAAGACTAGTTTTCAAACTTTACATTTTGGGGGAAGATTTGCCCCATTAATTAAGAGTTTTCCTAAACTGCAAAATGGTATGAATGAGGGGCAACATGCATCTAGGAGGTTTAATTTACTTTGCTTCCCTATCTGATATATCTTGTGTTATGTGATTGGTGGGTTTGCCCTGTTTCTGCTCCTCTGTACACAGTACTAAGTTGATAGACTTTGTTTTCAAGTAGCAATGCTTAAAATTCAAACTTAATTCAGTAGTTAACTTTATTTACTCAGCGAGTAGGCTTATTTGCAAGTTCCTCTTTGTCTTTTAATTGTCCTTTTCTCCTTTCTTTGTTATGGGTTTGTAAATATTTGAAATTGATATACTGTTTGAACTGGATGAAGATATACTTTAAAATAAATAAACTTGCAAAAAGTACAGTACCATGCAGAAAGCGTGATAAAAACTAATAAACAAGAATTGTACATCCATGGTAATGACTGTTGTTGAACATTAATATTTATTACTACACAATTGTCACTATCAATTTCTGGGTGAGAATATATAATGTAGGTCACCTCTCTCTAACTTCCTTTTACCTATGTACTCTCCATTGACTTGCAACTAAACCTGGTGAACTTGTAGCACAGTACATAAGCGCAGAGGGGATGTCCATGCACCTCGACTTGAGGTTTGCAGGTGGCCTCTCTAGTCCGCTCTTGTTTACAAATTGGCCAGACTTTTTGCAACTTTGGGCCTTGGTTCTTTTCCTCCTCCAGTTTGTCACCCTACATTACTTTCTACATCAACCTATAAAAAAAACCTTCATGCACCTGCAAGTAATCAGTTTTAATAGCATCATGGAAGAGAGAGAGCCTGTAGTTGTTATCTCATGCTGTTATACCCATTTCTATCCAATGTAGGTGGCATTTCCAGATAGTTCGGGCGAAACTGTGTTGATATAGCCACTCAATGACTCTGATTTCTACCTTAAATCACATATTAATTGGTAAAACAATACAAAAAATGGTGTATTTAAAAGCTTTCGACTTGTCCTATATCTGTGTCATAGTTTGGATCAGTTACCTCAATTTCATCAATTGTATGTTCATTTTACACCTTCCCCTTTACAGGGTCTCTTTCAAATGGTTCTCATCTTTCCGTTGACTTTAGGGAATATAGTTCAGTGAGGATTCTCAAAAGACAGAGATTAACTGAAGTAATTAGTGTCCTCTATACCTTGGAGAACTGGAGTGTAGAATGTCGATGTCAGATATACAGTAGTACATGTGGTGAAAAAAGTGACTGTTCTCAGACTGAATGGAATAAATATACATAAAAATTTTAGTTTCATAGTAAAAACGGCGGTCATTACTAGAGCTGTAGCACTTTATGGGTAATTTATGTGGATATTTTATATGGACATTTAAGTATCTCTATGACCTCAGAGGATGTGAACAAATGTAACCTTGTAACTGGCACGTTACATGAAAACAAGGATGTAATTACCTGGGTGCCGGTCACTGTTTTTCGCCTCTATTTTGCCAAGCAGCACCTTAACTCCTCACCTCTCGGCCCCCTCAGGAATGTTACCATGTGCCACTTCTTTACCGTCAGCAGTGTCTGTCATTCTTTGACCTGACCGTTATAAATACATAATTGAAAAATTGTCTCCTACTGGTTATTACAAAAAGCCACCTGGCAAAAACACAACAAGGTTTGACTCTTTGGCAGAAAGCAGCTTCCAGTTCAGCTTATTTAAATCTCACCCCACCCTTGTCGGAAACAAACAGTCTACCTTGCCCGTCTTCTTACCTCCTTATTACACATGTAATCCCCACTAACCCGCAACCAACCATGGTGAACCAATAGCACTGCAAGGGAGGGTGCCCTTCCTCCCCACATGAGGAGGAAGGACGCCCTCCATCGTCCTATTGTCGCTTACCAGCTTACCATCTTTTGGATAACGCAACCTGTTTTCTTCCCTCGTTTATTTATTTTCGTTTTGTGTTTGGATATTCGTGTTCTTTATCTGTTTGGATTGTTCCGGAAACCAACATTCTTACACAGAAACAAAGAACATTACTTCATTGTCACTGTACTTCTTCATCCATCACCTTTAGATGGATCAAAGATCTTTGTTTGTGCTGTACAGGAAAAATGAAAACAGGATTGCATTAAAAAAATTACTACAAGGTAATAATCAGCTACTTGGCTTATACTACATGTGTATTGCATCACGGACATTTTCATAGAGGAGAATTCCATTTAAAGGCCTAATCCTCTCAACCCAAACCAACTCTCCACTTCTTCTAACCTACTAATGTAAGCCCCTCCCACAACTGTGTAATATTCATCCAGGCACAATTTCATTTATTGCTTCAGGGTCAGTCTGTGATTTACAGTACTTTTTTGCATTTTTTAAATTTGCTGTCAATCAAAGAGCTGTGCCAGTTGAGATTTTATGTAGACTACAAAATAAATTGTTAAATTTTTGAATAGCAAGAGGATATTATAACACTGTCCTCCAAGTGATGGCGTCCTCCATCTCCACTGTGCTATTAGTTTAGTGGGGTCTAGTTGCTGGTATATAGGATTGCAGGTGTAAATAGGAGGTAAGTATTGAGTCTTGTAGAGAGCCAAAGAAGGGAGTCCAGGGAGTTTGGAGTGAGAGTTAACCGTCTTTAGATTTAATGTTTAAAGTACCTAAATTCAGTTCACTTTTGTTGATTTAGAGTAGGATACATTATTAAAAGTCTTGCCTTATAACAATTCTTATTCTTCTCCACATTTTAATTTTTCTCTTTCTTTCAGGCACTTCACTTTTGTTATGGACTGGGAGCATTTATATCTCCAATCGTAGCTGAGCCATTTCTTATAAACGAAGACTGCTCATCGTTTGTCAAACCAAACAGTACAGATGAAAATGTCATTAATCCTATTCTAAGAGACTTATCACAGAGTGTTACAGAACCTCTTAGTACAATGGATGGTTTAGAAAGAGCAAAAGAGGGAACCAGAGTACGCTATGCTTTCTGGATTATGTCACTCATTCAGGTGAGTCATTGGAACTGGGTTGGAAGGTAAGGGGAGTGTAGAAGAAAGGTAATGTTTTAGAGGGACAATTAGAGTGTGATGCAGAATATTAACCTATTGTTAAAGCACCTTGTTTTCTCTTTCTCAACTTATTGTGCAACATAAGTATTGAGTATTGGAACGTTTAATAGGTCTTTCAGGTTAGAAGAAATGTTAACTTTGTGTTATGTGCTTGTAAATGTTTCTGAGTAGTTGTCGGGTAAAAAAATTCCACATAGGTGCAAGACTTTACAGCCTCCGCTACTCTCTTCCCAATCAAAATGTAAGACGGTGATCACAAATCATTTTTGGGGTAGATTTATTTCAATGTACAAATGTGGTGCAGATTTAAGGTGAAAAATTTGTAATAGCGAAATCTGATTGCCCTTTAAGTTTTGTGTCATTGGGTCATAGTTCAATATTTTTCATAATTGTCAAAATGCATGTGAATAAGATAAAGCAAATTTATAGTGAATTTCATTAATTCCCTCAATTCTATTTTCTGTGCCGGTCAGGGTACCTCTCAAAAGAGCTTTATCCATACTGTAGTAGCTCTATACATTTTGGAAGTTACAGCACTGCATACCTCCTAGGGGCATCAAGATTGAACCCAAGTGTTTATTTAAGTGCTCCTTCATCCTCAAGTCTTTGTGAAGTATTGGATGATAGGTTTTATAAATATCAAAGTGTTGTCACCAACTGTAGAACTCAAAGTCAAAATTTAGCAACTTGGTTAAGTGTCTAAATAGAGTTATGCAGGTAAAGGAGAATAAATCAAAACTGAATTGTGAAGCGTTTCCGGAAGGGATTGTCTGCATGGTCAAGAGGTTAGAGTGATCGACTTGAAGCAGGAAGGTCTGCCATAGTTTTAGATTTGACTCCTGGCTGGGTCATACCAAAGACTACAAAAAATGGAGCTCGATCCTACTATTGTGCTTGTTGATCCAAATAAGCGATGGAGTATGGAAAACAACCCAGAGAGCTACAAGTGAAAAATAGGGTGACCTGACTTTTAAATTGGTTAGTAATTGAGCTGTAAAAACTTATGCAACTGATTCCCTCAAACAGCTTCTACGTATACCTGTTTTTTGCATTTTCACAGCTTCTGTAAGTTCTTACCTTCCCTTGAAAGTCGCAAGATTACCTATTATGTCACTAAATGCCCGATAAAGGATGGATACATTTCAAAGGAGGTTAAAGTATTTCCCACATCCAAAGTCATGGTTTCTCAAAGTTTCAGATATACATCTAGTTACATAAGTAAATTGTATTTGTAAAACAAGTGAGAAATTACTTTGACTTCATTTCGTTCCAAACAGTACTATTATTTAAATAGAAGGCACAGTTGTCCACTGTAAAAATGATCTCTTCTAACATGAGTTATTCCAAGCAATTTCAATAAAACACTGTATTGGCTTCAGACAGTGGACAATAGGTCTTCAATAAATTAGGAGAACCTGGGTACCAGTACCAATGTTAAGGAAGTCAACAAACCATATTACATGACAACATTAAAATTCACGATCCTACACTAGTTTTGCAAAGGTTACCTCTGCACAACCCAATAGGTTTTCCCTTTTCTGAAACCAATTACAAGACTCATAAAAGGGTATTTTCACTATTTTGATATAACACTCTATGTGATGTAAAACACAACAATTCACATCATTTACATATATACTTACCCTTTGCTACATCTTTAATTGCATATTGCCCACCGTAGGCTACTCGGAGAGGCTCTAGCACCGTGCCCCCACCTAATGGACTAGTAGATCATCCTCATTACTCTTCTGCGCAAGTCTTCACTGCATGGGAGGTTTCGTGAGTCTGGGAATTTCAGAACACAGTAGTCGATCACACTGTAGAGCTCTTCACAAGGTGTTCAGAGAAACACATATAAATCATGAACATGATAGCTCTAAAAAATGAAAGTGTGAATATTTGTGGAGGTTGGGAATGGATCAGGGAGGTAGCAGCTTCTGATCTCATTTCTGTACAAAATCAGCTCTATAAATCCATCATGAAAACTATTCGGAGTCAGAGGGCCCACTTGGCAAAGGACTTCAACTGCTGCATAAAAGCAGAGGTAGGTCACTGGCCAATTTGGCAGATATGAGAGCTCCTTGGGTGTTAAAATTAACTCAAGATAATTGCCAGCAAAGACCTATTTCCAAATAGCAATTGCAATTGATTGTAGGATAGAGTTTTGGTGTTTGTCATTTTTGTCAAAGGCAGTCTATTTCGCTCCTCCCTACCTCCTATTGACCTATGTATATCGTTATTGCCTGAAATAACCGTCTGGCAAAAACCTAATAGCACCATGGTAACCCCTACCTAATGAGGGCGCGCTATACCCTAGCTACTTCCTTCTTCATTTTTGCCTTATCGTGTTTACACGTGTGGGAAAATCGTCTGATAAAATTCCGCTATTTTTTACGTACAATCTTTGTGATTCTGACCAATCCTTTTTGTCTACGCCGTGGACTGCTCCTTGACGCCTTCTACCGAAACCATGAGTATCCTCTTTCTTTCAGGCCTTTTTTGATTCCTTGCCGAAGGCAGGCAAGGAATCTATGCGATGGTGATGTCGTGTGTGTGTATGTGTGTGTGTGTGTGTGTGTGTATGTGTGTGTGTGACGCCTGCTTGTAAACACGATATCTCAAGAAGGGTAACCTCCAGGGATCTCAAACTTGGCATGTAGATTGTCCACATTGAGTAGATGGTCCCTATTTTTTTTGGTAGAGGTCAAATGTCATTTGGGGTCACCAGAGGTCAAAATGTAAATACCTTGGAAATTGCTTGTAAACACGATATCTCCAGAAGGAAAAATGTGAGCAATCTCATACTTACCATGTTGATTGTCCATATTGAGTAGATGGTCCCTATTGTTTTTGTTGGAGGTCAAAGGTCATTTGGGGTCACCAGAGGGAAAAAGGTCAAAACCTTGTAAACACTGTATCTCAAGAAGGGTAAATGTGAGGGATCTCATACATAGCAGGTGGATTACCCATATTAAGTAGATGATCCCTATTACTTTTGGTGGAGGTCAAAGGTCATTTGGAGTCATCAGAGACGAAAAGCTCAAAAACTTGTAAACACCATATGTCAAGAAAGGTAACTGCCAGGAATCTCATATTTACTAAGTGGATTGTCCATATTGAGTAGATGACCCCTATTGTTTTTATTGGATGTCAAAGGTCATTTGGGGTCATCAGAGTTCAAAACATCTAAACCTTGCAAACACTACATCTCAAAAGAGTATATAACCGTTGAAGTTAATGTCCATGAACGGTTAGGGTGAAAGGGTAAGAATAATTTGGCATGGGTAAATTAATAGGCATAGGGTATGTAATTTTTTTGGAACAGTTTATTAACTTCACTATGTAAATTCTTTAGTGAGGTAATTTTGAAAATGTATTTGTAAAGTTCTGAAGCAAACTCATAGAAAGAAGGTCTAAGGTGCACAAAAAGGCACATCACATGGTACAGTAGTTACTGTACAGTATGTTGATTCTGGCATGAAATTGTGCCCTGTTATTACATTAAGTACCAAGTATTAATACATGAAAAAGTGGGCAGAGCAAAATATACAATCTTAAAAGGCAAAATCTGTTCATCAGGCTGGCCTACATGCTTCAATGCTCATGGGTATGCTGATTTTGCAGCCACAAGTAAATAGATTTTCATGAAACTGATGTGGAACATGTGAGTTTAAACAGTCTGTATAAGGGTCATTTAGGGACATAGTCTGAAAATATTAGAAGATGCTCTATGCACACTAAGTAGATGACTGATGTGGAGCTTCATAAGTATTAACTTTGAACAGAGAGTACTCTGTGTGATGCACAAGAATCTCATTTATAACATACTTACATTGCTTTTTCAATAACCTTAAAGAAAACCTGAAGAAAACATTTAATTTAGTGGCAAAAAGTGTTAATATTTGACAAACCTTGTGCCTACTGTCCTCATGAGGACATGTGCATGCAAGTATGCATTAATTGGAAGTGGGAATTGATCAATTAGATATACCACAGTTAATTAGTTTTACAAAAAAGAACCTAATTTACACTGATCAATTGGTATCAAATACCCTTCAGCACACATGAACTGTCATTGCCTAATAGAGTGAATCAAATTGTGACTGACCCATTCTTTGCCATTTGGTCACAGTTATCTGGCCCAATTTTTCACAGTTGACTGCCAGTTGTCCCCACAGTGTCCTGAAGGATTACCTCATACAAACATACAGCTCAATTGACTTAAGCTTTTAACTGTATAAGTGGTGTTAATTGACTCTTATAAACCCTCTGAATAAAGCTTATTTTTATCTCATTACATAACCATGACAGCCCATTGTTTGTATGTACTCCTATTTCCTGCCATTCCCTGCAGGCATTCAGTACTCTTTTTGTGGTCAAAATGTCAGACCTCCATGAAAGTCACACCTCTGCTAAATCCAGCATAAAATAACTGTCCACATTATCTTGTCTCATCTGACCACAAATAAGAGTTGTTTGCCTAGCCCTTGTCTGGAGATGGAGAAGTTCATGTACACTGATCAAGTTTCTAAACTGAAAGTCATCTAAGAAATACTGCAGATTGACACCCTTCAGAAATTAGTGTCCTTTACATAGAAGCTGTTGGAATTGAACAAATACTGTGTTTGTATAAGGAATTTTGTTGAACACAACTTTAAACATTGGTGTCTGTCTAGATTGGTGTTTCTGCGTTACAGTTTTAATACATGCTCTACAGTGATTATTTGTCACTTAGTTTCATTCTAGAATTACAGGTTTTAAATTTTTGATAGCATAAAATGTATCAGCATACTACTTGCCTCATCTCTGCATATATCTGGATAACCGCACCAAAAAAGTAACCCCTGTGTGAAGGATTATATAGTTATGTCAAATATCATCATCGAGTGGGAGTTCTTGTCTCACATTTCATTTTTATCCATGTCACTATCCCCCCCCCCCCCCACACACACACACACAAAAAAAAGGTGTACCATTAAGCTTAATGCATAGAACCATTGCTTCAAGATTACCCTTTATGACACTTTTCATAAGTATTAAGATTTTACTTTGCATTGCTGCTGTCGTTTAAAAGTAGTTCAGGTAATAAGAGCAAGCATAATGTTGTATACTGTGTATCAAACAAGGAAAACTTGTACTGTATGTTATGCTGTACCTACAGTATAAGTAGACAAAAGGGGAATTAAAAGTCTTGTTAAATTATGGATAAACATGCTCCTTTAAATCAAAATTTTGGGTATTGAGGATAGCTCTCTATATAATGATGTCTCTATGATCCAAAAAGCTGATTGCATTGAGGTTAGTGTTACAACAAGCCCTTATCCTAACAGTCATCCATAAATTGGAACATACAGTAGAGACATCTCAACAGAAAGGTGTAACCTTGGCTATAAGTGATGGTCCTTTTGTATTTGTTTTTTGGTGTAATGCCCTTCACAATGCCTATGATATCCTTGAAAATTAACAAAAAATAGGAACCCTAATAATCCAGAAATTAACAAGATTTGTAATTTTCCTTAAATTGTCTGCTTGTAAGAACACCACATAACAGAGTACAAGTCAAGTGTCCTTTGTTTGATACACAGTAGATACTATTATGCTAGTTTTGATTACCTGAACTACAGTACTTTCTGAAAAACAAGCCTTACTGAGAGGGCTAAATAAGTGTAAGACACTATCTCCAGACAGGTAGGAAATGGTTAAAGCCATTGAGCTGTACGATTCAATGAGAAAACCCCTCAGGACACTGTGGCAGTCAAATGTGATGAATTAGGTATTAAAGATAACAGTGACCAGCAATTTTCACAGACTCTGGTGGGTCAGTTACAATTTGATTCATTCAATTAGGCAATCTCAGTTCAAGCATGCTCAGGGGTATTTGATCCAAATGATCAGTTATTTAGTTCTTTTTATAAAACTAATTACCCGTGGTGTATTTAATTATCTAGTTCCCACTTCCATGGCCTTATGAGGACAGTGGCACAAGGTTTGTCTGTAACTTTTAACAATCTTTGATACTAAATTTAATGTTATCTTCATATTTTCTTCAGGCTAACCCTGTGTTTTCCAGTCTGTGTTCTCAATGCTCCCAGGGTTTCGTTGATTGGATAGTGTTACCATAGTAATGAGGCCAAATATTTCACATGCTGATTACAGCAAAATTTAAGAAAATACCTGTCATCAGTGCCATAAATACCTGTGACCTTGCTTGATTAAAACAAACTCGATGTTTAAAACTGCTTAACCCTGCGATTTGAGGTGGATCGAAATTTAAACACCGACCCCGCGTTAACACATGTTACTCGAGCATGAGGTAACACAGTGTTACCTCGAGCGCGGGGTATGTGAGAACACAGTATTTGATCCAATGCTTGTAGGAGAGTGTGTCGATGAGGGCTTGTTTAAACACTAACCTCAATGCAGACTGTTCGAAACATATGGGCATCGGAACATAGAGACTTCAGAATGGAGAGTCCCCATTGACCAAACTTTTGATAAAAATTGTTTCAAAATACCGCTTTATCAAGTAATGAGACAGTTTTCTGGCATATTAAAGCTGTGTGAGAAATTCCTCTTGTATGTGGAGATCAAAGGTTTGAGGTGACAATTAGATCAAACTTTGTAGACATAATATTTTTAGGGGGATAACTGTGAGGGATCTCATACCATGGAGGTAGTACTTCCATACTCATACTGTACTAAGCTTAATTTTGAATTGCTCATGTTGGTAAGGTGATCACTATTGTTTTTAAGGGGTCAAAAGGCCATTTTGGGTCATATGAGGTCAAAAAGTTTTAACCTTACTAGTATTATATCTCAATTAAATAGGATAATTGTGTGGGATCTCATGCATGTCATGTTTGTTTCCATGTTTGCTATGATATATCATACGGCAAGGAATCACTAAGCCTGTTGGCTTTCTAGTTTTTCGAGGTTTTTTGCTCTTAGCGCAAGTATTGAGGATTTTCACCTTGCGCGATCCTCTCATCTATGTAACTTTGTACAGGGAGCGGTTTCACGTCGGCATTTTGTTCCCGGTGCGGGCTCTGGGAAATGCGGTCTGTGGTGGACCTTCCCCCTCCCCCTCTTCTCCTCCCGTCCGTGTAGGTTGTGGTACGGGTTTCAGGGGTTTTCGTTGGCGGGCCGGCTTCCTTTATGTCTTTTTTAGGTCCTTAGCCGGTTCCCGCCCTCTCGTCTCCTTACATGCACGTCTTGGGAATCGTTGTTTATCGATCTCTATCCATTTTGCTTGTTTACGTTACCTTACAGGATTTACAGTTTGTATGCATGTTGTAGGATTTTTTTATGTGTTCTCTTTCATGTTTAATATAAGGGTTTCTTGCGGCATTTAATGTGTTTTTGGTTGTTGTGTAAGCATAGGCCTTGTCGTTTTGCCTCGTCTTTTGACGTCATAGCTTAGGCCTCGCTAAACTCACCTCATTCTCGTTGCATGCTTTCATTTTATCTTCACATCTCAGGAATCCTTATCGACTAAGTCTGTTATTGTTGCATTGTGCTGGCCACCTCTGCCTGCGAGTAAGTCTCTTTTTTTTGAATGCTTTCCCCGGAAGGGGTTTTGTTTTCCTTATCGCTTTGTGCACAGCGTCTAATTCCTCCAAATGCAGGAAATGCAAGAAATTCCGGCCGTTCCTGGACTGGGACTTCCACGATCTTTGTCCAGCCTGCAGACCATGCTCTGGGTTTCCACCTGCCAGGTGTGCCGCAACTGGCCTTTCCGAGATTGGAATTCCCTGGAACAACGGATTGAGGAAAACGAGTTGGCAAGATAAAGGAAAGCCGCTCGTAAGAGGGAAGCTGAGGCTTCCAAGGCGAAGGAAGGCAGTCATCCGACTCCAAGGAAGGATATTCCTCAATCCAAGGATAAGTCCACAAAGGGGCCTGCTGCGGCAGCTTCCCGGAGGACTAGTGAGGTCGGTCCAAGCACTGCGCCGTCAGGCTTGCCGAGTCTCCAAAGGAAAACCAAGGAAACTGACACCCCGGCATCTCAGCCTCAGGCGAACCAGGCCAACCGGGAAAGCCAAGGAAAAACCGGGGTCCAAGGACAACCCCGAGGCACTAATGTTCCGGCATCCTCTCAGGAATGCTTGCCTACCGATCCGGGAAATTCCTCGGCTCCAGTCACCCAGGGCCTCGGCCCCGCCGTGCCTTCTACCAGCAACCCTGGTGGCAGCCAGTCGATCCAGGGCGGCCAGGAGATTCAGGCCTCTTCTGATTCACTTTCCGAGGACCATCCATCCCAGGGTTCCCCCACTACCGGTGCCATGGACCTGTCCTTTTCCTCGGGACTATACTCTGTTGCAACCAGGGATTTTCAGGGCTTTCCAAGCAGAGGCCGCCAGAGACACAGGTCTAAGTCAAAGAAGAAGAGGAGATGCCATTCTTCGCCCTCATCCTCTTCCTCAAGGGAACGCCGGCACCGTAGAAGACGCCGTGATCCGGAGGCCCCCTTCCCAACCGAGGCCCTTTCCCAACTGGTATCGCTGCTCACTCAGTCCGTGAACCGCATTTCAGCTGTTTCCCAACCAGCCCAGGCTCAGGCTCCTTCTCAACCATCGCCGGATCCACCTGCCAGCCAAGGAGCTCCAACGCCAGCCCCCACCCAGCTCCAGGCCAACCGGGTGGCAGCCAGTTGATCCAGGGTGGCCAGGAGATTCAGGCCTCTTCTGATTCACTTTCCGAGGACCATCCATCCCAGGGTTCCCCCGCTACCGGTGCCATGGACCTGTCCTTTTTTGCTTCCCCGTCGATTCCGGATTCCTGCCTCGACAAGCTGAAGACTGCTGGTGCAGTGGACCGTAATGGGTCGTTCCGCTCCTCTTCTACTAAGAAAGCCTTTTGGTCCCTCCAGGGCATCGACCTTGCAGCCCGGACCGGCATGAAGTTTACTTCTTCGCTCTTGCTCATTACAGAAGTTCTCTCCAAGTCTTTCAGACAGTCAGGCACGGAAGAAGTCTCCAGGAAAGACACCGGGGCTTTGGTCAACATCCTGGGCCCAGTGGCCAGACTTTCTTACGACCAGTTTTCTAGGGTGGCGGTGAGAGCCACCAAGGAGAGAAGGGAACTTGTCCTAGACAATATTCAGTGGCCGTCTGCGGACATCAAGCGCCGATTCATGGAACTACCCCTCTCAGGCCCGGACCTCTCCGGAGGGAAGTTCGATGAGCAGCTCCTCACCGAGATCAAGCAGTGAAAGGACATCAATAAGGCAGAATTTACCTTCTCCAAGCCTTCCACTTCAAGGTCCAGAAGATCCCCAGGCAGAGCTTCATCCCGTCAAGCTCCTAGATCTTCAAGCTTCCCTGACCGACACTCCTTCTCGGCTGCTCGCCAGCAACGTGGGAAGCCTCGTTCCCAGCCCTCTGGAAGGAACTACTCTGGTCCGTCAACTTCGTCTCTACCTAGCCGTCGCCAGACGAGGGGAACCTTCCGTACTGGTTCCCGGGGATCAGGACGATTCCAAGCTAAGGACTAGGGATGCTCACCCAGCCGCTCGTCCCTTGGCGGTAGGGGGAGACTAATGAGATATGCTCACATGTGGGAGACTCTCTCACCTGACCCTTGGGTTCGGCGAGTAGTGAACGAAGGATACAAACTAGAATTTTCCAGCCCCCCTCCTCAAGGGGGATGCTTCTGAACAACACCTGTCCCGAAATCCCGAGATCAACGACTTGCTCTAGAAAAGGAAATTTCAGATCTTCTGGAGAAGGAAGCAATAAATGTCGCCACAGACCCCGCACGAAGCCTTTACCGGTCCTGCTTTTTCCTGACGCCAAAGAAGCCGGACACGTGGCTCCCTATTTTCAATCTCAAGCCTCTGAACAAAGCCTACATTCGTCCCAGAAGGTTCAGAATGGAGACTCTTGCCGTCATTCTCCCGTCACTCCTACAGGGATCTTGGGCAACATCCCTGGACCTCAAAGACATTTACTTGCATGTCCCGATCCACCCAACCCACCACAAGTTCCTGGCATTTCGTTACAACGGTGTCGACTACTGTTTTCGGGCCCTGCCTTTCGGCCTCTCAACCGCTCCCGGAGTTTTCACAAGGGTAACAAGGACCTTCCTGGCTTTCTAAATAGCAATTGCAATTGATTGTAGGATAGAGTTTTGGTGTTTGTCATTTTTGTCAAAGGCATTTTACTGTGGTGAAAATTGATGTACACCCAGAACTCTATCCCACAATTGATTGTAATTGCTATTTGGAAATAGGTCTATGGGAGAATTATACAAATAAGGTCTGTAGCAGAGAATAAGTAAAGTGGGATATGGCTCTGCATAGCCATATCTAACACGGCAGGCAAGATTGGCGGTGGGAGTGTAGGTTTATAACCTAGTTACTACTGCTATGAGATTCCAGTCTTTAATCAGTGTAGTACATCAAGCTGCCGAACTGACATATAACCAATCGTGCTATTCAGTCTGAATATTGGTGGATATAGTCGAGTGTCAAGTATCGGACATATGGGATATTTCAAGACTTGTGTGATTCCCATTACAGACATAATAATCTATGTGGCCCCATACTCATGTCCTATAGACGAATCTGATTAGCGCTTGTTTTTAGTGACTGTAGGCAGCCATTAGTGGGGTCCATCAGCCTTTAATCATCTTCATTTATTGTCTACCTGAATTTCAAATCTTCATATTCAGTGAAGTTGAGAAAATTAAGATACACTTCAGTGTACAACCATCCATGAAATAGGTAAGGAAGGAAATTTAAAGATTAAAGGTGATGGACCCCAGTAATGGCCGACTAAAATCAGACCATCACAATCTGTCCAGATTATTCTATAAACACTTGTAATATCCCAGCTAGACCCTTGCTGGTAAACTAACTAGCAGCACTGTGGACATGAAGACATGCAGTCCTCACTCCTTATGCTCAACCTGCCCGCAATACCATCAAGTCCCTCAGAGGCGACATATACTTTACCCTTAGCTCCATTTGAATTGCACATAACACATGCACCCTGCACATAACACATGCACCCTGCACCTGTGGAGTTTTACCACTGCCCACTGTACATTTCTCTGTTACAAGCGTTTTTTTTTTTTTTGTGGTTTAAGTGGTTTTAGTATCACATCATAGTGGCATAAGCATACAACTATATAGGCCACACCGTTGCCCTTGTTCACTTCACCACTCAGTGTGCCACTTTCTATAGTGCTTGTCGTAAAATGCGGGTACACTGAAATAACATTTGTAACATCAATGTTTAATATACATACAAAAAATGCTGTGTCAATATTTGGTTAACAAATGTTGGAAGTTAGTATGAAATTTTTCTGTACCTCGTGTAAGAGGGAATTGGCAACTTTATTGGCCAATACAAGCATTATATAGTTTTGCGTTACTGAATTTTCCATTCAGCATTGTGTGCGTATCCCACTCATTTTCAGTTTTCTTGAAATACTTCAGAAATAAAACTTAAAGGATTTTATGCTCATCACAATGTCAGTTTGAGCAAAATAATTTCTGGCTTGACAGATGTTACTGTCCCCTGGTGTTTAGGTCATAAGCCCATAAAAATACAGTCCAAAAAGCCCATGTCATAGCATGATGGAAATTGTAATCAGCGGAAGCTTTCGTTTCCATCCATGTGTAAAACAGTGAAATGGCTCTACTCTCATGGGTAATAAACAATAAATTGCACATCCATACAATTTTAACTAAAAACATGTTGTAGGGATTTCCTAGAATAATCAATTATTTTCAGAAGTGACAATAAAACTTTTATAGTGAAACCTCAGATGTGGCATTTTCAGATTTTCAAAGGTTAAGAATACAACTATTTGTTTGTAACAGACTCAAAATGTGAACTTAGGGTCGTGATTGAGAGTAAGATTCTGTATACACCTTAGTAGGAATGCTAGAGGCTTTATGCCTGGTCTCATGTACCCGGCACTCGAGATAACACTGTGTTACCTCGCTCACGAGTAACCTGAGAATGCAGGTTCTGTAATCAAATTTCGATCCTCTCTGAACGCAGGGTTGTGCGGTTTTAAACACCATGTTTGTTTTAATCATGCAATGGCACAGGTGTTCATGGAGCTAATGACCTGTTATTTCTTACATTTTATTTTATAGTAATGATTGTGGGAAATATTTGACCTCATACTATTGTAGCACTTCCCAATCAACCAAACTCAGGGTATGTGAGAACACACGCTGGTAAACATGATGTTTACCTGCAGTTTTGTCCTTTTGTAAACATGGGGTAACACCAACCATTATGGGGTACATGAGAAGAAGCATTTTGAGACTGAGGTATGAAAAACATTTTGAGACAAGCCTTTTGATGGCTGAGGTTTTAGAATACGCCCACCTTATGCCCCACCTGTCATAAGAGGTGACTAGAGGGGTGGTCTGACTAAAACAGACTTGAAAGGTATTGGAAACCATATTTGAACTCTGCCTTTCTCCTGTAGCTGACACTATGTAACACATTCATGATGGTGCCTGGTTTTATCCTACCTCACTACCTAACTAAAGCCAATCAAGAAAAGAAGAAAAATTTGACTACAAGTTGATGATTAGGCTATGATAGATAGTAGGCCTACAAAACTGCTGTTTGGTGTACGTACCAGCAATGTGAAAGAAAATTAATTTGAGAAAGTGTATGTTTGTGGTGTGAACACAGTACTTTACCCCATCCTTTTGTGTAAAACATTGGTATACAGGCTGCATGTGAAAAAGTGTGAGCACAGATGAGTACATACTCTTCACATGACATCAACAAAACCAAATATGGGTGCACGCAAGCATATCTCAGTGGGAGTACAACCATTTGTATACTTACTTCTAGCATAATCGGCTTACTGGCATGAATATAAAAAGAAAACACACTCTGCCAGCTTTGCAACCAATTTTTATGCCAGCTCAAACTTTTAACATGGATTGGGAAATAGGTACAAAACCCACCCTTACCCACCCTCTTGAGTGAAATCAAAAATGGTGAAGTGTCATTTTCCATCTCTTTTTGGACAAACAGCTACTAAAAGGGATTATGTATATCCCATCAGTGTTTCCCTATAGCAATAGATGTGCAAGTCATATACCCAAACCCCAAATAATGTTGAAGAAGAAAATACTGTGCCCTATATCAATCCCTAACCCCTCAAAACTATTTTGAGCCAAAATGCCAAAGTTTGGGTTATCATTATTCCTTGTTCTTGCAGGTGTGATATATTTGTAGTAAGAATGGACATTATTTAAGAGCTAGGTCTTTGGTTTAGACCTAATTTCAAAACTCATCTCAAACATTTTAAACTCATTTACTTCCTAGTAAAACTCTAAACAAGACTTTTTACACAAAATGCCAGTTACAGTATCTCAGAATCTGCCCAGTTGTCATATGATAAAGTCATCATTTTTATTTTTTATTTTTCCCTTTTTTTCCATTGCTGGCATTTTGTGGTAGATATATGATGAATTGTATCAGCTTTGTCAGATGGGTGGTAGGAATGTACAAAAATAAAAAAAATGAGGAAGAGTAATTACTGGCCAGGTGAAATTAGAGTCTGCATGTTTCATATTTAGAAGGGTAGGTTTGTTCTATACAATTATATTGTCTATTTTATATTGAGCTTGTGGGCCACAATTGTAGAGGTTTTGTGTATAGTTGCTGTGTATTGGCCTGTTTGATTTGTGGTGTGTCCTGATGCATTAAATCATTACAATATGAGAGGATTTCAATCTACATGACTGTACCAGTACTATTTATTGCAGGGAATATATGTGACACTTGCTTCTTGGTCTGCCTATCATGAAAATTGTAAAAGTATTACATAAATTGAAAGTCTGTCGTATTTCAAACTAGTTATTATCTCCTTCCCTGGAATGTAGAAATCCAGGACATGTCTCATGTACTCTTGCATATATCACTGTAGGCTGCTTTTTCCTTTAGGGGCATATTGAGGTGATATCAATATCTGAAGAAGTTTTAAAGGGAGCTTTAGTACTACAAGGCAGCATGTGTGGAAAAAGTTGGGAAGGTGGGAGGCTCCTTCCCGGGAAATTTGGAAATTGGGAAGGAAGTTTCCCTTTTCCTTACATGAAAATATAGGGAGAATGATGGGAAATTTTACTCCCTTTGTGGGAAATAAACATTTTTTCCAGCCCTGCATGACAGTGCCTTCTGTGTTTGATGAGCCTAATAAGTCTTGTTCTACATCCAGTAGTTACAGTATGCAAAGGTTAAAATTTTGATGTTTTTGTTCCCCTATTTGCATCAGTTGTATATGTAATTTGAAAAATTGTGTGGCCCTAAATTTTGGAAACTTAATTGAACTTTTAAGTTCTTTACTGATAATACATTTACTTTCATATGATTTGGGGATTTCCTAAGTTACTCTGTGGAGATTACTTTACAGGTTTGAAATTATTTTGTGAATTTCATGAAGTGACTCAATGTACCAATCTCAGACCCTTAAGATCACAGTATCAAACAATAGAAGTTTCTGAGGTTACCATTTATTCCTTTCAAACTGAACAAGCCCTGTGACTATTATGCATTTGAATTAGAAAACTGACATCTGCTGGATTGCTGAACCCCATCTCTCTTGCCCTTGTCATCCCCCCCCCCCCCCCCACACACACACACACCTGCCTTACCAACACTAAATTTAAGAAATGAAAGAAGCAGTGAAGGGATCCTTTTCTTGTGCATAGCAGGTACTTTAGATACATGCATGCATGTAGTGTACCTGATAAACTTCAAATGTTGATATTTGATATATCTCTGATAGAGGATTGCAGGTTGGCCTGATGAATGATAATGTAAACATAGAGCAATTCACCTGCTTGCAAATGTGATCTTGTTTATAATGTGGTAACCATGTATGTAGCTCTTCATATTTACAGTACTATAATTCTGATTTTTCAGAAAACAGATGTTCCCAGATGCTTTAATAATTTCCAGCCTGTCCAGTTATTAT
This sequence comes from Holothuria scabra, assembly GCA_037179385.1. Lineage (NCBI taxonomy): Eukaryota > Metazoa > Echinodermata > Holothuroidea > Aspidochirotida > Holothuriidae > Holothuria > Holothuria scabra. The sequence continues at coordinate 67,177,793 of CM074181.1, forward strand.
GATTATCATGGCAAAGATCTTGACAGTTAATGTTTATTTTTGTTTTAACTGCCTCGTCTTTCATTAGCAGACGTTTCTGGCAGTAGGAGTTGTAATGTAACTGGCACATTGCATAGGTTTTTGCCACCATGATATCACAATATTCCTTTTTTATGTTGCTCTGTTTGGGACAAGTTTAAAAACTGATTGAACTGTACAGTGGCGTGTGGATGACCTGAGTGACTTAGGAATGTTTGGTTTTACAAGTCTGTTGCACTTCTTCATAATACTCCCTTGCTGGTATTCCCTAACTTCATAGTCAGGTGTTATTCATAGTTATTAACTTAAGTTTGTCAATTTTGTTAATATTCCATCTATGAGGTATTTCAGTGGTTATTGGAAGCTGATTTCCAAGGAGATGCTACAGGTAGGTATATTGTCATTCAGCTAGGGAAGTAAAAATGGAGTTCTTTGGTTGTACCAGTAGAGCACCAATTATCCCCAATGAATACAATTCCAAAATCTGTGAGTATGAGTACAAGTGCAAATCCATTTTCATGAGTACCAGTAAAGGTAATTATGTAAAACAAAGATTAACTGTGAGATGAGTACAAGTATAAATTCAATTGCATGAGTACTGGCACATGTAATTGTGTAACTATGTGAGATGAGTCTATCCATTCTTGAGGCCTGTATACACGACCAACATTTTGCAAAACATTTTCAAAACATCGACTGGCAACAAATCCAAAAACATGCTTGTTTTCGGTTTGTTGCGCAGTGTAGACAAGGTATACAGCATGTCTTAAAACTGTTTTGGAAATTTTGCAAAAGAAATATGTCCTGTCAATTCTTTTCAAAAGATTTTGAAAACATTTTCAATATGTTTTCAAGTTGTTTTTACTCTGTCTACACTATGCAACAAACCAAAAACAAGCATGTTTTGGGTTTGTTGCAGGTGAAGTTTTTTGAGAATGTTTTACATTTATCATGCTCTTGTATAAAGGCCTGTAGGAAAACTAGTACAATCATGTAGTTATGCAAAACTGAGAGTAACAGAGAAATGAATACAATTACAAATCTATGCTCATGAGTATGTGCACACTTCATATCCTTGATGGCTGCAACATGTCCAAAACCAGCCAGTAGGAGCAGATTAATTGCTGGTTCTCAATTGCATTTGGCTTTACATGGTATAAAAGATAAAAGAGATACGAAAATTTATGCTTGTGGCCCCTCGACAAGCAATGGTCAACAAATCTCATATGATTTGGTTGTTTGGATAGATTGTTTGGACACCATTACATAAATGAATAGTCTGCCTCTCTGCAATCCTTCATACATTTTTTTTTTCATTTTCATTTCCAGTTACCAATCATTTTCCTAGTTTTAATGCTTCTTTGTAAGCGGAGATGTATAGATCCAGTCCTTGGAAGAGGACAAGCTTCATCTCTCCTTGTAAACAGAGCACTATATGAAGATTTAGACAAAGGTAAGGAATTCATCAAGAAAAGTTACATTTGTTCTTCTTTATGATATATATGTCTCCCAATGCATCACCAAAATATTTAGAGTAAAAGAGTAAATTAAGAGAGTTCATATTAGATAATATTAGATGGATAAGTTACTATGTCAACCAAAAATTATTATCTAGATGGGTGAGCAATGCAGTAGTTTGTACCACAGCTTCACCAATAAAAGCAACTCTAGAAAGATATGTATTTTTGGCATAAAGGTAGGTCTTGTTGACCCACCAATACCTCTTGCAGGACCTCCTTTTGGAATAGCTGAGGTACTTTGAAAAGCATTTTGGAAGAACCATGATAAAAATTTGAAGTCTGATATCTACTATTCTAGTGTTTCTCAATTTTTATCAAAAAACACAATTGCCAACCATTCTGTTTTTAGTAACACTGTTCCATTTTCTGAACTTTTAAAAAATCATTAAAAATCAGGATTTCAAATTCTCTGACTTCAGATAGAAAAAGATATGCTAATGTTACATATGATCAGAAATATCCCAGGTTTTTTGAGATGACATGTTGGCAATAATGCAAACATACTCCCAGGGAAAACTGATCCTATTTGTCTCTTGTGTGAAGGAAGTGACGTCATCTGAATACGTCAGTAGGAATCACAGGATACTGATCTAGCAAATTATCAGCACTTGCAAAGATGGAGTTAATTGTAAGCAAAGCAACCATTACATAAACTGAAGTCTTTCATTGAATTAGCTATGACTGAGAAAGTTGGTAAGTTGATGAGCAACCTTGGGGAACAATTGTATCCAGGATGAAACATGTTTGTTCAATATTTTATCAGACATAGTATTATACAGTTTGTATAAATTATGTATTCAGATTAAAAAAACATACCCTTTCATATTTGTTTGGATTTTACATTGTCCTCCTGTAGAGATTTTAATGGTGAAAATTTTAGTATTATGCAAGGATATGAAATTTTGTGTTGAGTTTGTGAAAGATACTGTGTATTTATTCACATAACAGACATAAACTGTACTTACCCTTTGCTAAATCTAAATCCCAAATACTAACTCATGCACTATGCACTACATACCTGGTAGAATACAATAGTTTTAGAAATCTGGATACCTTTTTCTGAATCAGCTTGTGTTTGTGGATGGTAGTGGTTATTTACAAATATATGAGGCACTATTCTCAGGTGCTGATGCAAACATTCCAAAAAAGGGGGGCTGACTAATTAGGAGAAAACAGGGATGTGAGAGAGTTGCACTGCTGATTTTCTGTGTTATTTATTGTTGATGTGGGGAAAAAGGGAGGGCTGAGGCTATAAAAGCCCCCCCCCCCCCCCCCCATCCTTGGATCAGCACCTGATTCTATCATCCTGATCGTGTGTTTTACATTTTCCTAAACATTTCCACTATTGGTAATAACATGCATTACTGCAATGCAATAATAATGCATATGCAATACAATTCATGCAATAACTTGGCATGAACTCGTTTTTGAACCCTAATGACGCCAACAATTTTTGATAGCAGTGAAAATACCAGGTACTACTCTGGTTTAAGTGGGTGTCAGTCCTGGGGGATGTCCCACCCCATTTAGGAAAAACACCAGCCAGTTTATTTGTGTGGCCATGTCGCTACACACATTCCAGTGAAGATTGATGCAACTGTTTGTTTCTCATGTATTCTTGTGCACATTGATAGTTAAATTCACATAAGAAAATTGTTTATAAATAGTCAATATTTGGTGGGTACAGTAGCTCCAGACTTCTCTAGACACAAAGTAGAGAATCAATTTGAAATATGCCACTTGTATCAGAGTTGAAAATTCATGATGGTGTAAACTTTGACAGTAAAAGCACTGAAGTACAAATGTCTGGTTCCATAGATTCTAAATAATAAATCATATCACAGCTACAAATGTGTGAAATTCTTCATGTCACCTCTCTTTTTCTGGAGACCTTTAAAGTCGATAGACAGACATTTTCTTTTACATTTCATCACACTACTGAATTCAAGTATTCTTTCTCCTGAGAGTCATGCACTCAGGATGAGAAGAGATTGATAAGATAAAATGACACAACTGCTTTCTAAAACTATTTAGAGTTATATTTTTTATATTTTTGAATGTGTGTCAAGGATTTGTTGGTTGGTATTAGGTGATTTGTGAGGCAGAAGATCACATCCTCCTAAGTGGATGGTAAGCTTTTCCAAAAGGAAGGGGAACCACGTTGCAATCTTCACTTCTAATTGGTGTCCTTTTATCATAAGAAACCTTTTTTTTCATGATAATAGTAACAAACATTGTTTGATACTTTAGCCTGAAGGAAGTTTCATCCCACTATTTTAAATTAAGATAATGCTGTGAAGGGTCAAACATAAGTTAGAAAGAAGTGCTCAGTAAAAACTCCTCAACTGTGGATTGGGTTTTTTTTTCTCTTTCTAAATTCTTCACTTGCAAATCTTTTGTATTTCTATTATTGGTTTTTTTATTTTTTTTTTTTTTTTGACACTTAAGAAACTATATAGGGATCTTTTACGAAAGGATGGAAAAATTATCTTGTGGACATTAAAGTTGTTATGAGGAAAGGTCTTTTTATTTAATCAGTTATTAGGTGTTAGGAAATTACATGCAGCTAAATCTAGGCCATCTGGATTATATTGCTCTGTTTGTCCAAATGAATGTGAAAAGCACATGTTGGACAACATACTTACTGTCTCTGTTATGATAAAAAGGCTGTAGGTGCTGGTAGAGTAAACCAGAAAGTTAGAGAAGAATCTGGACAGGAAGTGATGGTCTAATGTAGACTAATAGAGAGTCAAGTGATAGTCTGATTTCAGTCGCCCATTTACTGGGGTCTATCATCTTTTAATCTTTCAATTTGCTTGCTTACCTGTATCATGGGTGGTTGTGCACTAAATTGCATCTTGATTCTCTCAATTTCACTGAATATGAGGGTTTGAAATTCATGTAGACAATAATTGAAAATGATTCAAGTCTAATTAATGGACCCCATCAGTGGCTTCCTACAGTCACTAAGCACAAGCATTGATCAGATTCATGTTTAAATTGAGGCATAAAACCTTAACTAACCAGCTGTCATGGAAAACATGTACATTAAGTTTAAATTTTTTATTTGTTCGTTGATTTACATTGCCAGGTAGTGAGCAGTAGTCTATACCGTGTGAATAGCATTTTTTTAAGGGAATTTTGCAAAACATGTTGAATCTATTGTAGTAATAACCATTTAATTACTAGTAAAACATACACCTGGGGCCCGTTCCACAAAGAGTTATGCACAATCTTAAGTATGATTTACTGTTGACTTAAGTATGGGGAATCCAACTTAAGATTGTGCGTAACTCTTTGTGGAATGGGCCCCTGCATGCCCCTCAGACAAGCTCAAAAATTGAATGCAGTTATTTTTACTTATTACTGGATGTAAGTTAAAGTGCAGCTTATAGCCCTTCCTATACCTGATGGCCTGGCAGAGTAATATCCAAGCAATAGATGAATATATATAAAGGAATAGTTAAAGCATTGCTGTCCTTGAATTAAACACATTGTTTTTCTTATTTTCATTGACCAGGTCCAACAACGAAGGAGAAAACATTCGCAGATGAGCATGCATTTACATCGAATAAAGCAATTTTTATTACAGTACTTTTATGTCTTATCCTGTTTCTTTATGATGGTTTACAGGTAATTGTTTTATATCTGTGTGCAGTAATGTCTTCCAAGATGTTTACTTTAAACAAAGGTGTAAATAGACCTTTTGGTATGAAGACATTTTTTGTTATTAGTTTCTATAAATTTGTAGGTCTATTTCACTCCTTCTTACCCTGCTGTTTACCAGATGTATTATTCCATTACTGCTTGCAATAACCATCAGACAAACATCGAAAATACTGCTGGAGTCCTTGAAGGATACCCACCATACCCAACATGTCCTTCCCCATTTTGTCTCAAAATGTCAGCACATCATTTTCAAATTGTAAAAATTGCTGTTTTTTCATCTTCTTTGCATTTACCTGTCAAGTTTTGTCAAACGTCATCATGGAATTTCATCCTTTCCATGGTCTTCAGTAAACCATTAGTATCCTCCTTAATCTTAGTACTTAAGTTACATGTAAACTTTAGTTGCAATACTTGCTGTACAGATTTTGTCAACTTATTCAGGGCTAGATTTTCTGTAGCTGAAGTTCAATGGAAATGTTTGTCTCTAAAAGGTAGTTGATGCCTTGAGTTGCTGACAATGTAGTGAACAGATTTGCTTCAGAATTTTGGGTCAATACTGGGACATCATACAAACTTAGAAGTCAAAGTTTGACAGATAAAAACCCTATTTGTGGAATTCCTAAGGAGTGAAGGTCAGAAAACTTTTGAAAGGCTACTGGCCTAAAATTCAAGATAATATGGACCTAAAGAAGGTTGGGGGCCCATAAATTTGATTCAGTTCTTCATATCTACAGTATAATTTTTCCAGACACAGTACATCATTTACATTCAGTTTTCACCTGACCTCCTAAAATCATCCAAATTTTCTATTTTATGCAAATTAAGCTACTGAAAATATATAGAAACCCAATAAACACTAGTAGCAAAGGTGATGAGGCTAACAGAGGTCATTTAAATTTCTCCTAGGGCTGCAGTGAACTTTATCTCAGTGCTGACGAAAACGATGAATGTTCATGAAGTTATTTTATATTGCAGCAAAATAAACTTGAATCAACTCACCCCTTTTTTGGCATTATTCTGGATGCAACAACCTTTTACCCCATGCATTACTTCTTTATACCATACAATAGGGCATCATGAAAACCGAAATTAAAATCCAATGCCACCTTTTCTTACCATTTCCCTATTAATACCTATGCAAATGATAAAACTTTTCCTCTTGTTGAAAATTCTCCTTGTGTGCCTGGTTACATCTTATTTCTTCATGGAGGAAACAAATCACACTACATATACACACCTGATGTAGTCAGATTTCACATCTAATTAATTGATTTACATTACCCAATATACAAAAATACACAAAAAGTTCTGCAAAATTTGGGAGTTAGCTAACAGTCCTTTCAAGTATGCGTCAACTACTTTTCACACAGTGTGAACACAATAAAACTAAGGTCACTTAAGGGGCACAGATCATGTAACAAACTCAGAAACCAGTATCACCCCATACTAACTTTGATCAACTGTAGTGTCTGTGTCTGTTTTGCGATTATAAGCAACATCACAGCATGAAATTGCCGTCCGAGCATTATGAATAGAACAGAAAGGAACCCTCACCTTACAGTACCTTAGTTGTTTTTAGTGTCTTATACCTCAGCTTACATCAATTTATAACCCATTCTGGTTTAATTTAGTGGTGCCATCAACCTTTGTCAAATTGCGGGTCACTAAATATTTTTTTCCCTACCCCATTGCTTATAAAGATCTTTGTGGCACAATAGGGCAGTGGCTTCCATTCTATAAAAGCCTGTGGTATGACTAAACCTGGTATCAAACCCAAGACCTCCCATGTGAGAAGCTGGTGCTCTACCACTAGACCATATCCTTTGCCCCCTAAAGTAGAATACCCTATCAAAGTAGTACAGTGAAGTATTAAAATGAGCTTCATTGTGGAATTATTCCATAATTTTTTGCCCATCAGTAGCTGTTGCAGTTCCTATACCTGTCACTGTATGTTACAGCTACTCATAAACAGTGGTAAAGCCACTTTGAACAGTTTTCCTCTTTTGAAAAATTTTGCTTCAAAAGTTTTGTTGTTAAGAGTATTGAAAGAAATATTTATTGGTATGAATTTATTGCGATTCCACTGACCTTCATTGTCTAGAATGATTATTATCCTGGTACTAGTGGTAAGATAGTTTTGTGTGTACTATAAATTATCAGTAGGTTTTGTGAAAAGGAAAAATAGTCGCCAGTATTGTGCACCAAACGATAAGAGACCCTTTTCTTCACCCTCTTACCGTGTATCCCAATTTACTGTAAGGACTTCAAATTGAGGTAAAAATAGGTTTTCTATGCTAGGGACAAGTGGTTAAAAAATGTGGTTTTCCCTCCAAATTTTAGGATGAGCCCCATCATAAAATCATATAGGCCTACCATAAGATTTTATGTCAGTCCTTACCTGCCTGCTGTTACCTTATGTATACCATTTATAACTACACTTACAATTGGAAGCTTTAGGGTGTAGGGTGCACTCTGCCAGTAGGATATGCATGGTGAGTATTGGTATAAAGGGTATACATAGGGTGGTAGACAGAAGGTATCATCACTCATAGACTCCCAAACTCAGGACTTTTGGGGATTTCATTGCAAATTTGGTGAAGCAAGTCTAGTCAAATATAAAAATCAGTATAGCAGCCACGTAAATTTTCAGTTTAATAGAATTCTACTTTGTGGAATTTGGCTTCCAAACGATACATTTTAATATAAAGCAGGTTGACATGTATTGTGTAGTCAGGTACAGGTGTAAGCAGTTGTCCCATGGACAACTAGGAAATAAACATTGGATGTCCCAGGCTAAAATCACTTGTTTTGGGGGAAGTGAGCTACTGCTAGTTTCAAACCCTGTGACATAATGAACTGCCTTCAATTTTGCAGGTAGGGTTAAAATATTAAGTGAATGAATTAAGTCTTCTGAAAGCATTGTGGACAGAATATTGAAATTGCAGTGGAATGAATGAATTTGGTCCATTGAAATGGTAGCATCTTTATAAAGAGGATTAAAGGTCCCAAATATTCTGCTCACCATCCTACATATGATATCGATGTATAAGCTGTGGGTGTTAGAGACATCTAATATAGATGAATCTGGCTTTTTCATAATACGGTTGAGCTTTCATGTTAGATGTGTGCCGGTTTATAAAGTTATGGTGATATTGCACATCATTAATTTTGCATAGCCCTGACCTCACTTGACAGTTACACATTAAGATTTTTAAAGAGAAATCTGTATGAATTATGTCAATATTTTCTCCTCTTGTCTTTAGATGTACCCCTCTTCACAACTTGAAGGTTTCTGGAGCAACTAGTTGGCTATGCAAAATGATGTGCAGTGTTGCACAGTGTTTAAATTTCTTTTGTCAACCCTATGTGAATTATCTCTGTATTACACATCAGATAGTTTAGGCTTCGAAGGTGGTTTTGAAGGATACAGTTTTAACTTACAAACAAAACTCTCAGAACATACTAATGTAACAAATATCCCTTAAATAAAGTCTGCAAAAATGAACGCTAACATTAGCTGTATATAGCCGAGCCATCACTCCACATCACAAAACTGTTCATGTGTATGCATGATTAAGTGTAAATTAAAAGTTACGATGGGCAACTTTTTTTGATGGGTTGCTACTGTGTAGGTTTTCAAAGCCTTTCACATCAGGTATCTAACTTTGTTATTTTCATGTTACCAGACTTACCTTGCTTTGATTACATGAATGTCAGTCTTATTGCTTGTTTGTATAATATTGACGTTTGGGATATCTATGAATTTTGAACCACAATTGTTTTGACCATGAATGCTCTCACAATTATCTTCAAATAAGTCATTTAACCCAAATAAGTCATTTAACCAATTTAACTAAAATGACTTCATACTCTCTAATTTACTGCCAAACAGACTCCACTGTCTGTGAATGTATTTTAAAAAGATGGTTAAAGGTCTCCTACCCCCAATCATGACTTCATCAGTCACTGGAGCCAATGTTGAAACAACCTGTACTTCTCACATTTTTTTTTTTTCTTCTAACTACCTTTGATGATATTCCTTTACCATGATAATACTGTGATAATAATCTCACAAATTCCATAACTCAGTTAGAAAAATATTTTCCCATGGCCCTCAAGAGTCATTCATTTTATATGAAAAGGGTAGACTATACGACTAATTCATCTTGAGATGGCTGTGTTTCCCCTTTAATTAGGATGTTTGGAATAAAATTATCAGCTTATAATAGTGAGTTGTAATTGTGACTCAAAACAGATAAAGCTAAACTCTGTCCATGCAATGTTTTCCAGCTCATTTTTCCACCTTTTATTGCAATGTTTTGAACTATAGTGTTCCCAGTCTGAGATGGTCCCTTGTCAGCTTGGAGTTGACCAAGTGATCTATCATATAATGGATCATTGACCTGTCAAATCATATTTAGTAGTTAGTTAAAGCAAGGTGGTATGAAGTATTTATGGTTTTCTCACTTCTGATGGATGCCATAGGTTTCAAAAACTTGAATTCTGCTTCAGGAAGATTTATTACCGATGTACCACTGTGCCTTTACATTTATAAAAAGGAAGTGAATTTGAGTGATATCCGTCTTGATAAGATTGCCTCTCATTATCAGTAGCCATAGTTTGGACAAATTTACTAGAATCAATATATAGGACTGAATAAGAATCATTCCAAACAGCACTAAAAACTTGTATGCAGTTTATTTTCATTGAGAAAGCCCAGAACAAGGGAAGAATTCTCTGCAGAAATAAAGTTTTCAGGTCCAGCATTGCTCTTTTGGCAAACATTGGAGTATTCAAAACAGTTAACGAGAGTGTGAGTGACAATGACAGCACAATATGGTCTCTTATCCCTGTGAAGTAAACATGGGTGAGGTACATGTGATCGATGCAAGCACTAATTTGGTATCAAGTACACAACCTACTATGCTCCTACTTTAATACTCTGTCTGTATAACAGTCCCATCTATTGTGGAATTATCACTGGTTGTGATTTTTTAGTGGTTTGCCACCTCCTGATATCAGTAAGTATAGGTGAATCCTATAAGTGCTTTTGTTTAGTGACTGTAGGCAGCCATTAGTGGGATCCATCAGCCTTAAATCTTCTTCATTTATTGTTGATATGTAGATTTAAACCCTCATATACAGTAAAATTGAGGGAATCAAGAGGCACTTCATTGTAAAATCATCCATGGTACTGGTTAGCCAAGAAATCGAAAGGTTTAAAGGGGATAAGACCCCCATTTATGGCCGAATAAAATCAGACCATCACTGCTTTCCAGATATGCCTATAAAGATAGAAGTCAGCAGGAGCTTCATTCAGATTTATTGATACTCTTGATGGAAATTGGAATACATTCATATCAAGGGAGTGAAAATATTCACTTAACTGTAAAAAAAAGTCTATTTTGGTTCTCACCTATCTGCAAAATGAAGTAAGAAGACATAAGGTGTATGGCGCCCTCTGCTGGAAGGGTTATTAGTATGGTGTAATTAGTTTGCCAGATGGTATACATAGGGTGATAGGAGGTACTGTAGGTATCATCCCTCATAGACTCCCAAAGCAGGGAGTTTTAGGGAGTTTGTGTGCTCTAAGCAATAACAGAAAGTTACTGCTATCACCGCTATTAGTGAAAACTACTTCTCTGTTCCCTGAACACCTCTTCTGTCCATTTTGGTGCAACTATTTATTCCTCTTAAACTGAAATCAATTGCTTGCAATCCTCTCAGGTCTGGATGGTATGTTTCATGAAGTAAAGAGAGAAGCGACATCACCAGTAAAAGTACAAGTATGTTGCAAGTACTATTATATGCAGTATAAGAATTACAATTAGGTTGTAATTGATGGATATAAATATGCATGACTGCACTTGATTACTAATTCTTCCAAAAGAGGAGGTTCCATTCATATGCTACAGTAAATTGTAAATTATTCTTTTGATATCTCTTCCTGAGAAAAGTGCATTCACTGCCAGCTGCCTGGTATTTAAACATGGGACATTTGAGTATTGAAATTTGTGAAGAAGTTGTCATGGTTACTGGTCTTTATAACTTAGTATTAAAGTGGGTAGATGTTTTTTTTTTCTTTTGCTCTTAAAATACAAAAGTGAATGGGGTCTAACTGGATAAAAATTTGCATGTTACCTTAGATGGAGTTTTATGGCCCACTTTCCACCTTAAAGTGGTTCAAATGGAGCTGCCCACAGCCTTTTTCCCAGTTGTGGCTCTGTGGCTTGTTTTCCCTATTCCACTGCTCATGCCATGTTATGCCCCATATGGAATTCTCTAGTAAAACCACTGAGCGATCTTTTGATGTAAACAATACTGAGTCAAACACCACAGTTCTAGAAAATGGCATTTTGATCCCATCCACCTGGCCACACCAGGTAATCTCTTATCAGATTTTGTTCTTACGAAGACAAATGGCTATTTTTTAACCAACTGGTGCAACAAAGTTGCTCACTCATTGCCAAGTGAACTGTGGGCTAATTAAATCGGATCACCTAACTGATAGCATATGCTTGATTAGACAGTTTTGTGAAGGCAAGCGGAAAGTGCAAACTCAGTGCCCTTCAGAGGGAAGAACACGTCATGTTATGCTGAGCACCAAGCACAATGGCAATAGTTTCCCTTTTTAACCACCATCACCCCCCCTCCCCCCCCCCCCCCCCCCCGTCCTTTTCAATAGTATATTATAGTGTGTTAGGTATTGTCCTGTTTATTGTCACTGTTTTTGTGATTTCATTAGTTTTGGTTTTATTACATTTCTGTGAGAAGAAGGGTGCCATGTATCGCACTTTTTGAGATAGTAATGCTAAGGAAACATTTTAACAAAGAAGACGATTTTTGTCATAGATGGTAAATTTTGAACGTCTTAACAGAAAGAAGCCCAGGGGGCAAGGGATAATTACAATGAAAGGCTGCATTTGAATTTTTGGTTCACTGCTAATGGCAGATCCCGCTTGCAGTAGTAATCATACATTAATGTATACATGTATGCACTGTAAACCTGCAATATCAGGCTTGTTAAATTACTTCAAAGTGATTGAAAACAGTTTACTTGTGCTAATGTGTGTAATGGGTATGTATTTTGTCCCTTCTTTCTTGTTCATGATGAAATGACTCAGTTTATTGGGTAATGGAATAGATCAGGACACAAATCACACTTAAAAGTTCTGAGTTTAGTAAGCAAGTTGATGACCTCAGTCTGTTTGTTTTCATTGTTTACAGAAAAGAATCTAAATGAACCAGTTGACTAAGTAAGGAAGGTGGGAAGATTTGGTGATTTGTGTGTGTATGGGGAAGGGGGAGGTAAATAATCAAGGGGAACCTAGTGGAGGGTGGGATAGTGTAGGTACTAAGGTTTTGTCAGTTGCTTCTTTGCAATTCATGTCCCTCCCCCTTACATTCAGCTGTAATAACTTTAAGTAATTACAAACTCGAAACTAAAATTAAGGTTGTGTTGACATTTATTTTGCCTAAAAGGGGGGACCTGTGAGGTAGGAAGGGTGGCATCTTATGATCCTATGCATATAATATATTTTGCAATTGGCGGGAACTGCCCAACAGGCACAGTAGATGAGAGTAAGGTCTATGAATTTACAAACTAGAGTTGTGTTTTGCTGAATTCAACAAAGGCAGTAATAAGTATTGGGTGTTAAACTTGCAGTAAAAGTAACTCAAAGAATGATGGCATTGATAAATAGCTAGAAGGGTCCTTCTGGGCCAGACAATTCCACAAGGGAAAAGAACGAATATAGGCCTACTGCACTTCCTGTTTAAGTTTAAGTATTCCCGAGAAACTTGTTGTACAACAGTTATTTATGCATGTCAGATAGTGTGAGATGCACTCAGGTGTGTATTTGATGGGTCATAAGAGCTGAAAACAAGTAGTTGTAAATAAATCAGATACTCTCCAATATTTGACACCATTGCCAGAGTGATACAGATGAATTTTTAGGGAGCCTAGCTAGTCCCACTCTTTAATGCATCAGAGTCAAGTTTTTCTCAAGCCAGCCTTGGTATTCTGGCTGCATCTGTTTAAAGTCACATGTCAAATTGAAGTTAGCTGTCTCTACAGGTGATCCACTTGACTTACTTACAAAAGTTGTTTGACCTTTATGAAAGAGAGCGCTTTCCTTCCGTTGACCGATATAGGTAAAGACAGCAGAGTAATTGCTCGCAATTTAGCCTGGTTTTTACCAGTTCTTAATGGCTTTCTAAAATCCTTGCTGAAAGCTTTTCTCTTAAAAGTAAGGAGTAAATGTGTAGTTAGGTAGAGCATTATGGGTTTTTCAAGGAAGATTTTCAAGGATTGTGGAAGGTTCATTAGATACTAATGTGCTGATATTGTGAGACAGAAGGTGGCAACAAAAGGCCTCTTGTGCAGTGTGTTATACGTTTTTGTAATCAAATGTAGAATCAGTCATCCATGGATTTTAAAGAGGAATGGTGCCTTCTTCACAACAGAGAGAAAAAAAAAATGGATTTGGTACAGGGTAAAAAGAAAGATCGATTGGCGAATTAAAATAGAATGAGCGTAATATATAATGAGAGGTTACAAAGAGCTTTTCTGTATTGATTTTGAACATTATGTTTAGCATTGAGAGATCACTGAGTGATAAAACTGAGAGAATACTTTTAGCAAGGTTAGAAACAGACATCCCTCTTGTGCTAACAAAAGAATTTGGTCTCTTCACTTTCAATTGACATGTATGCAAGCTTGTAGAATAATGACATTGAGGGAAACTTGTGTTCTATACCTGAAAAATCGTGAAAAAATTATTATATGTAGCTAGTTTTAGTGATGGTAGCATTGTAGGGGTTGTGAATGAATTGTGTTAAGTCAAATTTGCATATAAGGAAATTCCTTAAATATACAAAAGGGCTAAACATTAAAGGCCCAACCCTCTCGCCCCAAATCAGTTCTCTGATTCTCCTAACCTAAAAGCCCCTCCTACAACTGTCTTAACATCCAACCTCATCCAGATATAATTTCAGTTCATTGCTTCAGGATGAGTATTCAATACCCCCTAATTTGTAATCAATACATTCTCAGTAAAGGGCATGCTGTGTAAGATAAGCTTTGGTACGTGGCATTTTTTGAGCTTGCTGCAAATCAAAGAGCTGTGCCAATTTTGTGGTTTGTGTGGTTTGTGATGAGAGGGTTGGGCCTTAAATTGTATATTCTCAGTTCCCATGGAAACTAGAACTGTACTTAATAATTCAGTTTGTGAAAATGAACCTTACCATAATGGTTTTCATAGTCCTGCATGGCACTCATTTGTATGGTGTAATGACATAGTTGCAAAGGATTATGGGAAAGATCTTCTGTATACAGCATAATTTGATGAAGGTAAAATGTAAGAGTCCAAGTCTGTCGTCTTAGTTAGGCAGAAGAGGGCAATGAGAAGCAGCCCTCTGGGTGAGGGTGGTCTCCATCAGCAATGAACTACTAGCTTACCATGGTCTAGGTGGGATCAAAGGTGTAAATAGGAGGTAACAATCAGGGCTTGTAGATCTACAAAAGGGGAGTTTTGGGGAATTCACAATAAATAATTTGAACTTTAACACTGTTTAATGTGCAATCCTCATGATTAATTGCTTTAGAACTGGTAAAATCACTTTTCTCATTGGCTATAGCAGGAAGGGTTACCCCTTCATTGTGGGAGGGGTTGCACACCACCCTCCCCAATAAAGAATTTTGCTCAAGTCAACTCTGACCATGAACTGACCTCAAAAATTCTCAAAATGCTCCATCATTGAGCAGTGAATATTTGAAATTTTACATTGCAATCTTTTAACAATCCCACTCAAGGATAGTGAACCACACAAGTTAGGTTGCATTTGTAGCAAGTATTACTGTACATTTTACATATTTAACTTCGAGGCTTCCCACAATACCCCTAACTAGGCTGTTGCTATGTCTTTTAATGTCTTCACACAAACAATATTTTACATTACCACCCATTCTTGGTATGGAATACCCTAAAATATCCAGTTTATAAGGGACTTTAATTTGTAGTTGATATGAAAACAGTATGTAGAAAATGCAGGTAGAAATGGATTCATTTTGAGGTAGTTACAGTATATAATTGAAGCTTCAGGATTTTATTTGCTTTAAAACAAAATATTGCTTTGCAAGGAAATTCCATTCATTTAAAACCAATATTTTTTGGCAAAGTAATAAATAAATACAAACAAGGCAGTATGGTAGCCTTCTTTTCAAGAAATAAGTTCCCCTCAGATAGAAATTCAGTTGTTTGTTGCTCAAGAATATACTGTATTGTTCACCCAAACTTTCAACCTTTCAAAAGATGCTACTTCCATAACTCTTCTTGTGCATAATATTTTGAGGAGGTTTATTGCTGGGGCCTATTGTTGAAACGGAATAATTAAAAAATGACTAGAACTATTCAATTTAAATGTTATGTTGGAACATTCTAAAGGCAATATTTCTGTTTAAGGTAGGTAGCAGTCGTCCCCAACTTTTTTTGAAGTAACAGTTAAATCTCACCATTTTCTTGTTATTTTTTTCAGAGTATCTTTTAAATGTTTCAGAACAAGTTCACGATGAACCAAGTAAACTCCTATTAAATTTGCCTTTGAGGCCAAAAATACTGTCACATGACCCTTACTAGCCAATGATGAGACAGACAGGACATGCTCTTACACTGCTCAAGTTTGATTGACTGCTCTTGTCCTTTCGTGTCATATGGTACACAATATATTTTTTCTTCCTTGTCCTACATACCTTTTAAATAAACAAAATGCAGCCCTGTTCACCATAAAGTAAGCCCCCTTTCCATACCCCTTTGATGTTAGAGAGTGACATTTTTGCAAGATATTTGAAATAAAAATTGTCCACCTGAAATAAAAAATCATCGAGCTGTTCCCTGGAGCAATGGGAATAACTTTCAGGGAGAGCCTTCTCTGTTTACATATGAGTCTGCATATATTTGTACAGTCTGTTGATCCACTGATTGTATATTGAAGCTGTGTGAAATCCATGAATTCAAATAAATATGTTTGCATTGGCAATAAACCTTCCTTATAAAGCTACTCAGAAACAGAAAAAAAAATACAGTTTGCTGCATAAGGAGTGTACCATGTTTGTATTCCACAGCTGTCATGGTATCAAGTCATGATTGTGTTTACCATTATTATACATTCAAGTGCTTTTAGTGATTTATTATGCATGTCACAATGATATGCCATCATTACTCATGGAACCCGTACTGGGTATCGGGTATGAATTCCTGATGATGTTTGAGAAAAGGTCTTGCAGTCAGGAGGAGGCTGACAGAGGGAATATGAAAATATGGAGAGGGTGTTAAGATCAGAAGATGACATGGCAAAATGTTAACTCGTTACATGACCATCCATGGATGCAGTACTTTTTTAACCTGAGAGGGAGGGGGGCATGACTTCAATTTTGACAAAATCAGTGTGAAGCCACTTATTAGAGAATTTAGCAACTTCATTTCTCCTCTTTCTTTTCACACCAAACAGTTCCAATTCTCCAAATCTATTTTACCCTCCCTCCCCCTCACAAAGTCCAACCCCCCACAACCGTCGAAAACTTCTCCTTATCCAGGCTCAATCTTAGTTTATTGCTTCAGGTACACTGAGCACACAAGTGTAATCAAAACACTCTCTGTACAGTGCATGCTGTGTAATATGAGCTTCTGCCCTCAGCATTTTTTTAATTTGCTGTTAATCGAAGAGCTAGCTGTGCCAATTGAGAATTTCTCTAGACTACTACAAAGGTTGTAGTTTGAGTTGAGAGGACTTGGCTTTTAATAAACTGATTGTCTAAAAGCTCATCTGCAGAAATCTATATATAACAACTAAATCTTTCTTGCAGTGGAAACATGCACTCACACTGGTGCCTTCCCCCCCCCCCCAACTCATTTAAGGACATGCCTTAAAATACCAATTGTCATTAACAAATTCAAGGGTCACACAGTGGACTCTACCCCATGTTCCCAGGGTTTGGTGTTGCTGGATTTCGTACATATCAATGACTTGATGATGATTACAAGGCTTGTTATTACTGAGGTTGGATGTTCCCATAAGTGTGGATGTTCCTAAGAGTTGAAAACATCGAACCTCTAGAGCAGCGAACCTTGGGAACATTGACATAGCCCCCACACAGCAATCGACCTGTTGTTTAGGGAATCAAAACTCACTGGCGTTGTTCAGGGGAGGAGTGAGCTAAAATTAAAAACGGTTTGGAATAGCTTACTGTTTATAGGCTTGAAAGGAGTACAAAGTACCAAAGAGTGGTTTGTTTGACTCAGCTTCCAGGTTGATGTGCTTTACTCAAATGTATATAAGTATCAGCATCATCAAGCCCCAGACGACCCCTCCCCAACCTCCTTTTATGGAGGACATACTGGAGCAATAGTCCAAGTAGGTATAGTACATAAATGCCCTCTGAGCATGCATACATAGGTTCTCTGACACTGTGATGTCATTAAGGTGAAAGGTCTTTTACCCTCTGGCAATGTCTCTGGAATTTGTGAAATGCTTTATCAAAACAAATTTTGAAACATTGTTACAAAACCCATTTCCTGGTAGCTTTATATATCTTTCCAATTCAAATACAGTAAATTGAAGTGGTAAATTTTATAAATTTGTACGTGTATATGGTGCATGGCAATGTTCCATGTAGACATCCCACTGCCTTGATGTTTTAATGCCATAATAGCATCCTTTACAAGACTTGACATTGGATAAAGATCATACCTTGCATGATTGATGTACTAACAGTTAATAACCGACTAAAAGCATTCCAGTGTTGTTAAAATTTGAGGAGTAGTTCCATCTAAACCATGTTTGATAAAGAATTTTATTCTTTTTCATTTACAGGCAGGGTATGGTGGTTTCATCTTTGCATATGCTGTCAGAAATTCCCACATCGAAGTATCAGCTAGCGATGGGGCCTACATGACCTCTGTTTTCTGGGGGTCATTTGCGTTGGGCCGACTTCTTTCCATACCTATATCAACCCGTTGTTCTCTGTCATTTATGCTCCTTGGGAACTTGGTAAGTTGGATAAACAAAACGGAGTATCTAGAAAAGGAGAAAAATGTCCTTTAGTCTCTTTGAGACAATGTTTGTTTCCTTCTGTAATCTTGCTTTTATATGCCGAATTCTTATCTCAATGCTTGGATCAACAAGGATTTGTGAGGCATTCTTGAAATTCCAATGAAGAGACAGATTCCTCACACCCTTCTCATTGATATTTCGTTGCCAGCCATCATGCAAAATTGTAAAATTTATGGCAATCGTGTGTGTATGTATGTGTGTGTGTGTTTGTGACACTTTGCTTGTTAGCACGATATCTCAAGATAGGAATGTTGGACAGTTCCAAACTTGGTACATGAATATGCTATTTTGAGAGAAAAAACCCTGTTGTTTTTGGTGGAGGTCAAAGGTCATCTGGGGTCACAGGGGTCAATTTCTGAAAACTTTGTTAGCACAATATCTCAAGGTAGGAAACTGAGTTATGGTCAGAAGATGGTCAATATTGCTTTTGGCAGAGGTCAAAGGTCATCTAGGGTCATCGGGGTCAAGTCTGAAAATCTTGTCAACACAATATCTCAAGGGAAGAAACTTGGATAGATTTCATATTTGGTATGTGTATGCGTTATGGTCAGAAGATGGTCCATATTGTTTTTGATGGAGGTCAAAGGTCACCAGGGGTCTTAGGGGCCAAAGTCTGTAAATCTCATTAACACAATATCTCAAGGGAGAAAACTTGGAGAGTTTTCATACTTGGTATGTGGATGCGTTATATATGGTCAGAAGATGGTCTCTAGTGCTTTTTGGCTAAGTTCAAAGGTCATCTGAGGTCATAGGCGGTCAAAGTCTGAAAGTGTTGTTAGCATGATATCTCAGGATAGGAAATTGGATGGATTTCATATTTGGTATGTGCATGTGTTATAGTCAGAAGATGGTCCCTTTTGTTCTGGGGGAGGTCAAAGGTCATGTGGAGTCACCAGGGATCAAAGTAAAAATCTTCTGCATGTCTAATGTCTTGGCACTTTTGCCATTGCCTAACGTATAGCATATATGTACATTTTGAACCTATCCTACGCATTTATGTTTCTGTGTAATATCCTTAGGTTAGGCCTATACTTAAGTTTCCACCAATATTTTAATTGTTCTAGAACATGATATAAAGCATGCAGCAGCATATTTTGTTACCAGGGTGGTATCGGCAGCAGGTGAAAACTTACGAAATTCTCCCATATATATTTGTGTTATGAGAAGCTGTTCAAAAGTTCTCCCATATATATTAGTGTTACGTATTGCCATTGCAAAATGATGTCTCAACTCTACAGTATTAATGGGGTTGCAAACCTCTGCACTGTTATCTAACCCTCAACAAAGTCTCAAAATTATTATTAAACCTTTCACTGAGCTGGAAAGGATATGGGGGAGGGGTCTTAATTTAGAGTGTTGTGAATGTGCATGAACTCTCAAGACTTTTTGCAGATATGTATGCAAAACCCATCAACCATCAAAACCATCATCATGTCATTTCCTGATTGTACCATGGTTTTTATGGTTTACCCTAGCATGAGAAGGGTCCAGTGAAAGTAAGGTTTGCATGATTCCTATTTTTAGAGTCATTTTTGGAAGTCTGAATACTATTCTAATGAAGTTAAAGACTGTTCTTAAGATCAAAAGAAGATTTTGAAATTAATGACTTCTCTTCTAAAACCTAACCATGAGACCCTCTACCCAGAGAGTCCCATGAATGACTTGCCAAATGAATTTGGGTGTTATTTTGGTTCAAAAATAGAGAAAATTTGTCACAAACTTGATCAATTAGAATTCCCATCGGATAACTTCTGATACACATCACAATCTACTGCACAGTCGTTTGAGTCATTCACTAAACTGAGTGAAGACGATGTGAGAAAGCTTATTTTTTAGTTGCCAAATAAGCACTGTGTCAATGACCCATTACCTTCATGGCTGCTACTAGAATGCATTGAAGAGATCCTTCCGTTTTTAACATTGTTAATAAACATGTTATTTCAGCCATTTTCCACTTTTATGGAAGAATGCAATTGTAACCCCCATTTTGAAGAAAGTAGGAGCAGATATTATTTTTAGTAACTACTGTCCTGTGAGTAACTTATCGTTTCTAAGATGGTAGAAAGAGCTGTCGTAAAGCAGCCCTCTGCCCATATGGCGATTAACAACGTGCTTCCTGCCAATCAATCTGCTTACAGACAGTTTCATAGTACAGAAACCACTTTACTTAAGGTCAAGTCTGATGTTCTTCTTAGCCTTGATAAGCATAATATTACACATCTTGAACTGTTAGATTTAAGTTCTGCCTTTGATACAATAGACCATGGTATATTACTAAAAGCCCTTGAATTACAGGCTGGGGTATCATCAACTGCTCTTAGATGGTTTGCATCATACTTAGAAAGTCGTACACAACAAGTAAGGGTTTTCAATGAGCTATCAAATTTATTTCATCTTAAATTTGGTGTTCAACAAGGTTCGTGTTTAGGACCTGTCCTCTTTACCATCTATGCTGCACCTGTGCTGAAGATCATTGAGCGTCATTTACCCAAAGCTCAGGGTTATGCAGACGATCATCAGATCTACATAAATTTCAAGCCTGATGCGGGTCCGGGGAGGAATTTGCATTATCCTCTTTGCAAGATTGCATTTCTGAAATAAGATTGTGGATGTTATCTAATAAGTTGAAAATTAATGATAGTAAAACTGAATTAATTATTTTAGGTGGTAAGCAGCAATTGCAGAAAGTAACTATTAAGGGGTTAAGGGTTGGTGATGCACTTATTTCTCCCAGTTTGAATGTACGTAATTTAGGTTTTATTTTTGATCAGCATCTTTCTATGGACCATCATGTCACTAAGGTTTGCAGAACTGCTTACTTTCACCTCCATAAGATTGCTCGTATTCATAAATATCTTACTCATGCTGCATGTTCTCTCGTCCATGCTTTTATTACCAGTCAGATTGATTATTGTAATAGTCTTTTGTATGGTCCCCTCCCATTTAATTAAGAAACTACAACGTGTTCAGAACTCAGCTGCTAGAATTGTTTTATGTCTTAAGAAATTCGTTCACATTACTCCAGCCCTTCTCCAATTACATTGGTTACCGGTGGACCTCTGCATTCATTTTAAAGTATTACTTATTGTTTTTAAAATTCTGAATAAAATGGCCCCTAAGTATCTTGAAGAAATGATGAAAGTGCCGACCAATGTTCATTATAACCATTAGATCCTGAGAAGATTTCAAACTATTCACCCCTTGTTTTAGATGTTCATCCTTTGGTGGTCGTGCCTTCCCTGTTTATGCTCCTCGTCTTTGGAATTAACTCCCACTGCAGCTTGGTGCTCAGCACAGCCTTGCTGTTTTTAAACAAAATCTGAAGACTCATCTTTTTAGTAAATTTTTAAGCAATTGCTCCTAATTGTTTTACATTTTACATATTTTATTTTACTTGTTTTCTTTACTGTACTTTTTCTGCATTGAAGGGGTTTTACTATTTTATTTATTTTTTGGCTTTTGTGTCTGTTCCTTTTGTTCAGCATTTTAGAATGTAAGTTTTTACAGATTTATAAATAAATGAATTTGAATTTGAAGCCTTTTGACATTGCAATATTTCAAGATAGCTTTCTGTTTGTATGTATGTTTTTCCATTTATGGCTTTTATGGAGGTCAAAGGTTATCGAGGGTCACTGGTGGTCAAAATGAGAATTACAACCTTTGCTGGGTGTTAACACATCTTAAGGTGGGAGACTAAATAAATTTCACATCTGGTATGTGAATGCTTATGGTGAGAAGATGATCCCTATTTTTGGTGGTGGGGGTCAAAGGTCATGTGGTATAACAAATTATTTTTTGAACATGTTAGAATAACATTTGAATGAGAAGGTAATGGTACAGGATGGGATTATTTGAAATGAAACATTTATGTATCATTGAAACCTCAATGCAGTTTTGCATTCTGGTTTAATGATGACAAAATTGTTTGAATTGAAAGAAATTGTGTAGACTTGAATAATGCTTCCATCGAGTGAAGAGCAGGGTGAAATTGGAACATTTTGTTTAAACATTTGTTCCCAGTCATTTATAGAAATTCTTCATACAAGCTTTGACATTGGAGGAAACAAACCTCCAAATCAAAGGATATACAGTGCCTAGGTGATGTTGTTTGAAGTCAGAGAGAGATAGGAGGGTTTAGGTACTGTCAATACACTGCTCTGCCTCCCTGTCAGCTCCTTTATCTGTGAACTATCTGTGATGTATTCCTCTTTCTTTCTTTCTTTCTTTCTTTCTTTCTTTCTTTCTTTCTTTCTTTCTTTCTTTCTTTCTTTCTTTCTTTCTTTCTTTCTTTCTTTCTTTCTTTCTTTCTTTCTTTCTTTCTTTCTTTCTTTCTTTCTTTCTTTCTTTCTTTCTTTCTTTCTTTCTTTCTTTCTTTCTTTCTTTCTTTCTTTCTTTCTTTCTTTCTTTCTTTCTTTCTTTCTTTCTTTCTTTCTTTCTTTCTTTCTTTCTTTCTTTCTTTCTTTCTTTCTTTCTTTCTTTCTTTCTTTCTTTCTTTCTTTCTTTCTTTCTTTCTTTCTTTCTTTCTTTCTTTCTTTCTTTCTTTCTTTCTTTCTTTCTTTCTTTCTTTCTTTCTTTCTTTCTTTCTTTCTTTCTTTCTTTCTTTCTTTCTTTCTTTCTTTCTTTCTTTCTTTCTTTCTTTCTTTCTTTCTTTCTTTCTTTCTTTCTTTCTTTCTTTCTTTCTTTCTTTCTTTCTTTCTTTCTTTCTTTCTTTCTTTCTTTCTTTCTTTCTTTCTTTCTTTCTTTCTTTCTTTCTTTCTTTCTTTCTTTCTTTCTTTCTTTCTTTCTTTCTTTCTTTCTTTCTTTCTTTCTTTCTTTCTTTCTTTCTTTCTTTCTTTCTTTCTTTCTTTCTTTCTTTCTTTCTTTCTTTCTTTCTTTCTTTCTTTCTTTCTTTCTTTCTTTCTTTCTTTCTTTCTTTCTTTCTTTCTTTCTTTCTTTCTTTCTTTCTTTCTTTCTTTCTTTAAGAAGGCAACAAATTGGGCAAGAAGTTCTACTTGAACACCAGTCTCTAGTCATATAAAGTATCAAATTTAACAGAATATTTTTTTGACAGCCCATGTAGGTGTAAAATGTTTGCATCCCACAGTTTGTCTCTAAAATTCGTTTTTCATCCCTCTAGATGACATTTTTGAAGTCCTGATGTGTACTTCTGTACACAAGTTTAGTCTCCATTACATGTATTTCAATGAGCAATGAGTTTTCTTTCTATGTATGTTCTGCTACTGTTATTTCATACTAGCAGTCTCCCCTTACCCTGATTCCAACCTGTCATACTCGTTACTTCTCTTGTTGTATTATTAAATCATACATTTATATGCATATGATTGCCAGTGTGGCTTAAGCTGAGCAGTGAAAGCATTTTGAAGTACTCTTGTCTGTCTCAGATATTACGTACCAGCATTTTTATCTTCAAATTACCCACAGATAGAACTGTACCACAAAAAATAGTCTTTGTAGAAAGGTGAAAGATATTGTTACAAGTGAAAAAGAGAGGGTTGTATTTATGACAATGAATTATTGTGACTTGTAAGGTTATTTTCACAGAAACACTCTGAACCATGTAAGATGATGTCTAGTAAATCAATTTGCTATGCTACGTTTCTGCAAATCTTTGCATCATGATCCTGCAAAGCTGGTAGATCACTCTCTAGGGCAACAAAGCCAGCTTGATAAATGTTGTTATCACAGTTACTGTACATAGCTATTTCATACTGAAGTCTATGTCTTTTTTTTTGTTTTGTGTTTTTTTTTTTTTTTTTTGATGTTATTGAAATGCTTGTTTTGTGAAGCTACCTGCACCAAGGGTATTTGTTGCTATGGCAACTAATTGGAAAATTCTCTGGTTGAGGATGATTTATAGGGTGTAAACATAAGAATTAATGCATGCTATTTTATTGAAAGTCATTTGTTAATTGCAACTATAGACAATGTCCTTGGACTTAAGAAACTTTCTAGGTTGGATAAAGCAAAGGGAAAGTGATATTTCACAAGTTTGTAGCAAGTTTACTACAAGCTAATGAGCCACAAATGGAAAAAAGGTTGTGGTCAAATCAACTTGAACCAATAAGTTGGAAACTGGGCTGTACAACTCCATCTAACTAACTTACTAACCATGTTAATAGTGGAAGAGTGAAAGGCATTTATGGCAGTTTTTCCTAGACAGAATTGTCAACTTTTGAATAAAATTGTCAAACTTTGCAAAGTTTGTTCTCAATAGAGCTAGGACAACAATTTGTTCTTAATATTGGAAGTCATTTGCAGGAACAAACACTTTGTTAAGTCTGGCAGGTTACAGGACTACCCCTATGTCCTCTGTTTTAGTTCAGGAGCAAAGCTGTTCAGTGCAGCTGTTGAAAATGTAAGGAGGCTTATTTACTGTCCAAACTTTTTTTCTGCATAACAAACTAATGTCACAATATGTACAACTTATAGTTCTCTGGCCACTAGCCAACTTATTTGATTGCCACTCATGTTCAAGTACAGAACTACTGATAGTTCAGGACAAACTATTTGCCTATAAGAAGTCATGGCTAACACAGGGTTATTTTCAAATGCTTTAATGGGCATGTGATTGATATTGATAACAGTTCTTGACAAGGTTGGCATAGGGTAATTTTTCCAAATGTCACTTTTGTATAATATAAGTACTTCATATTCATGTGCTGTTAAAGTGAGTTGCGATTCTTAAGTTTATCCTTGAATTGTGGGACACAAAACCCCAGGGTAGCAGCTGTTGATTTAGGTGGAGCAATTGTGAATCTATTAATCGGTGTTATAATTCTGTACCAGTAGACTTATAATGGTTGCTCTGCTTATGCTGTCACATTAGGTGCAGACATTATACAAGAGTATAACATCAGCAGTATTCATGCATTTGTGGATGATCATGTCCTGATGAGTGAGGAAGTTGATATGATGGATCCTCTTTTAAATGGATGTCTAAATGTAAATGAAACACATGTGTAGATGAGTTGGGGTATAAAGTACTGTGGGTCGTATTGTGACAAAAATTTATCATTTTAGGAATACATAACCTTTAAGCATGAATTTCATCACTTAATCTCCATCTTGTCATCTACCCATGCTGCATTTGTATCTAAGCCAAGGCAGAGTGCTTTCAGAATTTATTTTGCAGAGACATTTACCCTTGTTACATTTTTACCTAGAAAATTGTCATGTGCTGCAAGCATCTCACATTAATTTTGACACTGCAACGACAGCTTTATCTGCCATTTGTGTTCATAGCTCATAAGGTGTCGGTACACTTTCCATAAAGCAAAAGGGCCTCTTGTATCAGTTAGTTCTAGGAGTCCTGGCAAGGTGTAGCAGATGCAATACTCCCTAAAACATGTACCATATTTCTGACCTGACTCCAAGTATATTTAGGTTGCTCCTGTTTTATCTTCAGCCTATTTGCAATCAGGGAACAACTCTTAAAGGTAGCTAAGGCTTTATTCATACCAAAAGCATCTCATTGGCACCTTTCTGTAAGGGTGTGAAAAATCGTTATGAATGTTTTATCAAGGGACCGATTGTCAGGTGTATGGAAAGCGCTGGAAAGGATTTCTTCCCAGAGCTTCTAGTGTGGCAAATGTGATGATCCTCTTGCCTCTAGGGTAGAAATAAAATGAGATGACTTCATCTTGTATTGATGAGAATGTGATGAGTTACATGTCATACAGCTCTATTAACTGACAGCATATTGGAAAAGGACAGAAAAGACTGTTCCTTGCAAGTAGATCCATACATAGAAATGTTCATGGTGAAGTTTGTGAGAGACACACTTTTTCTGAGATGTTCCATGGGTTTTATTAGCAATTTTGGGAGATTGAGATTTGAAGGAACAATGCTTAAGGAGGGTTTTGAGTTAAGCTGCCACAGGAAAATGTATATGCCTATATGCTAAATGAATGTAGATGTACATCTAGCGTTGCTATAATTGAAGCATAAATCAGATCTAATTGTAAAAATTTGCATAAATTTACACAAAATTGATAAAGCTTGAGCTCTTCCTTGCTCTTCATGAATATTCATGCATACATCAATCATTCACCCAGACTACATTATACAGTATCTTGTAAAATAATAAGTCTTGAGGTCCTCCAACTGTACATTATACAGTATCATGTAAAATAATACCGTATATTCTGTAATAAACGCTCCCCCTCTAATAAACGCCCCCCCCCCTCAAAATTTTTAACAACTGCGTAGGCCAAGGCCTCCCCCACTACAGGCCAAAACCACAGATAAAACTAGTGTTTGACCGGTTATGCATAATCATCATTTAATTTAACAATCGGCCCGATGCCGATTACCGATTATTAGAAAGAGGGAAGACACGTGTTTGTCCCTAAAGTACACGCCCCTTGCTTTGTGCATATTGTTCAAGTGGAAAATATTGGGAATAGTTCCGTTTGTTTTGCGAATGGAGTATCATTTTTGTAGGCCTAACATTTTCTTTTCAAAAGTGGAGATATAAACCAGTCGTTGATACAGTAGGATTGTTTTCAGTCGATGTCACATACCCTTTGATAATTTAGCTCTTAGGCAAACATCATGCTCTGTTTAGTTTTCATCCCCCAATCATGTCGGAACATTTGCAGTATTTTACTGTACTGGGTTGTAGTTGCGTTAACGTACTGTAGAATCCCGCTTTAATGAGGCCATGTAGAAATACGCAATCATAATAATCTTAGCGGTTCTGGGGCAGCAAAACAGTTGCACCCGATTAACGTATCCTATGGTTCCTTACGGATATAAATATCTCCGTAAATTTTTAGCAGTTCTTGTCCAAAACTTATGTCTTGTTTGAAAATAATCTGCAATTGAAATGCACGCAAGTGAGATCCCCGAAAAATCCAAGTACGCAGAGATTTGTGATGTCGTTTCTTGTTGAATTTAGCACGGGGCTCGCCCGGCTGCGCTAGCCGGTTATATCAGCATAGGAAATGTGATCGTCGTAACACATAAAAACTCAATAGAAAAATTCGTCTCGAGGCTTAGTATTTTCACACACTAAATCACATAGGCGATGGCGCGAGTTGTGATTGGCTGGCTAGAATCATCGCATTTGAACCAATCACGATGCTGGGGCAATTTAAATTTTGCAATGGATCGTATGCATATGATGTCACCGAGCAAAACATGATGCCTTGTTTGGCGGTAAACGGACACGCACGTAAGTGCGTGGGCGATAGTAGCCTGCATGAGACCACGTGCATCACTGTTTTCGTTGGCGATGACGTTTACATTTCATAAGTCCTACTGCAAATAACATTACGGAAGGAATGCGAGAAATGGCTTAATTTATGCAGGATAATAACCACCGAACTTCCAAAGATTCTAGGTGCTACGTGTACAAAACGTGCACAGATATACATGGCAAGCTTTGGGACTTGGAAATACAGCCAAACACTGCAGCTCGGATAGTCTGTACTTGTGCTTTTGTACAGAACAAATTGCACAGCAACTTACGCGGCACTTTTTCCAGACTGCAAGGAATACAATTCCAGGTTATACTACATTGTTATGGGGAAAATAACCAACGACCGCGCTCATGGCAGGGGTATAACTTATACGTTTGTGCTTATCAATGCATTCCGTTTTGGCGGGAAGGATTGAGTACGGTATTCACAGGAATTTTAACGAAATTAAGAGCAAGTTTCAAGTATATTTGTGCCCTTTTTTCAGTTTACAAATAATCGGTGGTAATGATGGGTTGAATGGCAGAATTTTACCGATGCCGATTAGTTAATTTTTTATTCCAATATACCCTCAAATAAACGCCCCCCTTTTCAAAAATGTAACGCCCCGGGGGCGTTTATTACAGAATATACGGTAAGTCTGGAGGTCCTCCAACTCTAACCCTAACGTCATCTCTTTTATGAAATCTAATCTTGATGCATGATGTCAGACAACAATCATTCATTGAACCAATAGACATCTTACTTTGGAAACTGTTCCTTAGGAGAAGATGCATCAGTCTGATTTAGAAATAAATGAATATAAGAAATAAAAAATTAGAGAGTCAATCACATTTAAACAATTGGAGGATAAAAAAGATGTTGTAGTGATTCAGAGCTCAGAACATTCCCCCCATTCTTTGTTGATGCTCATAGTCATAGCAGTCCTGACCCTCCTGTCATGTGACTACAATATTCATGGTTTTCCTCCTCATTTTGACTATCATTCTGAACAGTGAATATTGTGATCACATGAACTGTTTTCACATAAAAAAAAGGTGGTAAACTCTGTAAATACAATGACTCACATGCTATATTTTTCAAATCTTTTTTTCTACAGGACTTTGGCTAGATCAAGATAACATCAGGTTATATTGTATTTTTTTTAGACTATATTATATTGAAGTGGTCCTCCAGCTGTTGATGCAAGTATCAAAAACCTGTGATACTTTATATAGCCTTGAGTAGCTGAAGCATGTTGCAAAGTTCAGTGAAGTATCATTCTGATATAAGGAAATTGAGATTATGCCGGTTTTAAAACTATGTGTATTGTTCAAAATAGTGTGCAGTTGGTCTTTCAACTTTCACAAGCACTGTGTCTATTTTTGAAGCCAGGGGACCCCCTCCCACAATCATATTGTGATTCCCAGTCAGTTAATTGAACATTTTTGCTCTGAAATGTGAGCATGTTTGCCCATAAAATTACACGTAAATTTGTCCCAAAATAGCACATATTTACCGCCTAATGGTTGAAGATTCGGGGCTAATGTCATTATATCTGTGTGATACGCACCTCCCCCACATACAGTAGTTAAGTCCAGCAATCAGCAGGATGTGGTCTTTTACAAGTAAATGAGGTTTTTGTCTATGAGGTACTGAAAACTTCATTTAAATTAAAATATTGGCTACAAGTATTAACTCAGTTGTGAGAATGTTATTGTGCGTTTAAGGACATTGAGCTTACCTTTTTTTATTTTAATTTTTTTTTTTTTGAGGGGGTTGCAGAAATGTTGCTACACTTAAGTAGACATCACTGTAAAATGTGTTAATGTCAGGCTGTTGCTCAGAAGATAAGGCCTATAATAGGAGTTTTTCAGTATGTATATAACATGACACATGGTCATGCAGTGGCAGTACTAGGATTTAAAAAGTAGAGGGCAAATTGAGGGCAAGGAAATCTTGGGGGGAAATTGTTTGTGTGCAGTACCAAAGGAAGCACACAGGAGAAGTTGTTTCAGATGGGGTTCAAGGTCTACTAAGAACCTCCTGATAGGTTACATGGGGTAAGCCCTGATTGGTTTCCAGAGGAGTTTAGTGCATTTGTGGCTGAAAATTACAATCTCAGGATAGGTGCAGGTTGCTTTATTAGATGAGGTCCAGTGGCCTGCTAGGGACCCCTGTTAGCTCACATGGTGCAAAGACATGGTGGGGGTCCAGGGAGCAAAGTATAGCACTTGGTTCTGGTCTGAGTGGAGGCATCTTGGGGAAAACCCCTTACTTCTTGGTGTTTCCATTGCTTCAGTGTAATATAATTATTATCTGAAATATAATGTGGCTTAATTTGATTTCATTTTAAAACACCAGCGCACTTTCCAGACTTAGACACCTCAGCAATAAAAAACACTAGCTGATGTTATTTGGAGTCCTAACATTCAAAGTGTTTAGAGTATACTGAACAGCAATAGTACTCAAAATATTTCACAGTCAATTTAAGTATAATGTTGTACCGTACTCTGCATGGGTGAGCCTGTAAGAAAACAAATGAAATTTTACATGATGAATCTCAGTTGGATGCATGTGTGTATGGCTGCAGTTGTGATTATTTGATGTAGTTTAGTTTAGGTTAAATGGAGTTTTACGGCCCAGTTTCCAAAGAGTTGGCCACAGCCTTTTTGGTTCCTTGCGTTAGCAAAAGGAACCTATGTAGTCAGGTTGGCGTGTGTGTGTGTGTGTGTGTGTGTGTCTGTGACGCTAGCTTGGGTACGCTGTAACTCAACAAGGGAAAGTTGGATTAAATTGAAACTTTGTATATAGAAGTGCCGTAGTTTGAAGGTGTGCTCTATCGTTTTTGGTGGAGGTCAAAGGTCATTTGGGGTCACCAGAGGTCAAAAACTAAAAACCTTCTCAACATGATATTTCGAGGTAGGAAACTTGGATAGATGTCATACTTAGTGTGTGGGTGTGTTATTGTGTAAGGATGAAATCTGATATGTTTGGTGAAGGTCAAGGGGTCATCTGGGGTCACCATGGGTCAAACACTGAAAAACGTTTTAACATAGTATTTTAAGGTAAAAAGGACAGATTTCAAACCAATCTGTGTTTGGTTAAAGTCAAAGGTCATCAAGGTCACTGGAGGTCAGCCACTGGATATGTTATTTAGAAAATGTTGTAAGCTAGATAAAGATAGGTTCAATAGATTTTTTATCTCACCTGGTTTTGCATGCTTACACACCCAAACACCTTAGAAGTTTGGCCTTTACATTCGTTCAGCAATGATCACTTCGGGTTGTACACAGGTTTTGGATCATTCAAAGTTGTAAGAGGGCAATAACTGAAATCTGTAGATTTCAATGAGCACAGGTCACACTGCATTAAACTGGTCTCTCTGCCAGTGGAAGCACTGCATGGGTTATACAGTATGTCTCTTTAATACTGCTGTGCTCTGTGGGGTAACCTAATCCTCATTCTATTATCACACCCCATTAATCACTTGCTTTAGGCTTAACTGCTGAATAAACCCTGTTTTCTGTGTAGAGATAGCAAACAGGACAAATGGTAGATTGTTTTAAAGTAATAGCAAGTTTTATTTGAGAGCAGGTAAAAATAACTTATGAGAGAAGTACAAGGGGTGTTTTTCTCTCTCTAACCACATTGTGTATTGTTTATTGGTGATAATATCAAGTTTGATTACAAGCATAAATACATATGGAAATGAGGAAATGTTTTTGAAGGATCACCAAGCATTATACAAGTTGAATGTAAGTAAGGCCACAAAAATTTAACCATTGATATCATGTAATATAAGTACTAAAATACCCCTTGTGAAGATGTTACAAACATTGAGTATGAGCTTTCGCTTCTCTCTATTTCGAAGACTGGCTGTACACTAGTTCTTATAATATCCAGCAAGGAACCACAGTGCCCATTGGGCTCATGTTGTATTATTTGATGTAGGTAGACTTAAATAGCGCTGTAAAAGAATTACGGTATCCGTTTTTGTATGTATTTTATTTTGTTGTTGTTGTTGTTTTTGTTTGTTTTTTCTTTTGCAATGGTGTGTTAAGTAGGCTTTTTTTGGCAATAGCATGTTATTATGGCAAACACCTCCCAAGCTCCTAACTGACCTAAATTGGGGTGGCAACAAGGGGGCAACAACAAATTGTGAAGGTACAAATAACCTTTGTGCCCCTTTCCATCCTGCCCTGTAGGGCTACCTTTTAAAACTTGCTCCGATATTTCTTCTTGAGAATGCAACTTAGACACCCCAGTAGATCAAAGGCATTATGGGGTGTAACTAATATCTGAGTTTGTTATTTAAAACAGTGCATGACCTTCATACCCTCAAGTAATCTATGCTTTCATTGTGTTCACATTAGCTATAACCACAAATTTTATGTAACTTTTGGTGTATTTTGGCACATGTAGCACTGTCAATCTCTTAATCAGATGTGAAACCTGACTACATCAAGTTGTATATGTAGTGTATTTTATTTCCTCATTGAGGCAATAAGGCATAACCAGGCAGAGAAGAATCATTGATGTAGCAAAAAAGTAAGAAGGAAAGTTTCATCACGAAAAGCCTCTTTTGTTGGATAAAATAATTTCTTGTTTTAGAAAATTATTTACCAATTTCTTTTTATTCAATATATATGTCTTCCAAGAGACCATTTACTGATGCAAAGACGTTTATGGTTAGTCATAAATTATTGAGATGTCTTGTTACTTTTTCACTTTTGCCAGCAAGTTGTGATTTGCTGTACTGGGTGCCTAATTCAAAGACCACAGACGTGTTTGTTGAATAATTGATATGATTACACTCAGTCTAGATTGATGGATGCTATGTAGCATCGATTCTATCTGTTAGAGGCAGTTGGGGTAGGAGGGGATTTTAGAGAAATTGGATTGTAAAATGATTTCTTTCTTTCAAAGAAAAAAAAGATGCTATGCATGGAGGAAGTTTGGCACTGTATACATACTCTGTTTACTTTAATATACGTAAAAGCAATGTCTCCCCTTTTTTCCCATTTTCTCTTCTTATGGCAAATTTACATTGGTATAAAATTCCTTGTGGTAAAGTTGGTTTGCTATTTGTATTAGTGCTTTAGTAATCCTGCAGACATTATTGAAGGATGGGAGATGCAGAGGGAATAATGAAGCAGTATTGTGATAGTGTTGACCAAAACAATAAAATAGGGACATGAAAGGTCTTCAAGATTTGAATTGATTAGTTAAATGAAGTTTATGGCATAGTTTCTAACCAATTAGTTGGAGTCATGCTGGCCACAGCCTTTTGTTCCAGTTGTGGCTCCCAAACTTATTTTCTGTACCCCATTACTTACAAACTTACTTACCACTGTACCTTGCCACATAACATTCACATGGCTAAGTGACATTAGAATAAGATGATGACTTTTTGTGACAGGTAAAGCATGCAATGACTCTTCTTGTAGCCTGTGTTATTATACTGGACTAGCTTAGACCTCATGACCTGTAGTGTAGCTACTTTAATATGTAGCACAAACATTAAGTTGGTGATTCAGTAAGACCTACAGTAGTTAAATCTATAGCCCCATAAAGTTATAAAAAGATGAGAACAATCCACTTTGAGCTAAATATTACAATTTTAGCTGTAATGTTGATTATGCAATGAGGACAAGATGATTACACCATGAAAAACTTAAAGTGCCTGGTAGGATTATGATGACAATTTACATAACTTAATAAAATTAGCTTTGTTAGCAATGGCATATGGCCCAGCATTCCTGTCTCATATGACCAGTATAGATAACAGAACAATACTGCATTGCAGTACAGTATAGTGTGCAATACATGCGTATGTCTTATATTTTTTTCTCGGCTTTCCGACAGTACATTGTTATAGCTTAATAGTACAATTTTAAGTGCAGTCACCTACAAGTCAATGTAAATACATAAAGTTTGTAAAATCCCATCATTTTTTTTTTGCATTTTCTTTCTGGGTAAATTATTTTTTTTAAATTTATGCCAGGTGTTTTTAGGTTCACAATGGTAAGTTGAACAGTATTTAAAATGTAACAGGTGCTTGAAAGTCGAATAG
This sequence comes from Holothuria scabra, assembly GCA_037179385.1. NCBI lineage: Eukaryota > Metazoa > Echinodermata > Holothuroidea > Aspidochirotida > Holothuriidae > Holothuria > Holothuria scabra. The sequence goes on from CM074181.1 coordinate 67,211,365, forward strand.
AAAACACAAGAAAATTATTAAGGCTGGGCAGTTATGGCCAAATGTTGTACAACTGGGCTTCTTAAATAGGTTTAATGAACATGTGTTGGTAAAAATTGGCATAATAAACTCCCCACACTACATTTTGGTCAGACTGACATTCCCCCAGATACTTTTTTGTCTGAGGGGAAGTAAGATTTCTAATTGGTAAAATGTTCTTAGATTTGACATCAGCAGCATGTTCAGATTATTCAGTAGTTCCTTCTAAGCTCATCATGTTATGAATTTTGGCAATTTTAGATTTGTGTCCACACAAGGAGAAGGACAGGCCTTTTCTCAGGGTGGGGATGTCTAGAAGTGACTGAGTTGGGAGCATTTAATTTACATAACCCCTAACCAGTATTGTAGTTAGGATTGTGTTGGGGGGGGTGGGGGGTTGGAGCACAACACAATGGAAAGGTATAAAGGGGCAGATAAAACAGCTATTTTAGGTCATTTTTGCAATTATTTTTTTCAAGGTTGGGTCATGGGGGCTTTCAACCCCCAAACCCACCCCCATGGCTACACCACTGCCCCACTTAGAACCTGCAACTAGTCCTGGTAAACGAAAAGCACAGCTCAAAGGCAGGGCACCCTCATACCTTTGGTTGAGGTAAAAGGGGAACCTCCCTCATCCTTTGGGGTAAACTGTCTGGGATGAGAATATTTGATCTGTGAAAAATGTAAATGTGAAATCACTCAACCATATTGTGAAACAAGGTCTTTTCTATGACCTCATTCCAATGTTTTCTTTCTTCATTGTTTCATATCATAAAGTTGGTATTAAAAGGGCAGAAAAACTAGAGGATTACTCTGTATATGCACTTACTAGTAGAGTTGATATTATATAAGTTCACTGGTATTGTCTCATGGCTCATGGCTGAACCATTGGACCATATACACAACTTTTCACTGAGGATTTGTTATTTTATATTTTGGTGGCAAAACGTATTTCTTTTGAAGGAATTGCATATGCTCTATAACTCTACAATGAAAAATAAATAAATCTGTGACAGCTATAGTCCCATTAACTGCTGGATTTCATACAACTGTTTGATATTTTGTTTTCTTTGTTTTTTTTTTTTTTTTTTACAGCTTGGATGTTTAATTGCTCTTGCTATTGAAGTCATCATCCATGACAGCCTCTCAGTCCTCTACATCGCATCAGCCCTCTTTGGAGTATCTCTCAGTAGTATCTATCCAACTTCTGTGGCTTTGGCTGAACAGAATATCAACATGACTGGTAAGGTTAAAATATTTACATACATGCTACCTGAGATTCTGGTTTAAAATAATATTTATTCTAGAATTACAAGATTACATATTTTGGGAAGTCAATTATATCCATCTAACCATAATGTAATACTCTGATGCTGAGTAACATCATCATTCAAAGCTGATCACTTATGTCACCACAAACTACAATTTTACCCTTGGTCTTCAAAAATTCTTAATTGGAACAGCTCTTTGATAGGCATCAACTTCAAAAAGTTCAGAGTAGCCCATATTACACAATATGCACTGAGAGTGTTCTGATTACACATTATGGCCTTGTATGCTCATAATAATGTAGGGTTGTGTCTAGATAATGATGAGTTTTAGATAGTTTTAGGTGTGGCTAGTAGTAAGCAGGTTGGAAAAATTGGAAATGCCTGGATTGATGATTACCAGCTTTTTAAATTTGAAATAGTTAACTTCAAAAGTGTTTGCGATGTCCTTTTCAATTGTACAACACATGTTTGTTGCTTTTGTTACCTTCTGAAATTTAAGGGCAGGAGCAGTCACCCCAATTTGAAGAAGTGTAGTAGACTGTCCAGTTTCACGATTGGCTGTGGGGAGTCATGTGACAATGTTTTTTCTTTTCAAATGTGAAATTTACCAGAAATAACTGCTTGGTTTACCTTGAATATCCTATATTAAAGTCATTAAATGTAGCTACAGATACTTTCAAGAGAAATAAGATGAAAATTGAGTTATTTAGCTTTTTCTTCAAGGTAAGTTTGGGGGGACTGCTCTTTACCTTTAAATAGTTTTGTAATCTTGAAAATTTTACCATATTTTTTTCATAGCATGCTATATTGAGAGGGTTTAACTAGTTAAGTCACAATGTAATAAAATAGCACTGATCGCAAAAATTTTTAAAGGGATTTGCCCTTAGATACTTCATGGAAAACAAGTTGAGGAGATGTATAATGGAATGTGGTAAATACCTTTGTTGTTAGTAGTACAGAACCCAGGTGTCATATTCTCACTTTTGAGAGAACGGTTTTCAGAGGTACAAAGCTTTGTTCGTCAAATGGGTCAGAACAATTTTTCTTTATATGCTAAAAGTAGAAACATCAAAATGTTTTCTCAATTCATTTCCAAGATTATTCATGCAGAAAATTTCAGCATCTTACTTTGCTTCACAGGAAATCAGATGTCTGGTCAGAACTAAAATTCCTTGAATACCAGCATCTAAATTTGCTTTAATCAGGGAATAGACTGAAGTTTTGCATTATCATAATTTTCTTGTGTTGAGGTGTCCCTGCTAAACTCTATCATGCACCTACTCAAATCTACATTACAAATTTACATTGCTTTCCTCATTTACCATTCACTCGGTTTTTTCTTTCCTAACACAGTGTCGTTTCAGAGCTAACAATCTTGTCAGCATGATTCCATCTTCCATTTGAAAAAAGAAAAAACCCAACTCCCTCCGGGTTTGAAATTAATCTTTTATCCCAAGATTTCATTCATCTTCAGGCCTATTATGTTAAGATGAAAATCAGCTATGAATTGGTTTTCTGTTATCAATGGGGCGATTCTGATCTATTCATTGTATCATTTCCTAATCATTTTTTTATTGATCTCATTGCCTTGTATATTTGATGATTCATTTCAGGTCTTGTGACGTCCTGTCTTGTAATTGCTGCAGCAAGCGGGGAGATGGCATTTCCTATATTTGTTGGCAGGGTAAGATGTATTGATCATCTGTATCTTAGAATCTTAGCAACTAATAAAGAAGATCTCAGCTATCACCCATTTATATCAAGTTATAGTCTGCCACCCATGGATTAGACATTTTTATGACTGCGTTTAAGTTGCTGAAGTAGGCAAACAAATTGTAATGTCAGTGTCTCCTGAAAAGAAAGCTGTCAAGACTGGAGCATGTGTGTAAAATAACAACTGTCTTGAAAGCAGTTATTTTACCATGCAACAAAAAAGGCAATTGTATAGTAAATCTGCCCGTATGTAACAATGCATGGTTATTATTTGTCATGTTAGAAATCTCTTCATTCCGGCAATAGCTTGAAGATGTAATGTTGCAAATCTGAGTGTTCATTTTATGTACAAAAACCTGTAAGGGGTCCTCGCTGTTATTAGATAAAAAGGGTTGTACATAGCCAGGATTTGGGGGGAAGGAGTTCTGTTATAACAGAAAACATTTATGCAGATACTTATAAATAATGAAGAAACAAACAACAAAAACATTTTCATTAAATTTTATTACTGAAATGTAACTTTTTCACCTGTAGTGATTCTGTCAGGTTACAATAGCAACACAACAACTTGCTTCATATTTATTGCAGCATTTTTCAACCTTTTTTTTTTTTTTGACTGTCAATGCTGTGAATTACCTTCCCAATAACGGCGATTTCAGAATTTGAAGGACCCGGCCCAAGAGGTTGACTTTTTTCAACTTGAGAAAGTACAGGGTCTCAAGTCTGAGTCTGGACTCAAGTCCTTGAGAGATGAAAATTTTCAGACCCGTGACTCGGACTCTCTAGACTCTACTACAGCATGTAATTCACATATGCATCAACTATTATGGTGCTTGAACAGGTGCTTTGCTCATGGCCATATTGAATAATATGCTGTGTTAGTTGTTACAGCAATGAGTCGTTGTTGCTATCTCTTATTTCTAGTGTCCTATTTCCCCAATTTGTTTTTATTTTAATACTTGCTTATACTGTCTTTTTACTGTAGCATGTGCATATCTTATCCTGTCGTAATCCTGGTCAGTGAAAGTGGGGCAAATAGTCATCATAATTGCCTACTGTCAGTCTTCATAAACAGATTCTCTGTCTACCTGTTAGAGATTCTTCCTGTACGCTCCCAAAGTGAAATACCCCTTAAGCATTTTCATTTTCTTCATGGATGTTTTTCTCTTCCTTGCAGTGCCCCAATTCTTGTGACTGCTTTGAGCCTAGTAATGGAGCATTTAATAAGCTTAGCAACAAAAGTCATGACCATGAAGCATAATAATTGTTGATAGAAATAAATACAAGTGAAACTGGCATTTTGGAACTCCATTGCAAAACCATTTGCATTCCAAATACCTAATGTATTCCATGACTTAACCTTTTAGTTTATCTATCAGGTAAATCTTGTAAGGATTGAGAGTGTCTTGAGCATCCTTGTAGTCCTTTCTGTGGTATTATTCTGTGTGTTTTCCGGTATATTTCATTTCATTTTACTTGTTTCATCACAATCTGAAGAAAAACAGTAAGGTAAATTTACTTTGTTGTTTTTCTTCAGATTGCAATGAAACAAGTAAAATGTAAACGAACAAGGTATCTGTGAAGTATTTGTTCACATATCATCTGATTTACCAATAAGAACAGTAATAATGTAGTCTTCAATTGTACCTTGCATCAAACAGAGACCTCAAGGCATTTTAGAAAAGAGAGTAAAATGAAAGAATTTGAGTGCAGGAAAACAACTTGAAAGGAAAAGTCTTAAACCAAAAGCAAATGTATAAACTTCTTTGTAAAGCGCCTAGAGCAGTGCGTTCTTGGAACTGATTGGCACTATATGAGCCTAATTTATTTACATAAATTTATGTGGGATAAATAAGTTCAAATAAAACAGTGTGAACAATTCATGCACTATACCTATCTGGTTGTGGCCAGCATAACTTAAACAATTGGTCAGAAACTGGGCCATGAGGTGATGTGTTCTCTTTGAAAAGCACTGAGTGTGCAACTTCCCCTTGTCTTTACTAAACCATCTAATGAAGCATTCACTCTCAGTTAGGTGATCCTATTTAATTAGCTCACAGTTCACCTGGCAATGAGTAAGCAGCCTTGCTGCCTCAGTTTGTCACAAAACAGTCCATTGTCTTGGTGAGAGCAACCTCTGACAAGAGAACTTTCTCCATGGACAATAGACAGTATAAAAGTTCATTCACACTTCACAACTTTTGTAATGAGAGCTATCATGGTTGAAGATGATGGGAAGCATTTTCTTTTTATTATATAATAATGAAACACTTACATATTCTGTGAGCTGAATCAGCCAATCATTGGATATGAGTTAAAGGAAAGGGCTAATATGGTTATATCTATTTGAAGTTTTTAGGGAGTGACTATGAGGGCAGTAGACTTTTATATCAATTCAAGATGTGAAAGTTGGTGGCACTCAGCACCATACAATTTGCTGTTAATACAGGTATCAAGATGAGAAGTGTGAACCTTGCAGTGCTAATATGTTCTTACTCTATAATATTTAATAAAATAGAGACTGACAATCATTTGCACCTGAAAATGAAATTGAGTTTATCAAATTAGAATAGGGATGGCAGTATTAAGGTGATGTTGCTTCTAAAATTTATATTTGGTTTGATCCTTTTTGTTTTAGGATGAGTTCATATTTTCAGTCTGAAAACTTTTTAGACAACCAGGTACACTAACATTTATTTTTCAGATATGAAAAACTCTAATCAAATAGAGATAGAATAACTTTCACAGCATCAACACATAAAAAATGCAAGATCATTGGCTGCATTAATCTTTCTTCATTATAACAGTACATACTCTCTGGTTATATAAAAAAATCCAAGCATTAATCATAATGGGATAATTTATTTTAGCAAATCTTAGCACTGTTTCCATAAACAAGAAAGCAGAATATTTAAATTAAGATTTTCATAGCTTTCTACAAATTAAACATTACAAGTGATAGATGACTGGCATTTTACTGTATTTACCTATACATCAAACAGTGGTCTATTGGTTACACACAAGGTGCTAGGACATGCAGAATTATAGATTTCATTCCCTAGAAGAATGGAAATTGATAATACCAGCAAATCGAGGAGGTTATTTTAAACAGTATTTTTATTAAGCAATTGACATCATGCCAGTGAAAAATGGATGGTAAATATATCTATGCTTTATTTAAATGTATGTTTAGACTATAAATACCACCTACTAGCTACTAGACCAACAACTATTTTCTGTGGTGCATCAGGTGATCACAGTGTCATCTCCGCTGTATTTTATTAGAATATGTCAGGAACTGTCACATAACCACAGTCAAATTTCATCTTTTCAAGTTTTTTTTGTTCATTTCTCAAAATCTTCCTTTGCCAAAAATTTGGGTTAATACCAATGAGATGCATATTCAAGCCTTGAATTAGCCTTACCTCATTGGTTACCTTTTGATGACTGTTTTTCTTAGATTAAACATCATCTAACCCTCAAGTAAGATGAGCAATGAACCCTGTGTTCATTTCCTAAGGCCCGTTGGTTTTTCTTTGGCCCCCCCCCAAAAAAAAATGAATGTATCCACCTCAGATATACCCACTCAGATATATGCGCTTTGAGCTTTTTAAGATAAAGTGCAGTTACAAGTGTCTTATTAACAATAAAAATACCCGCCATTGCATTTTTACTTTTTATTCCATAAAAGACACAAAAAATATTTACCTCATTAATTTACTGTCATCTCTGTTCATTTTAATTATCTGAAAGACCTTGTTGGGTTCACAAGTTCAGCTCTATACAGGAGGAGACAAAGTATTTGTTACAAATGAAGTGACCTTAAAATTCCTATGAACCTTGTTAATGCCAAATTTTTGTGTGACTCTTGAATTATATGGAATGTTTGCTTCCTGTGGTCATAAAAGTAGCCTCACACCCACTTTTTTGTGCCCTAATTGCCACATATAAAGTTTTCTTGCATTTATGATAAAGTGATAGTTATTAATTTGGCTTGACCTTTAATGATCTAATGGGACTGTTTCCAATGAAATGATTTCACATGGCCGTATGCATTTGGTTAGTATAAAACCAGATAAAACAAAGTGTGACATGTCTCATTTATTTTTTTTGAGTGAAACACATGTAGTTGTTGATCTGGTACAAGTCAATTCAGACAGGGCATCTTGGCAACTGACATGCTGAAAACATTTACCCTACCTCTATCACCTTCTGTCTAGCTGATAGACTCAAATCAGTGGCAATCAAAGATGCATTTGTAAATGTGCTTCAGCTTTCATGAAGAAGTCTTTATAATGCTTTCCTTAAGGCTCCTGCAGTCCTGCAAATAAAACCTAATGGGTGTGAGTGTCTGCGATTTTCCGAATACTTAAAAGCTTTACAGTTTTACTTTCATTTCTTTCTCATTTTAGTGACCACTCTAATCGGAGTGCAAGACACTCCATTTTTGATTCGTAATGGAATGGGCCCCCTCTGCATGAGCAATTTGTTTCTCTATTGATTTAACATTGCAAAGCACATGCATCGTGTAGTTTCCAAGTCTATAAGAAGAAATTTGGCATTCACATGATTAAAATCTGAGGGAAACGACCAGGTAAATCCATTCAATTATAGTGTTGTGATTCTGTTTTGTGTTGTTGTAAAGATTTTGAATTGAAAAGATGTCAACAGCTTGGGGCTAATCTAAGGCAAAATGTTCCTTTACTCAAGAAAAATAGCTCTTTTTGAAAATGTCCTCTTAGCTTTGACACTTGTTCAAGAATAAATGACCCAGTCTTTAGAGAGGAAAACAAAAATCCATATTTCCACTTGCTTTACTTCAGTATTATTGTTATGTATTACCAGCAGTGTTTCCACAAGAAAGCACAAAATCTATTCCTGTATGAATAATTTATTTGCCTGAAGGATTGTGAGTGTAGAAGTGTTGTACAAGCCTATTTGATATCATTAGCATGAAAAATTATTAAAAATGGTTGCAATTTTCATTTAAATCTGTTGAATAGTGACCTTTCTGCCTAACAGTTACTGTTGTTTCATTAAATTTCATTTTAGCTCATAGCCTCATAGTAATTTATTTTATTTTTTTTTTATTTTATTATTTTTTTGTGATGGCAATGTTGACTTATCCTTGAAGTGTTTGAATATTAAACAAAAAACCAGACATTAGGTAATCAACAAGTAATAGATAATTGATGAAGAATTACCCAAAGATACGCAGACTCTTTCAGAGTTACATTGTTAACAAAAATAATAGTCTTAGAAATGGTCAAACTATGTAGAGACATCTTTTTAGAATGATAAAAGATTTTGAAATAATTTCAATGGATTTTATTTCTGGTATCTTAATCTGTTTCATTTGAGTGAAACAACTGCTGTGGTTTACAAGTCCACAGATCCTACAAGTACTTGATCGATAGGGCAACATAATAATGGTGTTCAAAATTGATTTTCAAATTAGATGTCCATAAATAATTTGTTTTAAAAAACTTGATATACCTAAAATCTATTTTTTATTTTTTTTTTTTTATATATATTTTTTTTGTCCTGGCTGTCACAAGTCTGGTATTTCTAGGTTCTAAAAGATTGAAGTGGATTCTGATTAAAAAAAATTCTCCTGCATATAAAATCTTAGGTTTAGAAATAGGACTGCTCCTATAAGGTAACATGTTTCTTTTTATTTGAACGGACAGCTCAGAAAATTGGAAATAGGAAGCGGCTGTAGCTTTGATTGAAATTTTTGGTGGAGGCAAATCCCAGAGATGTGAGATTTGTGATTAGTTTGAAATTTTTGGCATTTGTTTGGTTTAGAGATTAAAATTGTGTGGTCTCTGGAAGCTTGGCTGCATGCATGCACCTGTTTGGGCTTTATTTTATGATGTATCAGTATGTAAACTTGTAGTCAGAAACTTAGCTCAGGACAATGACAAGCAGAAGTAATTTGCTGATTAAGTCTTGAACTGACAAAGTATTAAATTTCATTTGATTTGTGCTTCATTTATTTTAGGAATAATTTGTTGTTGATATGAGGATGTTTCAGATTACTTTATATATTTATTAGAGCATGAGAGCTGGTAATTGGAGAGAGTATTAACATCAAACAATATCCATATCCCTAAGTCATATCTTTACTTGGTAGCTGTTTGTAAAAGCTAGTAAGATAACCCCCAAAATTATGAATTGATATCAAGCATTTCTTGGTTTTAGCTCTTTAGATAGTCCTCCTCTTTAGACAATCCTCTTAAATCCACGTAGTAATGTTACTTTCACCTAAACATAAGATTTCTTTTGGACCAACTACATGATCAAGTGGTTGCAGTTGGGAGGTCTGGAGTTCAAGTCTTGGCCAGGTTGACCACGTGTTTGGTATAACGGTAGAGCATCTGCCTCTCACTGGGAAGGCCCGGGGTCGCTTCCCAGGTCGAGTCATACCAAAGACTCTAAAACAGGAACCTACTGCTGTTGTGTGTGGTGCACCGCATAAGCAATGAAGTAGGGAAAGCAAGCCACAACTGGAAAAAAGGCTTTGGCCGGCTCGGCTTGAACCAATAGGTTGGAAACTGGGTCGTAAAACTCCACCTAACTGACTAACTAGTCTTGGCCAGGTAAATACCAAAGACACTAAAAATGGAACCTACTGCCATTTTGCTTGGTGCTCAGCATAAACATTGAAATAGGGTAAACAAACCTGTGAGCCCACAACTGGAAAAAGGACCACCATCACCATTAGAAACTGGAGTAAAACTACATCTGTCTAACTCATTTGAATTGATGTAATAGGTAAAGAACTCATTCAAATTTCCTAGTGAGTTTTACAAAATAGCAAGCTATATACAGATATAGGTACATTCTAGTTTAAACTAACTTTGCAGCAACTCCAGGTTTGAGAAACAGGTTTTTCATTGCAGAAAGAGCATGCACAAAAGTAAAAGGACACACCATCATGAAACTTTACTTTGTACCGTTTGTAATATGTCGTTCTCTCCCTGATAAGATCTTATCCACTTAGAGAGGAAATGAATCTTACTACACACAAACTTGACATAATCAGGTTTCACATTTTATTTAATTGACTGACATTATCAGATATATAAAAATGCACAAACAGATCTGTACATAATATTTGGTGTTAGCTAACAGTCGACAGGAGCATGTGTTAATTGCTTTTCACACAGCGTGAGCACAATGAAAGGGTACAGTAGCTCATTTGGTGGCACGGATCATGTAACAAACTCGGATACCAGTTACACCCCACATACACCACCTTTGTTCTACTAGGGTTGTCTTTGTTACATTCTTAAGAAGCAACATGTCAGCATGCGTTTCACACACAAAGTGACTGCGTCTCTGAAAGGTTAGCCATTTTTAAGTCATTATTGACATATGTTCAAATTGTGTGACATCTTGAAGATAGGTAACCAAATCAAACCTTGAAGAAAAGTCCATAGTACAGCTAATTATATTTTAATTTCCCTTTCTATTCAAGTAAGCATATCTTTTGAAGTTATTGTCATTTAATTTCTGTATAAAGGGACATTTTTTACCCTGCTCAAACCTCAATTTAAATTCAGACTCTTGTGGTTTCATGTCATGTATCACAACAGGCAAAGTCATGAATGTTTAAGTAACAGTCACATTTATACAGAAAATGTCAGGTTGCTGTAAGCAATGAAAAGAGGCCTCTTCGCTGTAAGTTGAACCTCTTGCAGATTTTGACATTGCCAGACCAACAAGAAAAGTAAACAGAGGTTCTCATCATTGAACAATAAGATGCACAAGGCAGGTAACAGACAATAAGATATGAAGGACAGGTAATGGTACAATTGATGCAATGACTGTCATTATGAAAAGCGTATGAGGAAGACATTGACTGTCTCATTGGATTCAAGGAATCCCATCATCATTCCTGTATTATCAGTTCGACTTGCTTATAAGTCTACTCAAATGGTGTAGTTTCTCAATTAAAATTAACCAATACTGACATTATAGTCAATGACTTCCAGATTTCAAATCTTATCTTTTTAAAGGGGAAGGAGTGCTCTAATTTTACAAACATTTTTTATGCCAATATTTCTGAGCACTAAAATGGTAGATTTTTTTTTTTTTTTTTTTTTTATCTAAATGTAACATTTCTCCTTAAATGGTGCAGTTGCACCACACAATGCATTAAAAGCAGTCACACCAAATTTATTTTGAAAACAACACAACACATACAGATATCAGTTTTCTTCTTATTTTACTTCCAAACATCTTTCATTATTTTTCATGAGTTACATTGCATATTCAAGGTAAACCAATTAGTTATTGTCCTAAATTTCATTATTTTTTAGAAAACTGTCACATTTTTCTTAAGAGTCGATCATGAAATGAAGCAGACTACTGTATTGATAGAAATTGTGGTGACTGTATTTCCCTTTAAAGTAGGAAACTCCCAGTTATTCACAAAAGTGATTGCACTTGCTTGATACAAATTTAAAAATTACCCATAGTTACTCCACCCTAAGTGGTTTATGATGGTTTTGGTTATCTTTTTGCATAGGCATTAAAACTAAGGTTGGGTTATAGTGACAATAAAATCACTTAATGAAGAATATGGCAAATTTAGTCATTTGAATACAGTTATTCCTCACTCCAAACAACATTTTTACCCAGAGTCTACTTTCAGTTGGCTTACCTCTTTGATTGATAACGAATTAAAATAATAGTGAGTAGCTCATATTGCACAGCATGCAGTGATAGTGTTCTTCATGATTACACATCAATATCTTGTATGGTCATCAAGTCATCAAGTACCCTGAAGCAGTGGACAGGGATTGTGCCTGGATTAGGCTGAGTTTTAGACAGTAGTGGGCCGGGGTGGGGTGGGGCTATTACTGAGTTAATAAAGTATTAGCTTAGAGTACTGTTCAGATACTTTGACTTTCCCGAGATGATAATTATACACTGATGCCTTTTATTTGTAACTGGTGAAGAGGATTCAAGTTAAATACATGGTAAGCCTGTCTGTCTTGGAGGACATAATACTAGGCCATATTCCCACTTGATCCCCCTATGCTGATCGCCCCAAGCTCAATCAACTGGAAAATTTTGTGACCAACCGCATGAGTGTTCCCATTTGATCGCCTGCACGAGATCTGATCCCCTCCTCCGGTTCAAGTAACAGGAAGTTGTTTCATTGAAATTATGTGTGCAGGTCAGGTTTGTTTACACAAGTTTGTGTGGCATGAAGAGCTTCGCTGCGGAAGTACGTCATTGATCTCGGGTCACCTTGATCCCCTGTTTTTGTTCCCACTTGTTTTCTTGATCGCCTGCGCGCGGTCTGATCCTCCCCGAAGGGGCGATCAAGCTCTCAGGATCTGATCCGGGGAACGAGAGCGTTCCCACTTGCAAATTGATCCCCTGCGCGGGGTCTGAACTGGATCTGATCACCTGGTCGTTCTCAAGTGGGAACACACTCTAGATGTACAAGTCTTTTGGAGACAACCCAAACAATAGCCCCTGTGTCCTCTGCTTTCTCCCATCAGTATATAGGAAGATAGTTTGCTTCTTCTAGGAGAACTGTTTCCTTATCTTTTCTTATCTTTGAGGGATGTGATGGGCATGGGGTTAACAGGGTTGGGAACCAGCTGTCTTCCTAATGGTCAGTACTATATTTCTCCCATTGTAGTATAGGATATGTAAGATAACATAATTTTCTTCCCTATAGGGGTCACAGGATTATGATCATTTTGCCCAGTCATGGGAAATTCAAAAGTTCTCCTTGGTATTAAATAGTACCACTCAAGGGTCAGGAGGTTTACCCTATACAGTGAAATTACCTTTTCCTTTTCATCAGAAGCTGTTGGAAAATATATCCTCTCCTTAACTAAAACTAAAATCGGTCTTGTGGAGCTTCTCATGAAGCTAGAAAAGTATTCCAAGTTTTAGCCATCCCTAGTTGACCACTATAATCCAGAATTTATATTGGTGAGCTTTCTGTTCAGTTGTCTTGAGACAGAAACATTCCAAAAAATGTGTTGTTGTTGTACTGCAGTGAGATATATATGATAACTACGGTAGTGATAAACTTCACTACTTAAAGGGCCAGACCTCCCACCCCAAACTACAGTTTTGGCACCCGGGTACCAAAATTCTCAATTGGCTCAGTTCTTTGACTGACAGCTACTTCAAACAATGCAGAGTGTCAAAGCTTGTATTACACAGCATGTACGGTACTGAGAGTGTTTTGATTATATAAATTGAGTTTATCTATACTCACCCTGAAGCAGTAAACTGAGATTGTGTCTGGATGAGGATGAATTTCAGATAACTGTGGGAGGGGCACTTCAGTAAGAAGGTTAGGAGAATTGGTACTGTTTGGGGTGAGAGAACAGGGCCTTTAATAACAGCTCTTATAGTCATGACTTGAAGACAGGAAAAGATCTTTTTGTCTGTTATTCTGGCTAAAACCTACATTTAACTCTATAGTGTCATGCAGACAAAACAACGTTGAAGCCCTGATTTCTCAAAGCCACATCAACACACTTACTGTTTCTGCCCTGTTTTTCTGTACATGGGTATGGTCTGTGAAAGTCATCTTTTTCTGTACATGGGTCTGGTCTGTGAAAGTCATCATTGAATAATGGTGGACCCATATTCCTGCATATGTTTTTGTGCAACATCCCTTTTAACTTTTGGTTATAAATATTGGTTTACCTTCATTATTTTTAAAATATTCGAAAATGAATGAGAATGTTAATTTTGTAAGGCAGTTGACAAAGTTATCACTCATTAGTCATGTCTTCAGGTAGATAACATTGCTGCAACAACAATTTGTCTTCAGATCAATGTGACAGCAGAATTCAGTCTTGCAAAGTGGAAAAAAAATTTGAATGTTCATTTCCTTAATTGCTGTGTGTGTTTATTTGAACATAAACCCTCAGAGAAATCACATGATGTGATAGCAAGAGCTACCAGCAAAGTGTCAACAGATATACTTACGGTTAGCTGAGATATTATTGCAATACATGACCCAGTTTTGTCCAATGCCTGCATGTGGTATAGTTATATTAGGCTTTCATGACTATGTTCATCATGATTTTACAACAGAAACGCTGCAGTGCTAACACATTTCACTCATTCTAGACACAATCAATAAATTTTCTGATGAATGATGCATTAGGTATTAAATGAGAACAATAATTATTGATAATAACTTAACCATTTGTAGTAAGTTAGTTAGTTGGAGTTTTACAGCCCAGTTTCCAACCAATTGGTTCAAGTGGAGCCGGCCAAGGCCTGTTTTTTCCAGTTGTGGCTCACTGGCTTGTTTTCCCTACTCCATTGCTTGTTCTGAACACCAGGCTCAATGGCAGTAAGGTTCCATTGTTAAAGTCTCCAGTATTACCAAGTCAGGAGTCAAACTCTGGACCACCCAATCATTTGTAACTGTTTGAAAATAATTTGTCATTAAGGATTTCATTTTTTGTTCCTTTGTTGTGCCACATTTCCCCGATAGGACTTAGTCACTTCTAGAATGTTTGTTCCATGAAACAAAAATTGAACGTCTGTTTCCCTCCTCAATACATCCTATTTACCAAGGTATACTGTTTTGCTCACAATAACCCTCTAGCAAAAAACTAATAGCACAGTGGTAATCTTACCCTTAGAGAACGATCAGTGCCCTAACTACTGTTTCGTGTTTTGCCTCATCATGTTTACACATATGTGTCAAATCGTCTGGCAAAATTCTGTTGTTAGAGCGTTTGTTCCATGAAAGAAAAATTGAATGGTTTGTAGGTAGCACACAAGTAGTAAACTAACACTCTTCTTTCTCTTACTGAGGGCAACATTTTGATGTGATACCACCAAACTATATTTGCTTTTTTTTTTTTTTTTTTTTTTGATTTACACTTCATTGTGTTACTGGAATTAAAATAACAATTTATGCCTGGACTTTCACCAGAATTTAGCAAGTGCGGTCCATTTACTCACTCCATGATAGAAGTGCGTTTCATGGTATGCATATCTTTTTACTTCAAGAAACCAGCTGCAGCATCTTTGCAGTTGGTTTTTATCAGTCAAGGCATGTGCTTGTTTATTCATTCGTGAATGATATTAACCATTGCAAGTGAGGCCAGCCCAGATGGAATTTTTTTTTCCACAATTTTTTCTTTGCATTCTTTACAAAATGAAAGATCCCATTTCAGCTAATACCCCAATCCTTCCCTTTCTTAGCTGACAATACATTGTTAAACATACACTGTTTTTTTTTTGTTGTTTTTTTTGTGCCTAAAGACTAACCTCTCTTTTCACTGCAATTACTAGCAAAAAAAAAGGGAAATTGAATCTATGGTTCTTTTCTTCCATGTTGTGGTTGCTCAAAGAGGTAAGAATGCTAGGTGTCATGAAATTGGGGGAAGCAGCTGTACCTGAGGGGGGACGGTAAAGAGAGGGTAATTCAGCATCCTAGAATGCTTCCCTACTATTTTTTAAAGGAGGAGAGAGCTTCATTAAACCTGTTTATTAACAGGTGTGTGATGTCTCTCTTTATTTAAGGTACAGATTTCTTAGTGAAACATTCCTTTTGGGAATAGAAGTTTCAATTATAGAAATTAAGTGACAATTCCAACTTTCTGCATTAGTCTGACTGTGTGAAAATGAGGACAGTAAGTCATTAAACCTCCCCAGAGTTGAGATTGACGTCATTTGTAACAGCAAGTAAACTCAATATCCTTTGAAGCATAATTCATCTTACCTCTGGGGGAATTCCCTAAATGTCAGCTGGAATGTTAATTTCTGCTAAGAGGTCCCAAAACCATGCATCTCTGCTCTTGACATTAAAGTACTATATTTTTGTTACTTTGTTGTAATGTTACCTTCTGTCCTTTGTTTCCTTCTTAATCCTACAGGTTTTATTCAACATCACCCCATTCACTTTCCTGCGCTTTTCTCTGGCAATCACTGTCTTTGGAATGTTCCTGTATGTAGCTCTAGTCATGACCTCGTCTTGCTCCGAAAGTAAAGGTTTGTATTATTTGAGTTATGAATGTCTTCAATTGTGGATTGGTCATAGAGCTAAATATGAAAAGCAGGGCTTTCATTAGTGTGCGTATTTGCGTATTGTACGTATTAACATGGTCAAATACGCATCAAAACAGTAATGTAAATTAAGAGTCAAATACGCATTCAAGTATGAATGAAAAGAGTATGCATACTCTTTCAGTTTTAGTATTGAGGTCATATACGCATCGCATAAATCCCCTGTGCGTTTTTGTATCCACTTCTTTCAGTTTGTAGGAAAGTGTAAGCCAGTAAATTTACGACAAATAAGGATGCTATTTGAACAGTGCAAATCTGTTCATTATCTTCATAGCGTACACATTAGGGAGTTACATGTACTTAACTTCGCAGTAGACCACATGATCGTACAACATTACATAGGCGTATGTCATGCCTTCCAAGGTACCGTGTTCTGTGTTTATCTAATTAATGAACCCATCAAACGTACACGATAGCATCATTTGGTAAATCAGTACACATAACACATGCCACAGTCGTCACAAGTTAGATTGATATGCCACACAGGCAATCCTTGAGCTGAGCCTCAACTTTTACAGTTTTAGTATGAGCTTGATGGATCGCCACAGATCTCGACCAAAACCTTAATAGTATCAACTTAAAATGACTTTGAAAACTTATGGTTCATTGAAAACTTATATGAACAATTGTTACTCTTACTTAATTGGCATTGGTGATTACATTCGCAAAGTTTTTGACTCGCAAAAAGAAGAGCTTTTAATCCCGAAATACATTGGTCCATCTCTTATGTGAGCTAGCTACTACTCTCTGCACACACTTTGTACTGTACAGACAGTACTCTTATTTTGGGAACCAAGATCGATCGTCAAAAGTGTTGCAAATGAACCAGTTGGTCAAAGGTGCCAGAAATATTTACTTGACATGTGCAAAACACCTTTAGATAACAACTCCAAATAAATTTGCAAGCATTAGTTCGAAGGTTATTTCACATGGGCAATTTTTTTTGAGTGGCTCGTATGTCACTTTGACCATTGCCTAACATACAATATATATGTGCGCTAGGCTGCACTAAGAATCTATCCTCCAGGTTCCAGATGGGTAGTTCATCAGTAATCCCCTTACTGTAGTAAAGCTTCATAAGTGCAGGGGCTTATATTTTCTCCATGATAACTTTGTTCCAAAATGTAGACAGGTTATTTCTGAACTCACACGTTGGCACGCATAGAAAGTGGATCTGATTTATCAACAGCCTACATGTCATCTGTGCTTGTCAAAACTTAATACACTGATATTTTAATAAATTTTGACCATAGGCCCTATTACTGTTACGAGAAGGTAAACAAAATGATGACTCCAAGTCAATCCAAACTGAATGGAATTGCTGGAACCCAATGCCAAATGTCATTCATATAAATTTCCTAAGCCATGGGGGGAGGGAGGAAAATCATGGATAACCCCCAGAAAAATTTGGTTTTGGCCCCCTCCCCTCCCAACATTTTAAGATGTTTAATAATTAACGTCCTTTACACGAGGGTTTCTCACCTGCATTAGGTTGTGCACTATAGTACAGTATTATAGTTTACACAGTGATATTTTTTTATTTTATAGGGAAGAACCTGACAGGCATTTCTGGCTGGCTGTCAAATACTCTTTCAATATTTTGACTGGCAGTCAAATACCCTTTCAGATTTTGACTAGCAGTCAAATACTCTTTGGGGTAAAAAATTAATGAAAGCCCTGGAAAAGAGAATGTGTCAAATTTCTATGCTGGCATCTCACTACAAGGCTGCATTACAGGCCTGAAGTAGGCTTAATACCTTACTACATATGAACCCCATTTTTGGTTCCTTGTGTTACAAAGACACCAATGTAGTCGCCATGGCGTATGTGTGTGTATGGGCCTGTGAACGATACCTTGTGGGGCACAAGCCGCTCAGGAGAACTGGAGCCTAGTGCGTCTTTCCTCACTCACACGGAGCTCGTAACTGGCGTAGCTACCCGAAAATTCGGACACTGCAATGAGCTCTGTCACGTGATATGCAAGCGCCCGCCCTTGCTGGCGGCATTCACTTGCCGCGTGACTGAAACAGCTAAAGGGGAATTCCGCCCATTTCCTTACGGGGAGCAGTTCTGTGTACCCCGTAAGGCATTGAATATGGGTATGTCCTGTGTGTGTGTGTGTGGTTGTGACGGATTGGAATGCGAGGTATATGGTGCGATAACTCGATAACCAAGGAATCAATTTTTTCACACTTGGTATGTATGTAGATATTGTTGAAGAGATGTGCCCTATCATTTTTGGTGGAGGTCAAAGGTCACTAGCAATCACCAGAGGTCAAAAAGTGAATTACTATTAGTAGCTGTAACTTGCTATCCGTTGTTCAAACAGTGGCATAATTTTAGAACAAGTTAGATTGGTAGGAGGTAAAAATGTTGGTACATTAACCAAAATAGTTGGAAAGGGTCAAAAGGTCGAAAAGTAATTTTTTATTGATATCTCGCCACTGAAACATTTTAGAGGGGTGATGTAGTGGAGATTTGCGTTTGTCTAAGTCAAGAGCATACAATGACCCACCTTGACCTCACTAGACCTTATTTGACCTTTTGACCTTTGTGACTTTTTGGTGACGACTGGATTCCTCTTGATGAGGCGAACCAAAAAGGCAATTACACTACCCCCCTACAATGTTCCTAACTCAAGTTACTGACATTTAAATGCCAGGGTAGTTAGTGTGTAGGTCATATGCCATGCATTGGAATGTGAGGTATGCAGTACAATAACTCAGAAACCAAGTAACATAGGGAGATGGCATCATGGAAAGTTGTATTCATCCAAGTAAAGTGCACGTTTTGACCTTCTTCGACCTTACTTGAACTCATTTGATCTTTTGACCTTTGACTTTTTTGTGACGCCTGGATTTGTCTTGCCGAGGCAAACAAGAAAGATAACTATACTACCCTCCTATGATGTTTCTAATGAGATTTATTGTCAATTGGGTGAAAAGTTAGTGGTTTGTGTATGTATGTGTTATATGCTTTGGAATGCAAGGCATGTAGTGTGAGAATTCAATAACAAAATGATATCAGGAAGTCACACCAGCAGGGACGAATCCTTCAGCAAATTTATCTGGTTGTCCAGAGGACAACCTGTACTGGAAATTTGGTTTTCCTCCCTAAAACTTGATTGTCCCCCACTGCAAATGCAAAATGTGTTTGCAAACTATAACAGTACATCTTAGTGATACACTGAAATAGAAAGATAAAAAGCTCTGCTGTAAATTATGGTGCTGTAGCAACTGAAGACCCTAGAGAAAAAGTAAAAGAGGCTCATCTGCCGATGCTTTGATGCCTTATGATACACATGTCACTAAGACTATTTGGGTGATATGTCTTTTGTTCAATTGGTATAAAACCCAGCTGAAGTTTAATGACTTTTGACAAATACAATGTATAAAAGAAAAGAATTATAACCCCCTCTCAGTCTATAAGCAGTTTAGTTAACAATCAGGACAGTAATGTGATTTTTATTTAAGAAAAAAACCTTTTCCTCATATATAGTATTTAATAAAGTTATTTACAATGCAAGCATTGGCTCCAATTTTTATAATATTATATATATATCATAATACTAAAATATGAAAGGAGCTTCTCTTCTGTACCTCTGCTTTCACTCTAGGACTACTATGGCTTTTCAAACACCCTCTTCAGGTTGAAAGGTCAAGTTGAAAGTCATTTATTAGATTTTGCAGAGCTGTGTTTGTTTCTTGGTCTTCTAGCCAAATTGTGAAATAGAAATTGGTGGCAATAAATCGCTCTGCCTTTAGTAGCAGACTTGTGTGCCTTTGCTTATTTTTGCTTTTAAGGCAAACACATTAGGCAGTCCAAAGGATAACCATGACATAATTTCTTTCTATTCATCCATAATAAATTTTAGTGGTCAGGAATGACCAGATGACTGTTAGGGTGCTTTTACACTTGATCCGGATCTGATCGCCTGCACAGGATCAGATCCACTGCCCAAGATCAAATTTGTAGTGTAAATGCAGATCAGATCCTGATCTGATTGCCAGATTTTGATCCTTGTAAGGGGGGAGGATCAGACCCTGCGCAGGCGATTACATCTGTAGTACTTGCTTGCTGGACCAACAGTGAGGTAAGGTACGGTGTGCATGGTACATGTACAGGGTCAATTTTTTGTTTACACTTTGGTGCGCAGACGCGTGTGCCGGTATTTCATTATTCATTTGGAGCGACTTCTGCTTAAGCATAGAGGAGGATCAGAGTACGAGACAAGTGTAAATGCACCAGGATCAAGCCATACACGTAATTCGATACACTGATAACATCGGGCGATTAGATCGGGATCAAGTGTAAAAGCACCGTTACATTTCTTCCCTGCAGAAGGGACATAACTTTGTGTTAATGTAAAATGTAGTATTGACCTACTTTGACTGTATTTGACCTTTGTGACTTCTTCGTAAAGTCTGGATTTGAATTGTTGAGATTTGTCACATGTGTGGAAATGGGAGGTACTGTATGCAGTGTGATAACTTGAAAAATCAAGTGTACAGTTTCTCTCAAACTGCAAGTGTTTGTATGATTTTGAAATTTAATGTGCCCCTTTGTTTTTGGGTGATGGCCAAAAGTCATTGGGGAATTTGGGGTTGAAGGTGCAAATGCCTTACCTTGCTACTCCCTAAATACAAAATCATCTCAAATGCAAGGAACCATAGTGCCCTTGGGCTCTTGTTTTCTAACAGTAGCAGGCCTAACCGCAAGAAAACATTTACCTGGACGCACAAAAAAATTGTGTCCCTTCCCCTTCCAGCTGTGGAAGTTGTTTTTCCCTTCAGCACATGTTGGGATATGGGCCAGTGGCATTATAGCTACTAGTGGGAAGATCTACAGGCATCCTGGCAAAAATATGCTTCAGGTCAGAGGAAGGGGTTAGAGTTTAGATCAAGTACAAAATTATATAAGATAAATATATTAGCCTATGATTAAAATAGGAACTTGTCCACCATGAACATATTGGCAAAGCTTGATAATTTGCAACTTTACGAAGGATCATTCCATATCCATAACAACACAAATGTGGAGTTAATTTTATATTTCTGCAATAGTTCCTATTTCCCTTTCTCAAGTCCTGTAGAGATGTCAAATTCTTCCCTTACAAAGGTAGTGGGCTACTAGTTATAAATCCCATTGACTTACAGACTAAATTAGGCTACCGACATGCCCTCCTGTCTCCCAGTAGTAGTTTTTAACCAGGACATGCCACCCCTCTGATCAAAGCTCATAACCAGGGCTTTCATGGCACTTTCAAAGTTCCATACCATGACCATTAAGATTTTGAGCTAGAGAGTCTTGAATGATAGCTATGTGTTTCTCGCCATAATAGCTACTCAGAAACAGCATTTCACAGAGCAGAGTAATACAATAAAAAATGGCACTGAAATTGGTCAAATTGCATTGAATTTTGCAGGGTCTGTATTTCAACTCATTGTCTACAAAATCCATGCAAAAATGATCACATTTTGTAAGTAACAGAGTCAGAATCATCCCATAAAATTTTTAAGCCACTTTGTGCGTCAGTAAACATTTTCACATGCACGATTATTGGAGTTAGTGGTCCCCGACCTACACATCCTTTTAGAATTAGTGCCAATATGACCAGATATTTCCCCATTGAAATAAACTGTGTTTGAAAAATGCCTATAAAAGAGTAGAATATCTTTACGTCACATTATTTATCCTTTGCTGGAGACTACCAAGTTCACAGTTTAAAAGGAAATGTACAAAAGGAATTTGAGAAAACTAAATCACAATTGAATTTAATGAATCAAAGGGAGAAACACACAGAATAAAAAAACAGATAAATAAGAATACAGTAAAAAAACTAGAGCATAAATAACCAATGGAAAGCAGAAGTAAACAAAGAGACATTTCACAATATCAAAATACAGCGGGAGAATCAAAATGAATTAATGTAATGCAATATGCAAAATAACAGCTGAAAGCAATGAACAACTCCATCAGGCAACAAGATGAATAAAGTTAAATAAAATAAAGTTAATACCATGACAACCCCCTGGTAAAGATAATGACCCTTATTTTGGATGAAAGAATGCACCCATAAAAATAAACAATTTAATTTTCACATTGTTTCAGCACCCTACTAGAAATTAATGTACAAGTTTTAATTTGTTATTCTACCCTATACTGCAATGATTCTGGACATTTAGTAAAAGAGGGGCTGTTTCATTTTGTTGCAACTGTGTAGAGGTTTTGCAGTTCCTTTATAACTTGCTTTTCTAAGTAATAATTGTTGGTCACTTTGAAGACTTCAAAAACAAGCCATGTATGGTTGAAGTGAAATTGTCAGTCCAGAGTTCCTTCCTTACCTTCTATTTGCATACATGAACCTCAATTACCCACTGTTATTCCTGGCAAATGGAAGATAGCCTTCTGAAAGATAGCTTTCTGAAAGATAGCCTACTGAAGAGAGCCTTCTAGGAGAGATTTACTCATTCTTTCACTAACCTTGTCAAAAGTGTGACACTCTTCAGTTTGTAAAAACTGTTTTATTTTAATGAGATATTTCATTATTTTCTTTTCTTCTGCAGCTTCTAATGCTGTCAAGAATATTCCTGTGGCTGAAAACGCTTTGGTGTGGTGTCGACGAAACTGTTGTTTGACCCAGTCGAGGGAGTCACTTCTGACGGGGGATGGCAATTATTACACCACCTTGACTGATACTACTAATGCCTACACCGTGGTAGAGTCCTCAGAACAGATCCCTATGGACAAGATGACCACTGGCGCCAGTCCAGATGATAACAGCAACAATGTCACTGTGGAAAACAATAGCATTCAAAATGAGACATAATGAAGGCAGTGCATGCTAGCTGTTTGTAAACACTCTATTGGTGTGCTAGTTGCTATTGGCTAGAAGTAGTTTTCACCAATAGCCATAGAGAAGCATGATTAGTTAGCATGTTTAGTTGTTTAAATAATTCCTTCAGCTAGCCCATATCATTCTTGCAGTGTAACATCTTTATGGTCTTAAGATTCAGCTCCCATTTTGAGTGAGAATGTCATAGGTTATATATAGCATGTAATGAGACATTAGGTTTTATTTAAAGCTGATGCTCATATGAAAGTCATTTTCTATGTCATGGCACTTGCCATTAGACCAAGGGGACTTGAAGTACTCAACCTCAAAGTTGCAATTACTGTCCAGGAGTTGGGTAATGATCCAGCCCATTTTCTTTGGAATCATGACTAATACTTTCAAAAATGTGAAAAAATCCATACTTTTAAATTTCCAGTTGTGTTATTTTGAAAGTTTTAATGAAGTCTGTGCATACACCTTTTCCTGTCTTTGTGGTGGTTTACTTTATTCAATCATGAGTTTAAAGACTACTACCATTGCACGCTGGGGGTTTAGCTATTCAGAGGCTGGGAACTAAAAAGTGTATTCCTATGTGTATATTAACATGTTTGGGCTTTACATATCTGCGGCAGGTACAACTTAATTGTAGGAAAAAGAAACAGCTCTAGTTGGTTACATTCAGAAGAAAAGTTTGGAAAGTTCTATATGGTTCTATATGGTTTTACAGCAGCTTTTTCTGTATCAAAATGATGTTGAGCACAGCATTGTGCTTGAAGAGTAACAACCTTCTTGACTGTTATTGACTGCCATGCTTTCAAGTATCACCAATTGCTAGCTTCAGTCTACCAGGAGACAGCTAAGCAGGTGTGTCCTCCTCTTGATGTGTTTGCTCTCATTTTGGTCAAGAGAATGAAAACATTTGGTTTTGTTCATATGCGTATATGCGTATATATGAGTAAGTCACCACCAGTGAGTTTATGATGCAAAGATTTTAACACTAGTATTTCAGGACAGTCAGAGAAACAGAGCCACAGAAAATTTCAATGCTTTCTTGATAGAAATTGTTACTTTTGAGTCAGAAATTGAAGCAAACCATTTCTGGATAAGAAATAAATGGCACATTGGAAATTCTGGCTGAGAACTGAAATAGTCAGGGTATGGTACTATTTCATCTGATCATTTTTAGAGTTACTTCCTAGTCAAGGTAACTCTTCCATTGAGGGCATGCTTTCATTTAGTCTTTTCATACTTCTCAACTTCAGGGAGCAGGTAACACTAATTTTGACTTCAAATAAGGGTGGAGATTTGAGCTGAAACATGTATCTTTATCACAGCTCTGATATCAGTGGTTATTTCTTAAGTCCTCCCGACCCTCTGGCAAAGGGCCGTTCGGCGAAACCAAACTTGATACTGCTTCCCGAAGAAGCTGTTACGTCCACTGAAGGACAACACTTAACGACCAACCTCGCGGCCTTCAGACCATTTTCATCATTGGTCTGTCATGTAAGGCTCCATTCTTGACTGGATGAAAAGAACAGATACTACACATGATCTTAGCCAAAAGGCCGAAACCAGCTTTCGACAAAACTTTAAGTGTTTCGAATACCTGTTCTCAGTGGTTATTTGAGGATTTGTGCAGATACAGGTAGTCTGTGAAAGAACGTACAGGTTGTATCATGCCTGTTTTTATGTACTGTCAAGACAAGTACTGCTACAAATGCTCTGTTACTTTAGCTATTTTTAACAGCACATATCCTGAATATTTTTGAAGGTTATCAGCGACAATGATTATGCGAGGCATTCAGACAGCTATGAAGCTTATGCATTCATCATTTCATGTGCTAAATGTCTGGGTAAGGATCAAATTCAATGAAAAAGTAGATTGCTTTCATCAAAAATGAAGTACATTTCCATTACTGCTTCCCATTGGCTAAGAATTCACAACAATATGAATATTGATATGAGGTGAGCCTTCTCTTCCCTGACTGGTGAACCAAACTATTTTGGTTTGTGAAGACAAGTTTGCAGCTATCTGCTCCCTGATGTTTAGGGATATAAAACCATTTAGTCAGAGTAACCCATACCCTTGATGGAAGGGTAACCCTGACTAGCTGCTGCCTTGCCCTTCTCAACCACACATCTTTTTACAAGTTTGTTGGAGTTTTAATTCTTGGGTATTTATTGTTGATGTGAGAACAGCCATCTTGCTTAAGGGCATCTCGCTTCAACACTTTTTATGTAAGCTGTAAACATGCATCACAATGAAGACTCATCATTTGAAACCTACTTTATAAGAAAGGGAACCCTAGGATGGCATTGAAACTAATTGAACTGAAATTTTAAATGGAATTTTAAACGTGTGGAATTCAGATGTGGTTGCACTATGCATTAATAAGCCTTAAATTTACATTCTCTCAAACTAATATATTTTTTCCACAGTGTAAAATTTTGTTTTCCAATTTGATATTTGACAAAACCTTTCTTATCATCTATTTTTATTCATACAAAATTAATCTTGAAACAAGCTCCAGCAGAGATCTTTGATCTCTAAGCTGGAAGGACTTGAAAATTAATGCAGTTTAATTCAAATGTGATGTCAAAAAGTCACCTCTTACGTCAGTGGATAAGACAGCCTTAATTGGTTAAAGTAGTTAGATGTGACAAGAAATTTTTATTCTGTTGTCCCTAAAAGAATTTGTAGGCAAATCTCTGTGAATTATTTATCAAAAGTAAGGATCTTACGTTGACATAAGTAAAATTTTGGGGTCTTATGTAGGTCTTTAAAATTGAATAAGATCTATTCAAATAAAACAAGTTTTTTTTTTTTTTTTTTTTTTATTTCTAGTTTGGTCGGCAGTTTGAGCTAATCAAAAGAAGAACTTGTCAAGCAAGAGGATAAATAGGATTTTTTGTCAGGAAATAGGAATGCTATTCTGTGCTTGATGTGAAGGAATAAGTTGTCCATCTGTGATGTATAGGTAGTCCACTTGCTGTGTGTCTTTACATTACTGAGGCTGTGCGGCAGTGGTGGGTGGGAGACTCCTTGTACTCCTAAGTTTTACCAAAAGGACGATTTGCCATCAAAATAGCCTTTGGAGAATTTAATTTTGACGAAGTGAATTTAAATAAACCAGGGAGAAAAATTCAAGAAATAATTTTCCAATTTTAATACTTCATTGTTCAATGGAGGAGGTTGAAATTAAGCTCATAGTATTATTTGGTATTTCCAGAGTTTCTTCATACCAAGGTCATAAGGAGATATTTGTTGGCAGGACTAATATTCAGTTCTACATGCTTAGAGGTACAAAGGGAAGGAGAAACATTGCAATTTTCCTAGCACCAAACCTAGAGGAGTAACTAAAGTTGCAAACCATCAGAATCAAACATCTCAGTTGTCAAAGGCTGTCAGTTTATACACCTAAAGTATATGAAGAAACCTCAGTTTCAAGTATATTTATGCAAAAATTAAGGTTTCCCAGAATATACCACCACCAGTGACCAATCATATTGTTTAGATGTTACAAATGTTTCAGTTTAACTGTTTTAAAGAAAGAGGGATGAGACCAGTGGTCAATAGGTGGTCATTGGGCATATGGGAAGACAGTTGTTATGGAGATACCAAAAACAGCTGAATATTTAAGGTGCCACATATCTTCAAGTTTGTTATATTCAGTTGATTGGTTACTCATTACAAAACCTTGTCTATCCAGTTGTTCAAATTTTCTTCTAAAAAAAGTCGGACAAGTGTTAAGATTAAAGCCACGGAGGCGTGTTATCAGGGAATGACTTAAATATGGTGTTGCCTGGCTTTCAGTTCTTTCAACAACCCATGTTTGTTAAGATGTGCAATTTAAATACTTAATTGTTTCTCCTGATGAATTGACAAAGATATATTTAACTTGAATCCACATTTCTGCAACATTTTCTAGGTTCTTGTTTTATTTAATTGAATGCTTCTTTCTTTGATGTCACTTTATGAGCTATATGTCGTTTATGTTGCTTTTGAAACTCAGGTAATTATTTCATTTTTATCTATCTTTAACTGTCTCTACAAAATGACAGACGATGGTAGTTTTAAGTTTTATGAATGGGAGGTTTATATTTTTCAAGAAATTTAGGTCCACTAAATTGTAAGTTCAGGTTTAACCTTGACAACAACTGTATAAAATTTCAGCTTTTAATGTTTAGCCGTTAACCATTTCACATTGAAAATGGATTCTTGTTCAAGATGGCCAGGGTGGGTGTTGTAAAAAATTGTACTTTTTGTAAAGGCATTTTCCTCTTCCTTCAAAAATTTTACATTCTTTCTTTCATCGAAGAATTAAAATCATGAAGGACTCTGGAGGTGAATAATTTTTGCATAATTAGAATTGATGAGAAAATCATTTCATCTTCCTTCATTGTGTATTATCTATATCTATCTTAACAACTTGATTGAAAGTTGATATTGTCAATTTTTAACAAGGTTAAATGTAATCATTATCAAGATAGATGAAACCGTGATGTTTTCATTGAAAAAGAAACTTTCCAATCATTTTTTTTAAGTGGAATGTAGTCAGAGAGTTGAAGAAGAAATTTGTACAATAATTCTGTTTTGAATAATTTGCATGTTCAGTTTTTCAGTGCTTGAAGGTAATTTCTGTATTCTTTTTTGTTATTATAAAATGCAAATTTTTGCAAATTTGCATGTTGTCTTTGATTACTTATGTTAAGTCTTGCTGCCAGATGGTCAAGTTGTATATATAATGAAATATTTTATATAATTAAAACAGTTGAGAACCTATGAGTTAATAGGTAAAATTCCCACTGCTGAGATTTTAGTTGATACCAGTACAGAAATTTAAATGGAACTATGATTTCCACATAATGCAAATTTTGAAAATTTTACATAATATTACTTATGAAGTCTTTATTTAAATTACTTTTCAGGATCCTAAATTTTCTTCAGTCTGTTAATATTCAGTTTGGTCTAAATTGTGTTAAGAAATAAATGTGATGGTTTCAGAATTAGAATGCTTTTAAGATTTTTGTGGAGATGGTAAGGAAATGTAGGTATGAAATTTGGGATTTTTTCCCAAAATATAGACCAAGTAGAACATGTGATGGTGATATGGAATAGAGTAACAGGTCCAAGGGGAGCAAAAGTATATTTTGCCACTGGATTGCAGTTGTGGGGTTTGGTCTTCTTTGCCTTTAATTCCCTTGACAAAAGGCTTTTAAAACTAACAGCTATGTGCATGTGTTTAAATAATTAAAAGAAATGAGTGATTTTGCATTGAAGCATTGGAAAAACAATAAAGAGCTATTCTTGAATTAGATTGAGTGGTAGGAGGTATGTTAATGCAAGGGGGAAGGATTGAATGCCAAATTATAGCTATTTGTTCAATGTATTAGCAAGAGGATATCCATGATTACAACAAGCTTTTAGAAAGCAGGATTAGTGGCATTTATTGAGTAAGAGATGTTACAGAGAGATCACTCTTATTTTGAGTAGTAAGTAGTAATCATTTCAGTAAATATTTAGTTATTTGAGGTTGCTGTAGAAGTAAAAATGTTTCCTAGCAATCTGCATACCTTTCTGATATATTTTCTGAGGCTTGTGTGTTTTGCATACATGTTTTTTTTTCCCATTAGTGCAAAATATGCCTCAGCAGCTTATGATGGAAGGCATTGATACTTACAAATAGCAACTGTTTGGTTTCTTTTATTTAATTGTTTGGTCTGGCACATGTTCAGCACTTGGACCATGTATGGATCTCCGTAGGCTTTAACCTTATCACTCTGAGTTAGGTTGGGGACACTCCCCAGTTTTGCTTCAAGAAAGTCCGGTAGTTATATTAAAATTCCTTCCTCCCCCATCCCCTCCCCCCAAAGACATTCCTCCATTCTAGTGGATTACCACCACAGTCTACAATGTGAGCTAAGAAAGCAATTGAAGGGCATTCTTTTGTTGCAGATGTAGCAGTTGTAATATTTATATGATGAAGCACCCTCGCACCATCATATGTTATCCACAGCAAAAGGTTTCAATCACATTTACACTAATATGAACATTGGATCCAGGAGCACTAGCCTGTCATTGATTAGTTATTGTCCTGCACAAGAGGACAGACCTTGATTCTCTCCCCAAAAATGGTAGCTTTTCCCATTGCAATGGACCCTTTGACATTTTCCACACAGCAGTCATGTTTCCAAATAGCAGTGCAGGATGATAGTTTTGACCACAGTCACTGCCTTTGACCAAACACCCAAATCTCTTTAGCATAATTTTTTTTTAATTTACGTTTGTAAATACAATGATCTTCTCTATTAAGAAATACTATCTGACACCTGCTTTTTTGGTCAAAACAGGGGAGATTAAATGCCTACCTGAGTGTGTAACATTACCCTCAATGAATGTTTCTCTGTACAAATTGGTTATGAAATAACAAGCTACTACTTTTCAGTGGTAAATGGAGACAACATACATATTATGACACATGACTGCACTCAGTGCAATCGATGTAGTTGGTGCAAATGAGCAACTGAAGTCAAGTATACTAACCCATGGCACTTCTTTTGGTAGCGGCAAGCTTACTATCAAGTAATATCCAATTATTATCACTTCAGTGAAAGTTTTGACATCGTTGTAATGAACTGGATTGGCCCTATAATGAGGGCTGATTGACCCTATAATGAGGGCTGATTGGCCCTAATGAGGGCTGATCAGCTCTAATTAAGGCTGAATGGCCCTAATAAGGGCTGAAATGGAATCTAGTGTTATTATTATGTTTGTTAATGATAAGCCACAACTTGAAAAAAGCTTTGGAAAGCCAATATGAAATCAATAGGTAAGAAACTAAGGCATAAAGTCTAGCTAACTAACTATCGCGTTGTATTCGTATGTATGAAATAATGCACTCACCTCAGTATGTCGTAGTGGAAATAACTTGCTAACTGTTTATATACCTTTGCAGTTGGCTTTGGTATTCAGTGAGGGTATTTATGAATGTAAATAAAATCTTATATATCAAAAGTAATTTATTTTAAAAATGTTCTTCTTTATCTTTAAATGGTGACTACGGTGAGAGCCAGTGCATGGTTGATAGTGACAATCTGCAGAATGTGACTTACATTGTGGTCAAGAACCATTTGTAATGATATTGAAAATATATGTACAAATATTTAACTAGTTATTAGAAAAGAGATCAAATTAATAAAAAAGGAATTGTGAAATCTGATTATGATTTTGTTATTATGTAGGCAACATTTAAAATTTGTTGCATTACCATGGCAACTAGAAAAATTGAGACATCAGTAAGTACTTTCTTTTCAGCCTGCATTTAACCCTCTCGCATGCTTGCAATATACTTTCCTGCAAACTTCTGTGTCATAAAGTTAGAGGGCGCCATTGAGAAACTATTTTCACAGGGTAGTTTAATCGAATAAGAAAACTGAAGCAATGTATGTGTGTAATTGAAATGTGGTTTAGTAGAGTGCTTTCAGTGAAAGTGCAAAAGCTTTTGCAGTACATCCAGTGAAGTTTTTTTTCTTGTTGTAAAAAAAAATCCCATGGCATTTTCTAGAGAAATTCCTTTCTGTCTTTTCTGAATATTATTGTTGATAGAAATATCAGCAGTCAATTGTTAGTAAACCTATTTAATCCTGACTTTAGAAGACATTTGTCACACTTATAGGTCAGTGATACCAGACCTACCTACCCTGCTTTCAAATCCTTCAAACTGGTTGGGGAAGGGGTTCCTCCAGTTACGTTCAATCTGAACACTTTTAAACTTTCAGTTTCGAAAATTTTCCTGGTGGGTATGAAAACATGGGGCAAAAGTAAGTCTGGACGCCTCCCCTTGTCCTGTAAATTGTTTGAAGGTACTTTGCATTCCAAATGTGCTTCCCTGCAAGGCCAGTCAGACTGACTGTTGTGTGCAGGATGCAAATTACAATAAGAGGTTAAACAATTGTTTATATTATTTTCAAATTTCTGTCACAGATGTTTTTTCCTTATTCCTCACTAAATCTTTTCAGTTTTGTTGGTAGAGTATCATCTCGGTAAACAGTCATTAAGCAATCAAATTGGTCAAGAATATACTTTGTATGCTTTGACCTGTCATATGAAGCCCTGTCATTGGCTGCTTTAAAAAATGCCTTGAAAGTCAAACAATTTCTGTGTGCCATGTCTTAAAGTATGTCACAGTATGATGTTACATAATACAGTTTTGTTTTTGTCATAACCATCTTGCAGTATTTAGAAAGTTTTTCATAACTTGGCACAGCACAACACAGAGTACATCTGCAGGTCTTGTTACATTGCAGGAACAGAGAGGCATTGATGTATGTAGTGTGTCAAGGTTTGTTGATTTCATGCGGTGTACCATTTCATACTTATGGGACAACAAATGATCTACCAGTCTAATCATAGAGCAAAGATTAGACGAGATTTATGGATTAGGTAGTAAAAAAAATGTGACAAAAATGTTCTAGATACCGGGAATTAAATGATTAGACATATCCTTAACCCTGAATGCATGTTCTAGTTTAAAGCATGATCTGTTTCTCATTTGACGTGATTTTATCTTAAAGGGCATGCCTATTCCTCTTCAATATTATTAACGTAGATATATGTTCATGAACTTTTAGCACGACTTGTTAAGATGAGGACAATTGATTTCATTGTTTTTTCTTTAAACCACATTTTACCTTGGCGCTGTCTTTATGTTGCATAACATTCCTTTCTCTTCATCTTATAACAAATTAAAATTAGAATTTTATCTTTGTGGAATAAAGTTTCATCCAACAATATATCTTCTTCATCACATGTTGTTATTCTCTGGTTTTGGTATTTTCATTTTTTTAGTTCAATTACAGGCTGAGGACATCTGTTTGTATTTTAATTTTCATTCGTTCTAATAAGTGAGTTCGGTGTTAATACATTAGCAAATCTACCAGGTCATCGTCAGGATAAAAAAAACACTCTCACGCAGTGGCGTAGCTACTGGGGGGCAGGGGGGGCAAGTTGCCCCCCCCCCCCCCGGAAAATAATTTGGGGAAATTTGATGAATTTTCTTACTCTAACAAAAATTTTGCGAAATTTTTGTTAGAATAAAAATTCTGAGACATTTCTCATACATAATTCGTATTTTCATGCAACAAATTAACCCAGATTTGAGATTTCGTCAGTGTCGCATGAACCGGCCCTACTCGCGTTCCACAGAAATGTCCTCGCCGCGTAGCAGATTGAATGTTCTCTTGTATACGCGCAGTTTTTATGATCAGTGCATTTCAGTGCACATGAAGCTGTTATTCACTGAGGAATTTAACAACAGCTTATACAGTACAACTAACACTGAAAGGCTGTAAACCAGAGTTTATCCCCTTGCACCAGTCTCTGCGTTGTACACTTTGAGAATTCAGTAAAAGGATGTGAAAACTGACAAGTCACCGACGTAGACCCCCCCCCCCCACCCACCCAGTTCATTATATTGTCCCTCAAGGTAGTAGTAGCTATACCGATTTTACTCTGTGTACATAGCGATGGATGGGACTGAAAAAAATCCATGGCCAACGATTGACTTAAAGTTAGTCTAGAAATTAGAATGAACAGGATCCATTGGCATAGTTAGATTTTGTTACTTAGCCTAATCCCTGGAGGCTTACAGGCTAGTTCGGGAAAAAAAGTTTTCTGCTCACTTGGGGTGTAACAAAAACAGGTCCATGAGTACCTTGTAGCCTTCTTCACTTAACAGACTGCTGTTCTAACAGGATATCCTGTTTAATCGAGCCACTATTAGGCCTCCTTTTAGTGGCGTACGAAGGGGGGACCATTGGGCCATGCCCCCCTCACAGATGCCATTTTTCTTTGTTCTTAAAAATAAGCAGTTAAACTTTAGTAACACAGATTTTACTTCAAAAGATAGCATATGTGGCACCAGGTTGCATATAAGGACACCCAATTTTTCAAAAATTTTCAAAGGAGAAGGATTGTCTCTGCAAGTTCGTCACTCAGCGATGCCAATATTTTAATTCCTACAAATAGGCAAATTCTGTCAAATTCCAATTTCTACTTTAAAAGGTAGACTCTGTTTCCCACTGGTGGCATCGATCAAAATAAATACTACATGTTTAGATTCTCTTTACAAGCATGAATACGCTATTTTTGACCATATGAGGGGTCTGATTTTTCGAAAAATTTTTACCCTCCGCGCCAACTAATGGTGGCGTTTCGCTCAGGCAAAATTACATTTTTGGGTCAGATTACCCCTTAACTTTCTTTGCAGTTTGCGAACATATTTTGAAGGAAGGATTTTATTTGCAAACGACAAAAGAAGGTACTGACTGGGTAGATTCTTCGTATAAGTCTGGAAAATGCTATTTCCGGCCATCTGAGGGGTCTGATTTTTCGAAACTTTCTCTGCGCTCCGCGCCAACCAATGGTGGCGCTCCGCTTATATAATCTTAATGACAATAACGTTTTGTGGCCAAAAAATACCACAAATCCTATACCGATCAATGCTCCTTTATTTTGACTCCTAAAAGTGTGCAAATTTAATGACAAGTTTTACTTCGTAAGGTAGCATAAATGGCATAAGAATGCATGTAAAGACACAAAAGTTTCAGTTTTATCCTCATGAACCACCATGATTCAATCTTTTACACTGTTCCTGTCAAAGTCGAAAATCTTGCACCATTTTGCATCTAGGCTCCTTGAAAACGTCAAAAAATTTCCCCTCCCCTTAGACCATACTGCATTGCCCCCCCCCCCCCCCCCTTCAGAGAAATCACCCGGTACGCCATTGCGTTAATACATACAAATAAACCAGATATTGTTGACCAAAATGATATACTAATATACTAGAGCTGTTATTTCCAATTGCTCTATGTTATACTTCAAGATTAAAAATGCAGGTAATATTACATAATGACATGGTAATGTTGTTATACTTGTAAATTTGCATTTTTTACATGAAATACATACACATTGACCGGGAAAAATTTGGGGGAAATTTCATACCTTTGCCCCCCTGGAAAAAATCCTAGCTACGCCACTGCTTTCGCGCCTGTGACACGTTTTCCAAAATTTGAGTTTACTTGAGAAATTTGTAAAAACTTTCCTCTCGCAATTCATCCCAAACCTAGTCAGTACTCTTTAAAGCATGGTTTGTGTTCATGGACTCGGTATTTACTGCCTCCTTGGTGTAAATATTTGTCTATTTTATCTCCCATAAAGTAGCGGAGAGACACTCTTTCCGCTCAGTTGTCTGGCTACACTCAGGGTTACTTGCATTTATATCAGTTTATAGTGTGCCGGGGAAACACCTGGTTCCCACGCCTTTATGGTTACGCCCATGGATTGGGATGTAGATAGTAAGATTTTAATCAGTAACAACTGAGACTCGGAATTCAAATTTCTAATTAAGTACATGTTAAAGGCAGGATTGCGAAGAGGTAAGGGACAATTGCCCTCCCTCTCCCCCACCTTATTCCAAAACTTAGTAAAAAGTTATAAAAATTTACATAAAGAGGGAAGCGAGACTATCAGAATTGTACGATAATGTGCAATAATAACCTTTAAAGGCTAAATTTTTCAACGTTTAATGGAATAAAAATAATGTAAAACCTATCATAATTCTAGGAAATTTTCCTCGGCGCGGTTCGCGCTCACCCAGAAGAACCTGGTTGATTCAGTTAAAAAGTTTCATCTATTATCGTAATTTTTTTCTCATACACACCGTACCACTAGCGTAAAGAAGGGGGGGCAGGACGGTGGCCTTCACCCTCACTAGAGCACGTGGACTTTTTTTCGGTACATATACCCGGTGCGGACAATGGAAAAATACTCCGATAGCCGTATCACATATTTAATAATAGTCTACAGAAATTTCAAAAAGGAAAGAAAAACGTTTTGCTCGCTTCAAGCGCTTTCATCTTCGGTTACGCCTTACTTAACTTTATATTGGTTGTATGAGATATAGGATATTGTCTTTTTTTGTATGATTAAGGAAAACAAGCCAGTGAACCACAGCTGGAAAAAAGGCCGTGGCCGGCTCTAATTAAACCAATTGATCGAAAACTGGTCCGTAAAACTCCATCTAAGTAACTAACTTTTGTATGGGTGTGATTCTAAAGAAACACACTAAAGAAGCACCAGTGGCACTTTAAGCGCAGTTTAGCAGTTGGTCGTGTTTTTATCAGCCCCTTTTTAGTCATCAAAGCAATGTAACAGGGTTTTCGTCCGCACAAGGACTCGGAATTCAATGCACTTTTGAAGGCTGGGTATAACTTAGTTGGGAAAATTAAAATTTACTGGAACGAGAAGGGGGACGTTCTCCCCTAGAATCCAAACTTTCTAGTTTTTAATAACACTAGGTATTTTTCATGCTTTTGTTATTCAACAGAACCCCTTTGCAAGTCAAGTTTGTGTTTATCATAATTAAGTTCGAGCAAACCGTCGCTTTTGGTTGGTGGAAACTTGGCCGCTCTCGGCGTATATATTCTTTCACCACCTGTTGTCGAGTTATTTAAGCAGGTTTCACTTTGCCATATAAATGTCCTCATTTCCAAATGACGGCACTCTTTGTGCGCTATACTCAAAACAGACGTTGCACCGCATGTAAACAGATTTAGAACAGTAACTTCTGGTTAACTATAGCCAGAGCTAGGGAAAGACTCCTCGTTAGTTGCCGTGCATCTTGAAAGCATTCTCTCACTGCAGTAGACAAAACATGTGTTACATGATGACTGCAGGCTTACATGAAATTGGAGCTTGCTTTCTTCTGACCACGATTTATCAAGAAAGTAATCCTTTTTTGCCGTAGAAAATTTTTCATAAGTAAATATTCTGTTATTGTCATCTGAACTCTCGATGTAATTCATAGTCGTGATAAAATTTCAAAGCTAGTGTTCTCATTCTTGTGACATTCGGGGAAATTCCTCTTTTATATTACCAAAATCTTACTGGACCACAACAAGCCTGGTCCAATCGCCTTTTGCGAAGTACTAATCTACTAACTGCGATTGTCACATTTTTCTTTTTCTTTTTTTTTTTTTCTATGACTTTTTCACGTCAGACTCTCTCTCTGTTTCAAAAGGAGTGTAGGTTCCAACCAGAATAGCGAAAATTCTGCCTGCTTCGAGCACATGCGTTCAAATACAGTAGACGACGCTTTGGTGGTAGGCTTTTGTGGTTCCCGCACACTGATTAGTTTTTCATACTGAGGCCATGTAGGGTTGGTGGGGGTATTGCACAATCCGAAGTGGTACTTATTTTTACCACTGTGCATTACAGTAACCGTGGATGCTTTGACTTTGACTGTATGACTGAAGAAAGAGTCTCATTTCACTAGGTCTCGAATAATTTAGATTTTAATAATAGAATCTTGCGGAATACAGTTTCGACATTTTTCAGTTACTCAACTAATCAGAGTTTTTGACACACAATTTTTAGGCTTTTATCCAGGCTATGTATGCAGCACTTCAAGTTCAATATCATGGGCCATTTTCAGCCACGAAATGTGTATTAAAACCAAGGCTTCATAGGCGCATGGAAGCATTTCCGTTTGAGGCAGAAGATTTTTTACCCGAAAATGGAATTCTGTCTTAAAGGCTACCTAAGCGGAGCGCCATCAGTGTTGACACGGAACGCACGGAAAATTTTGAAAAATCGGCCCAGAGCTGAGCCGGAAGTACACTCTAAGCAGTCAGTATTTTGCCGCTTTTCTTTTTGAATTAAACGTTCACTTCAAAATAAATATAGCAAACCGCAATGTAATAAAAAAGCTCCTAGAAAACTATTTTTGTCCGAAAAAACGCAATTCTGTCCAAAGACTACTTAAGCGGAACGCCACCATTGATCCCGGAGCGTACAAAAACCTTGAAGGATCCCGACCTCAGGACAACTAAAAAAAATTCGATGCAAATAAACAGTTCACTTCAAATAAATTAGCAATTTGCAAATTGATCAGAAAGTTCCCAGAAAAAAAGCAGGAGCGTAGTCTAGTTTTGGTGTGGAGAGAGAGAACCACCTGCCGGGAAGGGGAGGGAGTGAGCTATAAAATGTTTTGTTGTCTTGATATATAAACTGTTTTGCTGTCTCCATGTATGTTCCGAAAAATGTCGCGATTTGCATGCTGTCGATAAATAATAATTCCTAACCTTAACAAGGAACGAAGTATGATATGCAAGCCTGCCATGTTCTGTTCAGCAATCTGCTCAACCAAAACGCTATCCAAGTGGACCGCCAGCATTCGTTGGAGAGGAGAGTACAAAAAAATTTTGAAAATTGGACCCCTCGGACAGCAGGAAATAGCATTTCCCAGGCTTGTTATTAAAAATAAAGCGCTTTTGTTTGCAATAATAGAAAAATCCGCAACTTGCTTAGTGATCAGAAAATGGCCAGATGAAATGTACCACTTCCACTGGATGAAATGGTCATGTGTCTTTTCGGGGGGAAACTATTCAACCTGACTACGGAATTGAAAACATGCTAATAGTTTTCACTCTATTGCGATTCTTGACTAAATTCAATATCTACTGAATTGATGAAATTGTCTATCTGACTGCCCGAATTTACGTTTTTACATTATTTTAACTTCTAACACAGTTTGAAAAATTTCACGTTACAAGGTGGGTTTAAATGAATTTTCAGGCAGACTTAAGGGAAAACATTCTCGCATTGTATCATTATGTAATAGGTGAGTTCGATAATATGTTTTGGTGGCCACACGCGCACATCCTTCAAATTGTCGGAATAAACAAACCAGGGGTGGCGCCAGGATTTGCCCGACAGGGGGGCTAGAATTTCAAGGCCCCAACAAAGTTGATGTTATGTCCCGTCGGGACGTGACTTGGCAGAATTTGAGGCGCGCGGAGCGCGCAGAAATTTATGGCTTTCTTTTAAATAAATAATTTAAAATCTGGAGTTTATTTGAAGTAAAATTAAAATTTTTGAAAGAAATTTGGCTTTTGTTAGTACCACGAAAAATTCTGGGTGTCTATTGAATAA
The DNA here is from genome assembly GCA_037179385.1 of Holothuria scabra. Taxonomy (NCBI): domain Eukaryota; kingdom Metazoa; phylum Echinodermata; class Holothuroidea; order Aspidochirotida; family Holothuriidae; genus Holothuria; species Holothuria scabra. The sequence continues at coordinate 67,249,271 of CM074181.1, forward strand.
TCTGTCCATCTTATGGGAAAATCAAAAACGTTATAGGCGACAGCTGAAATTCTTTTGGGGTTACGCATTATATCGTACTAGGCTTAACCCTTTACCATTGTGCTCCGATCGGGGCATATTTGCGCGCCTCGGGAGTGGGCGGAAAAGCGGACGTAGCCCGCCCCGCATCGGCTTCCGTAGGCCAATGACCCCGTGACCTTAAACTATTGTCTCTGTCGGTGTTGTGGCCCAATTTTCGGGTAGCTACTCGCAGTTTCGAGCTCCGCGTGAAACAGTAAAGATGTGTGACAGCCGAGCTCTCCGCATGGGTCCAAAAGGACCCAAACAACGGTAAAGGGTTAAGTACTAAGGATTCAAGACGAGACTAGAAGTTTGCCCGGAAAGTCTTTCCCTTTTTGTACGAAGATTTGAAATTCAGAGCTTATTATGTTGGAGAAATTTGGAATTTGATGAAAGAAAATTTGATTTTTTGGTAAGGTTATAAGGAAAAATTTGTTTTTTTATTAAGTGATATGCCTTTCAACAGCAAAATTAGGTGGTATGCCGGGTGATCAAAAGATTTGGCTTTGGTAATTTATTGTATGGAGTATATGAATCTTATATTGGAGAAAAACTGTAATTTCACGACAATTTTGGGTTTTTATGGAAGAATCTGACCTTTTCTTGAGAAAAATCAAGTAAGGGTGATATGCAGCTTTGTTGGGGTTACTGAATATCATCATGCAGATTCAGGCCATCGGACCATATTGGAACATTCTCGAGTGGAAAAAAGTTTGGCTTCGAATATATATGTAAGGTTTTATATTTCATTTATTGTCATAGGCGTACGGGAGCGTTTCAGTTTGGGAGGGGCAGAATTGTTTTTTGTCCGAAAAAATGTAGTCCTGCCCGAAAGACTATCAGTCAAGCGCACAGAAATTTTTGAAAAAATTGAAAACCCCCAGACAGCAGAAAACGGAATTTCCAGGGTTTGTAACTTGAATTAAAGGAGTCATTACTTTGAGCTTTCTTTCGCAAGAAAAAGTAAAAGAAGGTTAGACGGCGCGCCATCTGACGTTATCAAAGTCAATGAACCTTGCACATTTTTTAGGAAAGGCCCGAAATCAACTTACGGATTTCATGCGAAAGATATTAGGCTTTTTTTTTTTTATAAAAGAAGCCGGGGTTTGAATTTTGAGAGATTGGCTCTTATGACCAAGCTAGAAAATTTTCACTTCATAATACTGCCCCAATCGAAGAATAATTTACAAGCATGCATTGTTCTGTTAAGTAATATGATCGACCAAACCACTATTTATGCAGAGCGCCACCATCTGTTGGCGCGGAGCGTACAGAAAATTTTTAAAACATCTAACCCCTCAGATACCGGAATGGCATTTCCCAGACTTGTAACTAGAAATGAAGCAGTTATTATTTTGAACTTTCCTTTGAAATGAGTTTCACTTCAATAGAAAAAACAACTTGCTAAATTATCAGAAAATCACCAGATAAAAGGTACTGCTACAATTAGACGTAATGGTCATGTCTCTTTTGGGGAAGGGACTATGCAACGGAACTGAAATCATACTATAATGTTTTTACTGCATTAAGATTCCTCGTTGAATTCAATTGCAAGGTCCACAAAAAGATGATTTTTTTTACGTGACTGCCCGAACTCCAGACTATAAATGGTTTCACTTCAGACGTATTTGAAAATATTTCACGTTACAAGGTGCCTTCAAATAAATTTTCAGTAAGACTTATGGGGAGATATCTCATTCTACTGTTTATCATTATGTGTAGCTGAAAACGGCATAGCCGATATTTATTACCGTTGCGAGAATTTGGCTGTCCGGGCAGGCCAGATGGCAGACCATTGGGTAGGCCATGTACATGAACAACCTCTAGTACGTTTTAGTAAGGAGAATTCGGAATTGTCAGTTTCCTTGAAGAATGTGGTCTTCTAGAAAGCAAAATGAAGAAGGTCATCCAAGTGACTGAAGTTTATCAGGCCCACATCTTTTATCGTGGGTCTGTAAATGAAGGCTCCCCGACGAAATTGGATTTTCTCAACAACAGGGGGTGGTGCGTCGCCCGTCCCCAATGGGCGTGACCTTGCACGAACGGATTGAAGATGGTATGAGGGAAAGTAGAGTTAGTAAGAAATGATAAAAACCTATATGCATTTAAATAGCGTTAAAAAAAGAAAAAAATAGTTCATCAAGAGAAAAATCAAGATGATCCATTCAGTAACGCCAGTCCTTTATGTTTTCATTTTAAGGCCTCCCCGAAAAACTTGCCGTCCTTCCCTGACGAAGGGGGGGGGGGGGGGGAAGACAAGGTACATGGAATGAGGTTTAACAAAGCTAAGAAGAAGCGATTTAAAATCGATTCCGATATGTATTGAAACAGCATTACAAAACAAGAAACATGTTCTGGATCGCCCTTCCAGTGACTCCAGTCTTTGTAGGGTTTTTTATTATTTTTTTATTTTCAGGCCTCCCCGACGAAACCGCCCACCTTCCCCGACGGGGGGGGGGGGCAGTGTTCTCCGGCAGGGGGGCCATCCCCCGCCCCCCGCTGGCGCCAACCCTGAAACAAACCAATCCCGTACGAGTTCCAAAATTTGAGTTTTCATGAATATTTGGTGACATAATTCTTTCTTAATGGCTCTGTGCAGTGGATTTTGCCTAAATTGCCTCTTTTGGTGTAAAAATATGCATTATAATCTGCTGTTAAGTAGGGCTGAGTCCCTACTCGTTTTCGTTGGGGATGGCTATCCACACTTTTCCTTAGTGTATGCAAGTACTGCACGAAAACAAGAAAATACTGTGCATTGGGTGCTGAACACGGTTTGTGTATCCAACGCTGTGCCCCAAAAGTCCATGTGCCAACGAATTACTTAACTACCGTAGCTTATTGGAAAACAACCCACCCGACTGCCCGATTTTCATTATCATTACCCGAATTTCGCCTGTAGCAGGATAGATGGCAGACTAATGGACACTACTGAACATACTCTGTGTGGTTAATTTGGCAATTGAAAAACCAAGAACTTTCTTAACCTTTGCCTGAATAGTGTACCATTTCGGGCAGTTTTGCAACCCTGTCTAGAGTATGAAGTGGGGCTAACGAAAAAACTTTTCTATAAGCTGCCCGAATGTTTTACAAATCTTCTTTTTTTTTTTTTTTTTTCATTTTTATTTTACCATGAAAAATTATTTTGAATGTAGAGCTTTTATTTTTCGTGAAAAATTTTAAAACAATTTAAATATTCGACAATTTCGGTCATTGTTTTGCGAAATATTGTGGAGTAAGACTCAAAATTGCGCTGCCTGAATGTATAACGATTTTTTGTTATCCAGTTAATTTGAAATGTGAATCTTACCGTGCACTATGATGTTTTTTCCCAGTTTTAGAACGTATCTTTTTAAGATTTCGGGCACGTTTAAAGAGTATTCCTAGTAATTAAAACCATGCCGATTTTTGAAAACCCAAGTGTCTGCCCTAACTAATTTATTCAAAATTCTTGCCCGGATTTTAGATCTTGCTTCGAGGCGGATTGGGGCAATCTGCCCTCCTGCCCCAATCCGCCTCGAAGGCCAATGCAAGGCTTGTTATTTTAATGGAAATATTATAGTACCGCTGTAGTCTTATGACATAATAGATGAGCTAAGAATTTGTGCTGCCAAATCAGTTGTGGTACACAGCAACTACATGAAATAACCACATAGACCCATTATAGTCAGTGGTAACTATACGCTATATGTCGCGTGCCAATCCTTCCCAATTAATAGAAGAATTGTGTTAATTAACTTACCGAAACTAAAAAAAAAAATTAAAAAAAATGTTTTTTTCGGTTTCGAGACTTTTGCCCCTAAAAGAGTCAATTTTCTTATAACACAGACTGCCCAGCATATTTCAATACTTGCTTCATTTAGGCCTACATACAAACAAGTGCTCCTGAGTGCAACCTACTTAGCAACTCCCTGCTATGACTGTCTCCCTAGTTGTACATGTTAAACCCTGGCCACCCACAGGCCTATAACTACGTCTCTTAACTGCACGTCAGTCTTATCTGCTCTTTCGGCTCACTGAAACCTCCCCACATACGGAGTACCTCATCTCCCATCTGCACAAGCATGTTTGCAACTCCATACCGTACCACAAACGGCTCAGCTTATTGAAATGTTCTTTGACCCGTGTCAAAATATTAATGGAAAAAACGTCTTGTTACGGTTACCTAGATGTTGCATGCATTCGAGAATACTTAGGCTTATACTACAATGACTAAAATATAAAAAACTAAATTTACTTTTTCCTATGGAGAGCCTCAATTCTGGGGAGTTTTCCGAAAAATCACTTCTGTTACCTACCGTAGGTGCCGACTGATGGTCGCCGTCGGCGTGAATGGTCCCGTCTGTTGAATCCCCTTCCCCTACCCCCCCCCCTCCCCCAGTTTGACGATGTGAATAAAGCAATGAAGCATTTCGCTGGCGATGGAACAAGTGTTCCTACAGAAGAACTGTCAGTGATTATTTGTGTTAGATGGCCTGATCAGTTGTAGTATAGGTGAGTCAATCAATGTCTTATAGGTTCACAAAGCAGGTGGGTTCGGCCATTTGGGGTGTTCTAGTACAGTAGTAAGAAGTAGAGGAAACATATCTGACGAAAGGATGTGTAGGTATTTGACAAACATAGACGTAACTGTTCTCAACTTGGAGTGGACGTTATTTAGGACCGCCGTCTTGGGAAGGGCTCTTATTTACTAGTTACGCTATGGAACTTTTTGCTATGATTTCAGAGTCCACAGATCCAATTTGTTGCAATTAAATTGAGCACATATGCTGGAGGGTGCTCAGGTGCAGTGCACAATAGTTTGCCATCTGTAGTATCTACCCCTAAAGCCAAATTCAGGCAAAGGTACTGAAAACCGGGTAATTTGTTTTTCAATACCATAATGCAAATTTTTTCCCATTAGTCTGCCTCAAAATTCATTTAAACCCGCCTCCTAACGTGCCATTTTCCAAAAAGTGTTAAAAGTAAAATCAACTAAAGTCGGGAATTTGGGCAATCATGTGGACAATTTCATCAATTCAGTAGATACTGAATGACAATAGAGTAAAAACATTTTCATTTGTTCTATTCCGTTTTATAGTGTTCCCCCGAAAAGCTACATGACCATTTCACCCAACGGTAGTCAGGTAGTGTTACATTTTATGTGGAAAGTTTATGATCATTAAGAAAGTTGCTGATTTCGTTCTATCATTGGAAATGATAATTCAAAATAGCGACTGCGTAGACTCTACTTATAAGCCTGGAAATGTCATTTGCGGCTATTTGAGGGGTCGTGGTCAAAATTTTCTGTATGCAATTGTGGTGCTCCGCCTAGAATTTCACTTTTCTGGCAAAAAAAACTTTCTGATCACTTTGCTTATTTACTGTGAAGTGAACATTTGACTGCGAACGAAAACTCAAAACAGGGTTTGCTTACATAAGAAGTGGAAATGCTATTTTCGGCTGTCGGGGGGGGGGGGGGTTGACGGTGGCTGTCTGATGGTTGCGCTCCGCTTAGATGGTCTGTGGAGCAGTTTCATTTTTCAGGCAAAAAAAATAATAAATTTCTAATCACTTTGAAGTTTATCCATGTATTTTAAGGTAACATTTCACAACAAGCAGAAAAAATAGCGAGTGCTTAGATTCTACTTATCAGCCTGGGATTGCTATTGGCGACTGCTGTACCACTTTTCTGTACACCCGGCGCCAACCAATGGTGACGCTCCGCTTAGATAGTCGTTCGGGCAGAATTAAATTTTTCGGTCAAAAAACTTCACCCCCCCCCCCACTTCCCAACACTGAAATGCTGACACACGCGTATGGTTTATAAGCTTTATGTCGCATTAGGATGAGGTCTCTCTTCATATTAGTGTTGGACCTATTTTCCAGTTTTTATTCCTTAGGCTGATGACAAAAGGTACTCCTGTATTGACCGCGTGTGGTAGCAACAGCTCTGTTATGTGAGTGTGTGCGTTTGAGACTGTTAATTGTGAACAATTTATCCCAAGATACGAATCTTTTGGGAGGAACACTGTAGTTTTGATGTTTTCAATCAAAAGATATTTGATTTCACCAGGGGTCCAAAACTGAAATTGTTACGACAAATATTGCTAAATTTCATACATGTCATGTTGAAGCATAACACTCCAATATCTTTAGTTGTCGTTTGAGATGGCACACTGACAGGTATGGCCGGAAGTCTCCAAACGAGTCACATATAGGGTTTATTAGGGATTAGGGCTTTCGTTAGCCAGGTATGAAATTTCTTGTTAAACAGTACGCATCGCCCCCAACTCTTCCTACAACACCTATAGCGGCACGGGACTTTTTCTAGAGGAACTGTTTTTTTTTTCTCTCTCTCTCTCTCTTTTTGTGGGGCGGAGAAAAGGGTCAATTTCCCGAGAAAATAAGCAGCAGATGGTCACTAAAACTGAACCCAGAGGTTTTGGTTCAAGCACATACACCTAGTCCTCCGCCTCACACGTCTTCCAGCGTTCTGGCTTTGTGTTACAGAGTGTCTGGATTATTCTCATTCCAGGAAAAATTAAAGAAAACACAACGGAATACGACATCTAGGTTCATTACATTCTTGTGACAACTTAAGGATTTCGCCTTTTTTGAGTAAAAATGTAAAAATTTTTGAAATGCCCAAAACATTCAGAGAAAAAGAGAAGAAAGAAAAATCATTCACACAAAATATTAAAAGTGATAACTATATATTTACAAATTGCAATGCAAATTGTGCAAAATAAAATTTGGTCAAATTGATATGATACAAAAAATTGAAATTTGCACCTTTGTTTTTTGTACAGAATGAGCTGCAGGTTGAGTTTTTCCTGACATACTTTCTGAGTTACAATCTCTGGTACTGTCACGTACTCAACATTTTTCCCAAATTTTCGACCCCACCTGGTCCCACCCCACCTAACTAAATTTGCAATAACAGCCTATAACCCAATGGCGCCTACTATATTAAGAAACGTTAGTCACAGAAAAAACTGGACCAGATCATGTGATGCTGTCCCTTTCCTCTAAGTAAAGGTACAACACTGATACGTTGGATAAGCGATGACCATTTGCGTCTATCCCTTAAATGGAAAGAACAAAATTTGCAAATAACAACCACCTTTAAGAAATAAGGATAAAATGTACCGTAATCGGTATTGCAGCTACTCGTCAAGAGATATTTATCACATCGGTTTTCAAACTGAAAATAACTAGTCTTGACATTTCGAACATTTTCTGATTATAACTGAACAATATCCTGTTTCCAGCCATCTTTATCTGCCACAGATTAATCCACAAATTTATGGCGAGTATTTTAAACGTTCACCTATGCCCATTGGATGGGACTGTCTGGGTAATGAAGCGTTTCTCCATAGTCGCTGTACTATGGCAAAGAAAATACATATCATTTAGACGTTTATGTTGCCATAAGGAAGTGAACGCGCATAGGACATTCAGATAGTAAAATTACAAAACCCTTTCGACACTACTAAAATAGCCCAACTACCTGACTACTAGACATTTTCACTTTGGTGAATGGCGCCATCACTGTCCCGTCCAAGCACGGGGAAAAGGGGTGTGAAACATTCGTAGCAATGGATAAAATAATTGGAAGATATTACTATCGTATCTTGATTATTTTCTCACATAGGAATGCACTTAAGAAGAAAATAAAACATGCTCAGCTGTATGTGGTATATCGCTTTAAGCGAAAGTTATACCATGGAGAGGAATGTGTGCGTTTTTAATGTCTTAACCCACAATCCTCATTCCCCAATACCCACCCGCAAACACACATACACACAAAAAATCAAAGGTTAGTTAACAGGCAACAATGGAGAATATGTGTGAAGATTTAAGGCAACGTTATTGACAGATACAGTTTGTACAATAGGTAAACAAGATGGCGTATTTCTTTCAATACGTGCACATTCTTTCGTGAAATTCTCTTTCAAACCAACACAAACCAGTTCTTTAAAACTTTAAAATTGAAGTTTATCCCTGGTATTCATATCATCTCCCAATAAACAACTTCACTCCTTTCGAGTCGCCCTTTCAAACAACTTAGTCATGGTTTGCTCTACAAAACGAACATATTTACAATTTTTGAGACAGAAACCTCCAACAAGTCTTTGGAAAATTTGAAGTGTACCCCAAACATACAATTTCAAAAATACATATATATATAGTACACAAATCACAATACGCATATTTTATTTAAAATTCTAGCCTTGAGGTACACTTAAAGACATGCTTCATAAATCCCCGGTACAAATCTGTAGATTTTAAAGAACGCCCACGTGAAAGCGACCACATTTCAGATATGCTAGATCGCACTTGCAGGCGATCGGGATACCATGATACAGGGAGTTTGAAGGGGTCAAACAATACCCCTCTTACTCTACCTCTCACAATGAAAGCCATGCCCTGACGATGCCATGAAATTTCAACTCCAACTTCCGGCATATCACCTTAAGTGTATTCTTGACAGTTTCAATGTACCGCCCTTACACATCCTGTCATAGCAAGGGACAGCCCCGTTGGCGTATAACACGTCCTTCACTGGATAAAACTTATTTCAGTATAAATTAAAAGAAAGTATTCCGAGAAAGTATTCCATGTCCTGCATGGTTAAATATCTAATTTAAATTATCTAACGAGAATTTTATAAAATATATCAGAATTGCTCGTTTCTCAATATTTACTCAAATAACTTAAAAACAATTATTTTCCTTTAACTATATACATAAAGGCAATTGCACGGTCACCGTTAGAAGATCGCCGATGACTAAAGTATCTATCTACACTAATGAATAACTTTTCGTGCATCGTGGGTATTCCGTGTTATCTAAAATAAAAAAGAAAAATTTTCGGAAACATCTGACTGCATGCGTGAATTTTCACACTATTAAACGAAGAACAAAAGCGATATATCAAGTACATTTTGGACCATAAAGTCCCTATTCCTCGCCCTATTTACTTCTTATCCAACGTTCGAATATTCATTCTCTTAAGCTCCTCACATTCTCGTCGTCCTATCTCATACATGTTGTTAGTGCAGAGTGCATTAGTTTAAGTTGCAAAACTCACTGTCTGTATCCTAAGAAAATACAATACTATTACCGATAGTCATAAGTGTTGTTATGAGCTAACATGTTAAAATCGGAATGAAACTGTACAATGGAATGATCGAATGCCTCCTCGGTATAAGGGTTGAATACCAACGGTTGGCTCACTAAATGGCTGGAAAGGCCATCGCCCTAAATGTACGTACCAAATAAAACAGTGAGGGACTTTCATCATGCATGCATCTCCCATTCCGTCTCCGAAATACAATTTTATTATTACCTCCACGATCGCAGCTCTATAACCGATAACAGTCCTGCCTATTCCTGTAGATTCAAATCTTTTCAGATTACATATCAATTATAATGACCTGTTCATTTATACAACAAGAATCTCTTGTGCCTATTCCGAGCTGTAGGTTCTCGATAGCTCCCCCATCATTTGACACTTCCATCGTCTCCTACACAGAAGCTCCTATCTCCCAATAACCAGAGGTTTATCGCTTATAAAACTTCAGTAAAATCAAATCAAAATCTAAAAATTTTAAACGATACATTATCTCATTCAAAAGTTGCAAGATCAAAATTTAGTCAGCATTTGGTTTCCTAATCATCTCACTGAAATCTCACTGAATTTCTTATCTTGTGACTTTCATGCCATACACCCCGCCCTAACCTTCCCGCCTCCATCCCTCCCACGCCTTACCTTGATATACTGAAAAGGAATGGAAAGTTTACAACTTAGCCTACATATAAGCTACCATTAACGATAGCTATGTGAGTTTTGTCACATAAGTCAGCTGCAGTTTCCCCGAATCTTCCAATTGATGTCAGACACAGCATTTGGTAAGTCAATCAAATGAATGGGACCAAATGCGAACATTTTGGCAAACAAAAATTTACAAGTTTTCGATGGAATGAGATGTTAGACTTGGCAAGTTTAAGTGCCATTTTCTCTGATGCAATTTGTAATTCCGCCATCTTACTTGATGCGGCCCAAATCACGTTTTTTTTGTACGCAAATCCTCAATTTTTGACACAAATCTGCTTTTAATGTTTGTTGAGAACGCAGGCTTGGCACTGATGATGGGATTTTACCCACATGACCGCTATTATGTATCAGTATTTCTCCTGACAGATACGTCAATCCAGAAGACGCTCTTTTTGACGTCACATCCCAAGTGGCACTCGTTAATGAGGTAATTACCCCGGAGTGCCAGCAGGAGGAATCAAGTTACGATGATAGCTTTAGAGGATGGTGGGGACAAGAGTACAGGAGTCAGCGGTTGTATAGGCACTCCAGAGACAGCCATTGGGCTGGCTAGTCCATTCACCAATGTAGGAAACTGAAATGTATTGCTGTTTGTGACACTTGGGCTTAAAGGCAATGGGCTGAATGTCCCCCATAAGTGGACTAAGGGCGTACCATGCTGGCTGAGGAGAGGTGTACCACCTTGTCCTAAGAGTGGTGATGCAACCATGATGGGTGTTGCAGGCAAAGCTGGTGTGTGTAGAGCTGTGACAGCAGATGAAGTGTTCAAGTACGAAGGACTGTTAGGGTGGTGTTTAGCAAGAGACGACGATAAAGATGGACCTGGGCTGGCAGCTTGCTGCGTGGCACAAATTATCGGTGGTACTGTAAGTTGCACTGGCTTCGGTTTATTAGCAGATCTGGGTCTGGGCCCCACGGAATGTGTAGTCGACGTGTAAACAAGACTCTTGGCCGCCGATGATGCAACGATTGGCCTTGCAGAGCTGTCGACAAGCTTTGGTTCGTTGTGCATCCGAGCCTCAGTTACATAGGCTGAGCTACTCTCTGTGACATAGATAGACCGGTTGGGATAAGGCGGTGGACTTGACCTGACTGGAGATCGCTCCCTGGTGACAGCTATCTGAAATTTAGGTCCAGAAGACTCCGAGGTGGCAGAAGATGCCACTAGCGAAACAGACTTAACGGAGCAGTCCAGAGGATGTTCATCAGATTGTTCCGACTTCACGGCATGAGCCTCCCTACTAGTGTTTCGATCCAGAGGATTTTGTGGGGGTCCGCTTGATACTTCCTGCTTGACAGCCACAACTGATGCAGGGCTAGGGTAGCTGTTTGGTCGGGAATTCGGCGCACCCCTCATTTCAACTTTGACCCGAGAAGGGTAGACCATTTGGTCAGGATAAGACACGAATTTGTAGACGAACTTCTGGCCCATCACCTTCTTAATGATATTTTTGTCATAGTAATATCGAAGGGCTCGACTCAGCTTGTCGTAATTCATATTGGTTTTGTTTTTACGGAGTCCCCACATTCTGGCCACTTCTTCCGCATTTAGCAATTTAAACTCTCCCTCGTGTCCTGTCCAAACAATGAGATGACTCTGATTCGGATCATCCAGAAGATCAAGTAGGAACTGCCACAGGGTGATATTATTTGACTCTAATCCTGTGAGTAAAAGAGAGAAGAAACACATCAAAAGTCAAGAAGTAAAGTTAAACATTAGAAGGATATCTACGCAAGTAACAGATCGAAGGATAAAAGAGTATCAAAATAATCAAACACATCCTGTTTATGAAATATTACTCAAATGTTTTGACTGAAAATAGAGCTGCTGGCGTCGTAGAGTATCACTCGAAGTTAACCATAACAAAAGCCAAAGACATAAGAGTAAATGGTATGGAACAATCTCCGCACAGTTCCCCAAACTCGTAAGCTCTGCGACTCTACCTATGCACTTGAACATACCCCCCTCAGTTCTGCCGTCCATTTCGGTCCTTTGCCGCCAACTTTCAAACTTTTTCCCCTCCCACTTTATAAATCCCTTCTACCTCATCCTTTAATATTCCTTTCAAACTTGAAAACACAGCCTAAGGATGACATTTTGTATTTTACATGTGGCAAATACCCGAATACGTTGTTCAGATTTATGTAAGAATTTGAATATCCCATAGATGCTGAGAAGATGACTGCATTAATTTGCTACGTCTAAACCTAACCCCTTTGAAAGGCCCAGACGCCTACCGATCTAAGGAACGATGCGTTCGAAAGTGCACATTCTGACGTCAATCGCAATACTGACGAAAGCATTTTCGCTGCTGAGGGCTATCATTGTGTAACATTTCTGTGTGAAATGATTGTTTACGTAAGAGCATTTAAAGGATATAATCTAATGTTATATGTTCTAATGTTCATTTCAATTGACGTCATATGTAAATGAAGGGAAAGCAGTTTGGGGAAATCCCAAAGTGGGCGTGTGTATTAAATTTCTTCAGCAGCGTTCGTGAGCGTTTGGATGAGTTTATCTTTTGCGTAATATCATGAACATCGTGTTAACATTACGCAAACAATTCCAAGTTATTAAAACATGTTAATTTTCAAGTACGCAGTACTTATTACTTATTGTTTCTTCAAAAGAACAACACAGCTTCTATGGCAGGTATTTTTGGGTGGAAACAGAATTACGTGGTTGGTTGAATGCTATCGAATACTGTATGCAGGTGTACAATCATGGGTGATAGGGCTGGAAACTCCGCTGGCCTCAAGTTTGAAACGAAACTTATAACAAAAAACTGTCCCCCAATAAGTGATCACTGAAAACTGCTACGTTTGAGACACAAATTTCGCACTATTTTGCTTTCGGAGACATCGAAAAAACTATTTTTCAAAGGGCGAGGGGCCTTTAGTCTATAGGCTTCCTCAAGTTGCAAGCAAAGACTCCTCGAATGACCAAAAACCTCGCCACGCGCCTGTGTATATGCCTTAATCAAGATTTTACGTTTTGAAGGCCTCATATACAAAGGCTACACAAGAGGAGTGCATGGTAACTCACTACAATCTATATGCATACTGAAAGTGAAATACCGTCATTTTCTACGGACAATGGCACTTTCCATTCAGTCTCCGGATGAATCAGCCTTTGTCGTGAAAACAGACAAAGAAAGAAATACACATTTTGCACTGTACTGGCAATATACTGGCAGTGATTTACAACGTTACTTGTTACATTTAAAACTAACATCTCTATTAACAGCTACATAAGTTTGATGACTTGCAAATACAGTTATAGTTGACCACACAAGCATTATATCATATACAGACATACTAGATGGTCACCTTTAACATTTTACAGGCTCGTCATAAACAAACAGCCAACATACATGGTATCCCTCCCTGAACTAAATCCCATCTAGAAAAGTTTCACTTTGACACGCTTCAAGTACTGCAATCACAGTATTACCCCCTTCCCCCAGGCTGGATCAGACCTCACCCCGTACCCACTAAACTACACACACTCTGCAAAATATAACCAGTAAGAGAGTACAGTATAACCGCTTGTTTCTGTCCCCCGTCAGTTACAACTGAACATTTTCATAATGCTTCGTATACCTGCACGATATCACTGGAGGATGCCTAAAGAATGCCTACATTTTCCACTTGCCGGGTATATCGTTCCAATGTTTGACTGTGTGGGTCATCGAAGAATCCTAGCAATTTTCAAGCACTTAGTTGTTGAAGTGCAACAGCAGCAAGCTGCCTAGCCCGAACGTTACGATAATGTTTCATAGACTAAATTTCTTAAAAAACATGCACAATGACAGACACTTCCCTTTCCGCGCACGAGGAACCTCATGCAGGAAGCCTTGATAAAGTTGAACTGTCTTTAATTCCCAACACTATCCCTTCAAATCTATCCTCCTGAGGAGCGTACGTCAAAGCAAACCCACAACGATCATTGAGCGTCATTTCCCCGCAGAAAGGGTAGAGACTCTAACTAACGACATTAAGCAAAGCATGCAAATACCACACTACCATTTAATGCACCTTAAATGTTTAATTAGTTTGTACATATCAAAAGCATGGCATGATCGTGTACATTCGTAGACTGTATTTTTTCGTCACTAAGTCTGTGCGTCATCATGACGTGGATGCGGAAAAAAGAAAGTTAGGAGACGTCAGCAAAAGTACTAAAATCGTCAGCAAACACCATGAGAGACAAAGAATACCTCTGCAAGCAACACATCTGCATTTTAATCATTTAATTTGTGGATTACATAAATTTTCATCGCTTGCGACTTGCCGAGTGTAGACTGATATGGTAAGATAGGTTGGTGGTGGGGTTGGCCAGAAAAATACAAATAGGCCTAAAGGAATACTCAAGAGTTATTCCGGGCATTTGAGCCGATGTAAAGATTGATAAATGGGATAAATGGAGTGTTTGTTTTATCATTTAAAAAGGTTATTTTTTCCCGCACAGTGTTACTTAAACATGGCGAACAGATGCGTGAAGGCAACATGTTGTTTCGAGTTACTGGTGGTTTTCTTAGCAAGGTAACGATATATCATCACGTATGTGATGTATAAGTGTGAAGTTTTCTTATAGTGATATGCAAAAGATGGCTGCGCGCTCATTGTTTACCTCGGCATACAATGAATATGCATAACAGCTGATAGAAGGGAAAGGGTTCAATTGACCTTGTGCCCAGTCGGAAGTACTCATTTCCCAATTCGTCCATTGGTAGTCACGTGTCAAAAAAGATGTGGTAAACTATATATGAGAGGTTCGTTTTTGCGAAGGGTGAAGGGGTTAAAACAATTTCGCCTCATGTTGTCACCACAAGGCTCAGGCTTAGTCCCTCAAGTGGCGGCTAGCGGACCAATTGCAAACTCTATCAGTAAAATCGTAAGCAAAAAAATTCCGAGAAACCTGAAACGTTAATAAGGAATAATAATGAGGAATAAACGCAGGTTGGTGCTGTAATTGATCGAGCTACAAGAAACTTCGAAGAAGGTTACGAAGGGCATGTGTATAGTACCTCCTCTGATGTGGGTGTTCAAAGGGTCACTTTTGAAGTAGTCATCGTTGTGCGGGAACTCTGGTTTGTAAATGAACGTATTTAGAGCCATCAAGACCGTAGACGATTGGGTGAGCATAAAAACAAAGATGACGTGTCGATACAAGACATTTGTGTTAATGTCTTTTTTTCTTTTTGGCATGAATTTCAATAGTATGTTGCGCACTTCATGACCGCAATTTGGCATTGTGCCAATAATTTGTACCTTGTCATACTTAGTGACCGCCAATTTCTCAATAAAAACCGGTGTGAACCGGAGTCACGCGGAAGAATTAGCAGGAAAGGGGCGGTGTGAGACAACCGGCTGACTAATAAATACTTCCGCCATTACGACTGCTTTCACTGCTAGTTTAACCACGATGCATGATATGCGATGACAAGTATACCTGGCTCTTGTAAAAAATGTCTAGTTTAGATTTGAAAATTTGCTTGAAAGTCTAAGCTTTTCGTTCTTATTAGTTCAAATGTGTAGGAAAAGGCCGCCCATAATCCCTCCGAGATGAGATTTTATAATCTTTATGCATCCGACTATTTCTTGAAGCTGTTTGCATTCAATATAATTCCTGCTATATAGAGTTCCTAGGTTTAATCGAGGCCAGTTTAAAACCTTGAAGAGTGCACCATTTATCTCAACGTGGGGTATCTATTTTTAACTTGAGAATCGACCCACTCATTATGAATAATACATATGTGATTGAATCCTCCGTAAACCCGCACAAGCGAATACAAAACAATGCTGAATGTCACCTCGACAATCTAAACGTTAATGATTTTGATAATACAGAAACTCTCAATCAAACCTCCCTAGTTAAACCTACCTGAAAGACTAAACATTTAGATTATTTAGACATGTAGTCTTCTTAGAAAGCGTCGCAAGAGATGGGTTTGATGGTACAAAATGGCAGTCGGCGTATTTTTGTAATGATGTTTTTTGTTTTTTATTATCTTTCTTCTTTACTTCTTTACAATTTTTGTATGTTTTAAATTGCTGAAAGATCTGAAACACGTGTGCGCAGTTGCATGTAAATTATGCAAGCTAGTGACGCAGTTTCGTTACATAATGAATGACCGCTGTTGAGAGACCTGCTAGGCGATCGTGCCGCCATTTCAATTTGGTGAGGTCATTCTTTACTTCTAGGAAGTTTGTGATCATACAAAGCGCGTAGGGTCTAGCTGTAGTAAACAGAAAATCACAATGAGCATGCATGTGCGACCTTTTCCAGCAGGTCAATTTACAACAGGATTGTAATTGACTGGAAACATAGTTCCCACAAAAAACTTCTGCAAACGTTTTATCAAATTGCAGTTTTTAACACTCGAGTCTCCGTCCCTTTCTGGACCACGTCTTGAAACGAGTCTAGAAATATGCACAAGGGACACTATTATGCAAAACTGCAATTTATCTGAAGTAGGACGCTTTATTTATCACGACTTACATTGACAGACAATACATGCAAAACTTCTTGCAGCACACGATACGGTTTTCCACAAGGAAACATGTAATTCACAGTTGCTGTGGATTACCAAGCAGGTGCAATACAGTCAAGCTGATGGTTTAAAATACACCTCTGCGTTTTGCCGAAAATCCCTTTACATTTTTACTACAACAGTGTTTGAAGGGGGCAGGCTTCTCAATTAAGTCCCTTTACATTTTTACTACAACAGTGTTTGAAGGGGGTGGGCTTCTCGATCGGATTTTGGCATGGAAGAGGTATCGCACATATACTGCAGAGACCAAGCATGTCATTGTACACACTGTACAAAAATCAAGTACTTGAGACAGGGTTCTACCGCAGCAGATGAGTGCACTGATATATGACCAGCAAAAATTGCATACGTAGAAACTTATGTGATTCTATCCAAACAGGTGCCAGTGAATTTCTAATTTTCAGTTTAAATTAAACCATCTGGTTGCTTCGCACACTAATCAATGACTGAATGAGTAAATAAGACATGTTGCATACCCCTGTATTGCGGTTGTCTATTCTATAGAATCTCAACGGCGCACGACACATATTTTACCAGAATAGCGGCTATTGAGTGGACTCCATTTATTAATATCCCATAGGCTTTCTCATGATAAATTTATGGGAGTATTCATCAGAGGTTGACAGACTGACAGAGAATATAAGTTTTTGTCTAGCACCTTCTTTTTACCTTTCGGAACGGATTGTTTACCAGGATATTCAAAAACTGGAGAGCCTTTCAGGTTAGAAGTAACGTTAATTTTGTGCGAATTACCTGATTACTGTTGAATGAAAATAAAATCCACACAGATGAAAGACTACACAACCTTTACTGTATTGTAAGCATTCACGACGAAAGACCATGATCACAGATCATTGTTGTTAAATTTAAGTCAATGTACAAACTTGGTGTAGAATTTATGTTGTAAAAAGTGTGTAAAAAACAAACTATGATTGCCGCTTCACGAGTCGCTTTCAGAGCGAATTCGCTTCATTTTGGAATAAGCCTCTCAACGAGATGTTTTGGGGGAATATTCTACACGTCAGAGGCCAGAAATGACTTGTCCATGATACCCTAATACTTACCTTCCCCCACTTGGTTAAAACGAACGCGCATTCGTCGCTGGCAGCTGCGACCAAAATTGTCAAATCTTATCAAATTATGTTCCCACTCATGTTCCGACATCTCAGATATACCTACGGGAAACGAGGTGAAAATATCCACTGATCGGATGCAAAAATTTTACCTATCAAATTCTAACCCCTTTGAGGGTTTCTTCATCTGGAAACCCAAGAATGAAATGACCAAAAGACCTATGATGTAGGTTCAATCAGAGTACACTCATAATACAAAATTTTGCATTATAATAGGTAAAAGTCTCCTCATGCGACTGTTTCAACAAATCAAAAGTGACTTGAAAATGATATACGTACGTTTCGCGTTGAGTGGAATGTGATTTTGAAGATGTCTCGATGGTATAGTTTCATTCATGTTCTGATCAGGCTTTTCTGTAAGAAAGAATAAAAGTTTAACAGTCAGTCTCGTATTCAATAAGGTACTAGGTTGTCTACCTGTTCAACGCCATGAAACATTCGATGATTCACTCAGACTTTTGCAAAAACTTCCCAAACGTGACGAAATTACTGCAATTGGTACAGCATCACATCTAGACCCGTTAAAAGAGGAAACAAAACAACCTTCAAAAAGCTTAATTCTTACTACAAAGGTAGCAATCAAATTGTGTAACACTTGACGCCAGCTGTCATTACTTGCAAACCCACGCTGCAATAAGCCTAAACAGTAGCAAGTAACCTTGTGTATATTTTTTTAAAGTCACCCCAACAATTTCAGCATTTCGTTGAATGCAAGTAAATTGGGCTTGAAGTAGGAACCTGATGTTGTGTGAGAATAGAATACAATAGTTAAAATATTTTTCCAGGCAGTTTTATAAATAGCTTACTATTTCAAAAGAAGACACTATTCATTTGCCGTTGCATACTCGCGGTTCTACCTCTTTCATGAAAAACGTAAAATATACCCTGGATATAAGTTCCATAATGTACGGGGTAGCACCCACACATAAAAACAAAAAGCTCCTTTCAAGGTTTAATGAATCTATATTCACAAAGTTTGGTAGCCCCGCAGTCCTTCCAATGATCCCGGACATATAATCTCCTGTTTTGTTCTTCAGGCATGCGCAAAACCCTTCCTTATTTTTGTACAAATATGCTACGAGAATTTTGAAGATACCTGCAGCTCAAACTTCTATACGACAAATTGCCAATTCTCCAGTAAATGAAGGATGTACCTATTATACTAAGACTACTCCTTCGAGACACACCGACTGCTTGATGGTTTTCCAATTTATGTCCACCATAAGATACCGTAGCAGGTCATGTGTCTTTTTCCCGGTCCCAGAATATCAGGAAATATCAATCATACAACGGTATGCAAATGAGTGTTCATCAAACGTCATAGCCACAACTCATATGGCGGAAATTCACATGAAGGTTTTCAAAAATATACTTCCTTTTTCCTCCCAACATTGAGGGTAGTTACAGCACTTAATATGTCTTATCATTAAAATACGTTTACACAAAGTGGCATTTTGATTGAAATGCCTAACCCATAAACTGCATTGCCTATATACCTAAGTCCACGAATGCCTGTGTTATTATATTTATACAGGCTACTTATTTGAACCAATTCTTTTGTCGGGGGCTGACTACATTCTAAGGGTACTTGTCACATGGAACGACAATCTTCCCGGTAACGACAAATATGAACTTGTACGCGCGTGAGAATATGCATAGACGAATCCGATTAGAGCTTGTTTTAGTGACTGTAGGGAGCCATTAGTGGGGTCCATCAGCCTTTAATAGTCTTCATTTATTGTCTACGTGAATTTCAAATCCTCATATTGAGTGAAGTTGAGAAAATCAAGATACACTTTAGTGTACAACCATCCATGGAACAGGTAAGGAAGAATTTCAAAATTAAAGGTGATGAACCGCAGCAATGGCGGACTAAAATCAGACCATCAGACCATCTGTCTGGATTCGTCTATGAATTTTATAGAAGATAAATTGTCAACCCGCTGGTCATGTGCAATCTTCATCTAAATTGGACTGACGTCTTCTTCTTCAGGGTAAAACATTATGTTGCGGTCACACCGGGCCCATCAGGCCACTCCGGGTGTACCTTCCCTTACAAAAAACACTTTGCATCGTGCTGAAACAAATTCGAGCAACCACAACAAAAAAGGGCCCGGAGGTCCAGAATGTCGTCACCAGTTGGGGGTATCCTGGGACAATAAACCGATCGGTTACTGCAGCCGTATTTCCCGACTTTGTCCAAGCCTTAACATCGCTTCCCTTCGGTGTCACTGTCTACGAAATCATAATTATGCAACTTTTAAATAGCAAAAGCAAACATGAAAAGAGGAACATAAAGAATTAAATTTAAAAAATGAAGTAGTTCATGCGTATCAACAATTTAAGTATGAATAAGGTTACCAGGATGTAGGCCTTTCTCATGTTATTTTATTACGCGGTCATCAGTTCGATATTTTATATGCTAGCACACGCCCAAGATATCCACAAACTTGGTATTGTAGTACCCAAAGTCATTGAATTACTTAATTACCCCTACAGGTTTACTTAAGCCAGGGATACGAAAGGGTTGGTGATATGCAAGCAGGCTCGCAGCTATAAGGAGGGGTGGGACGCATCCTCCACTGTAGAATGTTGGCAACTACGGAGTTTCAAGTTGTGATTATCTTTATACATTTTAAACATTTTCTCCCCTATGCCCCCCCCCCCCCAAAAAAAAAAGAAAAAGTATCTTCGCCACTTGAAGCCAAACCCAGCGCCCTCAAAACCCTGTCTAGCTGTGGACTTGTATATTGAACAGTGCAACCAACCATCGTCTCTGAAACAAAATGTCTCCATGTTATTTTCAAAGCCCTGGAGCCAATTCCATAATTTGTGTAACAATTTTCTCCTTCAACACGCGTATACTACATCTAGAAATAAGCTTTCCCTTGTCGAAGTTTACTCATTCCACTCAGTAGATGAACGCATGTAGAAATAAAATTTTGTAAGTTAGGAAGGCTTGGCCTGCGTAGCTGGCCTCGTTAGCTTTCGCCATCCGGGCTACAGGTTGATTGCAACATAGAGGTACTTACACAATTACAAAGAACTTAATTAACGAAAACCTCGTCTGATTTGCGTGGTATCCTTTCGCGTCATATGCAAGTAACTTTGTTTGCATTTCACGTGGACGATATATTTTGGGATACGATGAACCGGATCTAATAATCTGTCATAATAGTTGCACATGAAACTTTGGGCCTGAAGGGAAGTGTGCTGTGGGCCTTTAAAGAAAGAGACATGAATGTGTCGAGGGTATAGCGCATCAGCTTATATAATTTCACTTAAACACTATGTAAGCCGCGGCAATAGTGCGCGGGAAATCGAAAATTGTCAATCATGTATACAGATAAAGTGAAAGTCCATGAGGTCAAAACAGTGAATCATTGCAAGTTAACGACGAACTGTTTGAGTAGCAACTTATGCTGGAGTATTTAGTTTCTTACACTTCTGCATTCACTTAAAACATATTTTACTTCCTCGTGTTAGATTTCAAAAGCGTTAAGCGTCATGAAAGTTCTTTTCTTGGCTACTTTTCTTTCCGGTTTGCCTAATCTTTTCCTACAACTGACAATACAGATTTTCTTCCACATTTTTATGAAACTATGGACCGTTAATTTGATTTCTTTCCAACAATATGATGTAAATAAAGTCAACTCTTACACGATATTCCCAGGTAAACGATCAAGGGCGTGATATCCTATCATATCGCTTCCGTAATCAAAGGTTACACCTAAAAGTGAACCCGGAACCAGGAACTCATCTGTAAAAACGCAACTGACACTTTTGATCGTGAGAAGGAAGTAAACGTATAGTGTGTGGTCTCAACGGGCTGTGGAAATGATGTTCGGTTTTACTATATTCGTTATGGTAAATGAAAGTTAAAAACAACGTTTACAATAGCTACACATAGCTGTTGTATTAGTGTATGGTTTGGCTTTGAACAAAGGAAAGACGCGTATACAGTACACCATAATATATAAGATTTTGCAGAAGAGTAAATCGGGGTTGTAGCCACAAAGGCTGAGTTTCATTGTCCGTTCCCTTTCCACCACCCGATCCCCAATACACACTCACTACTCCAAAAAAGTCGACCGTCACTATATGACGGATCCATCCATGGAATTGGTTGGTATCTATGCAGGATCTCTGACACTTGAACCTGAAAGAACTAGATGCGGACGAAAAGTAGATCCATTCTGCATCACATCTGCCAAGTGGACGGCCTATACTCCTTTCTACTCCTTATCACGTGGCTTTGGCTTTATCATCAGATGTAAAGTAATGGGGGCTTCCAACAAGTTACATCCATCGTTATAAGCTGCGGTAGTAAAGTTTTGCACTGTAGTGCTGCACTGCGCTGCTGAAATTTCCCCCAAAGAACCAGGAAGTTGCCATTCTCTAAAAACACAGACATTCGATCCCTAAACTAGTTTTTAAAAGGGGAAATTTTTATTGGGAACTGCCCTTTGATTGACGTGAAATTCAAAAGACGCAGCGTAGTTCGTATTACATTGTAAGCACAGCGAGTGTTCTGATGATTGCCAATTAGCTGATAAGGGCCTAACCTTGTATGCCCACCAGGATATGCGCATAAACAATATATTCTGTGTCTGCACAAAGAAAAGTTTTAGGCGTTGTGAGGCTTCATAAAAATAGGCTGACAAATATGAATTGTCTGGAGTTAGAGATTTTGCTCTTTAAACTTACTCCCTCTGAAAACAACGCAGCGACAGTTTGTAATACATTCGATGATAGTATTTTGCTACGAAGGACGTGACTTGCAATATATTTAGCTGTTTTTGTGTGAGTACTTACATAGTCTATTATGTAAAGAGGGAAGATTCCCGAGCGGAATAAAAAATTGAAATCTGTTTCGGATGAAAGGCAACTCAAACATCGTTTATACTTTAGTAAGTACTTGCCGCCTGCGTCACTGATACCGAGCACATAGAAAACTCTTTTTTAAGTGCGGGAATAGACAGACAGACATGCAGTCACACATGTGCAAATTAGAGTAAGAACATTAAAAGTAAGACTCGCAAATTACACAGGTGGAAAGAAGCGGCATATGTACTTAGATGATCACGGTAATACGATATGGGGAAACGTTCGTTTGCAACCTGCAACCTCAATAAACTGGCACTGGTATCGGGTCTGTACACCACGCTTTCTCGACAAAATAACAGCATGACATGGAATGCACAACAGTAGGAACCTCTGTCACTTTTTTCAAAATCTCTTACATGAAATTTTTCCTAATATAAACTCCTTCCAGGCTAAAAGTCAAAATGTTACAGTTCTTAAACCAACGTCCGTTCTAATGATTCATATATTTTACAGTGTGCATGCGTAACATTTTTAAGATCACCCAAGTAATGCATAGATCGTAGTCTTGGTTGGCAGTGTAGTCAATGTTATTAAGTCTGAGCTCAAAACAAAACGACATTTGTAAAAATAAAGGATTGCCCACACAGTATCAAGATGACGAAACCTCGCGACATGACAAATTTCCCGGATGATTCTATACTTGATTTCCATAAGACTATATGATAGAAACAGGTTCCAGGAATTCCCGAATGTAGTGATGTCTATCAGTTACCTTTTCTTCACGTGTAATGATTTCACAATGGCTGGGTACTTTTCCCAGGGTCTGATGCATATCTGCGATCGGTCACGTGGACACGTAGCGTCCTCTACTCTCTGGAGCAGGTGCGAGCATTGATAAAAACGTAAATGCAAAAGCAAACTTCCGACAACACAAATGAGCCTACCTATGCCATAGAAAGGTGGGCTTATTATGGGATTGAGTAGTATTTGGATGTCAGCTAAATGGCATTGTGGTATTTACTGAAATTTGCAGCGGAAATATATGCCACGTTCTATAATGTCATTTTAAACACGTCATATGTAACTCGCTACGATTTTTTCCAATGGTAGTGGCGTTCCCAGTACTGGCAATGTTCTTAGCTATGACGTCACTCTATATATACATATTTGGTCATTCCGTGCTGACCTGGGATGCTTGCGGTCCCAAAGTCACTGCATTGAATGCCTCTTCTTCCCTAAATCAGTTGAATAAACTTTAACGAAACTAAAAAATAACTACCAGCAGCTACGATATTAAACCTAATGCAGCCCATCAGGCTAGACGTTTTGGCACATCATGTCTTTTATTTAACATACTGCGCAGTTTTGTCAACATCGAAGAATATTTCAACTATGTGCTTACCTGTTTACACTCGTCAATGTCGAACGCTCTGGCAATGTCAACACAATTTCTCGGGGTCAGGGTTTTAGCGATTGGATGACAGGAGACGCAGTCAAAAATATGCCTCGTGAATATTCATGAAAAAAACTTACACAATTATGTCTTTAGTGTAAAGCATCGATTATATTACAGAAGACTATGAAATTAGTTTTACGGATCAGCTTCTCTTTTGCCTCCCATCAACTGGTGATTTCCAGTTGAGGCTCACTGGCTTGTTTTGCCTGTAGGACTATGAAAGATTTACGGTAGCGTTTGCTAATAACGACAGTTCCAGCTTTCCATGCTTTTCAAGGTAGATTGCTTAAGTAGTGAAAAACGGTAATGTATACTGGACATTCCTTTGGCAAACCGTACCAAACAGGGGAAAGCAGGACTTTCCCTGGGAATCTTTTGGCCTCCCTTCAATGTCTCCCCTGAAAAGTTTCAAGTCGCCACTATAAGACATTCTTACACAATTGCCCGCCGAATTTCCACCCCACGGCAACCCTCCCACCGAGGCCATTTCTACCCCTTCGGAACCCTGTTTTATTACGGGCCTGAACCTTAAATCTTGAACTGTAGCTAGGACTAGAGCAACTCTCTGCTTGTACTGGCTAACGTCTGTCCTATTTGTTCGAGGTAATCTACTCATGGATTCCAGCTGCTCCAAACTGGTATGGTGCAATCATCATCTCTCCAATCTGGAACAAAATTCTCAAATATAAATAGACGATGGCTCAGCACTGAATTGGCTTAAGTACTCAGAGCTTTGGTATTATCCATTTTAGGCCCCGAATATTCCAACTAAACCTGATTTTCATCCATTTCTTTTCAGTATTATGATGGTATCAAATCCTTTGAATGCCGCCATGCCAGATTGATTGTTAACGTTTTGTAATCGTTCGATTCCAAAGAGTAGAGTAAATCAAGCTACTACAACAGGGGTTTCCCCTCTTTCGTACTTATCAGTCTCGCTCACGTGAATTAGGCATTCCGTCACTTCAAGCATGGAATTACTAGCGTGTGTATTGTTTTATAATTTCAGGCCAGACTTCCGCCTTCGCTAACTAAGATTCTGGGACCATACTGCTAGTACAATCCAAAGGTAACTCCAAAATGGGGAACTACGGTACTCTCCATTCCGACGTCTGTATATTCCAAAGATTCCACCACTAAGGTCAGTTTAAGGGGAATGATATGATTATATGGTTAGCTTAGGATGACGCTTCTACTGTCCAGGTATGTCTGAACGAAAAGCATTCCACACGAGGGCTACCCCCCCACCATACACACACAAAGATTGATTAACTTCTTTCCTTAGAAACAACATATCGGTGCTTGGAATCTGACAAGCATGCATTTAAAAAAGAATTGGCCTTCCAGCGGTATACTTGCGTGGGCATATCTTTCTGGGTTTGGTCAAGGAGCTGCAACTCCATGGTTAGATAGGCTTTAGGTAAGCGGGACTGTAAGTTGTAACATGTATAGTCTGTCCTCCTAGGGATATTGCCGCATTTTTCGACAATGCAGGGAAATTGCATTTTCCGGCTCTTACGACTACAACTTACCCTCGCCCGTGACTCATACATTAGTAGTATGGAGGGTGCAACAGTACGACCAGAAGTGTACATACGTACTATGCATATTCGTTGGTAGTCATTCCTACACGCCGACACAACCCTACAATACAGTCCCAGGGACCATTTTGAAATGTTCACCCATGTCTATAGAATGATGGGTAAAGTATCAAAGTGCCCAAAAATTCAATCCTTCCCTTCTTCACTTTTCACACCCATTCTCTTAACCCAACACGGAAATTTTTATTTATCTTTTTTTTATGTATTTATTTATTTATTATTTTTTTTTTGCAGCTCAAGTTTTCTGCAGACAGAAACACGTGTTACTTTCTCATTTCTGTAAACGGCAACAACGCCCGGGGTAGACGACTACGAGCAAGGGCCCACACGGCCTTGACTTTCGCACGATTCGCGCACCTAAATATTCGCTTCTACATATGCACACTTTTTGTTCTTTAAAGATGTCTCAAACGGTTTCAAGTTGTTCGTATGAACAAAACTTTACAACAAATCAAAAACAAATTTCGGTGAACTTTGCTTGCAACTACCACCACTAACTCCCCATGCTTCAGTTGCACCAACACAGAGGAAATGGAAGAGCGTACTACTGTACCATATCCCCTTTCCAAGTTCCCAGTATATTTCCTCACACAGGGGTTTAAGGCATATACCCTTGCAAGATGAAGTGTTTTCCACCGAGTCATGGTATATTTTATTCTGCTGTTTTAATCATGTTTATCACGTGTGGTTATCAGTATCAGGATTTTCGAAAATCTTTCGCACAGTGGCAAACTTTTGGCACGATTTCGACCATTTTTACAGTATATACTTGACATTAAAATTTAAATCGACCTTAATTCGTGGAATATTATTCTGTAAAATACGTTTCCCAAATCATATTATCATTTTCACAGCAACCATAAAAATATAGCTTCACGCTGTAAAAAATTAGATTTATACAGAACAACAAAATAAAGAGATAAATAAGGATTACAGGAAAGTTCTGGAAACTTATCACCAGATCTTTTCTGTGATTTTTATGTTTCTTTTTATTGTTTGTTCTGTTAATTTACAGCTATTTTGAGCCATTTTTAAAATGCAGCTTTTTTTTTTTTTGAAGAAATCGCAAATTTGAACAATTTCGCACCATTTTGCAATGAGACTCCGTGTTCATAAGGATACGAGAAAAATTTGGCCAGATGCCCCCTTCAGTTTCAAAATCAAATTGGCAATCCTGGCTACGAGACTCAGGCCGATTCATTCTACCCCAGCCAGTGGTTGAAATCGGTGCTGCATCACGCCAAATGTTACCCTACACCAAACCTTAGCCGACCCTAACTGACGTTAATGATTAGTCTAAACCTTCACTCGGTTCCACATCCAACAGGAATCCTCATCCTACCCGGATAGGGTTTTTGGTCACACGGATCTGAACGGTTAACAATGCGGCTGCAGCAAGATAAAAGGATAAGAGCACTCTCTCGAAACTTTGAAGCAACACCTTAATCCCACAATTTTTTTTACCTATTTCTGTTCAAAGTATCTTTCATAATTTGTTAGGACTTCCAAATTGCATATCAGGGTGAATCTTCATAACAAAAAAATCAAATACGAGGAGAAGAAATATATTGTTACATAACTATCAAGAGCCAATCATGAGACAGGACAGTCTTCTCCTTTAATTCAAGATAGGGTGTGACTGCACGTCCCCTTTAAGGGAACCTTGATCTACATGTCTGCACATACTACACATAACAAATGCTGAAAGCAAGTTAATGGAATACAATAGACGATACAGTATGAGATACCTACAAATGCTCGTAAAGTTAAAAACACAACAAACCTGTTTTAAACTCCGGACCTGACCAACTGCCATTCTGATTGTGCTGATGTGCTACTGGGGGCGCTGGTGTTGACCCATCCATTACGTGTTCCCCTGTTGTAACAACTGCTAATCAACTGGTTAACCTTGCTACAAGGATGCTTCCTTCGCGCTGTAAGCCGTCGACAATCTCGAAGAAGTAATCCCTATACGTTATCTGTTGAAGTAAATAGTACAGCTCGATTATCCGTTTCAATAACTTTTAAGGCCGTTTCAAAATGCAAAATGGCACCAGAAACGCGTATTTTTTCAGAGAACATACGACATTTTACCGTATTGAACAGCCACAAAACACAACACAGCGAAACTCGTTCACTCGCTAAATGATATATCCGTGTATTTACTTCTGCAAAGCAAGCTTCTGTGAACAAACTATTCGGGTCAGGTTTACCATAACGCAATATCATGCGGTACTTTTTAACTTCCGGGAAACGGCCTTATGGTTTAAAGCAGACACATCCGGCTGTATAAAGTTCAGGCTTTGACAAGAGTTACACACGCGTTAAACTGTTGTTGTGTGCCATAGGCTATAGTGAAAAAATTCTAAAAGAAAGCTCGTGTTGGTAAACTTTGCTTCAGCTCAAAGTCTTCACAAACACCAATCGTTTTTACATATAGAACAGATTATCGGAATTAAAACCTGAAGAAAAAGATCCTGCAATAAGGACAGATTTATCTTAACTTCTTAGATATCATGCTGTGAGGGCAGTATTGTCGTGCTTGAGGAAAAGGATCATTGCTTCTATCTTTTTCCAACAATGCACGTTCAAGTACCTGATGACGTAATTTTCCATATATATATATTTTACTTTTTCTAAATAGGCAAAACAAATGGAAAGGTTTTGTTGAACTTGAATAAGGTTGAAGGTTAAACTGGTATGTGCAGTCCTGGAATTTACAGCGAAATAAGTAACAATAACAACCTTTTTACCAGGTATGTTAACAAGTGTTGGGAGTGAGGACATGTGTAGAATGGCAATAGCATTTTTCGAATTCGTTTTCAAAATCTTTTCACATGGGTTATTTTTCTGTCCTCCCTTAAATTTGCTACAAAAAGGAGTGTATTAGAGCATGGAGGTACTAGAGATTGTTGACGTAGCCATAGATGTGGCTCATACCATTGGAATGTGCAAGCTCTGCAGCCATAACAATCTCGTCATGTCTGGGTGATTTGGTCTCATTCAGTTGGGTGAACTCCATTTGAAAGTATGTGCATGTTTTACGTCCTTTGCAGACACTAAACCTTCCATTGCCAATTTCACCACATTAGCAGCGTAAACATATGGTGCATGCCGGTATTTCGCTTAATCTACATCCTGGTTGCTGAAGCCTGGTATGCATACGCAAAACGTTACCAAGTTTAAGTCAACCCAAGGTCGCAGAAGCCGAAAAGCGCGTGCGCATAATGCGCACATACACACTTTAACACATAATACCATCTGAGCGCTTCAATATTTACATTTTAGCAATGTTTAGGCTTAGCAGACAACATAATGACTTACGGAATATCGTAGGCTCAAGGCTTATGCATGGATTTGTGTGGTCTAGATGACCGGTCGTGAAGTGTCATGTTGTAAGGCTGGTTGCTGAAGCCTGGGCACGAAATTAGCAAAATACAACTGCTCTGCCAAGTAAAGTACGGTAAAACTGTCGGCCTCTTAAACAAGTACGCTATACGTCATGGGTCGCAAATGACCGAGAAGCACCCTCTTTTGAACCTGTATAAGGTGTTCACGGTTGTCTTTAAACCTGATATGTATATGACTTGCAAGAGGAGAAAAACGCCCTCTAATAAAAGAAACTTCCACCAACAAACATTGGATTTGTGCAAGGTCGGATATGCGGGTTTGTTTTATGTAACTGACGCCAAGTGACGTCAAAGCATAAGGTATTTGGTTGAGAGAACGAGGAATATGAAGTTTGATTTTTCAAAGGCCCTCAGTGATCCTATAGGCGAATCCGAGCAGCTAGGCATGTAAAGCCATTAGTAGGGTCCATCATCCTGAAATCGTCTAAATTTTATGGTCTCCATGCAATTATAAGCTCTCATATTGTGTGAAATTGAGTGAAATTGGAATGGAGAGGAATTTTAGTACACAAGTATCAATGATACGGGTAAGCAAAGAATTTGAAAGATAAATGCTGATGGACTCCAGTTATGACTGATAAAATCAGACCATTGCTTGACTGTTCGCAGTTCGTCTATATGGTGAAGATACTGTTGGCATAATATTTCTCTGCGATACAGATATATCTTTTTGCACAACACCGTATCTTTGTGAATATTGCATACTTCGTTCGATTCAGTTTCCCTTCTTTGCAGAGTGACGTAATTTCGATCCCAATGAAATTCAGAACGTGCGAGTAAGGTAGCGTGTATTTACATTCAGAATTAGTCCTCGTCCTTGTTTGAGTTATAAAACAACAAGGAAGGAGAACGCTGACTGCTCACTATTGCTTCATCAAAGAGGAAGAATGGATGACGTCATCATCTCGTTTTTGACATGAAAACGTTGCGCATATGAATACATGGTTTGAGACGGTCACCAAAAACAAAACTTAACAAAATATGTTTGTTTGCACGACATGTTCTGAGACACATAACATATCAGGTAAACATTCTGAATAGAGAAGCTAGTCTTACATCTTCTTGTGAAAACCTGCTTGAACAATTTCTCCCTACGAACCAGTTTTTCCCCATAATGACCCCCCCCCCCCCCCTTGTCCAACTGCTCTTCCCACAGTTCGTAAGTTAATTAGATGAGGGCTCAGTTTCTGAGAAATTGGTTTAAGTCGGACCGGCCATAGTTTCTTTATCCTACTTGTTGTCTGGCTTGTTTTCCCAACTCCATTGCTGCCTCCGTACAATTTCTACTTCAAAGAATACGCACATATTTGAAATTGCCGCCCAGATTTTAAGTTGAGAAAGAATAAGAGGCCTATACAGGCATGCAAACACAAAAAAGTAAAGTCAGGTGAGATGTAACGGCTCAGGTTCTTACAAAAATGGTAAAATTCACGCGCAAGTCGCAAACTGTATGTGCAGTATGGCGCTATACTTCAATCGCAATTTTTGTCTACAGACGAATCCGGACAGCAAGTGATGGTCTGGTTTCAGTCGGCCATAACTGGGGTCCATCACCTTTTAATCTTTCGATTCCTTGCTTACCTCTATCATGGATTGTTGTACTCTACATTGTATCTTAATTCCTCCAATTTCACTGAATATGAGGGTTTGAAACTCATATAGAGGATATATAAAGGTGATTCAAGACTGATGGACCCCACTAATGGCTGCGCACAGTCAATAAAACAAACGCTAAATCGGATTCGCCTACAGACAAATCCGGTCAGCATTTGTGTTTATTGACTGAAGGCAGCCATTAAACTGTTAAAGGAGTCCATTTTATCGTAGCCTGAAATCGTCTACGTTTATTGTTTACATGAATTTCTAACCCTCGTAGCCTATTCAATGAAATCGAAGGAACCAAGATACGTTATAGTGTAAAACCATCAAGTAAGCAAGGAAATCGAAAGGTTAAAGGTGATAGAACCCAGCTATGGCTGATTAAAAGTAGACCATCACCTGACTGTTAGGATTAGTCTATTTGCTCTTCAAAATAAACTCAAGGACTTGGTTTTTGTAGTAGTATTTTTAAGATTTCTGCTACACTTTCTTGGTTCTCATGCTGTTATATTTTCTTAGAGAGGGGAGAGTTCGCTTAAAATTTTAGGGCAATTTCTACTTATAGGCTACACAGTATAACTGTATGATGCAAAATTACCTAACGGTATGGTACAGTATCACCAGGAAATGAATAATCTTCCTCCAATAGACTAGTTCAAAGTTTTATATCTGCGCATGCGTTAGGGACTTTCTGTTCATGTCAACTGGTAACAAATCAAATGAACGCTGTGCCAGCCGAGCAAACCATACAGTTTAGCGAGTACCGGTGTTTACTGTACATCCCACCATTAGCTGGGCACCCACGTGTTACCTTTAGACTAATATTGCTCAATACTTCTCCTTGAAGAAACTTCGAACTTGGTCTACTGTCGGTGTACTGTTTTCTTCCATATATGTCTTATATGTCAGTCTAACAAGTTCTACAAACTTAAACCAAATCAGATAACACAAAAGGATACCATCTATCTTCACCAGGTTAACCAATAAAAGACATCTATTTTAGTGATCGCATACTTGAAGCTCTACTGGTGACACCTTCGTGACAGGTGTCGAAATATGTATACACCTTGTGGAAAGACAGTAGAGTTACTTTATCGTGCAATTAACATGTGAAATTGTGGGTGTGTAATCAACGTCAGTTAAGCAGGCAATATAAGTCGCGCCTTCAATGAGATATTAAAGGCACAGAGACGAAATAATCACAAAATTTCAGTTATAAGCCTTCCTAAGTCCATACATACACAATGTGTAAGGAGACACGAGTTCGAGCAAAACTCAACGAACTCCTTATCGGTCGAGGTACCAAACTGACAACGTCACAGAGCTGGGGAGATTCGATTGAATAGAGAAAAAGATCGAATGAGCCGGCTGTGATAACACTTCACTATTACAACCAGTCACATAGGAGCTAAAAATGATATTTTTTATGTTTTTGTAAGAATAGGAAGTTACCCCAAATGTGATTTGAAGGAACTAGAAAGTGGTTTACCACTCGGCTCATTAATTTTCATATGTGAAAGAGGAATTACATCTTCACAATTTGGTGAAACTTCCATTCAAATCGGAAAATTATTTCTCGAGATATCAGTTTATATAGTTATATGCTTTACTAGATTCAAGCACCCAAAGTGATCTTTAGGGCAACTGAGGTTATACCACTTCGTCACACTGACAAGGAATGGTTTGTTTCCGTGTGTTTTTTCAGACTGTTTTGTTGACCTTGAAGTTAAATGGGGATAGGACCTCCCTGTGGGGAATGCAAAGTTTTTACAGTTCTCATGCCACTAACATTCTGCAATCACATTCAGATATAAACATGTGACTGTTGCACAACAACAAAGACTGTCGATTAATTGGGGATTTAATGTCATATGTTTGCTTCAAGTTCACTTTTTGATGAAAATATGACAACTTCACCTGCTCACACCTTGAGAACCACACATGGGATTTCAATGCAAATTTCATGTTTAGAACCAGAAAGCCAAAAGGATTAGTGATTCCTTGCCATCAAATACCTTACCTTTTTTCAAATTGACATTTTAGGTGCTTTCGCAATTTTACCGCTGGTGACCTCAAAAACAATAGGCTTCTTTCTCTCATCATATACCAAACATGAACAGTATCACTCCTATCTGAAGATATCGTGTTTACAAGTCATTTTCGGTGTTTTCGCAATTTTACCGCTGGTGACCTCAAATGACCTTTGACCTCTACCTAAAACAATACCGTTCTTACTCTCTACATGAAAAATCTATAAACCAAATATGAAAAGTGTTGGACGTCACACACACACACATACACACACACACACATGACATCACCATCGCATAGATTCCTTGCCTGCCTATGGCAAGGAATCAATAATAACCGTACGTAAACAAACTCGATTTGACTTTTAACTTGGCAGTTTAGCTTTAATATTTGGAAAAATCCGTTGTAATTACGCCAATATCTTTTACCGTTCACGACAAATACCCCATCAAAGTCGGTCTGTTTCTACAGGAACATGTTGCATAGATGCAAAAATAACGACGTGGAGTGCCGTAGTGTTGACATTTATTTTGTTAACCCCTATCTCTCAATGCGTAATGAGAACTGTTAGCACAGTATGCTGTGTGATATGAGCTAAAGTACTCCGCATTTTTCTAATTTGCTGTCAGTCAAAGAGTTGTGCCAATTGAGAGAACTTCTGTAGTCTAGACTAAGTACAAAAATTGCAGTTGCGGCTGAGAATTGACTACATTTCAACTTCCAAAATAAAACCTCACGCCTTACTGTTGTTTGCGTTTATTTAATGGTGATCTCCAAATATATTGATGCTTCATTTTATTGATTCATTACTTGAACAGAAGGGAGGTCTGGTATCAGTCATTGTGTTCAAAATGCAAAATAATCGTGATCTCTGATAAGCCGTTTGTATTGGTACTGCCCTATTGTTAGCCTGCATTGCGCCTCTGTGGCTGCAGCTCCCTTTGCTGTAGGCTGTGTTGATTTTTTTTCGTAGCGATGGGCTGGACGAAAAAATTCGTCCGCCCGGCGGGCTACCTTATTGTACACAATGTTGTGTGAATGAATAGAATAAACTGTCAGAGCTCTTTACACTTAAAGTTTTTTAAAACTTTTCCGTAGACATCAATCTGTTTGACAGTCGATTCGTGCACTAGCAAAAAATCAAATCCGGGAGAAAATTCCACAAAACAGCTAAACCACGCGGAGACGTGGACTTCAAATGAACTATCTCGCAAAGCCACCTGTTCAACGAACAGGGGTCACATACGTAATGTACCTATGATTGCATGACGCGCTTCCTTAACAACCGAGAACTTGAGGTCATTACGAGGTATTGAAAGAATTACTCAGAAACGACTAGCATTACATTTTACGAAAAAGAACGAAAGATGACACCAAATTGTTAGAATTTACTTGTACAGTGCCTCAGTACAACATGTGATTCGGACGACTTTCCTTAACTTATCACAGACCTGGTCCTTCTCAGAACAAAATTTCTGTTTCGGGTGACAAGGTTTTACATCCGAGCCAAAAACACGGCCTACGTAACAACTGTTCGTGAGGTACTCGTTAGGGGATTTTGTGTTCGAAGTTTAGACGGATTTGAAAATCGCAACATAACCTAACAACCTTGAGCTCTTTATTGCATAATGTCAATTCCATGTTTCGATCGATGTTCGTCTCGCAAATTGATAAAAAATAGCGCATGTGCAGAGTACGTCTGAAATTCTTGTGGCTAAAAGCCGTTCACGTTTATATAAAAATATCAGTCAAAAGAAACTTTGTGAATAAACGACATGCATACTGTAATCCAGCATCGGGAAGCAAGGAAAATCAGGTCCGAACAAGCCCCCCCCCCATGTCTAAACCCTGACTGATTGGAGTTGATATTTTGAATGTACTGTATTTTAACAGCAGTACCGTTACTTCCCTAAAAACGAAATGTGTCCCATTGGACCCTTGAAGTCCACAAAAAACCCTTCACGAAACATTTCTAGACGGGGATGGAGCAAGCAATCCGTTAGGTATGGAATGTGTCATGTGTTCAACTTCAACACAAGTTTCCTACTCACTATACTAAAAACTTTGGAGCAAGTCATACAATTAATGTTGCAGTTACAGACACTCTATTTCAAAAGCGGGTCGATGAAGCATGAAGACTTATCATCAATTACTCGACTGAAAACAATATATATTGCCTATATCTGTCCCCTATGTACAAAAACTTTCTTGTGCACACGTTGCAGTCAGAACAAGAATATGGGATAACATTGCACACATCCGTTCGCATCGCAAGTTATTATAAGCGGAACCGAAGTTAAATGTTCCAATGCATTGCTTCTTACTTGTATTATTGTGCCTTGTTTTACCAAATTTCCAAAAAATATTGATAGTCCCGTGATAACTGTTATTTTGACATTTGCGCATTGACATTGGCCATATGAGCCCCGTAACAGTGGATTGCCTCCGTGGTTGCTAAATCTCCAGACAACCACGTGGGAAATAAATAAATTTCTCACTTGAATACGTCTGAGAAAGACATCTTTCGACGAAACAACTTTGTTAGTGCAATACACTACAACGCAATTTGGTCTGAATTATTCAGAAAACGTTAAATGTGCTCAAATCACTGAAATTAAGGGCCCAGTTTTCTCATCCCAAACAGTACCAATTCTCTTAACATTCTTAATTAAGCCTCTCCCACAATTGTCTGAAATTCACCCTCATCCAGACACAATCTCAGTTTATTCCTTCAGGGTGAGTATAGAAAAGGTCAATGTGTATAATCAGAACACTCTCAGAACAGTTCACGCTGTGTAATATAAGCTTTGGTATTCTGCGTTGTTTGAATTAGCAGTCGATCAAAAATCTGAGCCAATCGAGAGTTTCTGTTACCCTATACTAGAAGTGTAGGTTGGGGTGAGAGGATTCGCCCTTTAAATGAAACTGAAAACAAGACTGTCGACGAACTGTCTCATCACGAGATTTGAAATAGTTCCGGGAGAATACTGAAAACAGAAAGATGAACACATTTTTGTCCATTCTTAGGAAATGAATCAAGTAATTTGAAGGTCAACGCATGCTGCGGTTAAAAGTTAATAGGCTTTGTCGGAGTTCAATTGACTAAATGATCTAGATAAAACTGTGTTACACCTATGAGGCTTTAAGGGCCAAACCTCTCACCCCAACCTACAATTTTGGTACACGGGTACCGAAATTCTCAAATGGCTGATTTGGCTCAGCTCTTTGACTGACAGCTAATTCAAACAATGCAGAGTGCCAAAGCTTATATTACACAGCATGAACGGTACTGAGAGTGTTTTGATTATATAAATTGAGTTTTTCTATACTCACCCTGAAGCAATAAACTGAGATTGTGTCTGGATGAGGATAAATTTCAGACAATTGTGGGAGGGGCTTCAGTAAGAAGGTTAGGAGAATTGGTACTGCTTGGGTGAGAGAGCAGGGCCTTTAAAAATGATCTTATAAATGGAGAGGGTCCCTTTGCCCTTTGACTTCGGGCAAGTTTGACTGATTTCAGGACTAACTATGAGTTGCCGATTACTGTAGGGTACTGTTTGTGAGGTTGCGAAACAGGAAAAAAATCTTCTCAGACTTTTAGGCATATCGCCAATCAGGTATCAGACACTTTCAAATTATTGATAGCAAACAACAGACACATCTCAAACCCTATTTTAGCATGTGTGGTAGTTCTCTCACAGCTTACCGGTTGTGTCAGTTACCAAAATAAAAGCCTGTATACACGAGCAACTATTCCAAAACATTCACTCGAAATAAACTCAAAACACGATTGTCTTAAGATTGAAAACAATTGCTGTAACTTGCTTCCAAGGAATTGACATCTCAACCTGACATTGGCAAAACATCTCAACATGTTTAGAAAAAGTTGCAAAATAGCCGCATTAATTACTCCAAGTTCGAAAATGTTTGAAATAGCGACCCAATAAGTTCAAAGCGGGGAGACATACCTCTTATTTCATCAGAGTATTTGGCCCAAAATATTTTCATGGACATTCAAGAGGAACCCGTCCATTGTAAGGATTCACGATGTGCTTGTGAAGTAGTTCTTGCTAAGGCGTTGCATTTCCCAACTTTCGAGCTCTACACATGACTATCGACGTTCTTGCCAATAATGGTTCTTTTTAAAATAAAATTCGGTGGCCACGATTCTGTCGTTCAGACACTTCCCAGATAAAAGAAAATGCACTAAAAGTCGTGCCTACGGTTAAACGGACCCAAATTTCGTTCAATTCCACTTGCTACTTAGATGCACTGCTGTAAAGCAGCTTAAAACACCAAGCCTCTATACTACAACAGGAAGCCACATGCAGATAAAATTACCGACCAACTACGGAGAAAGGATATATACTCCCTAGGGTGCAAAGTTCTGTGGGTTTGGAACCTCACATATCCCCCCCCCCCCCCTCCTAAGTTACGCGCAAAAAGGTCACAAGTGCATTTGAATTCCTAGGCATCGAAGTCATGATCGGTATAGAGTCCACAACGAAAAGAGGCTCTCCCCTTTCACGGGTATTTATGCTAACCATGAAATTGACCTTTATAAGCAACGAGTCACAGTATCCATGGTTTACAGTCATATCCGTACTGTAATATGTCATCCGGCATTTCAGGTATGGTAGCATATAGGTGACTTTGACAACTATGTATGATGCCTATACTCCTTTCAACTGTTGCATCTCCTCTTACAGTACATTTTTTAGGATACAAACTGTTGCTTCCAGGACAAGTGATTCACATATAAGCGAGTTCTGTAATTCGTTTTAGTGGCTATGAACCTGCGCACATCCTACGAATCGTCGGGATATACAAACTATATCCGAACCTACACCACGTATTCCAAAATTGAAAACATACATGACCATTTGAAATCATTGTTTCTTAATCTATTCATAACATAAGGAGGTATCTCAAGTATGGTTTAGTGCAGTGGACATTTTGATCTGCTGTAAAGTAGGACTGAGACCCTATTTCCGTTCACTTATATAGTGTTGTATGCACGTACAAACGAAATCAAGCGAATGCCGTGCAATATTTGCTGAGCTCGTTTTGTACATGCCACGCTGTGCACCACAATTCCATGCGGCAACGAATAACCGAACTCGCATACTGGAGTAATGAGATGGCCTAGGTCATGGCATAGCTGGGAAGGAGGTGACAGATTGGAACAAACTGCAAAAAGTCGAAGTTTTTTGCACCGCATGTAAAGTTCTGAGCGTCTTAAATGCCGGTTTTACCCGCATTGCCGATGAAAACTCTCTCGCTTTTCTCCCTAAGTACTAACCCTCATATTCGCTCGACTATTTCTATAACTGGACCGGTCGCAGTTTTCACATCTGCAATCATTTTACTTAACACATGTTTGCAGTGGAGGCGATAAGTATGTGTACAGTAACGCTCCTGTGCATGCCTGGGATAATAGCGAGACTTCATCGTGACATCAAGCTTGGAACCGTATTTTCACATTTAATCAGATGCAGCATTCGTTTCTTTAAAAGGCCAAACCTCCCACCCCAACCTACAATTTTGGTACGGGGGTACCAAAATTCTCAATTTGCTCAGTTCTTTGATCGACAGCTAATTCAAACAATGCAGAGTAGCAAAGCTTATATTACACAGAATTAACGGCACTGAGAGTGTTTTGATTAAATAAATTGAGCTTTTCTATACTCACCTTGAAGCAACAAGCTGAGATTGTACCTGGATGAGGATGAATTCCAGACAATTGTGGGAGAGTTAGGGGAATTGGTACTGTTTGGGGTGAGAGAACTTGGCCTTTAAATACCTTAAGTAAAACTTTGTGGAGATTCCACCAGGTTTTGAACCAGAGCAGTGAGATTTCTTCAGTGTCCAAAGCCTGAGTGAGCCAAAGCGCCCCAACCCTGGCTTTCTTTTCCTCTATCTTTAGGCATTTCTTTCAGAATGAATCCACGCGGCGCAAAAAATGCATGAGCAAATTTCTAGCAAATTCCCTGTACCACTTTTTGTACCGAGACAGTAGTTCCGTCGGAAATTTTGACCTCTAGCCTTCCAAAGAAAATGTCTGCCAATATGTTACTCATCATTCCATTAATCAGAAACGCAATCAAACAGTTAGCCTTAAAGGGCAGGAGCAGTCATCCCGAATTGAAGTAGTGTAGTAGACTGTCCAGTTTCATGATTGGCTGTTGGGAGTCATGTGACAACTTTTTTCTCTTCAAATTTGAAATTTAGTGGAAATAACTGCTTGGTCCTTGAATATGCAACAGTTTAATCATAAAAAGTCATGAATGATACTTTGAAGAGAGAAAAGACAAAAATTGTGCTATTAAACTGTTTCTTCAAACTAAGTTTGGGGGGACTGCTCTTTACCTTTAATATTGTATGGGTCTATATTTCGACGGAGTGCGGTACTTCCAATGATTAGAAAGCAGATGTAACTGCATAAGCTGTGAAGGTCTCATTTCTACGAGCTTTTGTTAAGGTCGAACACCCAGACTTCAATCGAGTCTGTAGGGTACAGTACGATCCTCCCGAATTTGATGAAACTTAGCTTACATGCAATACTCTTTCAGCTAAAATGTGAACTGATGCGAAACACGTTCATTTTATCCACCCGTGCCGGTCGACTCGGCCTTTCTTGTAAAAGCAGGAAAAGGGTAAAATGAAACTGAAAAAATGTTCAAAAAATTACACACCTTATATGACTCCCCGACACAACTGACAAGGACATAGTGAACTGGTCGGTGAAATCTTCCAGGTGTGTTTTTTGCGTGTTTATATCTTCCCCCACCATTTCCACGGAGGCAGGGTTGAGCAAGTGAAAATAAAACCCTAAAAATACTTTTAGCGCTGATCTTTATTTCTCAAACCAGGAGATGTTAAAGCTGACTGGCTTACGAAGTTGGTCAGCAGCTTCAATCATGTGCGGCATGGTAGGTACCATCAGCAACACCAGCAAAACGAGCATGGCTGCAAAACAAACGATGACGGATACATATCTACAGTAGAATATTGTGAAACAAACATTCAAGAACACTGTAGCCTCAGCCAGGTATCCGGATAGCTGGTATCCGACCACGGGGAATCAAATCTAAAATGAACCAGAATGCAAAAATGCATAGCGGTTTCGATGATACATAAATGTACCATTTCCAATAATGTAAACATATACCGTTACTTCTCACTTAAATATTATACTAGAATGTTCAAATAATAATTTTTCTTATCCCAGGTGACCTTTGACTTCCACAAACAAAAATAGGTACCATCTCATCATGTGTTGCCATGCACAACATGTAAAATCTATTTAAGTTTTCCACTTTGAGATGTGTCAGCGTCGCAAAAGGTTTCCATCCACATTTTGACCTCCAGTGACCCTACATGACCTCTGACCTCCTAAGAGCCACAGAAAGAAAGATCAAGATAGATACAGTACACACAGAGACTGACAGACAGGCAGCTATCTTGTAATATTGCATTAAAAAGGTTTCCAGACTTTGACCCATGGGCCATGGTGACCCCAAATGACCCTTGACCTTCTGACCCGGGACATATATACCTCTTCCCATTTTTCCCCTCTGGTGGAAACACTGACTGTAATTTGTTACACTGCACATTTGCTGCATTGTTTGGTATTGTTTGATCTCGATGTGGTGATCAAGGTCAACTAATTAGCCCCATTGTCCCAATCAACAACTAGAGCAGAAATTCTGCTGTAGCTCACACACAAGCTTGAAGTAGGCCCTTGTTACATTTTTCCCCTATGGTAAATGTGTTGCTTCATGTTCATGTCAAAATTGTCTTGATTGTCTCTTCTCTTCAGAAGTGAAAGCCGTTCCAATATGTTTATACTGTCACTTTCTATATTGCAAAGATGGTGTGTGTAATTGTTCCCCAATCCCTGACCAGTATTTCATTCCCTCTATGCCCTGTAATTTTGATATAATTAATTTAATATCGCCTCCTTTCGCCAGGAGTGTACTAGTAGAAAATTCCCACAGCATTTCCCACATGGTAGGAGGCGACTGAAGTTAATTCAAATTTGAACTTGAACCATACTGGAAAAACATTTTATCTTTGACGCTTTATCGAGTTGACATACACTGTATAACACATTCATGTTGGTGTGTGGCTAAATCTCATCCAACTAAATTCATATTGTGAGACCAAACTTTTCTTAATACCCTGCCAAATGCACATCCATTGCGATTAAAACTGCAACAACAACACAATGACAAATTACTGTATGAGCTGTACAGTACAACAACATTGAACACTGTGAAAAATCATTGTGTGAGCCACTGCTTGGGAACATTTGATGACGTCACTAAAAATGGCAATAGATATTTCAAGAAAACTACTTGTATGTCCACAGCTGTTTGATATAGCTAAGTTTCAAATAGCAAGCAAAATATCCATTTTGGCTGCCAAAGTAAGGAAAAATGCCTGTGCAAAGTACTTGAAAAATGATAAAGCTGAAAACTTTTGCAAAAGTTGACAACATTTGTCTGACTTGATAAGCTCACACAGTAATGTGTGTGAGCTAAAAATGCTACATGTTATAGTTTGATAACAGTGCATACAGTACTGTATCATGGGCTGGGTCCACTTCCTGGGACTTAAGGTTTGTGGGATTACTACCTCAAAGGTATGAAGTAGTAGTTCCATGTTACTTCTGAGTAATATTACCAAAAGTCCTATAAATTGGCATCTCCACATGTGTGTAATATCACATGTTTTAACCACAGAGGTCATGAAGTATCTTTATAAGTTGTAAAGACTGACTACTCTTGATCATTTTCTGCATTCAATCACAAACTACCCCTTCAATTGGCCTCTGCAATTCTCCAACACTGTCAGTTTGCCACCTCAGCCATGTGATGCCAGTAATATCAGCTTGTTTTACACCATGATATGATCAGTGCTGATAAAAGTTTATAGCAGTTGCCGTTATACGTTCCTGCTGGCGTTATTAGTACAGGAACAGCATCAGCATTATTGGAGTCAAAACTACTTCCGAGTTGCACCTAGGCTAGTAAAGTTGCAGGTAAGGGACTCATTTTGTCCAAATTTTTTGAAGGAGGTTGAGGAAATTGGATCAGGCCAGGAAAGTGTTATTTTAGGATGGCAAAATTGATATGAGAAGGGGAGA
Source organism: Holothuria scabra (assembly GCA_037179385.1). Classification (NCBI taxonomy): domain Eukaryota; kingdom Metazoa; phylum Echinodermata; class Holothuroidea; order Aspidochirotida; family Holothuriidae; genus Holothuria; species Holothuria scabra. Next base: position 67,290,915 of record CM074181.1, read on the forward strand.
AGTATTCTTCCTGCAATTAAATATCTTTCATATTTTTCCCCAGGTGCTGATCAACAGTATAGAATGCAAGCAGAGATTCAATGAGCAGAGTTCCCTGATCTTGTAGTCTGGTTCATGATAAACGGGTTGAGAGGCCTGTGGAGACCTAAAGCTTACAGATTATGCTATGGAATGTACCATTTATGTGGACAAATTATTGTTCCCAACTTAACAGCAAACACAAAAACAGCTGCATAAAGTACATGTACACTTTTTTACATCTTGCAATTAAACAATTCCTCTGCTTTTCCACATTACTTTCTATGTATTTTACATAAATGTCAACAACATGAACAGTATCATTAGATGCTTACACTAAACCTGTGCAGTAATTGCAGAATTACTACACTATAATTGGTGAAATGGGAGTGTTGACAGCCAAAGCTTGCCATGGCAAATCTTGGCCAAATGGCATAAAAGTATAACAACATATTGCAATGGGAAGGAATTGATAGACATGTGGATGCTTAGTTGGACAGGTCCAAGTTACATAATCTGTTCTATTTATCATGAATAACTGTACTATTGAAAAAACTACAAAAAAGTTCATTAACACTTCATGCAGCTGACCAACCCACTGTAATTACATATTTTTATTCAAAATGAAGTGTGTACCGTCTGTTATTATGCAAGCAGATACTATTTATTTAGGTAGACTTTGCAAAGTGCTGGTATACCTGATTAACAGTGAAGAGTACACTAAAATTAGGAGAATAGGTTGTTGAACGCTTTGAAGATCAATGAGTACCTGGGAATGGGGTATACAGCACCTCAGACCAACCTGTATCTTTTACATGGTAAAGTACTTTGGCAGGGTTAGGTTTAGGATGTATTATCTTCACTTGGGTCTCCCTCACTCATATATATTATCAACTTGCATTTTTTCCACATTAAATGAAAGTTATTGTAAAATAAGTAATGGAGAGCTCTGTTAAATCACATACAAGCTACCCTGCGCTGGAAGTAATTAACTTCAGTTCTACTTCGGTATACGATCGATCAGTCAACAAGTTCTGCTTTGCTCCAGGTACAGAGCCAAGCAGTTTTCTTCCATTGTATTGTGTGGGTCTCAAAAGGGTGTCTGTAGGTGTAAATGCAAGCATGAAGTTATTTCAAGTTGACTTAGACCTGACATCCTGGTTTCACACTGTTGAAGTTAAAGCTGTGTCCTGTTTCGGACAATAATGCATTCCTTCTTTCAAAGGGGCTTATGACCACGGGTAGAAATCCAAGTCATCCAACACTGCAAGCAGTGGTTCATGAGATACACACTTACATACAGTACTTCATTTCAACGGGAATAGGTTGGTGTTATAAACACTACCAGTGAAAACCATGCCTGTCATTACACTTACAGGTAGCCTAGATGTACCTTGCGTAGCTACTATAGGCCTAGGCCTAGTTAGATATTGAAGTTCGCACGATGCACGATAGACCACATTATAAGCTACGAAAGCCTTGCACAGTTTGTTGCGTAATTGCAAGTTGCAGGTCGGGTACTAAAGTTAGGCTTAGGCCTAGGCCTACGTCTGCTCAAATGGCTATGCACCCAATATTCGATTAACTTGGCGTGGGAGACAGTTCCTCCAATGTCTAACGTTAGAGCTTCTCGTTTGAAAGTACTCAAAAGAAATTTTCAGTTTAGGCTTCCTATGTTGCAATATTGGCTTAATTTTTATCATGGATCAGTCTAAGTAGTTACGGTACTGTTTCAGTGCGATAGAGTAGAAGCTTCATGCTGCGATAAACTGTAAATTATGCCGCAGGTTTAGCGCCAAAATATTTACAAAGCCTAAAGTTAAATCACATGGACTTGTTACAACCGACCCATTTTATATCAAGTTGCTACAACCACACTCACAATCGGTACTTAGCCATGGAGTATTCATTCGGCTACACATAGTACCGAAAGGAAAGTTTCGCAACAATTCCTGTCCCAGTCATTCGATACGCAACTGGTTGAACAACAACATTAATGATTCACCAGGAAAGCTATGTTTTCTTGGCAGCCAAAAAGCGACATACTGCAAAAACCAAGGAGAGCAACTTACCAAATACTACGAGAATCTTCCAAAACTAACTTTGGGTTAAATCGTATATTTTATTGTCCTTAATATTCCTTTCGGATGTCCAAGGTATCAGAACCAGTGCTTTCGTTTTTGTAACGTGTTATGTGTGTAGGTACGTTCTGTGTGGTCACGAGTTCCACAGTACACGTACGAAGTTCTAGCCTACAACGAGACAATCGTTTCTACAGTTCTACCTTGTACACAGTCATTCAATTACTCACACAATCGCTATGCTGAGCGCAAACATTGCTGTAACCGGAAGTGCGTTCGGGGAAACACCCTATAAATAGAATTCGCTCTTGCGTGTACAATGACGTCAACAACTGTTTCGCTTTGTGAACAGGTACGTTGCCCTGAGAGAGCTTCAGAGTAAATATTCAGCCTAGCAACAAGCTCCACCTTTTTACCTATATTTGGTAATATTTTGACTGCGTCAACACAAGTCTCACTTTCTAGCTGGAAGAAGAAGTTTATTGGTCCCATTTATGAGTTGTGCAAGAACAGTTTCTATGAGCTTTCCTTGGAAACTGAGATTTGAAGGAAATTGGATAAAGGAACTGTAAACTATTAGTGCGAACAGGGAAATACTTGGCACAAAGTATGTCCCTTGCAAGGTACCTCGTGAGCTGAGCCTTGCTGGAAGATATCATTGGACAAAAAATTTTGAACTGACGACACGAGAGAAAAGGCCTAGTAATTTTAAATATTCAATTTTAAGTTTGGTTTAGCCGAAAGGTCCTTAGCTTGAGAGTCGATAGGACTTAGGAAAAAAGTTGTTTTAATTTAACCAGTGCTTATAGAAATTATCATTTGATGCAGGTCTTTGATTGACATCAAATTCCAAAAATAAAATTCCAAATTTGTGGCGTCACAAATTTGAAGTTGTCATAAATCGGGTGTTTTGAATAAGCATCTTCATTTATGTTTTGTTGTCAACTAAACATATCATTTCAAAGAATAAATGAATTGATTTACCTTAAAGGTAAAGAGCAGTCCCCCAGAACTTATTTTGAAGAAAAAGCTGAATAACACAATTTTCGTCTTATTTCTCCTCAAAGTATCTTTCATTCAATTTTATGATTTAACTATTGCATATTCAAGGTAAACCAAGCAGTTATTTCTAGTAAATATCACATTTGAAAAGAAAAAAACATTGTCACGTGACTCCCAACAGCCAATCATGAAATTGGACAGTCTACTACACTACTTCAATTTGGGATAACTGTTCCTGCCCTTTAACTGGAACAATGTAGAAATTTTGGTATAAAGTGAGCAAATGATCTTTTTATGCAAAAACTTTCGATATGTCTGGGTTGATGAATAAATGCCTTCGCGTGGATGATTATCATTTCAAATTCAGTTTGTGGGGTAGGGTGTCTTTAAAAAACTATATGCTGGGCGTTAGGTTTGGTTCGATGGAGTTTTACGCTCCGCACCTTGCAACCCATTGGCAGTGGCGTAACCAGACCTGACTGTCCGGGGGAGGGGGCAAAAGCATAGAGGTTTCCCGATTTTGCACTAGTTGAGCTGTGTTAGTTTGTGGGTGTCTTAGGACCTTACGGGAAGTGTTGAGGGGGCAACAGTTTTGGACCATGTAACTCACCCTACCCCATTGACCAAAATGTACATTTTTTTGCTTTATCTAAGAACAAGAACAATTTTTCTTAATAAATCTGAATTTTTTTCTTAAGTGTGAACACTACTCTATATAAGGTACGTACCGAAAATTTGGGTCCTTTTAAACATTTGTAATTATGGAGCTTGCATTACATATAATAGATTAGATTCAGGGTTTCCTGTAAGGAGATTTTCATTTTGGGGTGACTATCGAAGAATCTGCGTTTCCTATTTGCATAAATCCGAGATAGCATGTCCACTGAAGATCGTTTTATCTCAGGAGAGCAGATTAAGGCTTCTCGACGACATTAAGAAAAATCTCGACACTTTGTTCCCTTTTTTGGACAAAAATGAAAGCCTATATTGAAAAAAATTCTAGGGAAACGGCACGGTAGCGGCTAGGACAAAATTTTTCACTGATTATTTTATGAGCGATCACTTACAGCTTTAAGGGTTGCAATTTTAGGCGCGCGAAGCGCGGAAAATTTTGCCTTCTTTAAAAATAATTATTTCGAATATGGAATTTAACATTAAGAAGAACTCGGAATTTTATGAAGAAAAACTTGGGAAAATCGCACTTTGTTTTACAGGTGTCTCAAATGGTAAATTTTCGAAATTTTTCGCTTTTTCGAGCAAGGGTGCAATCGCCCTGCCTCCTGTAGCTACGCCACTGCTCTGCAAAATTGAACATTGATAAAATTTTGACACTTCAATAACTAAAGAATCCGTCTACAAAGGCTGCACAACTGACAGGGTTGAAAGGTATCTGATGACAGGTGTGTATGAGAGCATTTGAGTACGGTAGGCAAATGGTTCCCATGCCTAGAATATGAAGTCTTGCTAGAAAGACTGTTTTCAGTTGGCCCGGAGCGTACATAAATTTTTGAAAAATCGCGACCCCTCAGACAGCCGGAATTGGCATGTCTCGAGCTTGTAAGTAGTAGCTAAGTTTTCCGATTTTTTTTTTTTTTTTGTAAATGTGAACACCACTATATTAGTAATGAATTGCTCGAAGCGCGACGAAATTTCTGCCCTTTTGGAACAATAATTTGTTGGTATGGAGCTTTTATTGCAGAAAATTTTAGATTCTTGGTTTCCTGTGAGGAAGTTTAAAGAGTTGGGGGGATTACTGAAGAATCTGCACTTCCTTCAAATATTGGTGGCAAATCTGAGAATGATTGCTTTTCTAAAGTCCTCCCGACTGTCTGGCAAAGGGCAAGAGAGGAAAGTCTTTCCTCCGATAAAGTGGACCTCAGATATTATTTTGTTACCTTTAGGGGACTAAATGAATGTTCATATATTGTTCTGAATGAATTTTCATATATTGACCAAAATTGTTCCATGAATGCAGGACAATCTTGCTTTTGATATTATATTTGGTCCACTTTCTTTTTTCATTTTCTCTTTTTTCCTTTCCCCATCTTTTCCGTTTTCCTTTTTCCTTCTACATTTCTTTCCTTTCCTTCCCCTTTTTCTCCTTTTCTTTTTCCTTTTCTCCTTTCCCTCTCTTTTCCTCTTTTTCCTTTCTTTCCCTCCTTTACTTCCCTTCCCGTTTTTCTTCCCTTCCCCTTTTTTGCGTCGGGGAGGGGGGCAGTTTACCCCCTCCCCCCCCCCCCCGCTGGTTACGCCACTGCCCATTGGTTCAAGTAGGGTCGGCCAAGGTCCTTTTTCAGTTTTGGTTCACTGTCTTGTTTTCCTGCTCCATTGCTTATGCTGAGCACCAACAGAACAAGACGAATGGCATAAGGTTCCGTTTTTAAAGCCTTCGGTGTGAACTATATGCTGGGAAACATGTAAATAACTAAAGTTCATATGCAAAACCTGATATTGTAAAGAACTAAAGCAGGAATGACTCTCATTCTTTAACGATACAGTTAATTTTACTTTGATGAGATTGCAAACGGACCAAGGGGAGGTGCTACCCCCATCCTCCTAAATTCTTTCGCCCCTAGAGACTTTGAAACTTGCCATTGACTGAATTGATTTGTGCACATTTGCCCCCCCCCCCCCTCCCTTGTAAAAATCGCCCCTTGGAAAAGTTTTCCACCTGACCCTTTCGGTTTCTTGTCAAGCCAAGGGCCTGAGCTCTATGGGGGATATTCGAGCATTTTCCATGCAGTCTCCAATAAATTCTTATTGTTTTCAATGAGACTAAGTTAGAAAATTGTTTCAATTTACGCAATCAGTCTCACTGAATCTGTTGAATCTGTTAAAGGAATACAAGTCATTTCTCAGCATTGATATTTCACACTTGATCTTCGAGCTGGACATGAGGTGATTCGCCCCTCAATATTATCTTTGTAGTGAGAAAGCTATCGCACGTAGGATCAGTTCCGATGAATTTGATCCACCCACGGGTACATATCAAACCTCGAGCAAAGGATCGAAACCTGTGTGGAAGCTTGAAAGATCTTGGTGATCAATTCAAAGCAAGGAGCGTACCCTGGGCAATATTGTTAGAAGGTTGATTACGAAATTTTATGTATCTTGGTCTCTTGATTGGGCTTTGATTCATGATCACGTGATCGAATACATGTGAAACAAGACCATTCATCTCGAGATGTAAATGGGATCCAGATCTGATGGCTCCCCTCAGTAGATCAGGTCTCTGGTGTGAAGGGGGTCAGATCTTTTAGATCCGCAAAGTCAAAGATGTAAAACTGATGGCTAAGAGGAGGGGACGTCAGTTTCCCGTCAGAGAGGGTAGACCCTTTCAAGTTGAACTTGTGTTTTCCCCCTATAGCATCTAACCGAGTGAGCTTTTAGCGACATCTTCAAATTGCGGAAGCTGATTGTGCTGCTACTCAGATGTGTAAACTCGAGTCTTGCAACTCAGACTGGAGTCGGACTCGAGTACGAGTTTTTTCTTTCTTTCTTTCTTTCTTTTGTGACCTGAGACTTGACTCGTATGCCCACTTGCCAAAGATGACTTGCGAATTGGCTCGAACTTACCAAATATGACTTGTAACTTGTTTTACTCTTGAAAGCCTGAAATTATAACAACGAGAGTTAGGAGATGCAAAACGACATAATCCAACGAAAATAAAACTTGACTACTGAATCATCTCAAAATACCTTCAAAAATATAGAACCCGATCCAATATATCTTCCCCTGGACGGAGAACATTGATACTCAATTTCGCAGTAAAGGCCTAATTCTTTCACCCCAGTTCTAATTCTTTTTACCTACTTAGTTAATCCCCCCCCCCCCCGGTTATTGTCTAAAGCCCATACTCATCCAGACATAGCCTCGGTCTATTGCTTCAGGGTAAAAACAAAAGACCTTAATGTGTAATCAAAACACGCTCGGTACAATACATATTGTGTGATATGAGCTAAACAGTACTCTACATTTTAGGCGAAATTTGCTGTCAATCAAAGAACTGCACTTATTGAGAATTTCCATGGACTACGACAAATATTAAGTTTAATGTGAGAGTTGAATGCCTTTAAACAAAGTACCGATACATACAGCATTTGAAAATAGCACAGAAAATCGCATCTGATTTGATAGCCTTATTGTCTAACTGGATTCGGATCTGCATGCACTGCGGTATACACAAAGATATACAACTTAGGAAAACATGGAGTCTAGATACACAACATTTGCAGGGTCTGAAACAGCTCTTTTCGCTTGTAATTGATTAAATTTTGCTTCCTGCGAAAGGTGTGGATTTATATTTTTGGTTTTGACAATGGCTGTTCAGGGAGATGGTCGTCCATAAAGGTCAACAGCAGTCCCCTCAAACTTATTTGGAAGCAACAGCTAAAATATCACAATTTTCTTGTTATTTCTTTTCAAAGAATCCTTCATAATATTTATTACTTCAATGTTACATATGCAAGGTAAACCAAGCAGTTACTTGTAGTAAAATTCATATTTAAGGAGAAAATGTTATCACATGACTCTCAACAGCCAATAATGAAACAAGACAGTCTATTTCATTACTTTAAGCTGGGATGACTTCTCTTGCCTTTAAGGGAGTGGTCTACCCTTCGATTTTTTTTTTTTTTTTGTCTTAGGCTAAAAAATAGAAAACGGTGCTACCCTTTTCCGTACTTTCGTCATCATGCACTTCTAGATATAGGCCTATATACATGTCTATTTCTTGTAAGTAAGACGACAACTAAAGCAAGGCCTATTTCAAACCTAAACCATTGATATCATGCCCCTTTGATGGTTCGTGATAAAATTTGTAAAAATGATAATGCTCTGGAGATTTGTGTTCTTCATAAAGTTTAGACCTGCAGTTTAGACTTGCAGGTCTAAACTTTATGAAGATCGTGCCCCTACCCCCTCCACCTTCGGGCCAAAGTGTTACTCTCAGAGCGTGACCTAATCGTGGAACGGTGCCATTATTTCTGTTTTCGTTTAAATTGCACCAAAAGTTTTGATTTTTGCGGGAAAAAGACGACAGCAAATCCATGCAGTCTGTTACCTAAAGTCATTTAAGTTGAATGGTAAATACTGGAAGCTTTTGACCGATGGTCTGTCGGGCTGTAGGCTTACATGCCAAAGAACATGTTTTTATCTTTTGAACCAGAAATTGCCATAGCTTTCATACACATGCAGGGAGAATCAATAAAGGAGGGATGCACTGCTTGGTTTAGGAAGTCGTCCAAAGGATGAGAAAAGTTTTCAGTTTTGAAAGAGAACTAAGATAAAAATTAGTGCTTTACTTGCCACGTTCTTTATTTTCTTCAACTTCATATATTATAGGAAAACAAAGGCGTTTGCAGCCTGCGGGGCTTCAAACGATAGTAAATAATAATATATTTTATGTATAGGAAAACATGTTACCATGTTTCTTAGGCATAGGCTTTTAGCTATACTAGACAAGAAACACGGGAATTTTTTCCAACGTGAGAAGGTGCAGCCTCGATCCCAAGCTAAATTTTGGTTTTGTGTGTGTGTGCGTTTCCTTCTTCTTCTTCTTCTTCTTCTTCTTCTTCTTCTTCTTCTTCTTCTTCTTCTTCTTCTTCTTCTTCTTCTTCTTCTTCTTCTTCTTCTTCTTCTTCTTCTTCTTCTTCTTCTTCTTCTTCTTCTTCTTCTTCTTCTTCTTCTTCTTCTTCTTCTTCTTCTTCTTCTTCTTCTTCTTCTTCTTCTTCTTCTTCTTCTTCTTCTTCTTCTTCTTCTTCTTCTTCTTCTTCTTCTTCTTCTTCTTCTTCTTCTTCTTCTTCTTCTTCTTCTTCTTCTTCTTCTTCTTCTTCTTCTTCTTCTTCTTCTTCTTCTTCTTCTTCTTCTTCTTCTTCTTCTTCTTCTTCTTCTTCTTCTTCTTCTTCTTCTTCTTCTTCTTCTTCTTCTTCTTCTTCTTCTTCTTCTTCTTCTTCTTCTTCTTCTTCTTCTTCTTCTTCTTCTTCTTCTTCTTCTTCTTCTTCTTCTTCTTCTTCTTCTTCTTCTTCTTCTTCTTCTTCTTCTTCTTCTTCTTCTTCTTCTTCTTCTTCTTCTTCTTCTTCTTCTTCTTCTTCTTCTTCTTCTTCTTCTTCTTCTTCTTCTTCTTCTTCTTCTTCTTCTTCTTCTTCTTCTTCTTCTTCTTCTTCTTCTTCTTCTTCTTCTTCTTCTTCTTCTTCTTCTTCTTCTTCTTCTTCTTCTTCTTCTTCTTCTTCTTCTAGTGTTTCTCTAGTTATGAGCGATAAATATGTCTGAGAAACTTGCCATTCCCGGGAATCTGGAAAGCGTTCTGGACCAAAATTTTAACGAGTTCAGTGTCAACCAACGGGCACGGTTGGGTGGGAGCACTGACAGAACACGTGCCAAGTACAGTAAGGGGACAAGTTGCAGCCTGATATAGTGTACCAGGCTGCTATTGGTATGCCAAAAGCAACGCCTTACACTTGCTTGAATCTGTCATGATTCTGCATAGTTTTGAATGATGAATTATTTCCCAGTAACATGAGTTTTTTATTTCTATATGGTGATTCCTACTGAAGATAAATATTTAAAAATGTGTCTCCTTGTGCATATAAAACGAAGTGTAAATGAATGCACCAAATCACATATTTTCACGTTAAATTTTGCAAACCGTAAGAGCAAAAGCTCTCCCCCTCACCCCCCCCCCCTCCCCCTCTCTCACTCAATCGCCCGGCGCTCGGATTCGATGTGTGAGTGAGCACCAGACACACCAGGAAATGCACTGGAAATTATTCGGAAACTAATCTTGACAAGGAGATAAGCGGTAAGCTCCAAAACGATTTCTATTTAGCTTGGTTTGTATATGCATGTGTCGAGTTCGACTTTGATAAACACACTGTCCGTTAAGTAGCGGGAAACCAGCAGAACTTGCAGAATATTACGCGTCTGTGCATTGCCTCATGCTTCGCTTTTTCATTGGACCACTCCTAACTTCCTGACTTCTGCATGATGCAACAGTTTGGCTGCTTGAGTGGATCTGTTCTCTTGGATACTAGCCAGTATAGTGCCGTCAGGTTATGTGGTGGGGACACCTTGGAGGACGTCCCCCCCCCCCAAAAAAAAAGTAAAACAAAAAATTGAAAACTATTGTTAACCATTGACTGAACGAATTGATGAGCTATCTCACACTGAAAAGTGACCTGCTAGCATTGCGAACTTGAGGGCGATGGTTAGATAGTACCTTGAACCAGGAAGACATTACCTCTCTGTTTCGCCAAGATCTCCGTCCGGTATGGCATACTGACCGCGCTCTTTCCAGAAAAAAAATATCGGAAAGCGTTTCACTACAGTCTATTGATTTCACTTCCTTGTTTATTTGTGTGATAATATTGCAGCAAATAATGAGCGGGTATTTTCGGCATCGGTAGTTCTGATGTACTCTCGGATAATTGGCTCCTAACAGCCCAATTTACGGATTGACCAAATTGACCAATTGACCTCAATTACGAAGTAGGGCGTTATTCAAGGAGTGGTGGTGCATGGTTCACCCTACCCTCCCTTCCCCTCCCAACTCACAAAAGTATGTCTCGCCCTGGGCAAAACTGCGAAATGAAAAAGTAAGCTATGGAAAATAAATATATTGTAAATCATTATGAATAAAAATGTTTATTTTTTAGGGGAACAATGATGATTGTGGACAAGTGAAGGTAATATATGCATTCACATTAATCAGTTGTTTTATAAACAACATACAGTCACAGTACAGGGTAGTGACTGATTTAGCAAGACAAAAGTACCTCCACCCAAACCACGCCCCCATTAATCATATATGATTCTGTTATCAAGATTATTTTTATCACATGAACCTTGTTTTTCGAGGTAAATATGTGACATTATAAAATGATGATGTTTTATTGTTTATTTTGCAGTATTACAGGTAAATGATGTATTTATCTTTCATCATGCATGGAGACAGTCCGACTGCATGCATGGTCAAATGGTCAGAGCAATAAATTAGGGAGTTGTCTAACAACTCCCTGATCCGACTTTCCCTAGAATGCGACTCCCGAGTGCGTCATACCGAAGATGTTAAGAATGGAATTTGTGATGACTGCCACTGTGCTTTATGCTCAACATAAGTGATAGGCGACAAATCAGAGTGACACAACTGGGATAAAACCGTGGCCGACGCGACTTAAGACAATTGGTAAAAGCTGAGCGGTAAAACCTCATCTAGAGAAATAATTATCTCCAACCAATGGACTTTCATTTTTCAGCAAAAACATGACCGGAACACGGAATTTGTACGCTAATCTTCCTTTTTCTTGGTCATTCGGCTGAAGCTGGAGCTGCCTTCGGTTCCCATACTTTTTTTCTTCAGACATGTTTTGCAAGGAGTCTTTCATGCACTCTAAAAATAAAAGGAGTGAAACTTTACCCGTCAGAAGAGTGAAAGCTATAAAGTTCACCCCCAAACGACCTGGAATTCACTCCAAAAAGAGTGAAATTCACTCCAAAAAGAGTGAAATTCACTCCAAAAAAAGAGTGAAATTCACTCCAAGAAGAGTGAAATTCACTCCAAAAGGGAACTGCATGTAAATGGTATCATAGGCCTGACTAGATGTTTGGTTACACAAACTTTATCCATCTCACTTTTTCTGCACGAATTTCATAAACAACAAATATATTCTACAAAGAGTAATATCTGAAACTTTCTGTCCTAACCGTCATATTTATTTGGACTTGCAGCACCATACATTTATAACTTGAACTATACCAGTACGCGTTAATCGAGATTTTGTTTAAAGAGTATGAACTTACATGAACATGTGTCTCCTGGAGTTGTAAAATGATCATCATTTTTTCAGCTCCTATTTTCAAAACCTTGTTATTTGCTGAGTGTTGCGACTTTTCCCTTAATTTGTTGCTCAGATTGCGCAACAAGTTTTTGCACAAACTTTGCACACCCTACCCTTTTTTGCTTCCCATAAGAGAAAAACCTTTCATGTGACCTTGAATCATATTTTTTCTTGAACAGCATTGTACCAGTCACTTTTCAAACAGCTCCCCGTTTTAAAAAACAACCATGAAGATCACGTGTTCGCACATGGTGTGCGTAGATGCTTTGAAAAAAGAAACACAAAGACTTATTTGAGGACAAGAGGACAAGGTATTGTGAAGGGATTAACAGTTCCATAATCCTGTCCTATTGCGCTTTCTACCATTTCAAATCGAGGGCGAAGTATATGTGTCAACAGTTCAATGGGCCCATGTCTTACCTACGAAATGTCGCGCTAGGGGTGTAACTCAATAGAGGTATGTGGATGGTTCATCCCCCACCCCCGCGCCACACTGACACACACACAGCCCGAGACTGTGGCTCTGCATTGCAAGGCACAGTTGTATACTTTCACTCAAAATGAGAGAAAATAAAAAAATGAATTGTAAAATTTTCATGAAAAATGAAAAAGTTATAATAGCGGCTTTCTCTTAGCCTCACTTGCTCAATACATTGCCCGACATGAAATAATATTGGGACGAAAGTTGCAAAAAAGTTCTGGGATGTCTCTAATTGTCACATTAAGCGGACGGACGGGAGAATGCAAAGGTATGTACAGTTCCTTTTATCTGATAATCTTTTATTAATTTGCTCATGTGGCACCAGATTGCATGTATAATGGACACCCAGTTTCACAAACATCTTCCAAGGGATTGCATGAAAGGACACTTAATTTCTCAAAGATTTTCAAAGGGGAGAGGGCATCCCTTAGACTCGTTCTCCAGCCGGCATAGACGTACGAGACATGGACAGGAGCGGAGGTCAGGTGCAGTGAGCAATAGTTTGCCATGTATCATGCAACAGGTGTTAGGAGTAAAATAATTTACAGTCGAGAGTTCGAGCAGCCATATAGACAATTTCATCAATTCAGCGGATCTTGAAATTAGTCAAGAGTCACAATAGGGAAGCATTTTTCCCCGAAAAGATTCAAGACCATTTCATCTAATGATATTCGTTCATTTTATGTGGTAATTTTCCTTTTTACTTAGCAAGTTGCTGTTTTTTTAATATTGCAAATGAAAGCTAAAAATAAAAAAAACTGTTTAAATCCTCTTTACAAGCATGAAGAGGCAGTTTTCTCCCATTTAAGAGGTGGAGGATTTTCAAAATTTTCTTTTCGCTCCACGCCAACCGATGTTTACGCTCCTCTTAGATAGTCTTTCGAGAAAATGACATTATTCGGGTCGAAGTATTTTTTAATAATTTTCTTATCATTTGGCAGTTTGCGAACTCATTTTGAAGTCAGCATTTTATTGAAAAAACACAACAGATAGCTACTGCTTAGATTTTATGTATGAGTCTGGGAAATGCTACTTCCGGCCATCTGATGGGCCGATTTTTCGATATTTTCTGTGCTTTCTGCGTCGACTGAGGGTGGCGCTCCGCTTAGATAGTCTTTTATGACAGAAATACTTTTTTCGGAGGGGGGGGGGGGCAAAAAATCCAAAAACTGAAATGCTACCGTACGCCTATGCCGATTACTGATGCTCTTTTATTTTGATTCCTAGAAGTACGCAAATTTAGAAACAAATTTTACCTCAAAAAGATAGTTTCCGTGGTATTAAATTGAATGTAAAGACACAAAATTGTCAGTTTCATCCCCCTTAACCATCACAATTCAACTTTCAAGACTCTCTGTCAAAATCAAAAATCTTGCACCATTTTGCATCTATGCTCCTTGAAAATCCAGAAATTTTCAAAGGGGAGTGGACACCTTTCCCCAGACCGGCGATCACTCAATATACTGCACATTACAGATTTAGCTCCCTTGAAATCCGGACAAACTTATCATGGTCTTGAAATCCTTTCTTGTTAAAAGAAGGGTTTAAGGTCACAGCAGGATTTCGTATGTTAGAGGGGTACTTATCCTGAGCATTTTGGTGAAATTTGCGTTGAAATCCAACGTGTGGTTCTCAAGATATGAACACGTAAAGTTTTCACATTTTCAACAAAAAGTGAACTTGAGCAAGCACATATGACATCATATCCCCACATCAACGGGCAGTCTTTTGTTTTTCTTTAAACTTTATACTGGTTTTCTCCTCAACAATCCCATCATTATTAAAATGTGATTGCATAAGTGGCATGAGAATTTTACAAACTTTGCGCCCCCACAGGGAGGTCATACTCCTATTAACTTCAAGGTCAACACAACAGTCTGATAAAACAAAGGGAAACAAAGCATTCCTTGTCCATGTGAGGAAGTGATATAAGCTCTGCTGCCCTCAAACTCACTTTTGAACACAAATCTACTGGCTTCATTTTCTGATATCTCAAGAAATACATGTCCGATTTGAATGGAACTTTCACCAAACTGTGTAGATTGTGTTCCTCTTTCACATACAAAAATTAAAATTTTGCTTAAACTTCCCCTTTAAGCAACAGACAAAAAGCACATCGTTAGAAATTTCATGGTCCAGTGAGCACCAGTTGGTGTTTGCGGATTTCTATTGTTCACTTATTGACCAAGTGATGACATCGGCCAAGTCATGACGTTCGAGGAGAAGTATTCTCCAATGATGCCCCTCCCCTCCCCTTCAGAAGAAAAACTTGTGCACGCCACTGTTTTGGAACGTTCTGATTAAACATTATGGCTCTACAGGTGATGTCCATCACGATGTAGTCCTGGCAGCTTCATGACAGTTGTGTTGTAATCGAGTCACCAGTTTTCAAACCTTTAAGTGACTCGAGTCACGGTACTATTTCGATGGGAAATTATTCCCTAATTCTATCGAGTCACTATCATTTTGAGAGGAAGTGACTCCAGTCGTGACTTATTACAACACTGTGACAGTTTCAAAAAGTCACCATGGGGAGCGGCAGGGAAAATTGGACCCGTTTGCATAAGGAATGGAGCAGATTCTAATAACTATCCTTTGTATAGGCTAAATCCAATAATTTAAATTTTTCTTCGAGGAAAAAAATTCGACGAGCCTTGCGTGCAAAATTTTTATGGGGTTAGGTATCCTTTGAGCAACTCAATACATATTTCGAGGGGTTTAAATTAAGCCCCTTAAAGGGCTTACCAATTTGCAACCTCTTGTACATGCAAGTATTATCTCATCGTGGTAGATAATGTCTCTACTATCGGTTTACTTGGTGCTCAGCTTGATAAATGGTAGGGGAAACAAGTCAGTGGGCCACAACTGGAAAAAGGACCGTGGCCGGCTCGACATGAATCACTTGGTTGGAAAGTGGGCCGTAAAACTCTATTTCACTAACTAACTAACTAACTAACTAACTAACTAACTAACTAACTAACCGTTCAAATTTTGATGTTTCGCGACGCGTTCATGTTTTCCTAATCGAAGTTGTATCACAAATGGGTATTTGTGGGCAGTCAAAACTAATTGAAGTCCCGTGTTTAGATGCCGGTCACCGGGGAGTCATGTGACAATCTAATACAAGGCACAACACTCGTAACGTCGTGAGCATTGGTTTGACGCTAACGAAATTTACCCCCAAAATAATGAACCTTACCTCTCCATGTCTCCAGGCAAAGTTTTCTTGAATGCCAATTGTGAACTGTAAGGTCGTTGGTGTACTCTGGCATTCATACTCCTGAGAGATTGTTCCGTCAGTCCATGGTTGTGTTGTCCTAAATTCCTCTGGCATTCGGGGAATTTCCCTATAAATCCTTAGAAGTCGTACTTGTCTACACCATAACAAAAAGGAACTGTAAAAAGAAATTTCAGCAGAAAAATAAATTCATTGACATCAAAATATGCAGACATTTTTTTCTCAAACGAGATGAAAACTGCATTTCAATAGCATCGTTTGGAAGACAACACATTTTCAAAGAAAGACAATAACCTGTACGGTAACTTTTGGACATGTTGACCGCACAAAGCCAGATTTACCAATTAAGTCTCGAATTACAAACACATTTGGGGCTCAGACTTCAATGCTCCTGTAAAATGGAGCAAGTCACGAATCAAGAAGGACTTGGACCAGCATGAGGATTGAGAATAGTGGAAAGACTACCAAAATGGAGGGTCATCATTAGCTGGAGATTTTTTGGGCGATAAAACCTGGGAGGTCCCCTCTAACAATTCTTTTTTTTTCTATTTACGTCTACATTATAAATATCGCATAAAAATGCATTATCAAGAAAACTGCCTTTTCGTGCAAAAAGTAACTGTAGGCAAGTGCCTTCGTCGTGGCGTCACAACATCGAACTTATCTAAGAAAAACTGACTGTCATCTCTCTATACTCCTTCCTACACCTACTGCAAGTTCTGCAACAAAAGGCTAGCATGCGATTAAAAAATGTTTAACATAGGGTAATGCACATGTTCAACACTAAAGGTGCTTTTACTTGACACGCGTATTGCGGAACGCCGAACGCGGAATGCGGAACACGGAATGCTGAACGCGGAAAGAATCCGCGTGCCCAATAAACACCCCACGCGGATCGTTCCGCATTCCGTTATAGTAAAACCAGCTAAATAGTTCAGTTCCAGTAAACGACGTTCTATTGATAAGTTACATGCCTGTCAATGTTACCCCAAGCTACTTTGGGTTATTTAGCAGTTTTTCATGGATGACTATAGCCCAGTGGATTAAGATATGAAACTGATAGACATACTACTTGTTGACTGGAAGTTAATTGGTTCATAGAACTTAAGTTTCAGTCATTTTTCCATTGTTGTGAGAAGTTATCACAATAAAACATGAAAAACTGCCGAAGTTCCTCCGTTTTATCAGTATATGGTACGACGTAGTATGGGAAGTCCGGGGAATGTGGAGAAATCCTACTGGAATCTATACACGGTGTCCACGTGGTCACCAATACGCGCCCGGAACGCGGAAAGAATTCGACATGGAGAATTCGATACGCAATCCTCAATCCGCGTGTGATGGTTCCGCAATCCGCGATCCGCGTTCCGCGTGCCCAGTAAACAGGTCATTGGAAAAACAAAAACGAATTCTTTCCGCGTTCGCATTACGCATTCCGCGTTCCGCATTCCGCATACCGCGTGTCAAGTAAACACAGCTTAATTTGGAAACAACGTTAACCCGAAACGGTGAAAAAAGTACGGTAATATTTGATAGGCCATCTGCGGAAGTACCGCACTGAGAGTGACACGTGACAATTTTAAGGAAATAGACATTCCGATCGACCTTTTTAGAAAATGATGAATGCTGTTTACATCATCTTTTTATCTTCTTGGATTCCTGGAGGATAAATAGTTATTGAAATGGGAGGACTTGAACAGTATGACACTATGTAAAACAAAAACATGAATTTGTACTTTTATAATTAAATTCAGAGAATTCAGTTCATGCAAAACATGATGGGCATACCTCATGCAAATATAGAACATAACACTGTAGACCCCTGGACTGTACTACCTGCTGTGAAAAATGTTTAAAACACCCAGGGAGTGAAGGCAAGGAGCGTTGAAAGGCCACAAAATTTAAATAAATACCGGGAGATACATCTAATTAAAGTGACAACGCGTGCACTAACTTGAAAAAAGCATTAATCATCATGCTTCCCGGAAATTCCGGGATTTAGCGATCAACCGCACTGAAACATTTCATTGCAGAAGTTTCAAGCTTCACGCAATTTTTATATTTGACGCATTTGAAGATATGATCAAGTTTGCCCCCAACTTAGAGTGTATGCAGAAAGTACTCACAGTTTCTTTCTGACTGTCCAGTGAAAGATGACCCCATCTAAAATGTGAAAGTTCTTTCTGTTTACAACGCAAACAATTTTACAGATGAAACGATATCATAAAAGTTCACTTGTATCTTTAAATAACGTTTTTTTTTAAGTTTTGTAAAGATTGATCCGTGACCGCAGATAACGTTTAACTTCCACCAAATATAATTTACTTTTTACGAGCGAATGCGAAGTATACCAGCCGCTTTAAAGACTTGTTACAGTGTTTTTATTCTGTGCCTTGTTAGTTTTGTTACTTTTTAGTGTTTGTAAATTAAAAGGCGTTGACCATGAAAACAGATGTTTTATTTAAGGATGTCTCAGGTTTCATCACACGATGAGGCATATTAGTTCAGGGATATTTCATTTACATGGTTCTTGGAACGACCAGGGAGCGACTATATGGGGTTCTCAGAAGCCCTTTCTATAGTTTTTGTCAACTGCCGTTCTTCATGACATGGTCGCTACCTTCTTACAGTTTGAAACATCCGAGCAATCTGTTGACGTGAAAGTTTCGGCGTTGTTGTAAAGAAAGCATTGAACGGGTGATTTCTTTTCATGACCAAGGAACTTATAACTGTAACAAGAGCGACAAACTTAAGTTATACCTTATTTTGTTCAAAACTGAAGACGGTCACAGAGGGTTAGGAATAGAGAACGGATAAGATATCGTAGTCTCCCGGATGCGAAAATTGGGCAATAGTAACTGCGTAGTTTTCTTCTGACCTAAACGTTTCAACTCAAACTTGAATCGCCCTTACCAATATGCGCTTGCTTCGCCGGTGACCACGTGATCAGCCGAACGACATGTGATACAGTTGATGATATCAAGTGCTACCGCGGCTTAAAAAGGTCATTTCGAGAGTTTGATGTGTTTCAGTGGAAAGTCAAATATGGGCCATGCGCAAGGCTTTATTTGCTTAGCCGCATCGAAATAACTTAGTTAACCTCAACCCAAGTTTTTTTTTGTTTTACATTTTGTAAATATTCTCACATTAGATTCTTTTATTGGTGGCTGTGCTAATAATTTAGCAATCTTGAAAGACAAATTTAAATGGTTCCTTTGAGCAACCGTACTGTAAGGGAAAAGACTTTCTAGCTGCGCACCTATCCAACCAAAGAAAGAAGAGGAAGGTGAGAAATTTTATACCGGTACTGTTTATGTTGTTGACAATTATGGTAGCAATGGGAAGAGAGATCTCTGACGAGGGAGTAGCAAAATAAAAGACTGCGTAGTTATCTCTCTCTATTCATTAGCCACTCGAGATGATAGTTAAGTTGCATCTCTTCTGATCTGAAAGTGCTTACTATGTTGGTGATAATGCGATGCATATACATACAGGTGATACGGTTGAACTGCCGAACCGTAATAAGCACTGCCCTCGAGCAATACTGAGAACACTAAGGAAGTTTAAAAAATGCAATTGTCATTCGTGAGGAAATTTTGATATTTTGAACTGCCAATAATATGTGTGAAATTCTGACAGTTTTGGCTACGGTCGGAAATTATTAATAAAACAATTCTTCTGCAATCGAAGCACTTCTATTTTCTAGATCTAGTAGAAAATATCATCCACCACCTGTTTTGTTTAGTCAATTTTAACATCATATATACTTATCACTCACATGTACTTTTCTAAACGTCGAGCTTGTAGCATAAACAATTCTGTTTCCCTTTCTTCACATAACTAATGTTTCACTTGTATAAATTTTCAACACTGATATCCTTTTCTGAAATGCGCAAACATCTTCATCATAACAAATTCACCATCTACTGCCTGTTCGTATCAGGGAGTGGCTAAAATTTAGCAACTCTGTCAATATCACTAGAACCGTTAGACCGCCTTTATTTGCGAGTATGAATGCCTTGCATTCTGGTTAAACCTTTAGCAGTCTAGAGTGAAAAAGCAGTCTAATGGAGTGAAGTCAGAAACCAATCCAAATTTAAGTTGAAAGATCGTGGCCGTGCTAAATACAGGGAGTGTAGGCAGTTTCTTAGACAATTCTAAGAATAGCTGAGACTAGCATCGGCCAGGTCAACATGGAGAATGCACAAAAGATTTAACGGTGGAGGCTGGTAAGACTGCACACCCTCTCCATGAGTCAACGGGCAAGAGCGTGAACTGTTAAAACCTTTGAGGAATAATCGGATCTGGTTGGCATTTTGAGTTGTCTAAGTTGAACTTGAATTCGTGAGAGGGGAATCTAAAAATGAAAAAGATACATCACGTTCATAATGTAGTACACTCACAAGACAGAACCCCCTCCCCCTCTTTTTGAGTGAATTTCACTCTTCTTGGAGTGAATTCAGACACAATTGGACGACTCAGACACAATGTTTACTAATTTCTGTTTACAGTGACATTGTTACACGGTTTGTAACAACTCCTTTATAATCATTGGCGGGAATCCCGGCTGATGGGGGATACTCCCTCATCATTTGACTAGGTGGGGTAGAACACAATTTTCACCGATCCTTAGAAGGTTAACGACCAAATTTTAAGGGCTCTCCATTTAGTCTCTTTGATTCCATGTAGGCCTAATCAATAAAGCGTCACAACAATTCACATTCGTTTTCAACCCGACTTAGTTCTTTGCTTGAGAGCATGGGCTAATGGGTTTTGCTATGGAAGAGGGTAACATTTAAGATCGCAACAGAAGGGGATTATTTTTGTTTTTCTCGTTTTTGGAAAAATTGAAAGCTTTATTGGATGTCCAAGCAGCAGATTCTCCTTGTAATATGTCTAGGCATAAAGCCTGTCATAGAATTGAATGTTTTTAATACCGAATTTCGGCATGCATGTGAACCCATTCGTCACGGTTTGCATTTTGTATCGAATTATTTCTATTGGAAAATATATTTATCCTCTGTCTGCAGGTGTTTGGTGAGTATGTTGCTGAAATGAATAAAAGATTCGTCTTTATCAATTTCTTATCTTTTCCAGTTTGCAAATTTTGCAGGATCAATTTAATCTTTGCACCCACTGGCCTTTTAAATTCACCTCAATTTCATGTGGAGTTTTTAGCGTTAGCGAATATTACAACAATTCTAATGTAAAACTTCTTCGCGCTTCC
Source organism: Holothuria scabra (assembly GCA_037179385.1). Taxonomy (NCBI): domain Eukaryota; kingdom Metazoa; phylum Echinodermata; class Holothuroidea; order Aspidochirotida; family Holothuriidae; genus Holothuria; species Holothuria scabra. Next base: position 67,311,797 of record CM074181.1, read on the forward strand.
CGGAAACTGCCACTGTGTACACTCCATGGTCCCAGTGGCAAATACATTCCATGGGGATCGAATGGGTGCGCATGCTCATCAAGTTCACATTTCGGTAAACTGCCAAAAGCCTTTTATCTCTATTCATGTATGGGTAGACTGAGGAGTGTCTTTGACAAACTTTATGTTATCATGGTTTAATCATGCATGTTTTATTGCATAAATAGTTTTCTAACTACCAACATTTTCTTGAGCTCTGGGCGCTTCAGACCCTACCTCAACGTAACCTCTAAAATTAACCCTTTAACTTGAAGGGATTTTTACACACTAAAATACAGGAGCTTCTCCCCCCCCCCTTCACCCCTGGAACCCCACTGGGGCTTTGCCCTTGACCCACTCAAGCTGGTGCCCTAAGGTGTGTCCAACGCGTTTCGTGCTTCGCGCAGTGGCATAGCCAGGGGGAACTGGAGTCCTAGGGCCCCAGATTTTTGGGGTCAGTGATAAAGTGATTGAGAAAAATTAAAATGTTTGAACGGAAATAAACTTTGAAGAATTTCCTTCAAAAACAGTAAATAATGAAAATATGTAACAATTAAGAAAACATGCATGAATGTGTGTCAAATACATTTTGTGTGCACGTATGAAGTCAAGTAATAACTTCATAATGCCTACTTTCACTAAATTAGATACCGTATATAATCTACAGTATTGTACTTCACTTCGAAGATGAAACGAACGTCTCGACGACAAACTCGAATGTGACTTTGTTAGGTTGAGACCCTTTCTGCCTTTCGGATGGCTGGTTGATTTACTGAAAACAATGCAATCATACACTGGAGACCATTCTTACACGACCATTTCTATACTTTATCATACACAAAATATGCCCAAAGGGTAAGGGGGTATACTGCCTTCGAATAATTGTTCCCTTCCATCCTTAACAAGTAGGCCTATGTCGTGCCTGACTACTGCACATGCAAGTGCCTCTGATTTTTTTCGACAAGTCTTCTTTCTACTAGTTGGCACTGGCGTTCAGGCGGATTTGTAAAATGTCCACAAGGTCCGGATTTTATATGTTTCCCACATGATCCCTAATTCTGCTTTAAGGTTTAAATATTTTGAGAGATTTACTCGTAGTATTTTAATTTTGACACGTAATATACCGATGACTGAACAAATACTGCACCATTTTGCATCTAGACAACACTGAAAACCGGAAAAATGCTTCTTTGATACTACGCATGTTACTTGTAAAATCTCCACAAATACTAAGAATGAGTATTTTGAAATTTTTCATGCTCCCCAACTAAAATCCTAAAACGTAGGCCTATAATCAGTTCAAAGTTTTGTCAAACATAGAACTGTTTTGCATCTAGGAAATCTAACGCAAAGAAAGTTTCTCAGAGGGGGACACAACTACTTTTGGTTTTCCTATTAAAGCTGAAATCCATTCAAATATTGCCGCATTTGCGATCTACGTCCTCCCGAAGTTTACAATTTTTCCCCAAGGGAAAGAGAGATACCGGTTCGCTTAAGTCTCATCCCCCAAGCCACATATCAGAAATGCCCAGTTTTTTTCATCAAAGATTGATTTTTCAGTTTTTTGAGAAGTGGCAGACAGTGAATTTTAAGGCTGAATACATGCAGCTTAAAACACGTGGGAAGTGACGTTTCCGGCCATCTGGAGAGTTTGTAAAGCCCCAAATTTCCCTCGTTCCGCGCCAACCGATGGTGGCGTTCCGCTTAGATAGCCTCGACGCGCCTGACCCTCGGAGGCACCAGCCCCCCCCCCTCCACTTGTTACCTAGGCCCCCTAAAATTCAATCCTGGCTTCGCGTGAACACTTTCGGATTGACGATATTCACCACCAGCATCCCCGAAAGTTGAAAAGAAATTTAAAGGGCCAAACCTCTCACCCCAAACTGCAATTTTGGAACACCCGTACCGAAATTCTCAATTGGCCCAGCTCTTTGACTGACAAACAATGACAAACAATTCAAACAATGCAGAGTACCAAAGCTTATATTACAAAGCATGAATGGTACTGAGAGTGTTTTGATTATATAAATTGAGTTTTTCTATACTCACCTAGAAGCAACAAACTGAGATTGTATCTGGATGAGGATGAATTTCAGACAATTATGGGAGGGGCTTAAGTAAGAAGGTTAGGAGAATTGGTACTGTTTGGGGTGAGAGAACTGGTCCTTTAAGCCCCTGTTCAGCTGATTACAATAATACATTTTGCGAACTGGAGAAGACAATTAAACCAATCATGCCAACCTTATTGACATCATGACGTTAATCTATATGTCATTTCATAGGTACTGCCGGAAAATGTCCCCCTTCCGGTTATGTCATTGACGTACTTCCGCCATAAGTACGATATTCCTCACAGACGATCTGAAACAAGAATGTAAAAGCACAGGAAATATTCATTAACAGTAAGTTACAGTCGTGTTTGAGAAATTAGCTCCCTGGCTAGACTGGGAGTGTAATAAACTCAGCACAATGTATTGAGTTAAGAGTGAGAGTCATTTCGGTGGAAAGAAGAGGTCTATCTAAACTCAAACACACGAAACATAGACTCTCTTTGGAGAGAAAGTTTAATAAGAAACTGTAAGATTACAAGATCGTAGACTGTGTGTGGAGCATGGAAGTATAGTACTTCCATGTGTGGTGGGGGTGGCATCTGCCCATTGAGATTTCCAGATCGAAAATACACCACATTCCAGATGATGGTGCCATTCTTCATAGTGTCTCAGAAGTACCCCCTTTTCTGCCAAGGCTAAGCCGTGAACTATAGTCATCCGGGAACCACTGATGAGTATCGTAATGCCACCACAGCTAACCTCCAAGTCTGCGTATTTTTTTTATTAGGCCCTATGTCCACTGCGATTGTTTGAATCATTTCTTTGTCACATTACAGTACAGGTGAAAAGCATCTCCTTGACAAATATTTGCTTACTTGTGGCTTAGGTGCTAATGGAACCTTCTGAAACAAACGAACTGAATTACTTTAATAATGGTCAAGAGAAGGACGCAATCGCTGTGTTTAAGTTTTTATTAATTATCATTTCCAAGGCAAAACTTCAGACTCCAAATACAGACAATTTCAATTACCCAGCAAACCTATCTGTCAACCTTAAGGCAAATCTTCTACATACGGGGTGATTTGTGAAAGGATTTTCGTTCATCTTTTGCTCGGCGGGGTGTAATCAGTATACTAGGTACGGTATTGATAATAAGGACACATCGAATCGAGGTACTGAGTGTTAAGCGAGCGGGGCGAGTGAAAATATTAGAAAGGTTCGGATTCGGGACATCTGACAGTTTAAGAACTAGTAATAGAACATGCTTTTAAATAGATTGACCCGTTTCGTCTGGGTTATATAAAAAACACGCCTACCGATGCGGTCATGCATAGCTTTTTGAGGTCATTATTAGTATCAAAATATTTTTGGAGTGCAACTTATAGTGTCCCTCTGACGATGACGTTTAGGCATTAAGAAAACACTTAGGTGTATAATAGCATTTTTACGAGCGAAGCGGGCCAAATATTTTATAATAGAAGTATATAATTGTAAAACCCCGTACAGCCGTACTTTCAACAAACTTAAAGACGGTTTTAGAAAGAACAAATAATAGAACTGAAGATCGAGTGGGCCAAACGCATGAAAAGTTTGGTACTTTCGGAAACATTCTTTATTGAAAACAGCATTCATCATTTGACTAGAACGACAATTCATCTTCTTTGTCTTTGTTACTCTTTGGGTGGCTCTTTTATAAGCTCTATGGAGCTTTTCTGAGTTTCCTCCTGAGTCTCTCTTTGGCTTTGATTCGTTGTATTATTTTTTTGAATTGTGTTATATGTAAATCCAAAGAATGACTCAAATAAATGTTGTCGAACCTTTACCTTCAGTTCTAGAGCTCAATTTTATCCCTAACAGCCGATATGGGAGCCTTTACAATTCTTTAAAATACACACTCTGAAAACAGATAAAACCTTGCCAAAACGAGGCACTTTTAACCAGTGCTAGGCACACATGCCTCCTGCCCCCAGTTGGGCAAATCATTAGGTTCCCAACCTGACTAGTTAACTAATATTTCGCCCAGAAGCTGGTTGAAATTTTTACCCAACAAAACATTGCCAACCTGGCTCGTTCATGTTTTTGTCCAGGAGTTGGTCAAACTTTTACACAAGTAAAGTTTGCCCAAATCCTAGTACCCATTTAATGTAGCTAAATGGTGCCCAACTGCAGGATCTGTTTGAATTCCGATTAGCGATTGCTCTTGTTGACAGTAGCTTCCAGCTTCAAGTTAGGCTGAGAAAACAGGAGTAAGACTAAGTACAAGATTAACTTTTTCTAAAGTCCTCCTCACCCTTTGGCAAAGAGCCGTTCGGCGAAACCAAACTATGAAACACTGCTTCCCAAGGAAGCTACGTCCACTAAAGGACAACACTTAACTGAATCACCTCAGTCAGGCGGCCCTTAGACCATCTACATCATTGATCTGTCATTTTGGCTCCATTCTGGACGATGAAAAAACAGACAACACACATAACCTTAGCCAAAAGCCGAGTACAAGTAAGTACCTGGAACGAGCTTGAAAACTGACACGACCAAACGGTACACTGAAAAACACAAGATTAAATGAGACTTAAAAGGAAAATGTTGAAGTTTATAGCTTGAACCAAGAATCCATATCTCTGAATTTGTATTTCTCTGTACCATTGATTATCACGGTGTTGATTGCTCTTTAGATAAATTCTTTCTGATATTTTCTTCTATTCTTCCGCTATCATTTTATTTACAAATCCATTTTATTCAACCATGAGATCTAAATAAACAACTGTTACTGAAAACAAAAATCACAAACAAAATGCAATTTGTTCTGCCTAACACCATTTTACCCAAATGCTGGGTGCTTTAAAACTTGCCTAATACTTTTTGCAAACGGTTACTTGCCAGTGGATTTTACCCAACCTTAGTTAACACAACAATATTGGTACAGTTGTTTATCCATTTGCTGAGCGATAATTTGCCCATGTTGAGCATGACGGATTTTTCTCGACGCTTTTACCCAACCGCATTCGAGTGCAAGTATAGTTTATAGGCTCCCTTTCTGCATCAGGTAAAAATTGCCAAAACTGCCAATTGGCTACGCCAAGCTTGTAAAGGACCCAGAGTGTTCCTTCAAAGTTAAGAATTTTTAGAGATAGAAAAATAGACGTTTTGTTTATGTAAATCACCTTGTTTTAACCGTTGTTTATTGTCTGAGGTAATAAGTTTCATTTATTCACTTTGATGGATTCTTGTACAACCCACATTATGGCTACCTGAATTGATTCCGGTTGAAATTAAAAATGTGTAAATTATTTTGAACGCTTCTTGTTTTCTTGCATAGCATGTTGTATAGACTAGCCTAGGTATTTTGTCAAGTAATCAGGTCTTGTTTTGCCAATTTCACCACTTTAAGGTAAATATCGACAAGTTTTTCCATGACTGTGGTAGAATGTAATCTTTCTGGGCTCTTAGGTGTTGTTGGTTTGCTTCTTTTTGGGGGGTGAGGGTTGGAGTGGGGTTGGAATTACAAGGCATCTTATGGGGCCTTTATTGCCCTCCTTTGTCCTTTAACCTATTATGTTATGTTATGTTAAAGGTAATGTGAAACCAAAATGACAAAGTTGGATGTTTTATGTAAAAAGAATAGACCAAGAAAATTGCTGCAATTACCATCAAAATCGGTCAAAAATTGGGCATCTTACAAGTTTATTTCTGATTTGCACTTAATCATGAATAAATATAATTTCAATATGTAAATTTTGTGATGTCATGGGAGGGACATGCCATATATGGCTCATGTTATCCTTTGTTTTTGGAATCTTCGTTTCAAGAGCAGTCGTAACATAAGTATTTCCTGAAGGGTTTATTTTGAAAGTTTAAATTGTGTCCTTGAAAATCATCAGTACCAATCATCAAACCATAAACAATCTGATCAGTAATTAAGAGATCATTATTATAGAGTTAACAAAAAAGATATCAATACTGTGCAACACACAGCATCACTATTTTCGCATAACCAACAAGTTGCTTCAGAAACATTTAAACTTTGAAGAGGTATATCTTGAGAACGGTAAAAGATATTGACGTAATTCCAACAGATTCTTCCTTAGGAGACCTTGCTCTACTATCAAGTAAATTTAGGGATTTTGCTGACATGTCACACTACCTTTAAAGGCATATTTTCATCATCCCAAACAGTTCCAATTCTCCCAACCCACTTACTTCTAGCCCCTCCCACATTTATCTAAAACTCATCTTTATCCGGACACAATCCTAGTCTATTGCTCCATGGCTTGTCCCAGTGGCCATACAAGTCCATAATGTGAAATCAAGACACTCTCAGTGCCCATGCTGTGTAATTTAGCTTCTTCTTCTTCTTCTTCTTCTTCTTTCTCTTCTTCTTCTTCTTCTTCTTCTTCTTCTTCTTCTTCTTCTTCTTCTTCTTCTTCTTCTTCTTCTTCTTCTTCTTCTTCTTCTTCTTCTTCTTCTTCTTCTTCTTCTTCTTCTTCTTCTTCTTCTTCTTCTTCTTCTTCTTCTTCTTCTTCTTCTTCTTCTTCTTCTTCTTCTTCTTCTTCTTCTTCTTCTTCTTCTTCTTCTTCTTCTTCTTCTTCTTCTTCTTCTTCTTCTTCTTCTTCTTCTTCTTCTTCTTCTTCTTCTTCTTCTTCTTCTTCTTCTTCTTCTTCTTCTTCTTCTTCTTCTTCTTCTTCTTCTTCTTCTTCTTCTTCTTCTTCTTCTTCTTCTTCTTCTTCTTCTTCTTCTTCTTCTTCTTCTTCTTCTTCTTCTTCTTCTTCTTCTTCTTCTTCTTCTTCTTCTTCTTCTTCTTCTTCTTCTTCTTCTTCTTCTTCTTCTTCTTCTTCTTCTTCTTCTTCTTCTTCTTCTTCTTCTTCTTCTTCTTCTTCTACTTCTTCTTCTTCTTCTTCTTCTTCTTCTTCTTCTTCTTCTTCTTCTTCTTCTTCTTCTTCTTCTTCTTCTTCTTCTTCTTCTTCTTCTTCTTCTTCTTCTTCTTCTTCTTCTTCTTCTTCTTCTTCTTCTTCTTCTTCTTCTTCTTCTTCTTCTTCTTCTTCTTCTTCTTCTTCTTCTTCTTCTTCTTCTTCAATAAAGGTGACACATCCAAAGGACATTCTTTCACCACGCATGCGTCGAGAGGCTAAATATGCCCAGTAATATAGGTGATAGGGTCCTTATGGACAGAGGCAACCCTCATTACATTCAGGGGGAGATGATTCCAATCCTTAATGGTTCGAGGCAAGAAGCTAAATTTATAACAGTTAGTACTAGTATGTGGGAGACAGACATGAAGGTCATGTATTAAACGGGTTCTACGAGTAGGCCGCTGGAGACAATCAACAGGTAACTGAGCCAGGCCAAACATACCTTTGGAAAAAAGGATCAATCTACTTTTCCTCCGTCTTTCAGTTAAGGGCAGAAGGTTTAGTTCCTTAAGGAGCCTGGTCATTGAGCCTGGCTCCCTTGAATAGTCAGAGGCAATAAATCTAGCAGACCGTTTTTGTATACTCTCAAGCTTGTCGCGCAGGTAAACCTGGTGGGGGTCCCAAACACAACCAGCGTATTCCAGCACAGGCCGAAGGATTCCTTTATAAGCCATTAACTTGACATTACCAGGGCAGGAAGAAAGATTTCTATACAAAATACCAAGAATCTTATTTCCCTTGTTACAGGTGTTTTGAATATGCTTCTCCCAGTTCAGATCTTTAGTGATGGTAATTCCAAGATACTTAATACTATCTACTCTCGGGAGCTCAATCCTATTTAGAACATACCTAAAAAGTATGGGACTTTTTTTCCGAGCAAAAGTAATAACGCTACACTTAGTGGGCTGAAATCTCATTCCCCACGTGGAAGCCCACAGCCCCAACTGCTTGATATCATTCTGAAGTTTATGACAATCCTCATCGGACTCAATAATACGGTAACAGACACAATCATCTGCAAAAAGGCGAACCTTGGAAGAAACACCATCGACGATATCATTGATATGCACCAAGAAGAGAATCGGTCCAAGGACAGACCCCTGGGGAACTCCAGACAGGACTTGCATCGGGGGAGACCGGGTTCCATTGACAACAACAGATTGTTTACGATCAACAAGAAAGTCATCAACCCAACGAAGAATCTGATTTGAAACACCAAGTGTATACAGCTTGGTCTTCAGCAGTTCATGAGGAACAGTATCGAAGGCCTTCTCAAAATCCAAGATAAACACATCGATTTGTTTATGGGCATCAAGGGAGGAAGCCCAGTCCTCAATTATCGACACAAGTTGTGTTTCGCAACTATGAGACCTACGAAAGGCGTGCTGGGTGGGAGAGAGTAAGTTGTGTATTTCAAAATGGCTCATAAGGTTTGAGGCAATAATATGTTCTAATAATTTACAGCAGACACATGTAAGAGAAACAGGCCTGTAATTACAAGGTAGGGAACTGTCACCTTTTTGAAAATAGGGCAAACATTTGCAGTCTTCCAATCCTCTGGAATGCATCCTTTTGTAAGGGATTGCTGAAAGAGATGGCTTAGAACAGGTGCAAAATCAGTGGCAATCTCTCTCAGGACCCAAGGATGGATGCCATCTGGTCCCATGGCCTTATTGATTTTAAGACCATGCAGAAGCTTTTCAACGCCAAAGGTGGATATAGTTATATCACTCATTCTCTTACACGTGGGTCTGATGAGGGGAACAGTATGAAACACTGTTTTAGTAAATACACTACAGAACTGGTTATTGAGAGCACGAACTTTGTCCAAGACAGTGACAGCTAGCTTATCATCGTTCTTAAGAGGGGGAGATTATGCCTATCTTTCTTCTGACCATTAATATATCTCCAGAAGGGTTTGGCATCAGCTTTGATATCGCCGATCATTCCATTGATGTACTTTTTATGGGAGGTGTGAATCTCTCTTTTGATTTTAGTTCGCAGATGAGCCCATCTCCCATAAATACCAGTCTTCCGGGTTTTTTTAAAAAAGGCATGCAATCTGTTCCTACGCCTAACTAGCCTACGAATACTGTCGGTTATCCATGGGAGAGATTTTCTGGATTTGGCCAATCTAGTTGGAATATTATCCTTCACAGTTCTTTCAAGAAAGGACTTAATGAGTTGCCAATTTTCTTCCACAGTACGATTATCTTGCCCCCCGTTAAAATAGGTAGATGAGAAACCCCGTGTGTCCTCCCTCATAGCAACAAAATTCCCCTTAGAGTACTGTAAAATGAGCCTACAAGGTTGCTTAGAATCAAGAAACAAACACTTCAATTTACAAGAGATACCCTCATGATCACTTGGAGAATCGATGGCACTAACATCAGTGTATTGACTAGGAATATTTGAGATAACCAAGTCAAGTGTACTATCCCCTCTAGTGGGAAAATTCACAAGTTGGTCAGCAGCAAAGTCATTAATTATGTCCAAAAGTAATTTACCTGAGCAATTGGATAAACAGCCACCACTTTCTTTGTGTAACCTACTGGTCCAGTCAATTTTGTTAAAGTTAAAATCACCCAGGACATGAAAACACGGCATCTTTGAATTCTTATGCCAGGTCATAATTTTGGTAAGTTGGTCCCGTAACAGAGATGTATGCTCAGCATGGGCATCAGGATCTCTATACCACGATGCTATGATGCATTGTTTGAATGTGATGCCAATCAAAGAGCTGGCTGTACCAATTGAGAGTTTTGATATATGTATACTGAAACTGTAGTTTTGGGTGACGAATGATTGCCTTTAAGTACTTACAAAAGCACAACACTGGTGCAGTGTGCTTTCAAAAAAAAAAAAGATCAAAGAAATACAAAGACTGTCATTTCATTTGGGTGCAAAAATGACATCTACCATTTTAAATTGGGTGAGTTGGTTTCTACATTCATACCTCACCTCAGGAATATCCTACAGAGCAAAGAATTCATTTTTCATGCCCGCTGTACATATTTTACTACTAGACTTCGGGTAAAGTTTGATTACCGAGTTTATCAAAGCCGTCCTAATATACTGCTCTGTCTTTTATCAGAGCCATATATCCGGCTCTGTCTTTATTTGTGTATAGCGTCCTCACTTATGAAATCTGTCGTCGTACTTTGTTTTTGTAAGCCAGTGAAGGAACTTTTGGTCATTTTGAATAGCCAATAGGACAACAAGCTGCCTTCCATTCGCATGTGTTTCCTTTCTAATTGTAAGGAAAAAAATATTGTCAGTCACCGCCTCCACAGCTTTTTCATTATTTCAGACGGCATATTTTTATTTCAGGACGAATCGGGGGTGATTGGAAGACTTCTCGTTTTTTCTATAATTCAGTAAATATGGTTTGAGATTGAAAAAAAGTTTAGCTAAGGTAATATAAGCGATGAAACCAAAACTTTGAGTAATGCGGCCCTTTTTTCATGATTCGGTATCACGTATCAGAATTGCAAAGATTTAAGAATGGTTGAAAAACTGTCATTTTGGAATAAGGGATGCTGGCCAGTTTTCAAAAAGCCGATTTGTCCATTCAATTGGATTCACCCTCGTTTGTCCTGGGGAAAAAAATACGCGCACAGCGGTAGATTTAAATTGAAATCGCGAGCCCAATGCAAATGATAGTCGATCCAGTTCAAAAATTTCGGCACTTGACAGTTAGCCTTCGGGAACATTACTTTTTCTAGCCATAAACTTATGAGAAGTCTCCTTGATTGGTAACCATTTTCCCCCGAAACTTGTTAGTAATCTAAAAGCACTAACGTTAGGTTACGCTCACGTCAATATTTACGTTAGCCTAAAGGGAAGGCCTAACGTTAAGGTTAAAGATAGTTAGGCCTAGCCTAGGCCTAACGTTAGGCCTTTACTTTAGTTAGGCCTCACTGGCGGGCATAGGCTAGGCCCCTAACTTGCGTAGCAATCCACACCGGAAAGTACATTTGCCATACGCCAAAGAATCACGCCAGGGTGGAGGTGTTTAGAATTATACGCCACGCCAATTGTTGCAATTGTATGCCATTGCCAACTGTTGTAATTTTCCCTGTAGCAGCTGGGTAGGCCGTAGTAAAATTTGTTGGGGTACATTTCCGTACTCCAAAGATCTTTCTGTGAAAGGCCCTACTTTCCAGTATGGGTAACAATGACATTGACAGGTATGGCTATAGGCAGCTAGTTTGTAGATTACAACCACTGATTCTAAATTAGAGCCCAAGTAACAATTAACAAACACAAAGAAGTGATAGGCTAAGCCAACTTTTCATTCTTCTTATTAGGCTATAGACTAGTATAGGCCCCCTTAGTAAGGCCTAGGCTATAGCCTAGGCCAAGGCTATGCTGAAAATGAAATTTAGGCTAGTCCTGAAAGTTCTGTCAACTGTGGAATTGAATAGGCCTAGCCTATACTGTAGACCTAGGCCGCCGCCTAATGCAAGAAAGGCTAACCAACAAACATTCAGAAACAACTGCAACCCTACAGACACTCTATAATTCTTTTTTAATATTCATAATCATGTATTCAATATCTCCATAAATGGGCAAAAGCTTGATCCATCCATAGGTCGTCCTAGCGTTATATAGTATATATAGTATATATATAAAGTGGAAAAGGTAAGTCACATCGCCTAACACCAACACAGTGCTTGGCACAAAACTCTTCATGATTCTCACCTCATACTGCATTTACCCCTTCAAATCTCTCGAGAACCTTCCCATCATTTTCTTCTGAAGAAACACAACAAACTCTAAGTTGTCTTAAACAAAAAAACCTCACATCAAATGCAAAAAATCTTCTCCTCCGATTCAATGGTAACGACGGACTAGATCACTCTGCTCCAATTCATGACGTCACATTACATAATGGGAATTGCCCTGTGCGAATCCGGTTCTCCCATTGGATAGTTTGAACTGCTTTCAAAACTGTCAATGACGAGACTGTAATTTTTTTTTGCACGGGGAACCTGAACAAGAAATGAAAAACATGCGGATCAGGAAACCCAGCATACCAAAACATGTGTGACCTGCCGCAAGTACAACACGTACAGGTATGTACTGTACCGTAGAATTCCCCTAGCTATCCTCCGAAAAAAAACTTGCATGCGGCATACAAGCGGTCTTTACGTACAGCATGCATGCAACAGTTGTTCTCAGCATTTACATACACTGGCTCAACGATGGGAGAACCGGATTCGTAAAGGGCAATTCCCATTACGTAATGTGACGTCATGAATTGGAGAAGAGTGATCTAGTCCGTCGTTAGCATTGAATCGGAGGAGAAGATTTTTTTGCATTTGATGTGAGGTTTTTTGTTTAAGACAACTTAAAGTTTGTTGCGTTTCTTCAGAAGAAGATGATGGGAAGGTTCTCGAGAGATTTGAAGGGGTAAATGTAGTATGAGGTGAGAAATCATGAAGGGTTTTGTACGAAGCACTGTGTTGGTGTTAGGCAATGTGACTTACCCTTTCCTTTTTATGTATATATACTATAACGCTAGGACGACCTGTGGATCCATCCAAGGTGTAAAATTTCTCGGTGTCATCAATTATTGATTGCAAGCTTACCTGGCAGGAGCACATCAATCATATTTCTTCAAAAATTTCCAGAGGAATCAGAGTAATTTGTACATTAAGACATTTGTTGCCAAGGGGTATTCTCTGTACAATTTAACCTACTCTTGTGTATCCTCATCTAATATATTGTTTTACAGTTTGGACTTGTACAAAAACCTCGTACCGTACCTTCACAAACTGGTTCTTTTGCAAAAGACAGTTGTTCGCTATATGTCTTTGTCCGGACTCCGTGACCACGCCAGAGAGTTGTATTTATAAGTCTCTTAATCTGTTGAAACTGTTTGATATGATCAACCCCAACATTGCTTCTTTCACCTATTGTTTCATGCACAGCCTTTAACCGAAATCATTTTCAGAATTCTTCACCAAAAATTCTTCAGTCCACAACTATTTTACTCGTCAATCTCTTCTCCTGCATACTATTGTTACCCGTACCTCATCCTCACAGTTGACCCTAAGCTATAAAGCTATAAAACTGTGGAACTTATTACCTAATTTATTAATTAGCAAGCCAAGTATAAATTCTTTTCGAAGAGGTTTCACCCAGTACTACATAGCTTTGTACTTATTCTTCAGTAGTCTTCATCACCATTTTTTTTTTTTTTTTTTTTCATGCAAGGTTTATTATAAGGTTAAAATTTCATATTTGACTTATTATACTGTTCAAGTGCATGCATTACATGTTTTTGTCACCATGCACATTTTGTTTGTGGGAAGCCTAGGGCTTTCATGGGTGGGAGGGGGCCGGGTTGGTAAGAGGGGTTTTGTAAGGGTTAGGTCTGGTCTTGTAATCTTAACCACTACCTTTCCCTTTAGTTTATTGAATTTTCCATCCTTTTTTTTCTCATATATCCTTTTTCTTTATGCTTATTGGTTTTTGCAACACAGCTACTCTAGGTAACTTGCTTTTGTTGTTTTGGGGAGTAGAACTCTTGACAAGCCCCTCAGGTTTTTTTAGTTTTACTTCCACCTACTTCAGTGTTATGTATGTACTGTATTCATTACTTTTGTGTATCCATACATTTTGATGATGTAGAAAAACAAATAAACGAAACGAAAATAAACAAAATGAAATGTATCTTTGTCAAAGAATTGATCTTGACACTTCATATGCTTAGTTAATTTGGACTGTGTCCAGCCCATGGCTGGTAAAAACCAGCAATTTGGGAATTTCATTGAAGGGAAATTTTGGTAGGCCTATTCGGAGGGAAATTTGACTACTTTTGTATGTAAACATGTAAAGTCTTTGGGAAATTTTGATAAAGCTTGTTGGGAAATTTTATTTGCTTGCAGGGAGATTTACATTTTTTCCAGCCCTGGTACTCTAGCCTACAAGGTATGCAGGCCTAGGCCTAACTGATGATAATAATATTTCATATTTTATACCTGTAAGAAAAGTCTGTTATAAGAGGTGAGTTAATAAATAATCAAAGTGGTTCTGTAATATTCTTCTGTGTAATCACTGCTGTTATTAAATTTTGAAATGAAGTTGAACAGAGTTGAATACTAGCTCTTCTTTTCTGTTTTCTCTGGATTCTTTTTCTTCTGTTTTCACATTTCCTTGATATATTAGGGACTTTCCCTACCTTGCCGAATCTCTTCCCTCACCCCACCCCGGGGTACAGTTACTGCATACGGCACCCATTGAAGTATCAAACATTCATTTTAGAGACATTCCCATTACTTTCAAACCAAATAAATTTTGAAATGAAGTTGAACAGAGTTGAATACTAGCTCTTATTTTCTGTTTTCTCCAGATTCTTTTTCTTTTGTTTTCACATTTCCTTGCTATATTAGGGACTTTCCCTACCTTGCCGAATCTCTTCCCTCACCCCACCCCGGGGTACAGTAACCACATGCGGCACTCATTGAAGTATCAAACATTCATTTTAGAGACTTTCCCATTACTTTCAAACCAAATAAATTTTGAAATGAAGTTGAACAGAGTTGAATACTAGCTCTTATTTTCTGTTTTCTCCAGATTCTTTTTCTTCTGTTTTCACATTTTCTTGCTATATTAGGGACTTTCCCTACCTTGCCAAATCTCTTCCCTCACCCCACCCCGGGGTACAGTTACCGCATACGGCACACATTGAAGTATCAAACATTCATTTTAGAGACATCCCCATTACTTTCAAACCAAATTAACAGATATTGGATGGGTTAGAACTAATAGAATTACATACATGATACGTAATCTTTCAAAGGTGAAAACGTGATTGCTGATATACAAAACAAAGACTTGGATTTTTAGCCCTTTGCCAATTACAGTAAGAAATACAGATAAAATTTTGCGTGTGATTAATATTGGTTTTAGCTATGCTGACTAAGGTATTCAAATTGATGTTGACTTGAGACTCTGCAGTATCGAATGAAAAAATAAAAGATAACAGCAATTGATGCAATTAACATTCACAAAATGAAGACTTCAGCAACAACTTGTACTGGCATCCCTGTGGCATCGTATTTTGATAGGCAATGATGCAAACCATTGAGAGCTCTTATTTTCTGTTCAGTAAATTATTCTTCATCTAATGTTTGTCTTTGTAAGTCATCTGCCTTTTAATTTTAGAGAAATAAAGCACAGTCTGGCCACCTTAAATCCATTGTGTTGTTATCATTTCTACTTTTGTGACAATTTTCATACAGTATGTAAGTTTTACCTCAACCTAAAAGCCAAGACTTCTAAATCTGTCGTTGTCTTGACTTTGTTTTCTGGTCTTCCGTCTTCCGTCTTAGGTCTTCGCTTTGTAGACACCCTACTGTACACATCTGTTTTTAAAAAGAGATAAGTAAAAATTAGGCTAATTAGGGCTACTAATAAACTTTCACAGTACTGCTGATAAATTAATAGGTACTGTCAGTACCATGTTATCATTATATTAAAATTTTCATGTAATTCCCTTTCAGGTTGAGATGAGTTTTATTTTAGATGGTGAAATAGTGAAGTTGTTTGCATTTACTCTATGTTCATGCAGTAGGCAAGGTCTAGGATGGTCAAGGCTAGGTTTGGCAAAAATTGGTAGATTAGACCAAAAGTCTTTTAGAAACTTTGCGCAACTCAAAAATTTAATGCTGGGGGCCTGGGGCACAGTCTTTTAAACATGGACAGAGCATGTAACGTGCACATCCTATCCATAAATGGTTGCCATCTGACTGGGACAAAAAAGGCGCATCAGGATGGTGGCCGTGAAGGTAGAAATTTGTATGATATAATTGATGATGACTCTGTTATATTTTAAAAAAAAGTTTGACTAGAATGGGAAAGTATATCATATTCCTGCAATACGCAAAGTGATCTTGACCTTATCTTGCCATATTTCAAAAATATTCCAACTTTTGTGCAAAATCTGGGAATTGACTTACACAAATTCATAGCAGAGAGCCATTTTGGTGCGCTTTTTCTCACACGTACGTTAGCGACAATGTACCGTGCAGAATGCTCTGTCCATGTACAGGAAGTCCATGGGCTGGGGGTACTTACCCGGCGGGCTGCAATATTGAGTATGCCCGAATGATTTTTTACTTGTCCCCGGCTGTCGGGCAGGAGATTTGTCGAAGCCTGTAGTGGTTGTTACTGTGAGCCCACTACTCTTAACAATTGTTGTGCAGTGCCTCGTGAAATCAGCTTAAACCATGCAAGAACCATTATTGATGTGTCATGAATATTTTGACACATTTGGAGAAGGTTAAGCCAAATTTGCACCCAATTAGTTTTAGGCTATATGGGGTAGTTAAGGGGGTGTCCATTCCAACCTACAAGGTATTTCCAACCATTTTAGACATTTCTGCTAATTGTAAATGTCTTGAAGACATAATAGTACCTAACACTTTACCATCAAGTAATTTGAACTAATGGCAGTTGAAAATTACCCACCTTTTGATCATAACTAATTGTTCAAAATATAAAATATGAACCGGAAAATCAAATGCAGATCTATGCACTTATTTTGATATCATGTTTTCTATTTGGTCGGTAAGCCACATGGCTTACTCCCACATCTACCCACAAATTTAATTATTAAGTGATCAGATTTGATAAATTAAATAGAAGTAAGTTGGTGCCCTGGATGTTGTCATAAACAGAACTTGCCCCAAACTTGTCTCTGCTTTCATTTAGAGAGAAGACTGAAAACCAGCCAACACTTTTCAATGTCTATGGCTATTTGCGACCACCTACAGTATAGTTTTAATCAACCTGAATAAAATCATTGAAATAACAGATATTTGATCAGTTTTAATTTTAAGTGGTATAATTAATGGTAATTTACCAAATGTAAAAAGGGTTACCTTCATTGGTAACTTTTATTACAACATCTGGGTGATTACTTTTTATGACTCTCATAAAATTCATTTTACCCTAAATTTGCATGGTTTTCAATAGGTAGAGAGGGTTCAATGACTTTGTTGATTTACAATATTTTCTAAAACCAAAACCTCCTAATTTACCCTATGTTAAACTGTAAGCATATTCCCATTTAAGTACCATGCCTGGGGTTACCCTATCCACCGAGAATCAGGATTATCCTGTTTTTTTTTTAAGGACATGTGAGCATTCCAGCGGCTCATTGTCCCAATTTTCTCAAAAACAAACTGGGTTGGGCAAGCAACAGGAAAACAGTGTATTTTTGTTTACCGTATGTACTATGTGGACTGATGGAACCCATAAACTGTATGTTGCTCTTTGCCTACATTCCTTATCAAACAGATAACCAGGCTAACCTCTAGCAGACAGCAATTCATTGTGGTAATACCAACCTGAATGAGCAGTGCCCAAGAAATTTGGCTACTGTACATCCATAAGGGTTGGTGCTGTTAACTTATATCAATATTGTTTCATGTTATGTTTGATGTTTCTCTATCTCTGTGAAGGCTCCATCGACAGAGTGTGCATGTATAGGCGATACACACAGATCAATAAAGTGTTACTTCTTGTCTGTGCAATAAATATGAAGCAAACCCATTTAGCATTATCTCATCCCTGATGTTGCCCACATGGACCTATTGGGCATACAACTTACAACAAGTGAAATGTGCTTCAAATATTGCACTGTTTGGCTTCTAGTTTTAGGCATACATATATCATAATCCAAATTTTGGCAAAGATTTACGCCTGCAATATAAATGTCCCACGTTCAGCTAACAGAATTATGGTAACACTTCCCCTGCCAGGCTGTCACCACATTTGGTTGCTTCATACACAAGATAATTAAAATTAATATCTAATGTATGACGCTTCCTGGTACACTTCATTTTATGTGTTGCTTATGCCTTGCCATGTTAACAAACTGCCACAAATCGATCACTGGGACAAAGTGAGCAGCTTGCTATAGTATTCATTTTCACTGTTCTCAGAAATAAGGTTTGCTGGGCAACTGGTGGCCTGATCACTAGCGTAGCCAGCGGGGGGGCAGGGGGGGCAGAGTGCCCCCCACAAAAATTTTCGGGACGCGATGGGCGATGTTGGAAAAATGAAGGAGGGCAAAAAAAAAAATAAATAAATAAAAAAAAGATAAACGGCAAGAGGAGGGAGGGAATCGGGGGCATTTTTTTACAGTTTTTCGAGGGGGGGGAGGGAAGCTCTCAGTCGTTACGATAAAGTATGCAGTCCCCGACGGCGGCTAGTGTCCCCAATGGTTTACCTGTTTTTTGCTCTTAAGGGACAATTTCCCAAATAAGAACCCTAAATTTTCGACGCGCTACGCGCGCTGTAGATTCACTCCAGTTTTTTTAATACTTCCATTCCACATATAGAGAGTGTAAGTCCTGTCAACCTTACCAAGAAACAGGGAGGCAGAGTACACAGGTTATTTAGAGGTCTTAAATTTCATCCCATATCACAAAGCCTAGTTGCTGTTCTCTTGTGTGTGTCATGCGATAGGTCAGTTGGTGAGCGACTCACGGACAGACGGAGCATAGTTTGGTTATTTTATCGGTTATTCCAGGTGTTTTGGACGCAATGTATGTTATCCCCGATACGGTCTACAACCCCCGCAGTTTCTACTTTTTTTTCTTTTTGTTTTTAATGATCACAAAGGCTATGTTATTTTTGTAAGTCTACCAAAAATTTTCGCGCGCTTGGCGCGCGTTGCAATTTCACGGTTCAGACTCAACAGAACACTATCAGTGCACAACTCGGCTTTTAAAATATTAAGTGATATTGTGCAAAATGTGCCAAGGGGTTCAATAACATGGGATAGTCAGGCTCCTTCATATCCCCTTCTCACCACCCCCTCGACATAGGGGCCGTCGGAACTTGTGGTCGCTGACATGGCCGGCCCCCTGTCAGGAATAATCTGTCGCCTTCCCATGGTCGGTTTAATTATTTTGGCTTTCAAAAGAGTTATTTCTGCGATAAAACCCAAAATGTTCAGAATGCTTTTCACACTCTTCCTCAGTTCCGTTACCTAGAGCTAATAAATTACAAACCCTTCCCATCTTTTCAAGTAAATTAATATGTAGAATGAATGGATTAATGAACATGTCGGGAATTTCATCTCATTTCGCTAAACCAGGGAGGTGTGATCTCTTGTGTCAGTCGTGCGGTACGGTACGGACTCGAAGAGGGAAGTACATAAGATCTATGTAAGCTTTAAATAAGTACAGATTCCATGTTAGTGTAGGCTAACCCCAACAAATTTCGCCCGCTTTTCCACGTTTAAATCAGTGCGGAAATATCTTCCTCTAGCATATACAAATTTTATGTCGTATATGACTCGCAATGGCAGGTATAGTGCACAGGTTTTCTTCAAATCTCCCTCACCAACTCATCGACGGCATCCTGGCTGTCGCGGCTTGGGGTCGCTACCCACCCTACCCCTCCCCCGTTCGGAGAGTGGCCCTTCGTCGGGCAAATCCTGGCACCAAGCCTGAAAAGACACATTTTCCAGTTATGACTTGTATATGTGTAATGAAGCAATGAACTAAAGATGGAAGCTGCATTTTTTGGTGAGCGGCAACTATTTTGGAGGGGCGGCCAATTTCACTAGGAGGGCGTGTCGCCCCTCTAAAACCCTCCCTGTGGAGAACACTAGAATCTAGTATAAAAAGAACAAAATATAGCACCATGTTGCATCTAAGCTCTTCGAGACAGCAAAAAATTCCAAAAGGGGAGGGGGACACCCAGGAAGACAGGCCCGTAGCCAGGGGGTTCGCACTTACTCCCGCCCAGACCTATTTTTTATTATTTTTTTTATTTAAATGGAGTTTTGGCGTTTTTCAAGGTAAAATGTCAATTCCGCTGGTTTAGCCAATGTAAGTCTTATGAGTAGCTGTTTTGTTCAGTGCAACACAATTTCCTAGGGCCCCATTGACTCGTACAGTAACCCTCTTACAGGCACACACTAACTCTCAAGGGAATAAGGAAAACATTGATACAAGATTGAAAATGTCCAAAAATTCCAGCTAAGGTGTTCACCAGATCGCTCAATTTTGTTGTAAAATTGCAACATCTCCTTGAGGTAGGAGTGGGAGAACCACACCCTCTCCCCGTTCAGATGCTGGGCTCCTCACTTGGGCGCTTCGCTCCCTCAAGAAAATGCCACACCCCAGTGACGGCGATGAAAAACGAAAAAGTGGGGGTTAAAGGTATGTGCAGCCCCACAATGTTTGTCAAGTGCTCCAATTAAGAAGCGTGGAGGATTTCAAAGTTGGGCTGAACATATTCTTGCTCTGAACACTCGGGAAGTGCCGTTTCCGGCCATCTGAGGGGTTTGTAAAACCAAACATTTCCTGGTTCGCTCGCACCAATCGATGGTAGAGCTCCGCTTAGAAACATGTATTGACATTTTTTATAGATTGTTTTTTTTTTTTTTTTTGCATTAATTGAGAAATTTCAGAAATGAGATCCATTTCCAGGTTGGGAACATGCAGCATAAACACTCGGGAAGTGCGGTTTCCTGCCATCTAAGGGGTTTCTAAAACCAAAAATTTTCTTGTACGCTCCGCGCCAACCGATGGTGGCGCTTCGCTTAGATAGTCCTTTCGGTCAAGATTGGGGACGATGAGTCGACTTTGCCCCCCACAAGAAAATCCTGGCTATGCCCCTGGGCCTGATAATGCACTTTGAGAAGGTCAAAGTACAGTAATCATTCGCTTTGGGAAGTTTTATGTCTTGCCTTTCATTGGAGAGAAATTTGTCAAGAATACCAGACGTTTTTTTTTTTTTTTTCATTTTTGTCAGATCTAGCCAACAAGAAGTCACTATGGATGACTGTCCACAAACTATAGAAGAGCTACAGCAGGAGTTGTTCGAATGTCAGGCCAATCTGAGTAGGTCAGCGGCTGCTGGCAAACATTTATTGGAGCAGAACCAGATGCTAGAAGAAAGATATGAACAGGAACTAGAAGAATGTAACAAGAGAATTGAAGTAAGATCTGGGATGGCTTATAAAGAGTCTGTGGAACAGGGTTGTACTGTAGCTTAAGGGTTCTAATTGGCAGCTGTAGGGCATTGTTGTTGTAGTGTGCAAAAACCAGGGTGGGTCATAACCAGCCCCCTTGAAGTTGAAAATGGTACAGTAGCTACAATACTGAGGCACATTGTCATTAGAAAGTTTTGAGCACAATATAAGAAGATAATTTGGGACTTGTGAATGTCTTGTTTTGAATCAAATGCGTATGAAATAATTATGTGTGTTGTTTGTACCTTCAGAGTGCAGTTTAATTTTACAGTACATACAGTTTTGGAAGTTTGCATTGGGGCCTATGTTGTTTACACTGGCTCACAGCCAGGGACAGTTACATCACTTTTATTGATGATGTAGGTCATACTTTAAGTTTGTCATGGGTGACATACAAAAAAAAAAAAAAAAATGTTGGAAGCTCCTTGGTGGGAATATTGTACAACTCTCAGTTCAATAAAGGAATCAAAGGAATTTTGTACATGAAGGAATAAAAAGTACTAGGGACAAGTACAGTACTGTATGTACATGTCCATGTACAGTTCTCCTGGCAAACAAACAAGCAAGGGGGCAATCATTTTGTTGAAATTTCATCTCAATGTTTCAATTAAGACACAGACAATTTTAGCCTAGTATATTAAAAAATTTTGTCCCTTCAAATTGTTGTAGACTGAAAAGTCATGGTAATATTCATGATGATTTAACTGTGTACAGTACTTGAGCAGATGGGGTGGGGTTGGTAAAAGCATTTTTACTCAAACTACAGTAATTCAGCTTATACTGTACCAACATGTGCATAGATATTATCAATGTCACATTCAGATCCAGGGGGTAGATGTGGGACATGTCCCTTACTTTTGTTGAATAATATTTTAATTTTTGTACTTTGCTATCTCACTCAAGCACTCCCTGAGGATGACAACCAATTCAGACCATGCTTCCTTTTTTCACAATCCTGTATCTCTATCTGGGCCTGAATATCTCAGTTGATACCATGCAGTAGGATGTGCAGACAATTTGAATTAGTTCAGTGTTTTCCCCAGGATTTTTTAGGTTGTGAGGTGGTGTTGGGATAAAGTGATGTCAGTTTTGACAGAGACAGGGAGGAAGAACTATCACTTCTCCTTTAGCTAGTAAATACAGATTGCAGTTGGACAAATTTTCTGTCAGGTACTACCTTTAGGTGGTGTTAGGTGATAAGTGGGTGGCTCACATAACAATGCCAGGGGAAACCCTGAAGTTAATTTATCATATTCCATTGATCAAAACATTCCTTAAGGTAGGCCTAATTTTTAAGACCATGGCCAATTTCAATATCTTTGTAAAATACAGGAGTCATTATTGCATTAGGTCATCACTCTTTACTTTTTAGTGACACTGAATTTATATTTATTTTGTAGAGCTTAGAACAAGTTAAATACACTCTTCAGATGCAACTGGAATCCAAAGATTACATGGAGAAACAATATGAAGCCGAGTTGAGTAATGCTTCAGATCGAACCAAGAGGGAAGTAGCAGCTGTAACAGAACGGCTGGAAATGTCACACGCTAATGAGATCCAGAAATGGAAAACTTCAAACGATTCCTTGAAGGGAGATTTAGAACTAATTAAACTCAAGGAGACTCAGATGCAAGAAAAGGTACAGTATTCTTTAATATACATATCATAATGGTAATTAATAATGTGAATGAATGCAACAGAAGAATGGTTTGCTATGACTTTTTACTCCTGTTTCAAGTTTAAAACCAAAAAATGGATAAGCAAAACATTTTATTGTCACCATTAAAAAATACATCACTCTGGTTTGCTCCACATTTATTTTAAGAGTAAATGAAGTAACACCACCACATGCTTGCATCTCAACAACAGTGTTGGGATTGGAGAATAAATTTTGCTGGATATTAATTTGATTTAGTTATGCTTTCGTTTATCAAAAATATTTTTCTCAAAGCAATCTTCAAAACGTTTTTCTGTTATGTGGCAGATTCTGGAGATTCAAAGTTTGTTGGATTATTGGAAAGAAAGCTGTCATTATTCAAAATTTGTTTTGTCTTTCAGATCAAATCTTTGGAAGGGAGGCTTGAGGAAGCAGAAAGCAACCAAAACAGGACATTTATGAACATGACGAGTAGTATGGAGGATCAAGTAGCATCTTTAGTAGAAGAACTGGCTCAAGTCAAAGCTGAAAAGGTATTGTATATTTTATTTCTTTAAATAATAGTGAATGCCTAAAACATAAAACTGAACAAGTAACCCTCTAGAAAAGTCCAAGTTTATCAGATTTTATGTTGGTGTTTCCTATTCATACTTAATAAAAATGTTGGTAATAACAAATTTTGGTAAGTAAATTTGGTATTAATAATTTGGTATTAGTGAAAAAGGCAGTGGAAATTTTGGCATTAATAAAAATGGCAGTGAAATCGCTATTGCTACAAAAGTTTCTGACTAAGCAGGTCGCCTAGTGCATTGCACATGCACCTGCCTCAATCATGCATTATAGTACCGTAATATTTATACCATGTGCATGTGTGCGTGTACACAGACTACACATATGCAGGCTGTACATATGCAGAGCCTTACAGATCTGTATACTGTATATGGCTCTGTGCATATTTCAAGTGCTCTGTACAACTGAAACTACAGTAGGCTTATTGAAAGAAAAGCATCTGTATAGATCTCTGACAAAATGTTTCCCTTAAGAGCTGAACAAACTTTGTATTTCAAATGTGGTCCAAAAGTTCCAAAAGGAATTACTGAGCATTATTAAATCTAATACTAGCATCAGTTGTGCAAAAATCATTGTTTTGTTTGCTTTTTTTTTTAAACATCCATGGAACCAGGATCACAACACTTAGTTTTCATTTTGCTTAGACTCATGATTGATGAGAAATCACTGATGTCATGAAATAAAGCTTTATTTGTTGTTTCTATTAATTTTTACTTTTCTAAAGTTTTCTTTTAATTTATATGTTTTCTATTTATTTGTTCTCTTCTGATTGTATTTTAACATGACTTACCCACCTACTTCAGCTTTATTTTTTTTACAAATTTGCCTAAAAATCTCCACCCATCATGTTTTGATAGCTCCTTCTCCTGGATCAACTGACTGATGGAGAGAAGCTCTCTAAGCAGCAGGAACTTAAGATTAGCAGCATTTCAAGTCAGCTGGTAGAATTGCAGGAGATGGCAGATGATCAACACAAACAGTGTGTCTCCTACCAGAGAGCTTTAGAGGTAAGTACAGGGATTTATTGTTTCTGTGTTCTTTAATAATTAGACAATAATATGTACAGTTTAAGTTCAATTGTATATTACATACTTCTTCTAGATTTCAATGGTACTGACGTTGTGCTTGGTGCACAGCAAAAGCAGTGGAGTAGGGAAAACAAGCCAGTGAGCCACAACTGGAAAAAAGGTTGTGGCCAGCTTGACTTGAACCAGTTTTTCTGTAACTTGGTCATAGAACTCTATCTTACTAACTATACCTGGATTTTTTATCTTCTGGTGATTTTAAGAATGAAAATATTCAGCATTCTACTGCTGTCAGTTGAGCCATCATATCACTTGCCAAAATATTGACGCTTCCAATTTGCACTATTTGTATTTGGTTTTTATTTGAATGCAGTTAACCCAGTTCTGCAATAAGAACATTCTGCACAAGCACTGCTTGCAACCTGACTGTGACAAAAGCCAATTGTAACACTTTACAGGGTGGAAAGCAGTGTTTTAAGCAATACCTAGTACATGCCCAGTGCATGGACTTGAAGTTAGGGATCCCACCATTGGTTCATGAATATACATAAGGTTTAATGTCTGCATTTTGTTGTGTTCACTGGTTACACCAACATATACCTGAAACCTGATTATGTTTACAAGCACAATTTAATGATTCAATCACCCATGCCAAACTGATATACAATCAAACAGTAAAATTATATCTGTTGCTTGGTTTTGTCATAAGCAAGTAAGCAATCAATATTTGTTGTCTATATTTTTTTGTTAACTGGTACAGGTCGCTTTTTATAGCTCAAACCTCACATGTCTTTCCTCGCTCACTCAAGGCTCATAACTGGCATAGCTACCTGGAAACTGGGACACTGCAATGAGTTTTATCATGTGATATTCAAGTCATTCACATGTTGCATGAAATAACTGACTAAGGGGGAATTCTGATGATTTCTTTACCAGGAATTGTTTGCTGTAACCAAAGGCTTTGAGTATGGGTGTGTGCTGTATGTATGTGTGTGTGCATGTGTGTGTGTTTGTAGCATTTTTGCTTGTAAACATGATCTCAAGACAGGAACTACTGATTCTTTTCCTATGTGGTATATGAATTTGTCATGTTGAGAGGAAGAACACTGTTGATTTTGGTGGAGGACAAACATCATTTGAGGTCACATCATTGAGTAACTGCAGATAACTACATATCAAAGCAGCATCACATCACAATTTACTCTTTACATCAATGTCATTTAGTTTTCACAGTGACTCCAGCAATTGGCAAAATTTTCTCATAAAGATAACTCTTGCATGTCATTTACAAAACCTTTTCGGAATTTTACAACCAAATGATTTATTTGTGTAACATTTGCGTGTAGTTCTTTAACAATCTTTAAATAGGCCACAGTTTAAAGTCTTCTTTTTCTTTCTCATCAGGAATGCAGAGAGAGACTTGAAGAGAAACAAGCAGAACTTGATCTTGTAAGATTAGAATCACAGGACCCCAACAGGAAGGGTAATTCATTGTTTGCAGAGGTATGTATTGTTGCAGTGGCATTACGTAATAATTTATACAATTAATTGCTCAGCAACAGGGATTCTTCAAGAAACTCTGAAAAAGTGGAAAGGTTCATTACTGTTATAAATTGTATTTATATCTAATAAATCCTAGGTCCAAATTGATACCGTCCTTGGCCAAACTTACAAGTGGGTTCATTGGGACAAAAGTTTACTTCAAAGCCCCTATAGGTTGCAATCTGAAGTGTTTTGAATGTCATTTATTTATGTAAGTTCAAACATTGCTGCAAAGGTGTCCCCTTCTTCAATAAGAAAAAAAGATACTGATGTTCTTTTATTTTTGTGGAAATGAAAAACTTGGGTAATTTACCCTCCTTTTGGAAACCAATCCACCCTTTACTCGCCTTGACAGGAACACTGAGTGTTCTAAATATACTTGCATTCCCATGCTTTGAAGATGTGTTGTATTGACAAAAGTCCTAGCGTAAATCTCTTCTACTTTGAACAGGATATAATATTACAATAATATTTCCTCTGGGCTCTGGGAATCTTCCCCCAATCCATCCATTCCCATACCCCTGCTGCACCCTTTGCTGGTTACCTTGGCCCCTGTTGATAACTTGAAGACCCTTTAAGCTGTATGAGAGAAAGAAAATGTCCTTGTCAAAAATTGTTGATTAGCAAAAGTTTTCTGAGACAAGACTGGAGATGTCCTCAAAATTTGTTTTAAAGGTGACAATTATAGTGTCCAAAATTTAGGTGATTTTACAAAGAATGAGCTTGCCTTGAATTATGTATTGCAATCCTAAACCTTTTTAATTTCATTCAAGCCATTACTGTGCCAATTAAACAATCAGTCTTCCATTCATTCATACAGCTGATGAAATTAAGATAAAGTATGCGATTAAATCTAGCTTAAAATATTCAAGGAATGAAATTGTAAAGATTGAAATTTAAATATTTTTGCCAAACTTGCAGAAAAATGAAACTTTGTCAATATTGTGTCTCCATTTGATTAATAGGTGGAAGTCAAAAGACAGGAAATTGAGAAGAAATTTATATCCTTGAAAGTTCAGTATGATGCAACAAAGAAAAAAGCTGACTTCCACAAACAGAGAGCTCAGGAACTTAAGGTTTGTGTGTTTATTCTTCCACTTTTTAATAATATTTATTCCCTTCAAAACTGGAAACAAGTTTTGTCGTAATTCTTGAATGCTTGAAATTACTCATGTCAAAATATGTCTTTTAATGTTGTGGATCAAGTTGTCTCTGTGGTAGTAAACCAAATTTTCGAAGTCTTCCTTCATTTTAAAGAGAAAGCAATGGTGAGGGTGATACATTGTCATTCTGTGGTTATGCTTTAGTTTTAAGAAATACACAGCAGTGGCCTGTGGTTGTAGAATATGGCAACAGTATTACCTATTGTAAAAATGCCATTAAAGAGAAGGACTTGTACAGTATTTAAATTGTATTTGAAACCAAGTTTAACAGTTTTAACCATATTTGAAATGGTATTTTAGACTTTACCTTTTGTCTAATTGACAGTGTTCAGTAGTGTAACACATTTGAGCTCTTGTGTTGTTAAATCTCTACAAACTAACTCATCTACAGATATGTCCTTCACATAGTGCAATATAGTA
Organism: Holothuria scabra; assembly: GCA_037179385.1. Classification (NCBI taxonomy): domain Eukaryota; kingdom Metazoa; phylum Echinodermata; class Holothuroidea; order Aspidochirotida; family Holothuriidae; genus Holothuria; species Holothuria scabra. Next base: position 67,339,156 of record CM074181.1, read on the forward strand.
TACACACTGATACTGTATTGTCTTGACTGTAAACACCAGTTTTCCAAATGTTGTTACTCCTGATTGGCTAGTGGTATTCTTTTGTCACAAACCTCAGTACTGTAACCATTTTTACCACTTTAAGAAGACATCTTTGCAGAGTAACATTGACTTTTTATTATCTACCAGTTATTACTCACTGGGTAATGGTTAGCTTGAAATGCAGATTGCAAGGAAAAAAATGTACCATCCTGAACTATCTATGATGCAGAAAGGTGCATGTATTTTTTGAAAAGTGAGTTTGTATGAAATCAGTTTTCCCAATATTTGTGTTGTTAGCTGTATGGTATTGTTAGGTTGACAATTGTTTAGCCTTATGTATTTGTTTCATGGATTTTGGAGGAAGAAAATTGTCATTTCTGAGAGACAAATTTCTCATGGCTGTGAAAATTTTGCTTTGAGGAACCAACAGAATGCATTCCGTATGAATAAAAATGGTCTACTTATACAGTAATTGGTTATAAACTCCATAAATGGCAGGCTCCAGATTTGATAAGTTTTGATATCCTCAAACCATAAAGTTTTTATGGCACAGTCATCATGTAGTTTTTGTGTTTGCTTTAAGAGTATACGAGAATCATGTTGTTTTTTTTTAAAAAAAGGTAAAAATTTCAATCATACCAAGACAGCCTCATGCATTCTGTAATTTTAACTAGGATTCGTAATTTCAGTCCCAGCTAGAGGTCTTTGCTGTGCTTTTATTTTGCAGTTACAAGTAGCAAATCTTCTTCAGACTGATGATGGTAGAGTTGCTGTCTCACAATACAGAGAGGTTCAACAGTCCTTGGTTAGAAGCAGACAACAGAATCAAAGTCTTCTTCAAAAGTTGAATGAATATGAGGGAAATATGAATGTCAAGGTAAAAACTAGTGTTGCCGTGTTTTATCTTTTTTCATTTGTTCATTCATTCATTCAGATTACTCTCTCTTATGAGGACAGCCTGCTCAAATTTGTGTTCTTTTGTAAGTCTCTGATTGAAACCCTGAGTCACCTGTTCTGGAGCTGTAGTTACACTTTGTTATTCAAAGTAGAAATGGATGTAGAATCAAAGATATTGAATAGCCAGTTACATTTCTCAAATGATGACAATTTTTGCCATTACCATAATTAAGCATCTCATGCCTATGGTTCCCTAAATCCTACATCTTAAGTGTTATGTGTTTTGTAAACAATGACAAAAGTCTTAACCCAACATAGACAAGTCTAATTACTGCAAATTTAAATTTTCCTTACAAGTAGAAAGGCACAGCCATTACTATTCAAGCAAGGCATGTAGAATAAAAGGTATTAATTGTAATCAACTTGATGAGACATTCATAGTGGCTGTGTCTTGAGGTTATATTGAAGGCTCCACCAGAGCTCTTAGTTTGGATTTTTTGTATCCTACATGTTTTTCAATTACTTCTCTGGGTTGTAAATCTCTTTCAGCAAACTGAACTGAAAATTGTACATCCCTGATCTTATTAGGATGATATCACGAGTTGGATTTTACTCTTAAGTTTATTAGCCTATCTTGTTGGTGATTTTGAAACGTGTATAAAAAGACCATCTTGCAGCAACCTGACTTGGTTTTGATATACAGCATAAGAGTAGTTTTCTGTAATTATCATTTAATGCATGTATTAAATACATTCTGTTTTTTATATGGAATGGATATAGCGATATGTGTAAATTTGGTTTGGTTGATTAAACTACTGTAAAATGAGAGAGTGTGTACACTCCGATTATAAGCTCTGCAATGTGAATATCTGTAACTTTTGACATTATGCTGATCAGAAACTCCCTACAGAAATTGAGGAAAAAAGTATGCTAAATATCAAATTTGATATTTAAAAGGATGTTGGATTAGAAATCAAACTTGAGGTCAATCATACCTCTTTATGATGACCTTCAAAATATGTCATGGTAATATTGTTCAAATGATTTCATTCTTCATTTAGATTATCTGGGGGACAAAATGAGTAGTTTGTCGGCTCAAGTGGCAATATGAATGTCTGTGTCAGTTCCATGTAAATTAGAATAGACAGTCTTGAAGATGTAGTCTCTAAATGACAAAGAATTATTAGACCTGATATTCTTGGCAGTGTTTCTGTCAAAGGGGGGGGGGGGTAAAGGGGGAAGTCTTCCCTTTTCTAGAAGTAGGAGGGTTAAATCTCCCTTTTCTTCATTAGTTTCTTGCTTTCTTGTTTAAGAAGAGGAAACCTTTGTAGCAATGTTCAAACTTATGTAAATAAATAGTCTTTAAAACGGTCCAGATTGCTGTGTAGGAAGCTTTTGCCACCCTGGACCTCCTGGTAACTTTGACCAAGGGCAGCATCAATTTGGACTTGCCACTCTGAGTTATTACAAGAGATGAAGATTTGTCTTACTGAAGCACTGACTACCAAAACCTGTTTGATATTAAAAGTTGAAAGTGGAAATTAAATGTTCCAGAGTATTTGACATCTACTATTAAAACAGTTTGTTGATGTCATAGTCAAATCATAGTGTAATGTAATTTATTTCCAATTTTCATTTAGCATGCCTCAGGACCATCCAGCTCTAAACCTACTGAAGACACTGCGATGGAGGGCGGTTTAGCATTCCTCTTAGAACAATCCAAGTAAGACAACCACAATACTGCTTAGTTTTGGCCAAGCCACATGTTCAGTGGAAATGATGATCATATGGAAATCATTAGATAACTTTGTTATGAATATGTTTAACAAAGTTAGATGGTGTTTTATGGCTCAGTTTCTAACCAATTGGTTCATTTTTAAGTTTAAACACTTCGACAAATGTTACTGCTGTGGTATCAAGACCATCACTACTATATACTGACACAGGAATGCCAGTTAAAGCTGAACATAAGGACCGCATGTTTAGATTCTCTTTACAAGCATGAAAATGCAATTTTTGGCCATCTGAGGAGTCTGATGTTTCAAAATTTTCCCTACATTCCACGCCAACCAATGGTGGCCCTTCGCTCAGTCTTTTTGGTAAAATTGTATTTTGGGGTTAAATTAACTCTTAATAACTCTCTGATCACTTTGCAGTTTGTGATCACATTTTAAAGTGAGCATTTTATTGCAAGTGACAAAAGAAGATAGCAACTCCTTGGGTTCTTCCTATATATAAGTCTGTAAAATGCTATTTCCAGCCATCTGAGGCGTCTGATTTTTCGAAATTTTCTCTATGCTCCATGCCAACCAATGGTGTCAATTAGATAATCCTGGAATTTTGAGATTTCATCATAGAAATATGGAGTTTTATTTTCTTGGAATGCTGGGAACCCTGTGACACTATTTCTAAATGTTTATGAAATTTGTGGAAGATGACATAATTTTCAACACCTGTCATAAAGTAAAATTGAAAGCCTGTCAACTCTCTCTTATGTTGCTATTTTGTTTACAGAAAAGAATGTGAAAAGCTTCGAAAAGAACTGAAAAACGAGAGAATGATGCACTTGGCTTCAGAGGCCAAAGAAACTCAGTGCCAACAGCAACTTAATGACCTCAAAAAGGAACTAGACAAAAATAAGGCCATGAATATAAAGTTGGAGTTAAAGATTAGTGACCTGAGGGATAAAGTTAATTCAAAAGGTCAAGGTAAGTATTTCAATTCTATCTGCTCATCTCAACACCTCATATTAATCCCAGTTCTAATCTAAACCATAACCTTGGGTTCCTGCACCTTAAGGAAAATAAAATTTCATGACTCTTCTGTGACCATTTCATGAATAAAATTGCAAAAACACTTATCATCTACTGTTATGGAAGAACATATGAAAACTGATGCTGGATACATGCAGAGAAATTTTTTTACTTGTTAAAAATTTACAGAGGGCTCTTGGCTAAATTTTTCACGACTTTTTCATTCAATGAGAATCCTGCTTACCCTACCAAAGACTGACTTTGACCTATTCCTACCCCTAACCTGGAAAAGATTTTATCTCAAGAGAATCTTCAGTCTATTGAACCTTCAATACCTTGGTACCCTGCCTCCTAAATAATTTACCTTCCCCCCAAAAAATATCATAATTTCCCCTCTTCCTTTTCCTCTCATGCCTTAATTTCTGTTTTAAAAATTTTTTCCTTAAGGAAAATGCCACATCACAAAGGTTTATTCAAAGGAATGAAATGTAAATCTTTGCTCTCATAGAAGTTGTGTAATGTGTGTCATGTGTTTTGTACTCCTAAGCAGTGTAACATTTCACAGAAGACACTTGATACTGTACCCAAAGTGTAATATCATTCTCCGGAAAATGTTTTTGGTTTTGATTTCCAATCAACCACAGCCCAGACCCCTTTGAAAAATAACCATTGGTTTAGCTGTTTTACTCTGTGGGGAACATCACCTCAACATTTCACTATAAAGTCACCTGTCCAGACTGCCCTTTGCATTGTTTCCATCAAAATGATACATACAGCCAGCAAGTGTATTCATGTACCTCCTGAAAAAATCAGTGTGGACTCCTTCAATTGGGAACAATCCTCTGTCTGTCTTTTTGTTGGGAACTTGAGGTAAGCTATCCTGTAGTCCCTGGAGCTTAGCTCCTTTCCCAATGGGTCTGTTTGAAGTCTCTCCCAATTCAAAGTGAACTGGGATTCAGCCTGCCATGAAAAATTTTCCAAGGACAAACATCCTATCCTAGAATAAGTTTAAAGTTTTATACCATTCTGAAAAGTGAAATCTGCCAACCATTGAAATGTCTTATGTCATTTTTGGTTTCGATGATAAGAGAAACCAATGCATTCATGATGGCGTGTGTGTGTGTGTGTGTTTGTGACCCTTTCCTTGTTAACAAGATATTTCAAGATAGGAATGTCTGACAGTTTTCAAACTTGGTACATAGATGAGCCATATTGAGAGGAAAAACCCTATTGTTTTTGGTGGAGGTCAAAGGTCATTTGGGGTCACCAGGGGTCAAAGTCTGAAAATTTTGTTAACATGATATCGTAAGTTTGGAAGCTTAGATATATTTCAGATGTGGTATGTGGATGCGTTATGGTCAGGAGATCATCCCTATTGTTTTTGGTGGAGGTAAAAGGTCATCTGGGGTCACCAGGGGTCAGAGTCTGAAAACCTTGTTAACGTGATATCTCAAGGTAGCAAACTTGGATAGATTTCATATTTAACATGTAAATGTGTTATAGTCGGTAGATGGTCCCTAGTGTTTTTGGCAGAGGTCAAAGGTCATCTGGGGTCACCAAGGGTCAAAGCCTGAAAATCTTGTTAACACGATATCTCAAGTTTGGAAGCTTGGATATATACAGTATTGTATATTTGGTGTGTGTATGCGTTATGGTCAGGAGATGGTCTCTTTTGTTTTTGGTGGAGGTCAAATGTCATCTGGGGTCACCAGGGGTCAAAGTCTGAAAACCTTGTTAATGCAATATCTTAAGGTAGGAAACTTGGATAGATTTCATATTTGGTATGTGGATGTGTTATAGTAAGTAGATAGTCCCTATTGTGCTTGTCGGAGGTCAAAGGTCATCTGTGGTCACTGGGAGTCAAAGTCTGAAAACTCATTAACACGTTATCTCAAGGTAGGAAGCTTGGATAGATTTGATATTTGGGTATGTGGATGCATTATGGTGAGAGGATGGTCCCCATTGTTTTTGGCAGATGTGAAAGATCATCTGGGGTCTCCAGGGGTCAAAGCCTGGAAACCTTTTTAAATATTATCTTTCAAGATAGCTGTTTGTCCATTTGTCTGTCTGTTGTTTGTATGTCTAGCTATGTATGGCTTTTATTAAGGTCAAAAGCTCATCTGGAATGACAAAATTATTTTTTGTACATGCTAGTATAACATTTGAATGGGAAATAATGGTGCATTATGGCACTCTTTGAAACGGAACATTTATGTATCATCGAAACCTCAATGCATTTTTGCATTCTGGTTGGAATTCATTTCCAGACTAATCAATAGATTTTGTTTTTAGAACTACCTAGCCAAATTCAGTGGCAAGAGATTTTATGTTTAAGTTATTGATTCAAGGACCAAAATTTGCAGGGCTAGAACACAGATTCTCTAAGTTTGTTTGCAATATGTTTCTGGAGAAAACATACTCCAGTTTTATTCCACTTAATTGTTTGAATGTAAGTAGTTCATCTTCAAGATGACATTCTTACTGTAATGTTCGGTGTGCCCTTTTCTTAAGTCATGCCCACTAAGAAGATAAGGACAAGGAGTAAACAGTGAATAGTGAGGTGGCCATTAGAAAGACTACCTGTAAATGTCTCGTCATTCAGCCCATAGAGTTAAATGCAAGGGACTGGCAGTTGTAGGGATGTCTTATATAAGCCTTTGATGATACCATATCGGTGTGACATAAAGAGTCTTCACTCTGCCTGACTGGAATCTACAATAAATATCTTGGGAACCCACAGGGAATTAATGGAAATAAAGCTTTTCCTTAGTTTTTTTTTTTTTTTTTTTTGGGGGGGGGGTGTATCCTTGGTGCTCTGTATTGTACATATCTCCCTATTCTTGTGTCTTGTGTTTTATGTCCTTTGTTTGTTTGTTTGTTTGTCTGTTGCATGGTTTGTATGTCTTTTGTATTTCTTTGTGCTGTGTGTTTTCTATGATACCAAATAATCAACAAATCTACAAATGCTCCCAGCCAAACTGATGAGAAGCTATCCCAATGTTGGTATTACTTCAACATTGGATGCACCATAACCATACCATGTAAGATTTAAGTAGTATTGTAGTTAGGTAGATGGATTTTTACGGCCCACTTTCCAAACAATTTGTTCAAGTCAAGCTCACAAAGGCCTTTCTTAAGTTGTGGCTCAATGTTTCCCCTACTCTTTTATCTATGCTGAGCACCAAAGTAGGTTCAGCTTATATGATTGAGCTTAGAATTTCTTTGCCAATTCAACTGAGTTGCCACAATTTTCATGCCTAAGTGTTGACCTAAGACCTATGGTGAAATAAAATTATGTAAACAAAATCTAATGGTCCCTTTAACATTCCAAAGCACAGTATTTTGTGAAGATCTGAACTGAGGTCAGTGGCGTAGCCACGGGGTGGTTTAGGGGGTCAGAACCCCCCATGACCCAACCTTGCAATGCAAAAAACACCTAAAGTAGCAGTTTTTTTCTCTCTGTCCTTAGACTTTTCCCTCATGTCATGCCCCAAACCACCTCCCACCCATCACACAATCCTGGCTACGTGCCTGATTGAGGTATAATAATTCTGACAGGCTACCAACTTCCCCAGGAGTGGAGATCCTTCGTTGTGGCCCTACATGCCAGAAGGCATAATGGGCAACTGCCAAATCTCATTTTCAGTAACATCTAGCACAATCTTTCTGATTATTTTGTGATTACATACAATTGAAAGAAGAAGCAGCCTTACAATCAAAAGTAGCTAAACTATATTGTGTTTGTAACCAAACTGCATATATGACTGATTTCCCTACAGGTGTAAACTATGATGAATTTACAGGTAAACAATACCTCTTTAACTACACTAATGCAACTGGAAAGAAAACAAGTATACACAGTATTACCATTGCTTGCATGTATTATGAGTTTCTTATGTATCCAGTACATTTTTGAGGGGAAAACAAAAATAGACTGCCAGATAGTATGATTTTTCTGTGTTTTCAACCATCTCATGAGGATATAGCTCTGTGTGGGAATTCCTCGTCCCTGCCGGAGGAAAGTTTACTTTTCGTGTTGTAACTTATTGTGGCTTATCCCACTGAACCAAAATTATTTAAATGTCAAGAGAAGTTGCCCATTACTTATTTAGAAGCAACAGCTAAATATCACAGTTCCTTTTCATTTATTCAAGGCAAACCAAGAAGTTACTTCTATTAAATTTCACATTTGAAGAGAAAAACTGTTGTCACATGACATGACTCTCAACATTCAATCATGAAACAGGACAGTCTACTGCAGAAATGTAAGAGTTCAGGAAATTTCCCAAATTTCAGGAAACTGGAAGTTTTAAGCAAAGTTCCCAGGAAATAGTATTTCCTCATCAAAACAGTTCGCCATGGTCTTGGTTAGTGAAATGACCAAGGGTGAAATCTTGCTATTTTCTGCTCCATAAACATACTTGAAAAACAGAAAAAGATATGGCAACATTTTGCACCTGGGCCTCCTCCTGATGTCAAAAGTTTCCCCAAGGGGGTGAGCCCTCCCCTTAGACCCCTCCCCCACGCCAACAATCTGGGACAACATAGTTTGAGGAAACAGACCTTCACTTTACTTACATCTCTGCTACTGCACTACTTCAAGTTGGGGTACTGCACTTGCCCTTTACAGGGGAAGGCAAGGACCTGCTTCCCCAAGATTATGAGACATAGTGCCAACATTAGTCTCCAAATGCCTTTAAGTATCACTACAGCACCATGCATACTATTACATAAGAATAGTAACACCACATTCAAATGATATACCCATGGGCCTCTGCAGAAATTTTTACAAGGGGGGGCAAGATCATTCATGGATGATTGAATTGTGTACACTATCTAAGCAGAGCGCCACCATCGGTTGGCGCGGGGCGTACAAGAAAATTTTGGGCCTTACAAACCCTCCAGATGGCCGGAAACGACACTTGGCGAGTGTTCTAAGCTGCATGTACCCAGCCCTGAAACAGCAATTTCATGTCTGTAATTTTTAGATTTTTAGAATTTTCAATGTAAAAATTTGTTGAAGGGAATCTGCCTCTTTGTCACGGCCTCGCACGCCTACGCACGATAAAACTTACAACTGTCAAACTGCCTATATAGGCCTATGTCCGTTACCTAATTATGCATAGTTTTTACAATTACAAATTTCCAATAGATATCACCAATGATGGTCCCCAAATTACGATTTCACTATTCAGCATACTGCACCATCTTCTCTTTTGCTATTCCTGGTCAAATGTCCGCATATTTCACGAGTAAACACTGAAGCTGTGAGTGAAGGTATTGTGATAATTTATTTTTATTTTTTTTATTTTAATTTTTAATTATTTTTTTCACAAGTTTGATTTTCCTGGGGGGGGCAAGTGCCCCCCTTGCGGATGCCCACGGATATACCCCCTTTATCATCAGAAGAAGAAAATACAGTTTGCAATATGTACATATAATCAATATTTTCAATGAACCTGATGCTATTTGACAATTTTGAGATGTTAGGTGGTTGGGTGGAGACAGGCATACTGTAAATGTTTTATGAACCAACAATTTGTCTAACTTTGACCTCATATGATTCTTCATGAAATCTAATTACTAAAACAAATTATTAATCTATCTGCAACATGCACCTCTGAACAAGAAGTGCTCAGAATATGGTAAACCCACAGACTTATAGACATAGACACAGCATGCAAGGTATATATGTCCTATCCGTAGATGGTCGCCACTGGCTGGGACAAAAAAGGCACACCAAGATGGCCGCCGTGAAGCAACAAATTGTCTGATTTGACGGCGACTCTGTAATATTTCAAACACAAGTTAAACTTGAATGGGTAAAAATATCATATTCCTGCAATATGTGAAGTGATTTTGACCTTATCTTGCTATATTTCAAAAATATTTCAACTTTCTTGCCAAATATGGTAATGTATTTTGGCAAGTCCAAACTTTCACACAAAACCATAGAAGACGGCCATCTTTGTGCACTTTTCCTCACATGTATGGTAGCGGCAGCGTGCCTTGCAGTATGCTCTGTCCATGTATAGGAAGTCCATGGGTAGACCTGTTTAGTACACCACACAACTTTATCAGCTTGAAAAGTTGAACTGGCTCATAATGCACCTTGTGTTTTTGAGTCAATTTTACTGAAAGCTGAATGGATTTTTGAAGCAAGCAGATGGGATCAATGTACACATTCAGCTCACCTGAGATGTGTTATCTTTGTAAGAGGACTTGGAATATACTTTTGTTGACAATCTACTGTACATAACAGGGAATAATTTAGTGTTAAATTATGCACAACAATTCTGAGTTTTTTGTCAGGTTTTACGGTAAAATGGTTGGAAACCCTATGTTTTTATGTACAAAATTGTATTTGTGTAGAAATTCGACCATTTTGTGCAGCAAAATGCGATGCGATACCGGATAAATTATTCCCTGCATAACATCAGATTAAGAATAAAGTAATTGAAGGCTCATAGTGTCTGCATTACACAAAAAACCTTCTTTCAACAAATAACAGCCTCATCATGACTAACACGCAAGGGAAATTTTCTTAGGTAGTGACACTATCCAATTTTACAGATCAAAACCATTTTCAAAGCCACTACATTTTACTTTAAATTTAACAGAATATTTCATTTTAATTTAAAACCATTTTTGAAGTCTCACTTCCATCATTACAGTGTAGCAGCAATAAAGGTTGCTTGAAATTAGAACACTATTTTTTTTTCTCAAAATAATGATTGACCAAGCTGTTTTCCCAAGCCATTGTGTACACTACGAACACACAAACTTTAAATATCACAGTTAGTTATACAGTAGTAGCACGTTGACATCTCTTGCATGCCTGCTGAAGCTACAGTACATTTACTGATCTTATCTCATTGCATCAGACAAACTCAGATTAAAGTACAGGATTTAAGTCAATCATTTTTTATCTCATGGCTTTTGTACATATCATACTGATACAGTGGTATTATTTTTGCAAATACAGTAACTTCCCACTTTACATAGTATACTATGTACTGGCTGACTGGTAATTTTCAAAACCATGATATGCTGAGGCTCTGATATTTTCCACATCTCAATTGTTGGCTTTATACAGACTACATATTATAAGCTGCTTGCAGTATATATTACACATCTGAGAAAGAGTGAACAAGTGTTTTCAAGAGTTTAGGGGTGACGGTGACTTTAACTTTGTTCTCTCTTTATTGGTGGTTGTCCATGTTGGGGGTTGCTCCTCAAATTCCGTGAAAGGAATAATGCCATGTTGACTTCTTCAGGATCATTCACAATGCTATGTACCAGTGGTGACTCATCTTTCATGTTGAAGAGATACTCTGAAGGTGCACTTGTAGCACAGACACTCAGGTACTTTCTGGCAAGTAGTGCAAGATTTGGATAACTGCTGGCCTGTAAACTCCACCATACCAGAGGATTAGCTTCACTGTCAATCTTGGGTGCAGCAAGGTAAGCATCAAGTTCTTTCTTCAGAACCATATTTGGAGGTGGAGAATCCATTTTAGAGGCAGATTTCAACTCCTCCAAGAGTTTACCAAGACTCTTTCTCTTCTTGTTGGGTTGCTCAAATTGTTTAACCGACCCTGACTTCTCTGAAGCAGAGTTTTCTTTACCATTTGTATTTGGATAGTTTTCCACACCTTCTGTAATGATTAAATCTGCAATTTTTTGGGCTTCAGATGGTTCATTAAACAAGGACTTGAACCTAGGATCAAGATGAGTGGCTATGTTAAGCACCACCTGACAACGATATTCCCTATAACTGGCCACCAGGGTTTTGGAGATGCTTTCTTTCAGAGCCTTTGTGACTTCAATATCTTCTTCCTTTGGCAACAAAACTGATGTAGTCAACAAGTGAAGGAGAGGTTTGATTGCAGAGAGGGTCACATAGTTCTCACTTGATAGGATCTCTGTTATATCCATTATTGGTTCTAGGGCATCATTAATGCCATTTAAAATGGGAAAGCTCTCCAGCAATGGCTCATCTGAATCATCAAAGACTTTACGAATAGCTGGTTCCAGTCTTATGACCGATTTTACCATTTCTTGAGTTGCAAGCCAGCTCCCTCCTGCATCCTGATATTTGAAAGATTGTAAATACAAAGTTAATTACCTACATGGATACATTTTATATTTTGCTAACATATTGTGTTTACTATACAGGAATTCTAATCACCAGTTTTCTTCATATGCAATTTTAAGTCAGTTTGAAAATTTATTTATGAATGACAGTCCAGAAATTAAAGGATCCAAATGTTTATCTTTGAATTTCTAAACATTTTAAGCTTTTTTGACACAAGCCAGTGTTGTGACAAGTCGTTAAAGGAGTCAAATCAGTCAATGATTTTCAAAACGGAAATGTATCACGATTAATTGGATGACTTTTAACAACTCTTGACACAAGCTGAAGAAAACTAGATGATTTGCACTGGGAGGCAAGTACAGATGGAAGCCACTGAAGATTGTATGAAGAGAAGTGAAAATGGGGAAAACATGAGCTCCGCTTGAATTAAAGGCTCCATCATCAAGTAATAGAAGCAAGTGGCCTGTCATGCTCACTTCTCAAGGCAAAATATTCTGGGGTCAAGTCAATTTTATGCATTGGGTATAAAAAGGTATCTGTTAAGCAGGCCTCATGCAGTTGTGACACATTCCTGACACAAATTTTGGCATTTGTACATGCACAGTTTGAGCTCAGTTAAGCCATTGAATATTTATAGACTGACTAGCTGAGATTTTCTATCCAAGTCAAATGAACACTAAAATAGCCCTACGCCTCTTTGGTGGAAATTCACCAAGTTACTGTACCGATGTAAACACAGAACCATTACAGTACAACACTGAATTAGAAAAAAAGTATGCAGATGTGTTCCTACACACATGTAGTGATCACCTGCTGTAAGGAGATTATTCGCAGCTCACAGTATGACAGAGCATGGTTTGAGGAAGAAACTATATCTGTCATAAACAACTGAAATTTTAGCTTAACAAAGTGCTAAAATGCTCAAACTTTGGCTGCACATGCAAACGTTTGTATGCACAGAGCAAATGTTACAAGTTGCACTTAGGCATTCAAATCCCCTTCATTTCAAACACTTTCTAAGTCAGTCTTAATATGAAGATGGATATACTCTATGTTGAGAGAAAGAACCCTGTCAGTATTGGTGGAGTTGAAGGTCATTTGAGGTCACCAGAACAACTGTTAAAACCTTGAAAATGGCTGTCTTAAACATGTTGTCTCCTGATGGCACTGACACTCTTCTAATATTCATTTTCTAATTTTGTCATGTTCAGGAGAAGAAAACCCTATTGCCTTTGGGTGCAGGTCACTGGTACAGGTAATTCGAGGTTATCCAAAGAGATCCAAGGACATTTAAGGTCACCAGAGGTCAAAGGTCATCTGAGGTCACAAGCAGTCAAACCTCCATTAAACAAGGTTACCTTTAAGTAGGGAACTTGGACACGTGCAATTTTTGGTGAACAGGAATACATTATGGCTACAATGGAACCTGGTTGTTATTAGAATGGTCAAGGTTCAGGTGGATTTACCAAAGGTCAAAAAAAAAAAAAAAAACTCCAAGGAATTCCCAATATCAACAGATGGGGTTACCAGGGGTCAAAAAGCCAAGTTTCATCCAAATCTTCTTTCCAGAAAGGAAACCATTCACTTTTGGGCATTTTTTAGTGATGTTAGTTAGGTCTGTAGCAAAAACTCATGACAAGTAATGGTGTTGGAATGAACAGGACTTTTTTTGAAACAAATCATTGAAGTGGCAATACAATGGAATGCTTACAAAGCTATGGACAATAAACTTAGTGCGAAGTGATACTTACTACTTTCAAAGAGTAGTCAGACAGTCCAAACTCTTCTTTGACCTTCCACAACTCCCGCTTTTTGTCCACATTTTGTAAGAAGATTGCTACAAGGGACCTGCACTGATTTATGCCAGCACTTGCCTCTGGGTTTGACCTACAGGCAGAGTTGATAGCATGGTTAAGCCTGGAACCAAAGCAAGGCAGCTGTGGCCATCCCATGTATTCAAGGACTTCAGCAAGTTTATCTGATTCCTTAGTGATCACACAGGTAAGTTTCTCTGGTGGCAGGTTCCAAGGGGTAAGCAGTGACACCAACCCTTCGGCAATGGCTTCCACAGGTTGTTCTGGTGGTAGGTACATGGAGACCAAGCAGCAATCTTTGAATACCCAAGTGTCATCAATGAAATGAACAGAGAATACAAGGTAGGAACCACCACCTCTGTTTGGAAGGATGTCAATGGTTGCTGAGAAAAAGGACATTTTTTCCACATCAGTTGATATGGTACTACGAAGTGCACTGTAAAAGCTCGGGAAGGACTTCAATTTGAAGTGGCTACTGTTTGGCAGGGAATACCGAGGGTCAAATGTTTGAATAAGACGTCTGAAACCACCCATATCCACAACATCTGGTGGCATCAGCTCCTTGGCTAGGAAGAATGTGACAAACTCTGTCAGCCTTTGATTTTTAGGGCTTCCATCTGAATCATTCTTGCTTGTTCCTGCAGATGTGCTTGCATCAGTAGTGATGAACACCTGAACATCAGAAGATGATGTTGATGCAGCTGCTTTTCGTTTTCTTGTCGGAGGAGCTGGTGAAATGGAGATCACTTTCCTTGATTCTTCTGGAGTCGAAGAAGCAGCAACAGCATCTTTACTCCTGGGTGTACCGTAGCAGGTCAACTTCTTATTCCGAATTTTGGAGTATTCCTGAGGATGATGGACCCCTACATGCTGGAACAGGTTGCTAGTATTACCTCCCTTTGCACTGATTCTTTTCAAGCATATGTTACATACAGCCATATCACGATCCTTAAGGTTGCCATCCTCATTACATTCAAGGCCAAAGTACTGCCAGACAATGGACTTTGTGTTTCGCTTATGGGTCAGTAAGAGTGGTGGAAGCTCCATCTTGCTGCTTTATCTGTAAATGCAATAATATACAAAGAAACTTGATCCATTCAATTCTAGCAACTTTATCAGGAATAATAGATTTTTCCAAAAATGGGCTATGTACAACTTTCAGTTGTCCTTTCATACTTAGCTAGACTTCCAGGAATAAAGGGACCACGTGTTTGGTCTAATGGTAAGAGCATCCCCCTCTCACGCGGAAGGCCTGGTTCGCTTCCCAGGTCGAGTCATACCAAAGACTCTAAAAATGGAACCTACTGCCATTGTACCTGATGCTCCGCATAAGCAACGGAGTATGGAAAACAAGCCAGTGAGCCACAACTGCAAAAAAGGCCGTTGCCGGCTGGAACCAATAGGAACTTGAACCAATAGGTTAGAAACTGGGCCATAAAACTCTATCTAACTAACTAACTATCCAGGAATAAAGGACAAAGTACCTATATTGCATGTGCTGGGGACAACAGTTTAAATCAGACATATTTCAACATCTCTTTATTTCAGCAAATCTATCATGAGGTCTAAGTTAGGACAAGGGTTAGGATCTTATCTGACCATTTCACTCACTTTCAATTCATAGGCTAAATCCACAAAGAGAAATATTGGAACAAACACTTCACAACAGAGGGCAATCCCCAGAGGCAATGCTGGCCTTGGTAACTACCCCACTTGTATGTTTGGTTTAAGATCATGGCTACTAGAGTATAGATGCAAGTGTGCTTACTTGTTCAATCCAGTAAATTTAGCCCTATCAGGTTTAGAAAGCAATAAAGCAGATGCTAGAACCAACAAGGGGTAACCCCCCAACTTGAGGATTCTCTGAGCATTTCCTCTTTCTCATCGTCGGTGAAAAGAGTTGAGAGCTCGGAGGCTCCTTCATGGGAAATTTTGTCATTTGAGAGAAAATTTTTGTTGGTGCAAAGTATTATTTGGTTATCTGTTTTGACTGGGGAGATCAACCCAAGCCACAACATTAAAAGAAATTCCAATTCCACTGAATGTTCATCTGATTCATGCAGTGACGAGGTCTTTAACATTTGCCTTTTTTACAAACTCCCATCTCTTAATCTGCAGCATAAGTAAACATATAGATAAGACCATAGGCACAACACTTACACCTTACCCCAAAGAATCCATTGTTGCCCAATTTTCAAACAAAGAAGCAAATTTCTGCAAGACCTAGATTTCAGGGCAGGGTTCTGAAAAAAATTCTCTCACCCAGTGGCATAGCCAGGGGGTGGTTTCAGTGGTTGGAGGCCCCCCCCCCCCCCACACGACCCAACCTTGAAATACAAAAAACATCTAAAATAGTGTTTTTTTTCCTCCCTTCCCTTAAGACTTTTCCTTAATGTTGTGCTCCAAACCAACCCCCCCCCCCTTCCCATGACCCAATCTGGCTACGCTACCACGAGAATCAGTGCTCTCACCTGTTTGAGTCTTTTAATATTTTTCTACTTGCACAGAAAACACCTGAAGGTTTCAAAAATTTGTGTGAAAGGGATTAGAAGCATCTTTACTCAAGGAAAATTTTCTTGAAAAAATCAAAATGATTACAAAAAATCACTGCACAATTCAAGCAGCTTAGGAAGAATTATTTCTCAGCCTCACTTCATAGTCTTCTGAAACATCTTGTCAGGGTCACTGCCAGATATACTGTACAGTATGCCTATTTGGGTTTGGAGCACAACATTAGGGAAAAGTCTAAGGGTGTTTTGGAGCTGGACATGAGAGAAAAGTCTAAGAGTAGAGAGAAAAAACCCCTATTTTTGGTGATTTTTGCATTGCAAGGTTGGCCCCCCCCCCCCCCCAGCTATGCCACTGTCTATGATAGGTATGTATCAATCTGCACTGGCATGGGCAGGATAATAACAGCCTGTGATATCAAGGGTCTGTGAGTCCAACAACGATAAAAGATATGTGACACCTTAAGTCAAAAAAAGGGGTTCACAAGAGTACAAGACCCAAAGGTTCACAAAATCTAAAAGAAAGTAGAGTCTGTGAGCCTGAAAGTGAGAAGAGGTTTGTAGCACCAACATCAAAACCCCTCTGACCATTCAGTTTCAGTCTAACAGACCTTTTCTAAATTTCTGTCTCACAAACCTTTTCACTCTTTTGATCTTTTTGACATTTTCAGTCTTGCAAACTTTTCATTACTTTGGGTCTGGTGGGTCCTTTCTCATTTAAATTTTAATTCTGACTAACCTTGTCTTGTGAACCTACAGTTTTGTGGTTCAATGGTACGTATGCCCCTGGCAGGCCCCCACTCTTGAAGGATCTTGTTTGGGGGGGCTGTGATTTAAATCTTCCTTGGATCGGTCATTTCTTATTATACCACTGATGTTTAGTTGATAAGTGGGATGATAAAACAAGCCAAAGAAACAAAAGTCATCATTTGTTTCAATTAAAATTCAGATTATTTTAGACTAAATCAGTGTAATTTAAACCAAACTATCATGCTACATGTAAAATGATGCCATATGCAAAGCAAAATCAGGAAAACCCCCGAATCTTACTGTATGAGAAATTCATTACATGGGGAAGATTAGGGAGTATTCAACGTACAGGGTATTACCCACACCACCTAAGACATTTCTGCAAATTGTAAATATCTTGAAGAAACAACAGTACCCTAAGACTTTACCAACAAGTAATTTGAACCAATGGCAATTAAAAATCACCCACCTTTTGACCTGAACTAACCATTTAAAAACAAAACATCTGAACCCAAAAGCCAAATGCAGATGAACTTGGTTTAAAATCATGTTTTCCTACAATGGTCCATTAGCCAAATGGCTTACTTCCACATATCTTTATACCCACAAATTTTATTATTAAGTGGCCAAATCAATAAACTTAAAACTAAGTTGGTGGAATGTTGTCACAAACAGAACTTGCCCCCAAATTGTCTCTGCTTGCATTTAGTGGGGAGGTTGAGAACCACCCAACACTTTTCAATGTATAATTCTAGTTTTAAACCTTCATAAAATCATTGAAATTACAGAAATTTCATCAATTTTAATATTAAGTGGTATAATTAATGGTCATTTAACAAATTTAAAAGAATATCTTCATTGGTAACTTAATCACAACATTTGGGTGATTACCTCGTAAAATACGCTTAAAATTAATTTTACAATCAATGCGCATGGTTTTCAAATGGGAGGTTGAAAATACCCTAGGGTAGGTTGAAAATGGTTGATTTTCGACCTCTTTTATCAACATTTCATATCTCAATAGCATAAAACTAATATATTAAAGGAAACACATAGATGGTAGGTACAGGCATTGGAGGTGTTGAGTTGGTTCAATGACCTTGCTTGATTTAATTTTTAAAACCAAAACCCCTAAAGTAATAATAATAATAATAAAATGGTTCTTATAAAGCGCCTTACACAAAGAGTCTCAAAGCGCTGAAGACTGCCCAACAGGGAGTCAATATGACATAGTAAACAAGTGAGTTTTCAAATAAGTTTTAAATTGTCCAATAGAAGAAGAGTTCTTAACAAAAGATGGAAGATCACTCCAAAATTTGGCAGAAATAATAGCAAAAGCTCGACCTACATAAGAGTGGGTAAATGATGATTGTACATTTAAAAGAGATTGAGAACTGGAACGAAGGTCACTGGAACGAAAGTGGTCAAAAATCCCCTAATTCACCCTATGGACATTTTGGACAATTTTTGGCAACCCTACTCAAACTTATGTACATACACTACATGTGAAAATTTCTAAACAATTCTAAGGTATTTGCAGTTGGAAGATTAGACCCTATGGTTCAGCAGTAGGGTAAGTTAGCAGGTTTTACTGCTCAGTCTCTAACCAACTGGTTTAAGTAAGGTCAGCTGGAAAAGCATGGTTTGTTGAACATTCCATCTGACAATTTTCTGATATTTTAATATTCTGCTGATTTTTTATCACAGCTCACATTTTATTGCAGACAAAACCCAAAGTCCCAAGTGTTTAGGTTCTACATTAAGCCTACATGCCATGGAAATGCCATTTTCGGCTGTATGAGGTCTCGATTTTTCAAAATATCCCGGAGACTCCATGCCACTAGTTGATCATGATCATCCCTTTTGATGGTTTTTTAAGGCAGAACTTTATTTTACTCCCTCACAGTCACAGCCACTCTCTTTTTTTAGCAGGAAGAATATGTTAGGCCTAAAAAGCAGGTGGAAAGTAAGTTGCTTGTCAATTTACATGTATTTCCCTGGAAGCAAAGTCAATTTTCGACACAAGTTGAAATGATATTCTGTACAGAATAAGCCAAAATTCCCTGTACCATTTCCATTGCCTTGTGAATTACAACCTGGATACAATTGGTGACTTTTCCCACCCATGTTGGCGGTCTGTCTTGAGCCTCACAGTTTCGTCAAACAAGTACGATGGTTTGTTGAGTAGGCTCTACGCATACGACATACAACACATAATCAGCACACATACTGTACCTACGGTGCAGGTTTTTACAGCAGCACGGTGTACCACGCCATTTCGCTAATACTTCGACACAGTGTAATGTATTGCCAATCGCACACGGTCTATCAGCATATTGTCAGAAGAGCCCCATGATGGTTTTTCTGCTCATATCAACGAAGTAACTGCAGTTTCTATCAAATACACATTTCATTCGAACTTACCTGACCTCAACAGACGAACTGCAAGGAATTTTCAATGAAAAAGCTAGGCAAAAAGCTTGCAAGGGTAAAATTTGCCCAATCGTTTATCTTTTCACGCCAGCACGCAGTGAGGCGGTGTCGGTTCCTAACGCGGACAGCATGCATGCAGTACATGATATGTGCACGACGTACGAGTGTGCTATGGATAATATATGCATGTGCGTGAACACATCACTCCACGGTATTTGTACCTGTACATGCAGACCACTGCATACATTGCATGCGATTCTTCAACACGGCAGGCTACTTTCAATCCGTGATCGATACATCGCATCGCGGATTTCCTTACAAAGGTACTTATGCTAGCTTTACATACCCAGTCGTTTCCTTCAGAGTGCTTAATAAACGGCACCTGTTTGTTCTTTTGGAGTCCGTCAAATGAATGTGCTGTTTGTGGAGAAAAGGCTTTCAAGCTTGAGACACAGGGAGTGGGTTGGGTTGAGTTGAATAGGGTTTTATGCCTCAACTTGTAATTCTTTGAGGGTGGGAACTCCCTTGGCTATGCGCTTGCTTTCAAACTTCAACTAATGGAATAATTATTGTGGATGGGAGTTTAATTATTTACGATTATTTCTGTGAAAATTTAGGCATGCTGTTTTCATAGTGTTTGAAAACTGACTTTGAAAAAGAAGTGAGTATACTGGTGGGTCTATTCCCTCTTGAGATCACAACTGCCATCAGGCATCAGTTGACGGTGGTGGCACCAATTAGGGACCATGGAGAATCTGTGATGCATCTACTCCTTAGCCAAATAAACTATACTGTGACAATTGGCCACCCAGGGATATACTTTAACTTAAACCTGAGGGCTTAAGTTAATAGGGTTTAGCCTGCAGAGCGGACAAAGTTTTTTCGCCCAGCTTATAGCTGCGAATCTGAGGGGAGGCAGCCTAAGGGGGGCGGTCAACACAGAGGCGCTACGCAGGCTAAATAGGGCTTTGACCTGGACCCACACCAAGACTTGGTTCATTGGCATGTCCTCGGACCCATCTAATAAAGCAAAACATAACCTTCGATGACGCTTAATTTTTCACCCAGAAATATGGTAAAACCTCAGTTTCGGGGCTTTTCCGGGGTCCCTACCAGACAATGACCCCTGGACCCCTACATGAGGTCCCAAGTCGGGCTCCTGGATTCCATCCATAAGATCTAGCGTTTATCCCGCGGTTTCATGCTGTGCCCAACTATGTTTTTGTCAACCCAGCATTTTCCTCTGCCCTCAATTTCGTTTCGTTTCATTTATTTGTTTTTTCTCTTTTCCATAAGAAATACAAAATAGAACAAACTTAAATTCTTTACAATTGACAAAAGAGAAAGGAAGTAGTCAAAAAGCTTAAAGGCTTAACGAGAAGATCCACTCCCCAAAACACAAAACAATAATTAAGAAATGAAAAAAAGAAATGTCATTAATAGAATACAAGTAAATAGCGAAACAACATTGTACAACTATTTAAAACATTCTTAAGCGTCTTTAACAGTAGCTCTTAAAACAATGATTACTAAGATTTAGCACCCCTCATTTTTTGAAAATCCTGACACTCTCAGTAGACAATAAGGTAGTTGTCTTGAATTTTAAAAATGTTTATTTGAGCGATTGCATCGAAACTCCCATTGTCATAACTCGTCCCATTGTTAAGATATTTTTTATTTTTAAATTTATTCACTTAAAACAAAATAGTCAATTGTGCATTAATAAATGACTTTCTTGTGGAAGATTACCTTCGTTTTCCTTCGAATTAGACATGTCTTTATGACCTTCAGTGCTTCCTATTTGCTTGCATAGCATGTTTTAGAGTGAGTGTGTGAGAGTGAGAGAGGACTTAATTCATCAACCCATAAGAGTAAGAGTGCTATTACATCTTGGTACAAGGTGCAGTAACTTTCATGAAAACAAAGAAATACAAAGACTGTAATTTGAGAAGTACAACAATGACATCACAAATTATTGCACACTGTACAACTTTTTAAAATTGAGTGAATAAATTTCATCTCAGCTCAGTTAATTCAGGCCTTGAATTTTGAGGCTTGCAAGTGCGATTGCGCACCATCACTCCCCTCAAATCACTGTGAAGAGTGTAATTTTTGCACATCAAAATTGTGAATTGAAGATTATAAATCTATGAAAAGTTAAATAAAACAGCTCACCTACCACACTCCTTAACTTTCTAAGGAGTGTGATTTGTAACACACATAGAGAATCTAAAACTCAAGGCCTGATTATGTCGATTGGACTGTTTGTATTTATTTTTCATGTTCTTAATATGTACTTTTGAGACTTTGGACTTGAGGTACACTTGAATCTACCATTTTCCCTTGGTTAATATCAAAAATTATTTGTTTCATTAAAAAAATTGAATCAGTGAATAAATAAATCGTGAAGACCATGTTCGAAACTTTCTTCATCTTTCTCTCATTCTGTACCTCCAAACGCCATACCGGCTAGATCCTTTCACTTCCTGCAACCTTCGCAAATAAGACTGGCCCAACAACGTTACAATAAATTGATTGAATATGAACTCTTCCTGTTTCAAAAGTCCCATGTACATTTAAGATTTCTTTTCAGCTATCCTTGTCTAGTATAAACTGAAATAAGAGGTAGCCAAAATAAATGAAACAATGATGTGTTCCAAATATCTTTGTTTAATCATTTATCTTGTTTTCATGTTTTTTCATTCCGTAGGTGCACTTCAGGTAATAAAACCGTCCAAGGGTGGTCGTATCGAGAAAATTACAACCAGGAACAAAGTCAATCCATCGGAGCAAGCTTCCCCTGAAGGAGCGACAAATGATGATGATGATGATGATGACAAGGAAAATATCCAAGAAGATAACTCTGGGAATAATGATGAAGAGAACTGTCCATTATCACTTGATGAGGAGATGAAACAAAGTGATGAACATAAGGCGGAGAGCAAAGAAGGTGATAGCATTTGTAGAAATGTTCTTGAAGAGGGTGGCTTGAGCAGTCTTACACCAGAGGAAAAGAAACAAAAGGATGACCCAGGGATTACAGTTCAAAAACCTGCGGCATCGAGTAAAAATGGAAAAAAGAGTGTCAGTATCAGTGATGATGTTGAGGTAATAAAATCAGCTGATATGGAAGTTAGCACACTTCTGCAAGAGATTGGAAATGAAGGTATTGACGACAGTGAATTATCATCCCCACCAGAGACAAAGAGATCCAGAAAGAGAATAGTTTATGTAAATAAGACTTCACAGAATGAATGCAAACAACAATAGATAAAACTGTTCAGGCCTCTGAAAGGAAGATATCGGGCATAAAATATATATATAAATATATATCACCATCGTAAACCAGTGAACTTCAAAACTAGTTTTTCCTACTTGAAGTATTATAAATTGCCGGAATTTTAGAAGTAGCATCATTTGATTTTTGAATGGTGGGCCACAAATATTCTTTCTTGGGAACAAGTGGCTAAAATGTTTTATGTGAAGACATCATTTCTTTAAGAAACAGACATGTTTTGATTTGTTTCCATTTCATTTGTCAATCTGTAAACATGGGTCTCAAAAAAAGAATGAGTAAATAAAAAATACATTGGAAAATGTGCACGGTATCATACCTTAAAATGTATTTCAAGACTAGAATTTCAAAAATATATGTTTTAGAGCTTACAAAGTGAATCTTATTCAACTAACTTCCATTGTCATAGTTCGTTCTATTGTTGAGATATTAAATGTTGAAATTTATTCACTTAAAACAAGTTAGTCCATAGCGCAATAATTTTTTACTTTCTCGTTGTACAACTCGCATTATCTGCTTCGTTTGTTGTGAAAATGTTTTAATGGCCTTGGACACTTTTTCTTTGCTTGCATTGCATTTTGCACAACAAGGGTTTAATAAATTACATCACCCCATTAGGGTAAGAGTGATGTCATACCTGGGTACAAGGTACAGTAACTTTCAGAAAAACAAAGAAATACAGAGATGGTACTGTGAGTATTACAACAATATCAAATTGTTGTGCAAGGTACCATTTTATCTGAGTGAATAAACTTCAACATTTTATTTTCGGCTCAAAAATGTCCTGTGGAGATCTGATAGGAGTTTGACTGTTAAAATTCATTATGTATACTGTTTAAATATATATGTTTTCGATTTTCTGACTTGAGGCACACTTTATGCAAAATTTTTTGTAGTACCCATGGATACGAGTCCATCTCAGCTGTGTCCCCCAAATTTTGCAGATAAATTAATTTAGGAGGCCAGGCTACAATCATACAATGTCGGTAGGCCAGGCCATGGTTTCAACAATATAATTGATGCTTTTTATTTTATTTTTTTGCCTCATGATACCATATACCCATTACATATGTCTAGTTTACATAGGTAATATTTGATTTAAAGAATACATTTCTTCTTATTTAAAAGTATGTTACATGAAAGAGAGATGTGTATGAAAAACTAAATCATTGATCTTGGATTAATTTTTTTAACTCTCTTTTAATATTGAGGATGTAGCATTCATGCAGTCCCATCAATAGATTTCATGGCGCAGACCTCATCTGCAACGAAACAATGACATTTGAGTCTAAGCCGTTTCGAATACAACGAAAAACAACGCTACATCAAGTTAAAATTAGTTGAAATTACAGAGGGACGCAGGTGACCTCATTACTTTGTCGCTGACGTCCCGTTTCGTGCAATATAAACCTCACAAATGATGGCAGGTATACAAACCGCGGGACATTGATATCTGAAATCTACACAACTACCACATCAAAAGAAAGCTTTCCAACAGTTACCATATATCAGCATATGAGGCTGGATTTCTTGAACAACAGCCACCCATCCCACTGCACACAAACACCAATTGGAACCACTAGCGTAAAGTAAGGGGAAACCCCCTCATTTGACCTTCTGGGATTTTTTGTCGGCTCATTGGTTGGTTTTATCGGAACACACGTCCCGGGTTGACTGTGGAGAAGTAGGATTTGCATATTTAATGATCATCCACAGAAATTACACACGCAAAACATAGAAGGCCTACAAAAATTTTTACGTTGCTCGCGCTTTCATCTTCAGTTCTGAAGGTCAACACCCGTTTCAGATATTTGGGTTGTGGTTTAGGTTCCACAATTAGTGTATTGCTCTTTTCGTCTGGGTACAACTGTATAACATGGTATTGAACTCATGAGAAGTTTTCTCATCATAAATTCAGCATCATATTTGGTATGGGTAGAGAACGTTAAGTGTCTTTATTTCTGAGTGTGGATCATAGTAGAATGGACTTATCCACCTCTACATATTTTCAGCTTTGAGATAAAAGTCAAAAGATTGTACAATATGCACTGGCGGCGTTCTGATCACGTATTGTGACCTTGCCAGCTCAGTATATGAGCCATGTATGTTTGGCTCATTTCATGAGTTTGCGTCTGCACAAGACGGTTCTCAAGACAGTTTTTGGTTTCGATGATAAGAGAAACCAATGCAATCATGATGGCGTGCGTGTGTATGTATGTATGTGTGTGTGTGCGTATGTGTGTATGTGTGTGTGTGTTTGCGACACTTTGCTTGTTAACACGATATCTCAAGAAAGGAATGTCTGACAGTTTTCAAACTTAGAATATAGATGCGCCATATTGAAAGGAAGAACCCTATTGTTTTGGTGGAGGTCAAAGATCACCTGGGGTCACGAGGGGTCAAAGTCTGAAAACCTTGTTAACACAATGTCTCAAGATAGGAAGCTTGGATAGATTTCATATTTGGTATGTGGATGCTTTATAGTCAGTAGATGGTCCCTGTTGTTTTGGGGGTAGGTCAAAGGTCATCTGGGGTCACCAGGGGTCAACGTATGAATATCTCGTTAACACGATATCTCAAGGTAGAAAGCTTGAATAGATTTCATACTTAGTATGTGGATGTATTATGGTCAGGAGATGATATCTATCGTTTTTGATGGAGGTCAAAGGTCATCTGGGGTCACCAGGGGTCAAAGTCTGAAAACCTTGTTAACGGGATATCTCAAGATAGGAAGCTTGGAAAAATTTCATATATGGTATGTGGATGCGTTGTAGTCAGTAGATGGTCCCTATTGTTTTGGGGGTAGGTCAAAGGTCATCTGGGGTCACCAGGGGTCAATGTATGAAAATCTTGTTAACACGATATCTCAAGGCAGAAAGCTTCAATAGATTTCATATTTAGTATGTGGATGTGTAATGGTCAGGAGATGGTCCCTATCATTTTTGGTGGAGGTCAAAGGTCATCTGGTGTCACCAGGGGTCAAAAGTATGAAAACCTTGTTAACTCAATATCTCAAGGTAGGAAACTTGGATAGATTTCATATTTAGTATGTGGATGCATTATAGTCAGTTGATGATCCTTTTTGTTTTGGGGGAGGTCAAAGGTCATCTGGGGTCAAGGGGGGTCAAAGTATGAAAATTTTTTTTAACACTATATCTCAAGATAGGAAGATTGAATAGATTTCATATTTAGTATGTGGATGCGTTATAGTCAGTCAGTAGATGGTTCCTATTGTTTGGGGTAGGTCAAAGGTCATTTGGGGTCACCAGGGGTCACAGTCTGAAAATCTGGTTAACACGATATCTCAAGGTAGGAAGCTTGGATAGATTTCATATTTGGTATGTGGATGTGTTATGGTTAGGAAATGGTCCCTTTTATTTTTTGTAGAAGTCAAAGGTCATCTGGGGTCACCAGGGGTCAAAGTATGAAAACCTTGTTTTTGTGATATCTCAAGTTAAGTAGCTGCGATAGATTTCACATTTGGTATGTG
Organism: Holothuria scabra; assembly: GCA_037179385.1. Lineage (NCBI taxonomy): Eukaryota > Metazoa > Echinodermata > Holothuroidea > Aspidochirotida > Holothuriidae > Holothuria > Holothuria scabra. Next base: position 67,365,214 of record CM074181.1, read on the forward strand.
GATGTGTTATGGTCAGGAAATGGTACGTAATGTTTTGATGGAGGTCAAAGGTCATCTGGGGTCACTGCTGGTCCAAGTCTGAAAATCCTGCTCAAGACAGGAAACTTGGATAGATTTCATATTTGGGTATGTGGATGCTTTGTGGTCAGAAGATGGTCCCCATAGTTTTTGGCAGAGATGAAAGGTCATCTGGGTTCTCCAGGGGTCAAAGCCTGGAAACCTTTTTAAATGTGATCCTTCAAGATAGCTGTTTGTCCATTTGTCTGTCTGTTGTTTGTCATTCTGGCTATGTATGGCTTTTATGGAGGTCAAAAGGTCATGTGGAATGACAAAATTATTTTTTGTACATGCTAGTATAACATTTGAATGAGAAGATAATGGTGCATGATGGCACTCTTCGAAACGAAACATTTATGTATCATCGAAACCTCAATGCATTTTTGCATTCTGGTTAAAGCGTGGAATCACTATAGTTGGAAATTGATATTTCTATGAAACCCAAAGTTTCTAACTTTTCCCTTAATGAGCCATGTATTTTTAACTTTCCTTTAGAGAATTTTATTTGTGCGTGCTATGCTCCTCCAAAACGCCAAACTTACGTCGTCCCTTGGGCAAATCGTTGCTGTTGGCGGGTTTCTGGTTGCCGGATCCCTAAGTAACGGAAACTTGCCTTTATTGTCGGTCATATCCTTTCATTACCTCCAGCTGGGTCTGTCTAGCATGTTGCACCATAGCAAACGAATTTCCTGCAAAATGTCGGTACTCTTCGCAATGTTCAGTGACCTATCCAGAGTAGGGCATGGAGATGGAAGTCCCCCCCCCCCCCCCCCCCCCCCATATCAAATGCCACCTCTGCTTTCACCCAAATGAAATTTATAAACAAAATATTTTAAAAACATGATACAGACAAAAACTTCTGAACTAACTGAAAGTTACATGCCAACCGATTTTGGCCCACCACTCAATGCTTTTCCCCACGCAATCTATAGTCACCACTGCTTCGGAAGGAACTGCAGTCGCAATCGGAGTTACACCACCTTTAACGATTTGTAGTAACTTCTAATGCTAGCCGCACACTTACACGACTTTGCACACCGCAACGCTAGTAGCAGGAGGTAGGCATATAGCCGTGAAAGAGATGGGCAAGATGTATGAAATAAATCAATGCCAACTAAAACCATGTTTTGGTGCCTGCTTTTATCTTCTTTCAAAGTGTTATTTCGCAAGACAGCATTTAATGCAAAAAGAGAGCTTTTAATGCGCCTTTAATATACGGTATTCAAATAACTTTATTTCTGTACGGTCTGGTGTTTCAATTTCCTTTTTACCACATACAAATTGAAAAAATCACATCAGCAACACGATCAATATCCGGGGTTTGCGATAACGCGAGGCTAGGGTTAAATACGCGCGCAAACATGGGAGCATGCTTGATGTAATGGACAAATAGTTAACGAGTCCGGTGAAGTTTTCGGTCGCATGGCTTTTCGCAAAAGAAATTTTCAAAATTTGAACTCAACAAAGTTTGTGTAGGGCTAAAAATCACCTGAAGATTGTTGTATGCAAATCGCTCAATTCAAAATCGGGGCAAATCCTTTGTACCATGGGCGTCGATTTCGGGGGGGGGGGGGGAGGCAGGGGGATATGTCACCACCACTTTTTGAGAGGAGGGGACACTAACATAAAAGTCCCCCCCCCCTCCTTGTAACCTGATACTTATAGGTTAGGCACTACCAAAAAGACTACACATGTACCCCTAGGTTATGAAATGTCTTCTACCGATTACGATCGATTTTCTGTATCAATAATTCCACGTTTATTTGCAAATCCCCAAATTTTCAAGGGCTCCGCATGCTTGCATCTCATTGATGTTCCTTTTTTCAGTTGCATAATTATTCTGTCTCTATGCCATTATATCGATTGTTCTTGTGCATATAGGTCATAAGATGTGGTTATGAAGTAGCACAACATTAGGAATTTGAATAAGGGGAATCGTCCCCTACTACGTTTTAATGAAATCTGTAATCTTTAGTGAATGACCAGCCTGGCAGGCTGAAATTGGCTAACACATTTTAAGGAAAATGCCTCGGTCTGCATGCAATTTAAAGATTTAAAAGCTTTAAAAATGTCAAGTTACGCCGCTGTACACACCTTACCATGACAGGGGTAAAAATTTAGGCCAGATCTCCCATCACTTTGAAATTCAAATCAGCATCCTTCCTTTGTTCAAAGTTATGATAAAGGTACTCTCAAGTAAGGGATTTTAAGCAGTCATTGGTGTTATGAAAAAGGCGGTTAGAAAAGTTAAACTTACCATGGAAAAACTTAGCTAGAAAAAGGTTAGTCAAGTTCCCTGCTATAATAAATAACAAAACAACAAGGAAATAGTAATAGTGGATTTAAAATCACTGTTTTTGTTGAATAATAACATGTCATTTATTCGCCAGTCATAAAAACATATTGAAAACATGATTAATATTTCAAGTTTTAGAAAAAAAAAAAAGAATGATAATTCCTTCAACTCCAAGCCTGACATCACATATATCTGTGTATCACTCCACTGATGTCATATTTTACACAAAAAGAGTCATTTGCCAAAATAATTTGTAACAATAAATTTCATTAAGATTCACCTGTATTTGGAAGACAAGAGTATGAAGCTGGTAGAAATATTGAGGCAAATTAAAATACTACAAACACAAATAGGTTCAAAAGGATTTCATTGCTTTGCTTTCAAAATGCTCTAAACCACTATAACCATACTGTAGCTACCGATATTAATGTGATTGCACACTTTTGAGATTAAGATACACAGATGAGATGTTATCCAATAAGAGAAAACTAATGATGAATTTGTGCAACACATGTAACCAGACAACTAACAATTTATTCCAAAAGAGATCATTAACTCCAGGTAAAAGAAGCATCTCGTGTCTTACTTCCTTTCTAACTTCCCTAAATAGAACACTGACTGTTTGTAATGTTACCATGAAAGTTTTTTTGTAAACAGTGTAACACTTCACATCTTTCAGTATGAAATGTGTACTGAATCTTTGGTAAACAAACGCAGCATGTACGGTAACTGAGTCTCTGGCTGAACATTGAGGGTATGTAATATATCTGAGTCTCTAAGTAAACAATGACTGTATGAAATGTGAGTCTCTAGCCTAGCTGAACAATGATAGTATGTAATGTGTTCTGGGTCTGTGAGTAAAGAGTGATCTATGATCTATGTAAATGTAATTGAGACTCTACATGAACAATGAGAACATGTAATGCGTACCGAGTTGAAGTAAACAATGACACTATGTAATGTAATGTGTACTGTGTATTGAAGTAAGCAATGACACTATACAATGTAATTGAGTCTATAGCTGAACAATGAGAACATGTAATGTGTACTGAGTCTTGAAGTAAACAATGACACTATATAATGTAATTGAGTATATAGTTGAACAATGAGAAAATGTAAAGTGTATTGGGTCTTGAAATAAACAATGACATATGTAGTTGAGCTGGACAATGACATATGTAGTTGAGCTGGACAATGAGAACATGTAACATGTACTGGGTCTTGAAGTAAACAATGATACTATATAATGTAATTGAGGATATAGCTGAACAATGAGAGCATGTAATGTGTAGCTGAGTCTTGAAGTAAACAATGACACTATGTAATTAATTAGGTCTCTACTTGAACAATGACAGTATGAAATGTATCTGTGTCTCTATTTAAACACAGACAATACATATAATGTGAAACTAAGGCTCCAAAAAGAGAGAATATTGTATAAAATATTTTAATCTGACCACATTTACACAACTCATGTTACCTTTCCTTTTCTATGAATCCTATTATTGCACAAATCAAAAGAAATACTGTTGTTACATGATCAGTAGCTTTAAAGAAAGAGCAAGAAAATAGCAACCATTGAAAAAAGGAGTTGTGTTTTCAGAAGCTGTTATTTCTTTCATGCTTTCATGTAAGATTTAACTAACAACAATATTGACCAAATATTAAAATTTTGTTTTCTGTCATAGTAAATTTCTCTTAATTACCTAGTTTGGCTTAAATTAAAAAAAACTATGAATCTGATCTACTCTGTATTCCTTTACAACATGATGAAAGACACTCCTTTTATTCTTTTATTCAAATTAGAAAAAGGAATTGACCAAAAGTTGTTTATGATTCAATTGGTACTGTTTTCATCTGACAATTTCAAGTTAAATTAATTTAATTTTAACACATTGAGAAAAATTGGGCACAATAGATAAGTATTTGCATTTCTTGATATTACTGAAGAGTTGTTTTCATGATTAAGAAAGAATCTTTTAGCCTTCAATGATAAAATTGTTTCTGATCATTAAACTCGCTTCCACAGATCCCATGTAGAAAGTAGGCAGAAAGTTTAAGCTGAACACAGAAATATTCTTTCTCAGTGGTGGAGCTAAGGATTTGGTCTGAAGGGGAGAGAATAGCTTGCAGGGTGCATCAAAGCAGGATGTTGAAAAACTGAAAAGGGCCCTGGCAGGCAATTTTAGGCAGTTGCCTCCCTTACCATAAGGACACTCCATCACTGTTCTTTCTGTTACAGTACAATGAACATTGAGCTTTGTCCACCAAACAGGGAATGCAAAATACATGCAAAATGTGTTAAATGGAATTTGACACTTCCGTTACATGCAGGAACGTCCTTCCCAAAACCATCAAGCATGATTTCTTGAGCCAAGACAAAAAAAACTCCATGACAATGCTGTCCTCATTTCAAGCTGGGTAGAGTATCACTTTCTGTTTCTAAAATGAATTGGCAGTGTTTGAATTCTCTTTGTCAACAACATAACTCTCCCCATTTTCTTTGCATGTACCTGATACAACCAAAGCGCCTAATTATTATTTCAATTCTCAAACTTCAAAATAATTTCAATTAATTACAAATGCTACAAAAAGATTATGCAATGCTGCAAAACCTAAATTTGCGAAGTTCTCAAATTTTACGTACACATATAATACACAAATGTAACACTGAAGTTTGACCTTCGAAACCTGATAAGCTGCCACCCAATATAGATGCCTCTCTAATTTAAAAAAAAAAAAGTGAAATGATAGATTTGATGGTTGCTAACACCTCTAATACATATTCATATTTGACATAATTTTGATCTTTATGGGCACTATAAGTTTCCTTATTAAACAGAATTAGCAGTCTTTCTTCAACATTTACAGACAACAATACTATTTCTAAACCAGAATGCAAAAATGCATTGAGGTTTCGATGATACATACATGCTCTTTTCAATAAAATGCTACATTTCTTGTAACAACTGGTGACCCAAAATAACCTTTGTCTCCACCTGTAAGTGACTGGTTTTTCTTTTAACCAAAACATTTCTCTATTCAAAAAGTCAAATTTCATACTGTGCCTTAAGATATTCTGCAAACAAGGTTTTCAGAGTTTGATGCCCGGTGATACCAGATGACCATTGACCTCCACCCAAAACAACAGGTACAGTACAGTACTTTCAACTCACCATAACACATCCACTTACTAATTAGGAAATCCATGCAAGTTTCCTACCTTGAGATATCCCATTTTGACAAGTTTTTCAAAGTTTGACCGATCATGACCCCAGATGTCCTTTCACCTCCACAAAAAAAAACCTTATACAGACCATCTTCTCACCATAATTCATTTACATACTAATTTTGAAATCCATCCACCTTTCATACCTTGAGCTATCCTAATCAAGTTTTTCTGAGTTTGATCCCTATGACCCCAAATGACCTTTGACCTCTACCAAAATCAATAGGGTTCTTCCTCCCCTCATAACGCATCAACATATCAAGTTTGAAATCAATCTAAGCTTCCTACCTTGAGATATAGTGTGAACAAGAAGTTCGGAGTTTGACCCCATGTGACCCCAAATGACCTTTGACCTCCACCAAAATTTATTGGGTTATTTCTTACATCATAATGCATCAACATATCAAGTTTGAAATGAATCAAAGTTTCCTTCCTTGAGATATAGTGTAAACCAGGATTTTGGGGTGTGACCCCAAATGACCTTTGACCTCCATGAAAATAAATCGGGTTCTTTCTTACATCATAACGCATCAGCCTATCAAGATTAAAATGAATCCAAGTTTCCTACCATAATGTATCATGTAAACAAGGATTTCGGGGTTTGACCCCATGTGACCCCAAATGACCTTTGACCTCCACCAAAATACATCGGGTTCTTCCTTACATCATAACACATCATGTTTGAAATTAATCTAAGTTTTCTACCATGAGATACCGTGTAAACAAGGATTTCGGGTTTTGACCCTATGTGACCCCAAATGACCTTTGACCTCCACGAAAATACATCGGGTTCTTTCTTACATCATAACGTATCAACATATCAAGTATGAAATTAATCCAAGTTTCCTACCATGAGATATCATGTAAACAAGGATTTCAGGGTTTGACCCCATGTGACCCCAAATGACCTTTGACCTCCACCAAAATCAATAGGGTTCTTCCTTACATCATAATGCATCAATATATCAAGTTTGAAATTAATCTTAGCTTTCTACCATGAGATATCGTGTAAACAAGGATTTCGGGGTTTGACCCCATGTGACCCCAAATGACCTTTGACCTCCACCAAAATCAAAAGGGTTCTTCCTTACATCTTAACGCATCAATGTATCAAGTTTGAAATTAATCCAAGTTTTCTACCATGAGATATCGTGTAAACAAGGATTTCGGGTTTGACCCCACGTGACTGCAAATGACCTTTGACCTCTACCAAAATCAAAAGGGTTCTTCCTTACATCATAAGCATCAACATATCAAGTATGAAATTGATCCAAGTTTCCTACCATGAGATATCATGTAAACAAAGATTTCAGGTTTTGACCCCATGTGACCCCAAATGACCTTTGACCTCCACCAAAATCAATAGGGTTCTTCCTTACATCATAATGCATCAACATATCAAGTTTGAAATTAATCCAAGTTTTCTACCATGAGATATCATGTAAACAAAGATTTCAGGGTTTGACCCCATGTGACCCCAAATGACCTTTGACCTCCACCAAAATCAATACGGTTCTTCTTCTCAGTATGGGGTATCTGTGTACCAAGTTTGAGAACTGTCAGACCTTCCCTTCTCAAGATATCGTGTAAACAAGCAAAGTGTCACAAACACACACACATACACACACACATAAACACACACATACACACGCACATACACACATACATACACACACACGCCATCATGAATGCATAGGTTTCTCTTTTCATCGAAACCCAAAAATCGTACCAACAGGGTCTGAATTCTTTGTCTTGAAATAAAAAAAAAGATTACCAGTTTCCCCGATTTAAAATTACAGGATGTATGACTACTATGTAAACTTGCATTTTGTGAGTATTTCTCCCAATGTTTTAAAATGAATGATTATCTCAGCTACCACTGCCAATTTTCAGTTACATCTATATTTACACAATGAGAGATTACATTCTTCAACTTTACATAATATTATTAATCAACCACTCACATTCATTTGTTTGTTTGGTTCATTTGTTAGTTTGGTTTCTTTAAGCTTTGTTTTAGTTTTTATTGACATAATTACAGTACTGATATACTGACCCTGAATAAAGATGATAATAAGCAGATTTGTAGCCAGGTTATGCTGTTTGTGGCAAGTTAAGTCAAATACTGTAATTTTAGCCACTCAAGTCAAGTTATGAAGTCAAGATCACCATGTAAATCCAATGAAAAAAAGTCCCTCTTGAAATTTTCAAATCAAGCAAAATCTTGTTAGCTGTGACTTGAGTTACAATACAATTGATTGCAACTCTAGCAATTTATGCACACCTCTTGATGTGGAAATTGACTAATTATGCTAATACTGTAGCAGTAGCCTTACAACACTCTCATTAAGTTATGAATAGTTACTCAATTTGCCTCTTTAAAGCATTTAAAGATGTATGCACTTTTTATCACATTTTTATATTTTCACTTCTTCCTAAATTTTGAAAAATATCTATTCTTATTCATTACTTCTTTTGCTTTCATAGGTTATTTTATTGTAGCCACTTACAACTTCAAATGCCTGAAACTTGAAGTCACTTTCCCCTCAAACAGAGTGAATACAGTGAATACTTTAGGCATTTTCTTTTCAAAAAGAGAGTGAATACAGTGAATACTTTAGGCAATTTCTTTTCAAAAAGAGAGTATGCTTAGCAACAATCATGTTTTTGCAGAGACACTAAGCTTGCATTTCTACATTTCTAAACCTTAAGGTCCACTCCAAATAAAATACTACTAATATACTTCATTTGAAACTGCCTGGCCAGCAATAATTAATATTAGCTATGTGGCATTTTTTCATATTTGTTGTTCCTTATCATTTACAAAATAAATTATTGTAAACTATTAAAGTCATGTTTCTTCAGACCCTGATATTATGAATATGCATTTCACTCCACACAATCTTCAGTTATATTTATCAAAAGTTCTGTCCTTCTTTCAAAAAGACGACTAAAAGTAAAACTTGAGAAAAAAAATATAAACTGTCTTTTCATTGTCTCAATAAGTACATATGACAGACTGTTGGTATTGTCCTCACAATGGTATAACACAACCAAAAATACTGCTGGAAAATGTGACCAAGTGTGACTCAAAAGAGTTTTTGTGTCCCCTTTTCCCTTCCCTCACAACCTGAAGAAAGTAAATTTTCACCATAAACTACAATTTTTGTAGAACTCTACAGAAATTCTCAATTGACACAGCTCTTTGATTGACACCAAATTCAAAAAATGCAGCACACTCTTGCTCATATCACATATGTTCTGTTCTGAGTTAGATGGAGTTTTATGGCTCAGTGACTAACTGATTGGTTCAAGTCAAGCCAGCCACGCCCTTTTTTCCAGTTGTGGCTCACTGGCTTGTTTCCTCTACTCCCATTACTTTTGCTGAGCACCAAACATAACGGCAGGTAGGTCCTATTTTTAAAGTCTGTGGTATGACCAAGTTCTGTACTGAGAGTGTTCTGATTAAACATTGGGTCTTGTATACTCACCCTAAAGCTTTAAACTAAGATTGTATCTGGATGAGGATGAGTTTTAGATAGTTGAGTAAGAGGAGCTTAAGTAAGTAGGTTAGGAGAATTAACACAGGACACACTCTGCTTCCAAAGACCTTGCAAAGTCAGTAAGTCATGGATGTTAGAAGAAGCCCTCAAAGGAAGTAGGCCACAACTTACTTCAAAATACATTTTATTCATTGTTTGTCCTCTAACAGTTCAAATAGGTTGTGTCTGACATTATGACATCAGCATATAGAGGTAAGAGGAATATATTTACAATACAGAGGGGCTAATAGTTTCAAATGTGGTAAACTGTCACACGTGCTAAAAAGAGCATCAAGTTGGCATTGTGTAGTACATTATTCTTTCATTGGTCACCTCAAAATTTTAACAATATTTCTTGATGAGTCCAAAACTATTTTCTGAGGTAAAGAATCATACAACAATCACTGCCCTTTGAGGTTTCATAGCAAAATGTCTGGAACTGGATCCAATTAAAACCAGCTGGGTTTTCTGGCTTGTAAATCTGTAAAATGAAAACAAAACATGTCAATATTAAATGCTTTATGAACCAAAATGTACCAGCAACTGAAACTACCATTTCCAACTGTGAGCAAATCCTGAGGCCCATCAAAGGTGCACGGAGCAATTACAACCCTCAATAGATAAAGGAATCAATGTACGTTATCATAACAACCAAGGAAAGGGTTCTTGTTGTTAAAATTTTTAAGGACCACTCCTCTCACAACAAATTGCAATTCTTATAGGGGTTTATCAAAATTCTCAATTGGCTCAACACTTTGATTGACAGCTAATTCAAACAATGCACTGTGCAGATTACCAAAGCTAATAATTCAGAGCATGACTGTACTCACTCACCCTGAAGCAATAAACTGAGATTGTGTCTAGATGAGGATGAATTTCAGACAATTGTGGGAGGGGCCTAAGTAAGAAGGTTATGAGAATCGGTACTGTTTGGGATGAGAGAATTAGGTCTTTAAATTTAACACCTGGTGACCCAAGATGAAATTTACTTCTACCAAAATTTAAATTGTTTTTCTTAGTCATACAAAGTCCAGACTCCCACAAGAATTGTTCAATGTTGACTAATGGGTCTTAAGAATGCCAAAAAAAGTTATGAGATTTGGAAAAAATGAAAAGTTTGAAGATTATGCTTGGATTGAGCAATAGAATCCAGAGATCTTAGTTCAAGGGAAAGAACAGGGGAGCAGTTCTCCTAAAGCTTGGGTCACTGAAACATTTTGTATGTATCATAGGAGCCCACAACTGAAATTGACTCTTTGATTATACTGACATTAACTTGCTGATGTAGTAAGGCATTAAGATGGGTAGAGGTGCCAGATTTAAAGGCTCCGAGAGTTATAATGAGATTTTGTACTTGAGGCAGAGTGTGACAAGTAGCCAGTGCAGCTCTTGTAATAAGGTGTAATATGATAAAACCGGTTCCCTCTATAGACAATGGGATAATAATTACATCAACAGTGGTATTGTGTTCCTCAGTTGGGAAATATATTCATATTCTGTAAAGCATTGAGTTGCTTCTACACATTGCCTAAACCATGTTCTTTCCACCCTTTTTGTCTCTCATATTAAAGATACTACTGTCAGTTTTTTTATTCAGCTTTTGAAATAATGTTGATCTTAACAATAAATAATAAGTCCTAAAAACCTCAATAAAATAAGTTTCAAGTTTGTAAAACTAGATCAATCTTGCTATGTCCTTTTTTTTATTTGAGTTTGCATCAAATGTGAAATATTTTGTCTAACTCACAACATAATGGTGCAGACAGATTCATCCTCGTCACAACATTCAATGATATAAGCAACAATCTTTGAAAATGGTCTTACATTCTTTTGTATTAAAAATCCAAAATTGTATGACCTCTGTAGGTGATTGACCAGTTCAATTGATTTTCACCAGCATCTGCATCAATAGCTTTGTAAGCCCTAAAGAATGCTTTTACCTACATCACAAGCCCTTTTGACAGGCAGGCAAAAACAGGCCGATGTACACTGTTTAACAAGAAGTTTCCTAACTGGCTAACAAAAGCTCCAATTCCTGACCTGATCTCTAACTTCAACAAAGTATACAATCAATACAATACAATGACAACAGCCAAACAAGAAATTTCTTGATAAAAAGTGTGCATTTGCCGACAAAAACTTATGCAGTGTGCTAGCTGGCTGAGAAACAGCTGATGAACCACATATAACTCTTGCACAAAAACACTGTTGATTTTTTCCATGCAGAAGGCATAACTAGACTAAAACCACTCTACACCAGTACCTAACAGTTGATGGATGTCTCCATTCTTCATTGGGGGGGCTTTAATCTTCTAGGTGGGGCACATAAAATGTCAAGTTTTACATGTAAAAGTAGAACAGGCATGAATCCCACAAAAGAGTCATTTAGTTACTGACCTTACAATAGAGTCATGCCAGGAACGGAAAGGAATCTCATCTGATATAAACAAACCAAAACAAGAGGCAAGTTTCACCAGGACTGACACATCTGTTGGAGAAATCTGCTGGAAGTAGATAGCGTAGATTGCACTGCAAAGGTAGAAAGATGAAGAAAGCTATTGAAATTTGGTAAACATTCTCTGAGAATGAAGAGAGCCCGTAGAAATTATGTGTAAGTTTGAAGGCTGTCTGTACTTCGTTTCGCGCTATCTTCACGTAGTGAGTTATTTCACACATAACACTTATGATCTTGCACACAAGCAAGCTATTTGACGGTGATTCAAAATCACATCATACTGTTTCACGCAGACATATCACCTCTGCCCAGCTTGCAAAGACAGTGCCCATAACGTTTTGCATGCTAGGTAAACTGAGCCTTGCATGTATACAATCTTAAAATTAATACGGTATGCCTTGAGTATAATCCTCGAATATTTCCTAATGGTTAAATGTGTCAGTTTTACACAAATCAACACTTTGCCGCTATCTGTAAAGTGAAAAGACATCAATGCCATAACACCGTAAACATTAAAGAAAAAGTTTTTAAAACAGGCCATTACATATAACATTATTTTGCCCCAAAATGGCATTCGCGCAGAATACGAAGTTTATGTGTGAAAGCTATGTTAACCATGCCTGGATGTGAACAAGAGGCTTGCTACGTAAGAACGTACATACCCCATTAGTAATTCCAACGCACATTGTACAGTAGTGTGAGGAAAGTTTAGAGACATGACCTCGTTTGTTTACAACTGGTAATTTTGAACATGCAAGAGAATACCATAATACAGGGCTCTGATTAGTTGATATTTTTAAATCAGTGTTTTAAAAGGAGAATCTTCGAACTCTTAGTATGCTTGCTTTTCGAGTAGGAAAGTGTTCCAAAATTCAATATCAAATTGATATAGGCCTCGGGAAGTACTAATTTTCTTACATAACTGATTTCTGTTACATTTCTTTTACTTTTCATTTTGATTTAAAACAGAACAAGACAATAAAACCTTCTGACAAATCAAATGTTTTTGAATTTGGAAATGTGATAGCTATACCTCTCCAATACAGCTGTAAATATTATCACACATGTCTTATGGAGTATGCCTTACAAAATGTTCATATCTTTTAGTCATCATAACACCGTGTAACCCGGGTACCCAACGGGTATGTCGATCGGGTACCACAGTACTATTTTTTAGTACCCGTGCAAACACTATTAAACATGCGTTTTTCATTAGGAAAACAGTTGCCTTAGAACGAATTAGGTATTTCAACACCGATCCTGAACTTTTATCAATTACCAAATGCAGCTGGAAGCAATGTAAGCATAAACAGAGATAAGGAAATCAATTGTTCTGCTAGCAAAAGCAGAAAATCTTCCATATCAAAGAAGGAAGAAAACAGCAGAGCACAACAGACTATTGGTTGTATTGTGCTTTTTGGACTAGATTAATCAAGGTTGGTAAACTTCAAAGGACTTGTCCATCTTATGTTCCGATGAAAAAAAATTTATTGCATTAAATATCAACTACCACTACCTTTTATCCAATGAAAGACTAGTAGTTAAACGAGTTCCGCTTTCTAAACAGCTATGAAGTATACTGGTATCAAACAGCCGACTTCTTCCAATCAAGAACTTGATTTCTCTCTCATATTGTTCGTACGTCAGCTTAAAAGTCTCTCTTGGTTCAATGCTTGAATTACTAGAACAGAAATTAGCATTAAAAATATTAAAACATTTGATACACACATATCATCATTTTTTAGACTCTGATTCAAGGCTAGCCATTCTTGGCTTGAGGTTGTGACCCCAATAGGGGTCATTGGGGTTTCCAAGAGTAATGAAAGGTTTAATTGGCAGGTTATTCACTTTTAACAAGCAATATTTGTGAAGGTGGAATAATTAAAACATTCTACCATCATACTTATCTCTTCTACCCGAAAGTATGACACAGGTTTCATTCACGTTTTGAATCTTACTCAGAATTATTTGCTTTTTATTACAATTTGTCAATTTTTGAGTAAGGGTCACAGTGATGGGACCAATTGAGAGTATCTGTGAGTCGTCATGGGGCCAAAAAATGTTTGCTAATGAAACGTTAACATAATCTATCCTCAGCAATGAGACACAGGTTTTATAATTTACCAAGCAATAGAAGCTGCTTATTTTCAGGAGGAGGGTGACAATGTCTGACTCTACTTGCGAAAACATCACGCTTTTGAAGCCATGTGTGGATCAGGAAGAAGGCACCCAGATGATATATTAGCAAAACCTACTGCCACATTCACTTCATTAAAATTGCTTTGATCATATAGCTTAAAGCCATACCAGCCATAAGGTCTTCTATTCTCCCTCTTCAACCAGACAAGAGAGAGGACCGTCACTGATTGACTGATTGAGTTTGCCATAAAATACTGCATTCAATTTCTACCGTCCATCTTGGCTAATTAACTGCTACTTGAGTTTATTTTTCATAGCATGCCTTTTTCATTCAAACTTAAAAACTTTGTATGCAGTTAGTGTTATATACATGTCTCATTTTAAGAAAGATTATATAATGATTCTATTACAAAGCAAGCTTCATGTAGAAATTTGATTGTTTTTCTTATTGTATAGCTATTACAACAACTATCTATGGAAGAATCCGATCAACGCTTTCGTTTAGTGACTGTAGGCAGCCATTACTGGGGTCCATTAGCATTCAATGGTCTTTGTTTATTGTCTACGTAAATTTCAAACGCTCATATTCAAAGAAATTGAAGGGATCAAGATAAAATTTAATGTACAACCATCCATGATACAGATTAACAAAGAAATCGTAGGATTAAAAGATGATAGACCCCAGTTATGGCCGACTGAAATCAGACCATCACTTGCTGTCCGAATTCGTCCATACAGTACATAACATATACCTCACAATGATTTGTTCTGCTTAACTTCAACACTATTATTGTTGAATTTGTGCTGGTTAAGTCTTCATACGGAAGACATGATACGGTAATAGTGAGGTTTTATTGTAAGATCAATAGCATATCCCCCCCATGCTCTTGTAAAAACACACTCCATGGCCTAATTTAGATGGTCCTGTGATATCAATCAAGGATATTCCACTCAATATTCCCTAGTTTCTTCTAGAACACATATACAAGCAGTAACTTGTTAAAGTAAAAATTAATTCAGAACTGCACATAAATGATAAAACAGTGTGAAGGGGGAGGGGCAAGGATGAAAGGCCAACTTACTTTGATGAAACTCGATCTTTTAAGTACTTTCTCATAAATGGTGTCTCCATTGTGAAACCTGGTGGAAGATAACGCTTCACACGAGACAAGTCAGGAACAATTGTTTCTCTCCCCTTCATTGAGGCACCTGTGTGAAAAAAAAAAAATCTGGTCAATTTTTTTTTTTTACTACAAGCCATATCACATTTCACAGTTTGAAAGAGGGAACACCACTTTATGAAGGCATAGCACGTTAACTACTTGTTTATTAAAACTCTATCTTACTATGATCAATTACATCAGTTGTTCCTAAGGTGGTTCCTACCACCTTGGGGGAACTGGGAAATCTTAGGTGGGTACTATATAGCACATTGTGAATGGGCAGGGGGGCATTGATGCTGATAAAGGGGTCCTTAGTGATACAGCAAAGATTAAGGAATCCAAGAGATCTGGGGACAGAAAAGAAAAGTTTTGTGACCCCAGATTATCCAAATTTGGCACAAGAAGTTCAATGACTCCATTCCACTGGGTCAAAATCTCTTGTGTGTGGGTTATATCATAGCAGACACATTCTTGTAACACTGCAACATTATCTGACCCTCACAACTGATCCTATCAGGCAGCAGGAAAAAGATAACTTAGCACTCCCTTCATGATACACACAATACTCTACTCTCGCAAAACTCACACCCCATTTCTCCTTTTTTTTTCTCATTGATTTTTCTCTTTAATTGTGAAACTTACCCTGAAACCAGCCTTTCCAAGTTGGTGCCTCACAACAGCTAAACTTTGACTGCTTTATTTCAGACCAGACTGATCTACTCAATACCCAGCTGATAACAAAGAAAGGAATAATTATAAAAGTAACTTAATGTCACAGTTACGTCAGCAAGAAAAAAACAGAAACTGAAACTCTTTCAAGAAAGCTATCGTATGAAAAAGTTAATGAACCACAAATTGTGTGAAGTGTGTCAGACTAGACAGAATTAAGATAAAGTAAAAGCAAAAATTAGGATGAAACAGAGGGCTGGTATGGGGGAACTTTTGTACTCCCTTAACCACAAATGTCCATACTGTCACTTATTTGCATGAAGAGTTCATGAAATCTTAATTTCTTTCTTCAGTGCCCTACTAAGAAAGGCAGGAAATTAGCTTCTTAGACTCTGAGTTTACAATCAGTCACATGTGATCATAATAACAGTAACTCCTGAATATGTGAGGAGCTTGACTTAAAAGGCTTCTTATAGACAATACCATTGGTCTAAAGTTTGACTATTGACCAGGTAATACCAAAGACTTTAAAATATGGAACCTAATGTGATTGTGGTTGGTGCTAAGCATAGGCAATGAAGTAAGGGAAACAAGCCAGTGAGTCACAACTACAGACCTGCCAATACCAATTGGTTAAAAACTGAGCCATAAAATCTCATCTAACTATTAACAGTACTCACCCAAATCCTGGAAATGCTTGAGTCCTATAAAATAGCTGAGGATCACCAGATGAATGTGCATAACCTAATAAATAAAGAGATATTCATTGTGTACAACATAGAAATAATAGTTACAAATTCCAAGATAAAGATTTTCAAGGCCAAATTTAACTGAAAAATAGAGTAAATGTCAGTAATAGTTGAAATAATCATATAATTCAATGTTTCACTGTCCTCCATTGACCCTCTAACAAATTACTGAATGCTTGGAATGTATCCTTCGTTCAGGAATATCAGACTGTCTTTCAAACAATCTGTAGCTTAATTTGAATGTGTAACAGATTTTGTGGTTAAATGAATGAGAATGACATAAAAGGGTCAAGAATTCTATTCAATATGATTGCCATCGGAACAAACACTTTTGTCAAATTCTCTATTCTGCCCAATTGTTTCAATTATGAGAAATGTGACTTGGGATACTGTTGTATTTATGCCACAAGGGGCATAATTTATTCTGCTTCTGAAACAACAGCTAAAGCCTGCATTTTCTTCATGATAATCTTTCAACTATCTTCCATGATATTTCAAAACTTAGATATTGCACAGTAATGGTACACCAAGAAATTATTTCTTCCTGATAATTTTCATGATTTATTGAAATGAACTATTGTCATGCAAGTCTCAAGAGCATACCTGAAACAGCATCACAATTTATAAAATTGAGTTGCCATTGTTATTCACAAATAACCCTTGTTTTGCTCTGGTCTAGCACTTCCAGACTACATCCACATTCGGTTCTCATGACATACTTTCTTGCTGATGTAGGAATTTTACAAATAATATCTACTCCACTTGAGAAGCTAAGGCAAACCAAGTGATTGTCCACTGCAACTTTAACTTGTCTTGGACAGCCAAACACTCATCCAGTTCAGCCCTACTATGCTACAAATATTCAACGGGACATTCCAACTTTCTAAGTCATCATTGATCTAAAAACTCTGTTTTTGTTAAATTTGTAGCTTTATATAAATGTTTACATGTTTAATGTTTGACATCAGTTCACACAATGATGATTGTATTGTAAAACTTCACAATTAAGTTTACATTGTTATTCAAAACTAATCCTTGTTTTGTTCCCATTTAGCACTTTCAAGAGACTCAGTTTAAAACCATAAAAGGTAACAATCACTTTAAATCTAGACTTTACTTACCATTCTCATTCCATGCAGACACTGTCAACAGTGACTTGTCCCATGCCAAAAGATGAATAGTCTGTGAGAAATATCTAAGAAAATCTGGTGAAACTTCCAGGTAAGGCTCCAGAACAATAACATAAGGTTTGTCTAAGTCAAATGTTAAACTAAACTCCAAAGCTCTAATAAAATTTTCTGGAACAGAAAACAAATAGAAAATAAAAAAAATAAATTAGATGGCAGGAAATAAATTTTAGCAGCTTGACAATTTAAGCCCTGAAGCCTGTTGCATAACTGCCTCAAAAACTTAAAATAACCAAAAATGTTTTTTAATCACACAACCTGTGCCTCTGAACTACCAGAACTTAAGAACAACTCTTTTGTTATTGTGTAGATTTAATTTTCAGGGAAACATTTATCCAGGAAAAGGTTTACTTTGCAGAGGTTTGTTCCTTAGCAACAGCCCTCTGTGGGCTGAGATTTTAAGAATGTGTCCACAGCATCCTCTGTCTGTCATGAGAACAGACTACAGGGGAAGAAGTCTCCAACCGTAGTTGCACCGGATTTTAAACGAAACTCAACTGTATTTGAACTATACTGTTTTATCTAGCTGACGCTTTACAACAAATTTGTGTTGGTTTGCTGTTAAATATCATCTAATAAACTAATCAATTCATTAGTAATAGCAGATTATGTACAAAAATGGTCAACACATCTGCTAGTATGGAACTTGACAAGTGCATGCTAACCTTTCATTAGGCAATGAATGGGCAGCAAAGAAAGAGCTCATCCTGAATATATGAAACTGAAATAAATCACAGAGGTCATGAATGCTGCATTTCTGCTTTCAAAGGGGGGAAAGGATTATATCAAATAAATGCTTTCACTTTACTAGGGAATGTAAGCTACATTCTAGTTTACTTAAAAACATTATTTTTTTTCCATGAGTGCACTGCCTTCCACACTAGAGGTCCTCTGGGTCCAATCCCAGTAGAACCACTTGGGAAATTTTCTCCAGGCTAAATTTCACTTGCCTAGCATAGCTTTTCATAGTAATGGGGACATTATATGATGGTCCCAGGAGCAGGATTTGGAGCAGCTAGTACAAGCCTGCACCATTTCATCTGGGATTTAGTTGAAAAGTGAAGTATATAGGGTCATTGATGGGCCAATAGACTTCCTGATCCTCAAACCATGGAAGTACTACCAAGGTAGTGCTTCCATGCTCAAATATTAAATTTAAACTTCTGTTGACTTACCATGATAACTCTTCTGACTAGGCTGTTCTTTGACCTTGAAGCCATAAAGAGTGACCAGGTCACTGGGTTCTTGAAAGTGACCTTCCAGATACACATAGACATTGTCTCTGTTGAGACCAGGTATTGCTAGTAAAGAGTCCATACATCTCTGTAAGGACTGAAGGTCTGCACCTGTTAAAATTGAAAAATGCACAAGTTCAAAGGAACCCAGACAAAAAGGGGCAAAAACGCAGAAAAAACATTAACCCATAAATCAGGAAGAAGAAAGCAATGTATACACCAGAAGTAGGAATTAGGTAAGACTTTTGCAAACTTTTTTTCATCAATTCCCAACAATATTGTTTCCATTTACTTATTTATTAAAAAAAAAACACCTCATTGACTTCTTACATTTGAAAAAAGTAGGAAACAAAAGGCAAATAGAAAAAATACAGCAGAATTTTCAAGGGAAAAAAGGGAAATAGGAGAAATTTTAATACTTATCTATTTTAAACATAAATCAATATCAATAAATAAATAAAAAAAACATTTATGAAATGTTTACAGTTTAAACAGAAATGGACCATGCATTAACAAAGGATGATGCATGGTTAGAGGACAGGTTAGGTCAGGTTAGATGGAGTTTTACAGCGTCATTTCCAACCAATTGGTTAAAGTCAAGCTGACCACATCCTTTTTTCAGGCGATGCGTTAATACAAGCCATTCATGGCAATAGCATACCCCCCTTGTGATCCCCACCCCCTGTTGTGATAGTATTAACCCCCAAATGTGCATGATCCTGGTCTTATCCACAGGCCCACAGACCTTAATCTTGTTCTTTCATACTTAACAAGATTAAGACCATACAGACTGAAAAGAGGAAAGTACATTTGAAAATAATCAAATTAAAACACCACCCCCCTGATTAAAATGTAGTAGCCTACAATGAAACTGTTTATCCATTCATGCCAAGACGAGTCCCACATCGAGACTTGAACGCTACATTCTCGGACTGAAGTAAACAAAACTGACCACAGGATGGTTTCGAATTACAAAAGCGGTCACAGAAGAAATAGGTTGTTTGCATGTAACCTACTCCCTGCGGAAATGCTCTCCAACAGATACAATGAATGCTTGTGTGTGTGCGTAAACAAAGAGTTACGTCAAAGGTCCGTCTCTCCTCAACTTTGGGAGTAAAGGATGTCAAAGGGAATAGCCAGTTTCTGCTCTTAGTCCCCGCAGATGAGGTGAGTCATCACTCTCAAGTGCAACCGTGAGTAAAAATAACACTTCAACATCGATTGTGTCTTCGACTTGTCATGTACCATGAGTTTATCCCAGGATAACACATAGTCACATGACTGTAATGAACCAATAGATGTAAAGTACTATTACTACATATGAACAAACTTCTTACCTCCCATAACCAAAATTGGAGTTTTGTATGCTTGGTTTTTAGACAGTGAAAGATCATCCAAAGGTATGGTTTTTATCACACGCTTGCCCCTTTCTGAACATAAATCTGTATATGACGGATACTTGGAGCAGAAGTCCTTCCGTCTACGTTCTGCTGGGTGTAGCCTTTGGAAGCCCTCAACTGACAGAAAAAAATTGAGAATATGTATAAGAAATGAAATGCAACTAGTAGCAATTTAAGCCATTTGACAAGAAATTTAGAAAACAGAAACCCAGTCTCAAATGTTCTGGTAAATCAATTCCTAAATGTGGTTCTCAGATTTTACAAAATAAGCTATTTCATTTCCATTCAAAAGTGAATGCATGCAGGCATTCCATCATTGCCGTAAATTGATTGCTTTCACTCAAATATTCTTTACTTTACAACATCATCACATGTTTTAAATTGGGGTCCATAGATACTTCTTCCTCCAATGGTGCTACTTGCAAGGCATGGTAAGTTTACTTGCTTCACATGATACAAAAGTAAACTGACAGGCTAAACTAGTTCAATATCAAGACAATTGACGGAGATATGATGAAAGCAAGCAATTGGCCAATAGTATGAAGGCATAATATCACTTTTGTTTGGTTCAAACATGACAGGTTAATATTTGAACGAGAAAAGTAACCCTTTAAATCCTTTTAAAGGCAACAAGGTGTTACAACATGTTTAACATTTCAAACATATTAATATTTCTTTGCTCAGAATTGTTTTTGAATAACAAACTCCCTTTAAACGCCAAGTGAGATACAGACACATACACACACACACACACACACACAGCACAACCTGTACTCAATGCCTTACAGGGTACAGAGAACATTTCCCCGTAAGGAAATGGTTAGAATTCCCCTTTAGCAATTTAAGTCATGCAGCACGTGAATGCCATGTGAGAGAGCAGGGTCTTGCATATCACGTGACAGAGTTCAGTGCTGTGTCCAAATTTGCCGGTAGCTACGCCAGTAGAGCGCCCGGCGAGCGAGGAAAGACGTGCAAGGCTTGAGCTCTCACAAGTGGCTTGCACCCGGTAAGGCATCATTTATAGGTTCACACACACACACCTGGGA
Organism: Holothuria scabra; assembly: GCA_037179385.1. Classification (NCBI taxonomy): domain Eukaryota; kingdom Metazoa; phylum Echinodermata; class Holothuroidea; order Aspidochirotida; family Holothuriidae; genus Holothuria; species Holothuria scabra. The sequence goes on from CM074181.1 coordinate 67,386,381, forward strand.
TTGTCAGGAACAAGATCAAACACTCCTAGACCACTGAACCAATCTTTGTTTGCAATGGTCATCTTCTTTGTATCCTTTAAATTCCAATCTTAATACCTAGATGAAGTAAGTGATGTATTGTCAAATTAACAATGAGAATAACCACCAAATGCGATGGTTAGTCAATTTTTGTTGCTAGCCATGTAAAAAGAGAACAAAAAAATAACCTCTCATTATCATTTGTCCCATTAAAGATCATTTATTTAAAGTCAGTGAAAAATTTCTTTATAATCTGCTTTTGGAATATGTTTCTTAATAACGGTAAAATCCGTTTTAAACTACGTCAAATTTGAAGACTGGAACATTGATTTCATCATGATAGGTTTGGTCACTGATGCACTGTGAGCTCACTTTAAATCATGTGTAACAATAGCCTATGCCTTGAAAGTATCTGAAAAAAAAGGGTGCAAAATTCAAAGTTAATTAATTGGATGGAGTTCCATGGCCAATTTCTAATCAATTGGTTTAATTCTAGTCATCTGCAGCATTTTTCCAGTTGTAGTTCACTCACTAGCTTGTCATCATTCAAGGGTTAAATAATGGGAGGAAAGAGACCTGTCAATCAAATGGCAACGTCTGTAAAGAATGAATTCAAATCAAATTTTCAAAGTGAATTACGCTGTCCTACAGGTTTTGTCAGTGAATCCCTTTTCTAGCATGCCTTACATACACACACATGCATATTCAATACACAACACTGTCCCAATAGATTTTTCAATAGAACCAAATTGATAGGGACTTTGAATGCATTACTATTGGATCACTTACTTTTATCTGGAATGCATGCTGAAATTTCTGCCTTAGCCTCTTTTTTGTCTCTAGTACTGGTGGCTGTGTTTAGCTCTTCAAATGGGGATGCCCCTTTCACTCCCCTTCTCCCCACAAAGACCCACATTCCTCTGTAACTTAAGTCATGAATCTTGAGAGCACCAAACCTCTCCAAAGTGTCTTTTGCATTCATGGTTAACCTGTTTAATGGTAAAATAAATATTATGTACAATTTCAAATGTGCAAAACAATACCACTTGTAACTTTTTTTTATACAGTATTATATGCAGTTTATGGTTTAGATCAGGAAGCATATTGGCTAATCAACAACACTACACCAGATGGGATGAACACCAGCTAGACTGGCATTCTCTTTCACATTGATGTCAAGATGCTGATGAGGTGGGCAGGTACTGATCCCCAAATCGTTCTCTAAGGACACCAATTCAACATCTCCATCCAAAAGATGTGTTTCCTCAGTCTCTACACACATTACCAAAGGTTATTAATTCAATAGTAAAACACTACCTTAACCTAAACCCAAAGGCTAGGAGCAGTGAAGGGTACCTTCCTCTGAAAAACTGCTTGATAGCTGAACTGAGCAAAAAAGAAACCTTCCTGAATTGGACAACTTTCTGAGTCAGACAACTTCTTGTAACATACACATTCCCAACTATAATTTATCAATTTGAACATTTATAACTGAGCCAGTGAAATTTGATCCCCAGAAAATTTCCAAGTGTTTTACCAGGATTTGGTATGGGGACCTCTAATGAGCAAAGGTAGTACACTCAACCACCAGGCCACCTCCACCCCTAGTTCATAGCTTCACAGACATGACAGCATATTGAGACACACTGAAAAAGAAATTATTTAGAAGTATGTACTCCAATATATATTACAATAAATTGGCACATTCATTATTCATCTGGATAAGAATTGATTTTGTTTTCAGGAAATTTGCTTAAACAACTCACTATTATCATTACCTGGCAGCTTTTATCCCATTGCAGGAGTTTTCATACATCTGTCAAAAGACTGATACAGGGCCATCAAAACTTTACTTACAAGGCTTTAGACCCGGTGTTAGTACCTGAGATAAGGCCCTGAAGAAGTTTTCTTTTTATTTTGTTACAAAAAGGGTTGTGTATAATTTTTACCCCAAGAAAAAGTATGCACCAAAATCTTACAAAGACATTGAAAGGCAAAATGTCATCTTTCCTTTCATGTAAAACTAAAAATCAGTTTCTCTTGTAAACGAAATTTGTGAGTATTATTACAATTACAGGTGCAACAATGAAGTATATTGCAGGGTGCATACATATAATATAACTGCAGATTTTGAACACATTCAAAATGACTAAATTCCATAACTTTTCCATGACTTTTAAGGACCTTGACTGACATTTCCAAGACCTTTCAAAACAGTCAGATTACATACTTCAATCTTTTTTCCACAAAATAAAGTATCTGGACATTGAGAAATCAGCACATTTAAGTTCATCAAATTTCCTCATCTTTCCACAAGCTTTTAAATAGCTGCTCATTTTCCATAATTTTCTTTGCCTGAACATTTAAATTTCAGTTTTCATTGACTTTCCAAGATTTCCATGAATTATGATTTTACTGAGACTCACCATCTAGAAGCATCATCATATACAGCACCTATCAATAACTGGTTATCACCAACAGAATCCAAAAACTGTACTAGTCTATGACTTTCTGCCTCTAAAAATGAAAAGAGAAAAAGAACAAAGTTTTTGATAACCTGATCGCAACAGATAAACATACAAAGAAATTCAATTTTTTTAGAAAAAGAGTTTGCACAAAAAGTAAACTGAGAGATGGGTTTTTACATGCAAAAGGAGCCCCCATGGGCTGGGGGTTGTAGAATATGCCCACAAACTTCCCCGCCTGTCATAAGATGTGACTAAAGGGAAACCAAACTTGACCTTGAACCATGCTTGAAAATATATTGAAACTTTGAACTTTTACTGAGTTGACTGACACTGTAAAACACATTCCTGTCGGTGTGTCACTAAATCTTATATAATTAACTAACTAACTACATGCAAAAAGACAGGACAGGTGTGAGGATTCCATATATCTGGTACAATAATATGACAATGGTCTGCTCACAGCACAAGAAGTGAGACATCAGCATCTGTGGCAAAATGGTGCCACAATGGTAAATACAGGTCAGTGGTAAAACACCAAATAAGTTTAAGTTAGATAGGATTTAACACCTCAACTTCCTTCTTGTTTACTAAACGAGAGTCCAAAGCCTTTTTCAATTTGTTCGGCACTAGATTTTTAGCCCTACTCCATTGCTAATGAAGAACATCACCCACAATGACGGTAGGTAAAATTTCTCATGTCTGTGGTATGACCCAGCCTGGTGAAGCACCAACTGGCAATGGCATTATACTAGTCTCATCTTTATAACTTTCTTGAAGTGCTCTCCATCAGTTATTTATACTCGTCCTCTGCCCAAACTCTAATACACTCTTCCCCCTTTTTGTTTGACAATATGCACTTTTGTATCTAGTCAACAAACATTTAAAGAAATATATAATTCACAAAACTGACCATGAACCCGAAAACTAAATACTTTAAATATTAAGCATTTACAGATAAAAATCATCTAAATTTATCTGTTTGACTTACCAGATTCATGAGTGTCAAAGGCCTCTGACTTTACAACTGATCGCCAGTGTAAATCATAGACCAGGAAATTAAGTCCTCTCCTACCAATGTTGATGTAGTTTCTGAAAAAAGGAAAAAAATAATGTTAGTATGTTTTTTTTTTTTCAAGTGAAAAAAATTGGGACATTTCAAATATGTAAGCTGCTAAACAGGAATGTCCATGATTTGTCTTTATATTGTGAACTTTCAACTGAAAATAACTCATACTGTAGTTAACAATGTTATTAACTGCTTTACACTAACCCAATATTCTTTTAACAACTTTTGTGACTTCTGAGAGATTTTTCATTGCTTTGTACATGAAAGTGCAGGAACTATTTTTCAATGAATATTTATATCTTATTTGGATATTGATAATTTTGCATCATTAATGCTACAGCCTGAACTATATGTTAACCCCAATCACTTTTTCAACATTTGCTACTACTGAGAGATTATTTTTACTGCTTCATAAATGAATATGCAAGAATCATTGTTCAATAAATGTTTATATCTAATTTGATAATTTAGCAAGTTTCAAGCAGAAACTGGAAAGAGTCTTCCAGAGTCCTCAGTTGACTGAGATTTGGTTTATTTAGGTTTCTCTGTTTGTTTCAGGTCATTGTTTTTACTTGTGTTCCCTGTAAAAAGTTTCGATATCAAGGTTATTTTCCTTTTATACCTTTTATAACTGCCAAATACCAAGTCTAAACAGAAAGAACAGGGATAGAACTCACTTGATCATTTCCACATATTGTTCATTATTTCACTGACACCATGTCACTCCATGACAAATGTTTCACAGTAAACCTGAAACTATTTTCACTTACCATGGCAAATATTAAACATAAGCTATAACAACCAATACAGACAATCACTGCTCTATATTACCATCAGTGTTTTAGTAAATAAATATTTATTAAGTGTGTCCACAAATTGGACTACCACTCAGGGATTTTCATGCAAGCTTTCAAAATTTCATTCTAAAATGAATAAAAATTTCTATTACACAGATTGATCATGTTGACACCATCTCAAAATGTAAAAGATTCTAAAAGGATGTCTAAATAAAACCCCTTCCATCCAGGGCTAACAAACCAACAGAAAAATATAAAAATTACTGAAGTGCTACAAATTTGAGAACAGCTGGGTTCCAACATTTACACCATATTTTCCAAGAGATGATGATGTCCAGGCAGTTTGTTAATTAATCATGATGTTGTTGCAACAATAAAATTTGCAACTGATGACAACTGTTTGTCCACTTAAATTCACAAAACATTTCAAACAGCCACTTTATTCCTGGGAAAAAACTGGATAATCTACATTTGTTCTGCAGCTGGTAAAATAAGCTGACAACTGATAGATTAATACTGTTTACCAAATACTATAGAATTGCTAAAACTGAAGATAAGCAAAACAGTTCATGGTCAGTCCACACTCCTAAACAAACGAAATCAATTGAAAGAGCTTTAGTCTATCAAATATTACCCACGAAACAAAACATATTGTTCCTTGCTGCTAATGTATCGAACACTAGAAAAAAAAAATAGTATTGTTAGTTGTAGGTAGGTTTTATTTCAGATGACAAAAAATAATTATTTCACATTCATTGTATGATTTGTCTAATTGTGAACTTTTAACTGAAAACAACTGCATGCTGAATGTATAGTTATCAATGTTATTATCTCATCTTTATGCCAATCTCAACCTTCTTCAACAACATTTGCTAACAACTGAAAGACTTCTTTCATTGTTTTGCAAATGAATATGATGGGAAATTGTTCATTGAATATTTATATCTAATTTGCATAATGTAGGCGGTACTTAGAACATTTGAAGTTGAAACTGTAGAGAATCTTCAGTCAATTGGGGTTTGGTTTACTTAAGTTTTTCTGTTTGTTCCAGGTCTTTGTTTTTACTTGTATTTGTAGTATAAAGTTCATCTTATTTCTCCTAACCTTGGTACCTGAACAAAAAAAAACCAATTACAAGAGCTTCAAATCTATCAAATATTGCCTACAGAACAATGCACATTGTTCATTGCTGCTATAAATGTATCAAACACTGTAATTGTTAGAGGCTGTTTGGACAGAAACAGTTCCCACTCATTTCAAATACTACCTAAAAAATGACAGAGTTCTATACTCAGTACCCTTTGTAATTTTGTCAAAAATGTGCCATGATATATTACATTTTTTCTGACTATTTTCATGCTCTTAGTCACATTTCTATAGCTCTTTTTTAATTTTATCACAGTAATGTTTCCCCTCTGCCCCTCTCTGGTCTTTTTTATTTATTTTTATTTTTTTTTGCAGAAAGCCACCAGGAATATTCCTATTCCAAGTATTTGTACTCACCTTCTGCCATTGACACAGAAAGAGACTGGAAGCAAGGCAGTGTTATCAAGGCTTGAGGAGACGACAGTGACAGCTGTATGATTCTCAGAGCAAGCTGACTTCATAAGGCAAACTGGACCTTGAGAATTCCTCACTTGAAGACATAAGTAAAGTTCAGAGGGTTAAAGTTTTTGCAGAAGCTCAATTCTACTTGAGATGAGTCCAGTTGTTTTTGAAAGTCTCAAGACAGAACATTTGCCTTTGCTAAGTCTGTCATAAGTACTGCAGTTTTTAGTGTGATGCCCAATACAAGTACCTGACCACTGTTTCCTTATTTATCTGCTCCAATGGGCAGCTCTGCAGAGATCTTTGACAATTCTTTAGAAGTCCAACAACTTACATGTCTTACATTACAACTAACAGCAAATTCTTAAAATTATTTAATGGCAATTCAAAAAGGGCATCAAACTAATTAAGGTACTGCAAAGAGGTTTAAAGAACAGCTCCTTTAAGCATTTTGTCAAAAGCCCTTTGGGTTGACATCTGACAACAGGATATCTCAGACTGAACTGAAAAGCAGGGTAACATTTATTGATGATAAGAACTCTTGACAAGTTTTGACAAAGGAACATTTTGCAAAATGTTTGATTTGGAGTAATGTAAGAAATATCCCCAAGACTAAAAAAAGGAACTATAAGTCAAACGCAGAACAAAAACATTATCAGAATTCTTCATAAAACAAGAAAAAAGTGGGATTTTGCTGGCCAAGAGTAGGACAAAGGGAACATTGTTGCACATTTTCATTTCTCATGTGATGTAAAATGCTATTTTTTTCCAGTTTCAAATCAAAATAAGGATAATGAAAAAATGATGTAGGATAAGTGTAGGGTAAAGGTAGCATTTCTAAAAAAAAGGGTAGGTAAAAATGAAAAACATTAGAAAGAAAAGAATATGAAGTTGTCACTTAATAGTGTTCAACTTGATTAATTTGGATACCATTCTGCACTTATCACATCATTTGCCTTTCTGTTTACCTTTTTCTAAAAGGCACAGAAAAGTATTAAACAATGTGATGACACTAATCCACTTCTAAAGTTTGACATGAACTAAAAAGATGAGCTCAGCAAAGAAGTGCCTGATTCATCACTAGTCACTTAGCACCATTATTTGTTCAGTGAGACAGCATGGTGAAGGTGTCCCTCTTTTCCATTTTAAGTTAGTTACATGATATTTTATGGCTCAGTTTTATAAAAAATTTGTGTTAAGTCCAGCTGGCCACAGCCTTTTTTCCAGCTGTGACTCACTAGCCTGTTTTCCCTACTCCATTGCTTATGCTAAGCACCAAGCACAATGCCAGAAAGTTACATTTTCAAAATCTCCTCCATTTTGAAAAAAAATATCCATTTTTAGATGTAAAAAGTATGGCAATGGTACTGTAAAACACTTGACCCTGATCGACCTTGCAAATGAGATGAGAATTACAACTTGTAATGACTCATTCTTGCCAAACTCAATCAAGATAGTTTCTTTACATCAAACACCTGTGCTTCAATTTTCTTCGGTCATTTTTGTACAACATTCCTTTTGTTTGTACGTCATTTATTTCACAAATAAAGTTTGGCTAAATCCATGTTTGTCAATTTGCTTGTTTTTCATTTGGGTAGATGTGTTAGACGATATCCAAAAGTTGGGGTTAAAATGATTCCATGACAAAGTTTCTTAAATTTAAAATTAGAACTGTTGTGAAAGCAACTACTGATGAACAGTCTTAATACCAATGAAATCATGTCAAAACATTGAACAGAACCAAAGATTTAAGTGGACTAAGCAGACAAAAAAATTGCTAATTTGGACAAGAGTTTTGATAAAAAGACCAGTAAAATATATTCATTAATGATTCCAACTAAACCTCAATGTACCTACCCCAACCACAGAAATGTATGACAGATATGGCAGATGAGAGATAAGCCTGGGACATTAAATGAGGAAACACTCTACCTACTTTTGTTGTTGAACTTTTTTGTCAAGAAGGTATCAGGCAAGTCTTTAATGTTATTTTCCTTTACTGACTACAGTAAAGTTTAAAATTGTTACAATATTTTCTTTCCATAAATTCTCCTTATATTACCTAAATCCTCATAACTCCTCAAAGAAGGAAATTTTTAGAGGGAACAAAAGCTATCCCTCCCCCACCCCCCCCCATCCCCACATCATACACCCATCTGTGACTTAGTCCATTTAAAGTCTTTGACTAAACCTGGGAATCAGACCTGGGTCTTCTGTATGACAAGCAGATGCTCCACCAATAGACAAAATATGTGACCCATGTTCCTCTGATGAAGGAGGTTATTGAAACCGTGAATGCATCAATCAATCAGGAAACATAAAACCCTCCTTTCAAACAAACTCAAGTATTGTATGTCACAAATCATGTTACAGTGGCTTCAAGGAAATATTACACCCATTGTTAAGTGGGATGGCTGTGTCATATGGGAGAAAGTTATTCCTATACCCCCTTAACTTTTCTGGTTATTAGAACAGAAATCATACCATTGAAGTGTCATAAAATACTGGTGATGAACTACCACCCTGTATCATAACATGCTCCCTATATATCAATTGCTGCCATAAAATGGTGTGACTTTTTTATGCAATATCAATTTAGTTGAAATAAAACATCCTTTAAAAAATGTCACTTAATTTGACATATGGCCTAGACAAGCCACATCAGACATAATTCTACATCCTGAATGAGCTAGATTCCTAGATACTCAAAGAAAAAGGTAAATAAAACTACCACATTCCCTTTCAATTAAGAGAGGGCACAATAAAAGGAAGGAATGGGGTTTATTCACCAACAATTAATCACCAACTACAAATTATTTTCTTACTTTTCACACTGGAATCAAAACAAAATCAAAAAACAAACAAGTTCAGAGTGCAATAATTTATTAAAAGTGTAGAAACTTGCAGTTTTAAAGAAAACCGGGATTGCAGCCCCAAATTCAAACCAAGGGTTTCAAGTATATTAGTGTTATTTGGTCCCAAATTGAAAACATTGAGCTTCACAAAAATTATGCGTTCAAAATCATCATTCAGTCATTTCAATTGCATACAGGAAGCTAGCATGATAAAGTGGTGATAGAAATAAGCTAAGAGATTGCAGTAATGGTTAGCTAAAAGCATAACTGAGAAAAGGTAATGCTGCAAAATTTTTAAATAAAAGGTAGGTTGAAAAGCATGGCAAAAGTGCACTTTTGCAAATACAGCCAAAAGTAAATTCTGCCAATAGTAAGACCCAAACTAAACTTTTGCCAAAAAGAGCCCCAATTAGAGTAAAAGACATTTAGCTCTGTACAGTGACATAAAACCATAGTACAACACCACTAGTCTGAATGCAGTGGTAAATTTAAAAATTTGTGAAGGTGGGGGGGGGGAGGCATTCATGCTATGTAACAGAGACCTGGGATGTGATGGAAGCGGGTGTGCACTCTACTTCAGAGAATTGGATCTACAGTTACAATAGTTCCATAACTGACATATTTTTTGCGATATCTGAGGACATGAAACAGTCCCGCCAATTGGGCAGGTGCACAGGAGGGGGGACAGTCACAATAGCCCCCTCCCTTTCTTTCAAAACCCTATTATTCTGCCAAAATAGAGTATCCAACTATTCAAAATTCCTTCCTTTTTTGTGGCACATTACTCATCAAGTCATGGGATTTATATATATGTGTAACTTACTGTAGTGCAATCATTTTACTACATAATAACCTCATTGAATATCTTTGTTCACTTTTTCTTATACACCTTCAACATCTGCTAGTTATTTTTTTTTTATATTGTGTAAGTCCTTTTGATTTTTCAGATTTGCATGTTACTGTGTTCCCATTTACCAACGCTTGCCATTTTTCATGGTTTTAATAGATGAAATTAAATACGAGACATAAAACAAGCAACTTAAAGGACACAAGCAGGTGCCCTGCAAACTCATGTTGAAATGACAGCTACTCTGACTAATATCTCCCGATTTCTGTTCCATGTACAATTCTTTAACTTTCAGAGGTTTTAAATAATGCTTATCCAAGGTAAAGCATAGAGTGTATACACAATATAAATTGCTCCATGCAGAGAGAAAAATATAGTCACATGATTTTCCAGAGCCACTCTGGGAATAGGGTAGACTACTACACTATTACATTTTTGGAGGGAGGGCGGGGGGGAATTGTTCTTTCATCAGTATGCCCACTATGGTTTTCCCCATTTATTTGGGGAAAGTACTTGCATTTCAGCAATTTGAGGTCCATTTTTTAGTAAGGTGAAGGTGTAAGACTAAACAGGGTCAAAATAAGTATTCAAATGTTGGCGCCTAACTTGAGGCCCTAGTTTATGACATCTTTGGACCAAATGAGAAATTGCAAGGCCCCAAAATAAAATAAGGTGTAATAAACTAGTTTGTCCACATATTTCTAGACTAGTATTTCAACCACACATTAATAAATAAAGTGTATATTTACATGAAAGAGAAAGTCTGTCAAAATTTTACTGCAACTCTGATGTGATGCTAAGTATACTAAATACACTGACTTTGAGAAGAATGGGAGTGTTTATGTACAGACTGAACAATTAAGCTTGAATTATCTCAGAGATATTGGGCCCCTTTCCTATAGAAGCTATAGAACAGCTTGATTTAGAGGATTACATAACCTTGAATTACTTTGTTTCTACAGCAAAGTGGCAGTTTTAATCAGCATAAAAACAAAGAGAAAAACATATGTTGAGTCTCAGCTGTTCAGCATTCTCTATAGACTAAAGTTACACTACCTGCTTGGACACTTTTCTTTCTAGATCTAAAATCAAATCCTTCACAAACAAACAAAATCAATTTTACAGAACCAGAAAGCCAAAAGGCTTAGTGATTCCTTGCCGCTGAAATGTAAGGCCTTTTTTCACACTGACATTGCTTGGCAATGTTTTTCAATTAACAGGGCTCCATAATGTGCCCACAAAGTACACATGCAAGGCATCCAATCTTCCTACATTGAGATCCCCCTTGCCCGTTGTGAACCCAAATGACATTTGACCTCCACCAAAAACTTCTGGGACCATGTATTCACTATGTGCCATCTACAGGACAAATTACAGGACCCTACAAGTGACATTTCTTGAAAGACTGTGCAGGAAAGCTTGTCAGGCTTTGAACATGCTGACTCGAAATGAACTTTGACCTTTCAGAAAATCAATAGGGATCATCTACTCAATATGACCAATCCACACACTAAATATGAGCACAGTCACATGTACCGTTCTTGAGATATCGTGTTCTGAAGTTTTGACCTTTTGACCTCTCATGACCCCAAATGACCTTTGACCTCCACCAAAAACGATAGGGATCATCTACTCAATATGGCCAACACACTCGCCAAATATGAGTATAGTCACATGTACCGTTCTCGAGATATCGTGTTTACGAAGTTTTGACCTTTTGACCTCTCGTGACCCCAAATGACCTTTGATCTCCACCAAAAACAGTAGGGATCATCTACTCAATATGGCCAAGGCACACACCGAATATGAGATTAGTCACACTTACTCTTCTTGAGATACCGTGTTTAAAAGCAATTTTTAAGAAATTTACCTATTGACCTCTCGTGACCCCAAATGACCTTTGACCTCCACGAAAATCAATAGGGATTATCTACTCAATATGACCAACCCACACACCAAATATGAGCATAGTCACATGTACCATTCTCGAGATACCGTGTTTACGAAGTTTTGACCTTTTGACCTCTCGTGACCCCAAATGACCTTTGACCTCCACGAAAATCGACAGGGATCATCTACTTAATATGACCAACCCACACACCAAATATGAGCATAGTCACATGTACCATTCTCGAGATATCGTGTTTATGAAGTTTTGACCTTTTGACCTCTTGTGACCCCAAATGACCTTTGACCTCCACCAAAAACAATATGGATCATCTACTTGATATGACCAACCTACACACCAAATATGAGTATGGTCACATGTACCGTTCTCCAGATATCGTGTTTACAGTTTGACCTTTTGACCTCTCGTGACCCCCAAATGACCTTTGACCTCCACCAAAAACGATAGGGATCATCTACTCAATATGGCCAACCTACACACGAAATATGAGTATAGTCACATGTACTGTTCTCGAGATATCGTGTTTATGAAGTTTTGACCTTTTGACCTCTCGTGACCCCAAATGACCTTTGACCTCCACCAAAAACAATATGGATCATCTACTCGATATGACCAACCTACAAAGCAAATATGAGTATAGTCACATGTACCGTTCTCGAGATATCGTGTTTACGAAGTTTTGACGTTTTGACCTCTCGTGACCCCAAATGACCTTTGACCTCCACCAAAAAAAAAAGGGATCATCTACTCAATATGACCAACCCACACACCAAATATGAGCATAGTCACATGTACCGTTCTCGAGATATCGTGTTTACGAAGTTTTGACCTTTCGACCTCTCGTGACCCCAAATGACCTTTGATCTCCACCAAAAACAATAGGGATCATCTACTCAATATGGCCAATGCACACACCAAATATGAGCATAGTCACACTTTTCCTTCTTGAGATACCGTGTTTACAAGCAATTTCTAAGGAATTTACCTATTGACCTCTCATGACCCCAAATGACCTTTGACCTCCACAAAAATCAATAGGGATCATCTACTCAATATGACCAATCCACACACCAAATATGAGCATAGTCACACGTACCGTTCTCCAGATATCGTGTTTACGAAGTTTTGACCTTTTGACCTCTCGTGACCCCAAATGACCTTTGATCTACACCAAAAACAATAGGGATCATCTACTCAATATGGCCAATGCACACACCAAATATGAGCATAGTCACACTTACCCTTCTTGAGATACCGTGTTTACAAGCAATTTCTAAGGAATTTACCCATTGACCTCTCGTGACCCCAAATGACCTTTGACCTCCAAGAAAATCGATAGGGATCATCTACTCAATATGACCAACCCACACACCAAATATGAGCATAGTCACATGTACCGTTCTCGAGATATCGTGTTTACAAGATTTTGACCTTTTGACCTCTTGTGACCCCAAGTGACCTTTGACGTCCACCAAAAACAATAGGGATCATCTACTCAATATGGGCAATCCACATGCCAAGTATGAGATCCCTCGGACTTACCCTTCTTGAGATATCGTGTTTACAAGCCAAAGCGTCACATACGCACACACACACACACACACATACACACACACACACATACACACGACATCACCATCGCATAGATTCCTTGCCTGCCTACGGCAAGGAATCAAAAATGGATGAAAAGTCAGATGCTTATGTAAGCATTGATTGGAAAAAAAAAATTCCCTTCAGCATAAGTAATTAAATGGTAATCTTGAGGTAAATGGAATTGGAATACAGAATTCAGTGAGCTTCTCAGATATGCATTTCAGTAGTTCCTTGCAGTCAATATGCTGTGAAATACCTTGATTCAGTCAAAAACTCTCATGCAATATTAGCACTAAGCTGAAGAATGGAGGAGAGAACTTCCCTCTTTCAAAAAGTTTTTAGTGAGCTTTCCTAATTTTAAAGGAGGGAAAGACGAACATTCATAGTACCCTGCACACATTGGCATTTAAAAATGATGTGTGAATTTCCTTTCTAGAAATTTTAACTTTACAGGATTTGGGAAGACAGATGAGGAAACTGTGCAATTACTCACCTTAGCGCAAACATGTGAATGGAAAATTTTCAATTCTGATAAGGCTCTTGGTATCTGCCACTATAATTACAATAACTGAGGGCATAATCATGGTAAAACAGGTAAAAAAGTAGTGTTTTGAGGTCAAACACAACTTTTACATCTTGGGCGTATCCTTGTAATATAATTAGACTTGCTGCCATAGACAAGCACAAAGTTGGTGACACTGGATCATTTATAATATTAAAAGTTTACCATCAACTAATCTATGATTTGATCCCCTGCTAGTCAAAATAAGATTCCATGAATAGCAAGCCATCCCTCTTTATAATAATTTTTCATTGTAAGAGTCCAGCATTCAGCTTCAATGCTCAATAACTTGAAGACAACATAGCGAAGTTGAAAAACATTTTTATGAATAATTCTCCTGGGAAGTATAAACAGCATACCTTCAAATGCAATGTACTTGCAACATCGAAAACCATGTATCCAGTAAATATGGCTTTGTTAAAAAAATATAAGGGTGTTCAGAAAAAATGCCTCCGCTTAAATCAAGATCATCTGGAAAAGGTCACTTTCATTGAAACAATTGTATGCACAGCTTCATGACCATACCCTCCTCTGTTTGTAATATAGCAATTGGGAACTCAGGGGGGAAAAAATGCAATAGTATAATGAAGGTGGGCCTATGAGTGATATGACTAAAAAGAGCCACTAGTTTAGTGTATTTCAAGATTCAGAAAGGCTTCCAATGCCTCTAATGCATCTTACAAAGCAAGGATTTCTTTCTCTGTTGCAACTCAGCTTTTCTGTCTGCATTTCTTGTTGGTTTCAGTTTTCTATTTCTATTGGCTCTCATGAGGTTCCTATATTTTTCAAGATTTTTTTTTTCATGCTCAGTGACCTCAACTGTACTTCAATGATATACAATACTGTAGATACTGCATTCTATACTACACTTACTAAAAGGTAAGCTTAGAATTCCTATTGTTATATAGAAGTAAATCTCTACATAGGTAACACTACGTAGTAGTGGACACAACTCTTATAATCTGTTACAAATGTGATGCACAGTAGGTCAGTTCTTTTCACTCCAGCTCAATACTGAACAAGAGGTTGGTCAACTTAGGTCCCAATATTTCACTCTCACAATGTTTCACTCCAAGAAAAAAAAATGAACCAAGTCTTAAACTACATTCAATGAGTATTGCTGGTGCAAAAATACAACAATAAATGAACTCACTTGGAAAGGATAAGCAACCTTTGACACTAGCTACATCAGCCCAAGTGTTGCTTTTAGAGGTTTGAGTTATCTGCAAATGTGAAAAAAATTATTTATATTAAAAGCAGATGAAAGGAGTAGAAATAAAGGGTTTTTGACACTTTCAGTAGTCAAGAGTGAATGTATGATGTACACCCAACACATCTTTATCTTTAAACTATCAGTTGTTACCATCTTAAGTTGCACTCATAGAATGAAAAGAAATAATAAAATTACAAAAAATTTACTCATCTTAAAACTACTCTTGCATCCCAAAAAACAAAGAACCTGTTGTATAAACATATGAACAATTTTTAAAAGCATTTTGATTGACATTAATTTAAATACACTCAAATGTCCAATACTATGTTGCAGTATGACTTAATATTGAACAGCATACACATCAGACTCTACGAGAATGGGACAGACGGCCTATTCCATGACAAATGAAATTTTTTGCATTTTTTCAACAATACAGAAATGAGTTATGTATCAAATTAAAGCTAAGACATTGAATTTTTAGAAACAACAAAAAAAATCATGTTTATACTCATTTACATTAAGTTATGGTTCAGTGAACATTGGTCTAACTGTTTTTTAAATCTAATATGAAAAAAGTGGATTTTTTATGTAATTTTTTACAAAAACACAAAAAATATGTTCAGAAAAAATGTTATGGCATTTAAATAAGCATAAGTGGAAAAATTCATATTTGTATGAAAAAGTTTATTTTATCTATGCAAATTAGGTTTTGTGGTTATGTATTTAGAATTAAGCCATCTAATTAAGAGTCCGTCACGCAAAAACATGGTTTTTTTAGGTTTTCTCAAAAAGTTGAAAAAATTTTACCATTTAAATATACACTCCTTTGATTCTATTAGTTTAACATATGATATCATGCTTTTGGTCATTTTCATTCAGCATAAGTGCATTAAAAAACACCTTGAAGATGTAAGAGTCCGTCACCATTTTATTTTTGTGTGTGTAGTCTTGTAATGTACTGGTTCTGCTACAAATCAGAGATCACTATAGTACTACTGCAGGCATATCAGCTTTGATTGTTAAAAGGCACTTGGCCTATCTGTGGTAGAATCAGGTAGTTAAAACATACCCTGGAGTTCATATTTTCATCATGAAAGATTAATTCATTGTAGATATCAGCCACGATACCACCCTCATTTGGTATACATTTGGCTCTTCTAGGGACTCTGTGTTGATACTTTTAATACTCTACAACCATTAATTGCTAAAACTAAAAGAATATTCTATATTTCAAAATTGTTTATTAGATTATACTTATTAAAGCAACTACCCTCTTATTTTCAGCAACATAATACAGCAGCATCACCAGAAATCTTAAGGAAAAATGGCCTTGAATGCAATGCATTTTTGTTAGGTTTCAAGCTAAGAGTCTGTCACTCTGACTTTCGGTATATCATAGTCAATATTTTTCATGAACTTAGCCTAAATTAAAAACCATTTTAGGTTCTTCCTTTCGAACAGTTATGAGCTTAATATAACCATAGAACCAAGTAACTTAGCTGAAAAACTAGAACAGGATGTAAAATGTGAATTTTGTGCAATTTTTTTTTCAAGAGTCCATCACAGCCAATTAAAAAATTAGTAATTCATAATAATAAATATTCTTTCTCTATCAAACAATGTTGCATGATGAAATATGTTATCCAGAAGTGTTTCAGGTAGTAATCTGAGAATTTATGTGCTTTTAAAAGAAATAATATTACTTTGAAGTCATAATTTTTCTTTCAATTAAGAGTACGTCACGGTGGAATGTGCCAGATGGCATTTAAAAACATACAAACATAAACACCAAGAATACTATGGGCGGCCAAAAGGGCAAAAAAGACAAAATTAAAAAAGTAACTAAAATTCAGATATAATAAATAAATTCCCAAAAATGAAGAAAATGAAATAAAAAAACACTAAAAAATCAGATATAATAAATAAATTTCAAAAACAAAAAAATGAAACAGACGTATTGGTCGGAAGTCGGATAAAATTAAAAGAAAAGGTCCAAAAATGAATGAAATAAAAAAAAGAGAAGAAAAAAAACAAAAACAAAAACAAGAAAAACAGCAAATGCAAAACTAGAAAACAGAACACCCACACAAAATCTTGATTTATCATGAGTTAAGACTCAAACAACAACGGAATTACAAAACTTACAAAATCTGGGATATATTCCAAAAGATGTTATCAACTATGAAAAATATGTTTACAAATAAAGAAAAAAACTAACAAAAACATAGAAAACTCCAAAATAACAAGTAAATAAAAATGAAAAAGATGAAGTTCATCACATGAAAGACTAACAGTAGTTCCATCCAACACGAAGAAATTGAAGAGTTTTGCAAATGGCAATTCGCGAAAAAGAGAGTTCGAAAAAAGGACCAGTCGCGAAAAAGACAATTTCAGAAAAAGACAATTTCTAAAAATTACTGACGGCGTCCTGACGAAGAACCGCCAGTGAACCAGCCGTAATGCGCGTATGTATTATTGCAAGTTTAGTCTTACCGTACGATCCTAACTAATAGTTACATAGTACAGTACTAGTAATACGGTTTACGCGGGAAACTGAAAACTATAGCAAGTACTGCGACGAACTGTGTGTCTAGCTCCTCGATCCTTCATTGAAATCAGCTATCAGAAATTCACAAATTGACCCTGATTTTGTGGCTGGCCGAGAAAGAATTTCAAAATCAGTGGATGATTACGCAACGTTAGTATTTCTCCAGACCAACAGGACTATCAGGAGGAGGTTAACCAAACTAGGCTACCTAGGGCATTTTTTTTTTTGTTAAGTCTTAGGCTAAGATTAAGAGGTTACAGTTAGTTTCCGCCCTCGCTACTTTCCGCCCCTCAAAAACGGTGTTTTCCGCCCCTTTAATTTCTAGTAGAAAACATCTTTTTGGGAGGCAAAAAGTAATGGTATGGAATATGTTTTCAGTGGTACTTTCGTCAAATGAGGATTCCATCAACTTTTTCTTAAAACTTCAAACTTCATTGATGTCTTTTACTATTCAATGCGACGCCCGTTACTGCCATGTTGACGTCTCTCCAAGGAACGTTCTCACTGTAGACTTCAGTATACTAATACGTACTTACGTACAGGTTTACGGTATTCCGTGCTGGGAACAATTGTTCACACAATCAACATAAGCCTACCTATAGACAAGCGGACTACCTATAGGTAAAAAAATACGAGTCTGTGACTAGAATTGCCGTTTAGAAAAAAGGTCATACAACTCATTCTTTTCGAAGAAGATGCTGAAAAATTTCAGGCCTATCCACAAATTTCATTGTTTTCTTGTACTTGGATTTGAAATTTGAAGTTAACAGTTATTTTTAACACATGTAAGTTCAAACGGTGCTTTCCGCCCTAAGATTTTTAGGGTCGGAAAGTAGCGTCTTGAGAAAAAATAGCGAGGGCGGAAACTAACGGACCCCGTTGAAACTCGAGGGCATCCTTACACATGTTATACATGCGAAGCTCGTCCAAATCAGTAGGGTTTATCTGTTCTTCGTTGGTCAATGCTCGATTCGTATTTGCTCGGTAAAGTTGGAGAGCTGTCATGGTTTCATTTATCCTGCGAATAAAATTGGATATTACTGACTGTTCAACATCTTCACCTCTTCCAAGTTGGGCCTCCATTTTCCGCTCGTGCGAAGACGTCAACGGTCTAGCCTACCTGTACTGTTTGTGCATAGGCTAAATCGAGCCTAACGTTTTGCTACACGAATCCGGACAGTCAAGTAATGGGCTGATTTTAGGCTACCTTTAAAGCAGCTTATGCTGTTATTTTTACGTTTCCAGTGTTCATCAAATGTATGGGCTGTACTCCATACAAATGTAAAAAGCTTTAAAAACTAACGTACTTTAGTCTTTTCTCCGAAAATGGGCAAAAATTCAAAAAAATTCGAAAAGATTTCAACGGTTTCCAAACGCTATTCTGCCTTATTATCTTGCTCTAGCTCCGCCCAATGAATTTGATGCATATTCAGAAGGTCATTTTGAGAAGGAGTCAAGCAAAACGTAAACAAAACAGACAGTGAAATTTCGTTCAATTGATACATACGTTATTCAAACGGCCTTTACGTGTCCAATTTGCACATCGCATCGAACCGGCTCTTGCAATTAGATTCGTTTCATTTGTGAACCCAGATTCAGTGACAAATTCCTATTCACTTGTTTCGGCTCCATCGTTCAGTTTTTAATTTTGTCGCTGATTGTGCTATTTGAATCCGTCCCAAGTTTCAAGATAATGTTCATTTTCTCTTTGATTTGATGCTGTGGCTTGGAATTCAAAAACAATCTTTGGGTTACATACGTGTGAAACTAACTGTCCTTCTGTGTTGGGCCCGAACGGTTGTGAAAGGACTCCTGTAATGCATGTACACAACATGTGTGATACATATTGGCAATACGTACATCGTTGTGTCAAAGGGTAGGCATTATTTTACGTCATTCATTTCTTGCATTGTGATTGGTCAAATTGAGATAAGAGCCCGTTGTCTTTGCATAAGAGTTTAGCCGAAAAAAGTAGATGAAGTTTTTTTGTATTGTAATTAGCGCTCTAATTAGTGAAATTTCACCGGAAAAAACCTGGCGTGAAGGATTTCTATCGGGCTGGTATCAAATGGAAGAGCAAGATTGAAGATTAACGGTGAAGGTTATTTTTTTTTTCATCAAACAGCATAAGCTGCTTCAATGCTAGTCTTTCAATCCCCTTTTCCACCTGTATCATGATTCCCTCAATTTCATTGAATATGACAGTTTGACATTCATACAAACAGTATGAATACGATTTAATATTGATGAAACTCACAAAGTAATGGCCACTACACAAACAAGAGCGCGCTGATAGCGTTCGCCTGTATCATAACATGTCATATTCATAATACGTACATGCAGTGCCCTTTAATTCTCGTGCGCTGAAACGTTTTTGTGCCGGTTCGAAAGACACCCTCTATAATTTTGGGAAATTGTCTTTTGGGGAAACTGTCTTTTTGTAAAAGTTTGTATTTTGCTCGAGTGATGTATTTTTCACAAATGTTATTAGTTTCTCGCATAGTCTTGTGACGTGTAACTAAATTTCTGTGGAAGTTAATTTCAATCTTATTGCAAATCGCTGAATTTGAATCTTCTTTTTGTAACAGTTTTCATTTTTTCTCCCTTTTTCAATTTTTAAAACCTGTGTTCTTTTTTTGGAATTGTCTATTATTTTGGATAATTTTTCAGTATTTTTCGGCTTTTAATTTTTTCTTTGTTTTTTTGTTTTTTCGTTTTTTTTTTTTTGTTTGTTTTTTTTCTGGTTTTTGGTTTTTCATGATTCATCCGAATGTTTGACCATTTTCATATTGCCCTCTTATTTTTTATTTGTATCAATTGGGATTCACTTCAGCCATATTATTGTTGTTTTGGTGTTTTTAACTGCTTGATTTGGGATCCATTTCACCTTTTTAACATGTTTTCTACAATGTCTTTCTTATTTATTAATATGGATTGTTTTTTGTGTGATTTATTGTAATTTATTTCATTTTTTGATATTTTCTACTTGTTGTCTTTTTTGCCCTTTTGGCCGCCCATAGAATACGACAGTATCCCATTAACTTTCTCAAAAAACAATAAAATGAGAAGCATTTTAAACTCTTGCATTTTTCAATTACTATTGTTGCTTAGCAAGGAAGTTCTATACTTGTCAAATCTCTGTAAAGAACCCTATCACTTGTAAAATTGTTGCAGAATTAACTGTGTTCACTTCAATTATTTAATATTCTATGATTCTTACAAACATATCATTTATTTCAACCTTACACCTTTAAACTTCAAAGAGATGACATTTTGTGTACTCACTGCTTCAAAGGGCACTCCATGTCTTCGACCCTTCTGTCCTACAAAGACCCAAGAGCTGCGGTAATTCACATTGATGATTTCTCTACTTCCAAACTGATCCCGTAAATAGTTCTGTGTAGTCTTTGATAGTTGAACTGAGGCATCATCAAAAGTTGCAATAAAGATTATGTCGCCCTCTTTGACAGATTTTAAGTAAGACAAAAAACCGCTGTCCCCTGCAAGGGAATTAAGAGACTCAAGTTTAGGAAGCAAAGCCACTAAATAAATACTTTCACGGAAAATGCTGCCATGTTACTTGCAGTGCACAAACAGTTATGTGATATGAACAACATCCATAGGGCAAAGCACTAGTGCTAGGGAATTTTCCCTAAGATATTGGGAATTTTAATTCCCTGCAGGTCAGAAAAGGGCCAAGGTCCTGGAGATCTATTGGGTTGGACTAGGAGGTGGGTAACCTGTTGTACTACATCAATGCCAGTGCTGGTAAAATTAGAGGTAAGAGAACACTTTGCAGTATCAGACCTCCAAGCAGATGTATTCCTTGCAAGTTTTTTTGTCACCATGAGCCATGTCTATTAATATATGTGCAAATTAATTGTACAAGCCCTATCTTCAATCCTCACCCAACAGTTAATCATTGTGCTTGTTGTTCTACTGTGGTCATTATTTTATACTAGTCCAGGATATTTTTGGCCTGTTCTAAAGCTTATTCTATGCATGGATCACAGTATAAATGACTATGATGTAATTTAGATATGCCATGTGTATAAGCCTACCTATATGATTGGTCAGCCTAGACGTTGAAAACATTGCCATTGAGGAAACCCGTGTAAAACTGTAAGTTACCGTAGCAATAGAAAAAGCAATTGTATAGGGATAATTTCTTTTCGCTTTACATTCTTGTAGAATATAATCACAGCCAAAAGCATAAGTGTTCATTTGCGAATGATGTACACAGAGTGCATATGTAAACAAAGTTACGATTGCACTATTTCACAGAACTGGTAGTGCTCTGTAAATTATATGGTCCTGTTTCTGTGAAATTGTTTATTAAAACAACACTGTGGATCAGAGACCATTACACAAAAGACTCATATGACTTCCACATTTTAAGCTTCTATCAAACACATTGTGTTTGGATTTCATTAATAACAAACCTGTATCATAACCTTCATCATAAAAATAAAACTGATAGTATGGTATGAAATCAACCATGGCATCAGTGCTGGACATAATTCACTTTGCAGTTTGCTAATCATAAAGAATTTTATGCATATCATAAGAAATGTTACCTGCTAAAAAAAGCTGATTTAACATGAGGTATCTTATCTACAGAACATGTGGATACAATGTTTTATCTGTAGACGATTCTGATTAGCGCTTGTTTTTAGTGACTGTAGGCAGCCATTGGTGGGGTCCATCAGCCTTTAACCATCTTCATTTTTTGTCTATGTGAATATCAAATCCTCATATTCAGTGAAGTTAGGAAAATCAAGATACACTTTAGTGTACAACCATCCATGGAACAGGTAAGAGAGGAAATTTAAAGATTGAAGATGATGGACCCCAGTAATGGCCAACTAAAATCAGACCATCACAATCTGTCCAGATTCATCTATAAAGTACACTCTGCCTACAGCATGATATCTTCAATTCGTAAGTCAGTTTGGTGAGGTTTAACAACACACCAACATGAATGTTTCATACAGTGTCAACTGGATTAAAAGGTAAAGATATATAATACAGCTTTTAATAATTAACACTGTACAAGTCCAAGTTCAACTTCGATTACAGTTTAAACACAGAACAAGTGGTTTGTTTTAGCTGCCTACCATACAGGCGGGAAACACTAGGCATATTCCGCAAATTTAGCCCATGTGGGGGGGTATGATATCTACAAAGCGTACTATTAGTGTGATGCTATATTTACGAAGCATTGCAAAAGCAAAGTCTACTAGTTAAACATTTCCAGAAATGGCACTTTAGTCAGCTGCATGGTAACTGACTTTGTTGATGAGGCAACAGATTCAGAGACAAGTCTACCAGGGGTCTAGATCTGGTTTATGGATGTGTGGAGGGAGACAAAAATTTTCAAACAGCCACATGGGATCATGTCCATGACCAGACTTGACAGGACTGAAGAAACTAAAACATCCACCATATTTACTCTATTAAATGCCCCCTCTCTAATAAACGCCCCCAACTTTTTCGTTACATTGCATAAAGTAAAATTGTTAACTCCAAAGACAATATAGTAAAAGGAAAATGAAATAGTCCCACATTGAAGCCACGAAATCTCCTATAAAGTCCCATATCCTGAAGTAAAGGGCATGTTTCTGCAACTAATTTCTGTTGATATCAATCACGCTATCACATACTACGAACCTGTACTGCTTCGTTTGCGGTTCGAAAGCGGTACTGTACATACCGTAGGTATACAAATATTCGCTAGCCTATCCGAACAGCCGAACATGAAAATCCAAATTCAACACAGGAAAACTGTTTAACAGTGAAATGCTGCGAACACGTATGTACTGCTAATACGTACATGCATGGTGCTACTCGCGGTAACTATTATGCAATTACCGTATGTACGTGGGTATAGCCAGCCGGTCAGTATAGTACCGTGAGGCCTGGCTGTATACTGTGCACAGCATGCATGCATGCATGCCGCAGGCAGGTAAAAAAGTCACTTCTGTGTGTAACGTTACATATCAAGATGTCAGCGAAAGTTGATCACACTTGCAAAGTTCAGAGTGCTGTTGGTGACTACCATATTTATAGGGAAGTTTGATTACCGATCATTGGGGAGGAGCTCACAGCTGATTGTGAAGCTGACAACCAAATGGACAAATACGCCATAGCAGTTTATCAGAAGGGCTCAGATAAGAACCAAGTTGTGGGGCACTTGCCTAGAGAAAAGTCACGTAAATTTGACTCTAATAAACGCCCCCTTAAGGAAAATTTCACGCCCCCGGGGCGTTTAATAGAGTAAATACAGTATTCATACTTGAATCAACTCAAAGACTGAAATGATAGAACAAAATACATACATATTTACGGAACTATCACAATGGAATAGTAATTAACATAAAACCGCAAAACATCTTTGGTATTGATTACCTTCTTAGTGTATGGTTTAACAGAGTGGGGCAATTGACCCCTTAGTCCACTCAGGATCAATGCCCTTGAAATCTACCACAGGGGTACCAGAGACAAACCCATGTACATAGAGCAGGATCTGAACCCACACACTTGTAAAACAAATTGGTGCACAGCACCTGGAACAAACCACTCTGTCATAAAAGTATGGCATTCATAAAAAATTATATACAGCTTGAAAATTTACAAAGCATGGCTTCTGAATAGCCACCTACAACTTGTTTACCTAAAAAACATGCAGCAAATAATACATTCTCCATGGTTTGACCTGCTTGTAAAATATGCATCTTTAAGGCACAATATGAACTACACTCCCTGTGTAGTATGCATTAAAAATTAATTTTGCATCCATCTGTGGAAAAAAGATGGGAAACTCCTTCCAAGGAAATTTAAACATCTGGAAGAAAGTTTTGGCAACTGGAACGAAAACTTATTTTTAGGCACATGAAAATATAGTCAGAATTTGGGGAAATGGCAAATAAACATTATTTGTCCTAGCCATGATAAATTGCATCTTACTGTAACAATTGTTGAATAAAGATACCTGAGACAAAAGACTTCCTAAAGTTGTTATGTGAATAATCATTGCCAACTGTAGAAATTTACTGACACAGGTTGTTTTAGCATATCTACATTCTGGATTTAGATGTAATTCCTACAGTTTGTGGATTTTTTAAATCTTGTGGACTTTGACTGGCTTTCAAATCCTCTACAACACCTTGGAACACCTGTACGGAACTTAAGACAAATGTTAGATCAATGAAGAGGAATAAAAAATGTTACACAGAAGAGAGCCACTTCTAAACTATACCTTGACTATACAGGTCAAATACTCTTTCATGTCGTGGTATCTTCCAAGACTCTGTAGGGAGACGAAGGAGTTATAGACAGAGTTATCTACTGACTTATAATCATCTGTGCCAAGTCACGATGTCACACACAGACAATCAGCTTATTACATAGTTCCACTATTGTATGGATCAGATACAAGAACTACCTTAATTTATCAGTCAGTTCTTAAGAGAAGTCATGCCTTCTTTATGAAGTCCCTGTACCTTCCAATATAATTAGGAGCATTATAGAATACTGAGATATACTTTACTCATAAGAATTATCCAAACATAAAGACACAACTGCAGTTTCATTATTTTCTAACAATCTCTGATAAGTGGTCTATAAGGGTGTCAGAGGGAAGGTGTAATCTACCTCATGTACCAGCCTCTCAGAGGTGTTGTGACAAAGCAAAATAAATAATCACTGATATA
This sequence comes from Holothuria scabra, assembly GCA_037179385.1. NCBI lineage: Eukaryota > Metazoa > Echinodermata > Holothuroidea > Aspidochirotida > Holothuriidae > Holothuria > Holothuria scabra. The sequence goes on from CM074181.1 coordinate 67,411,517, forward strand.
ATCTGCACCTCTAAACAAACAATACATCAAAGTTTCTCTAAGACTGCCCTTGTTCACTCCTGTTCTAATTCACATGAACTCCGCTCTTTAGAATGGTACACCCTATACCCCTCAGTGTGCATGGTGACAAATGTAGCATCTGCCCCCATATTCAGGAGGCCATACCTGCTAAATTTTTTTTCATCCATTCTCCATCAAAAGCACAAAATTTTTAAAGGGCAGGAGCAGTCACCCCAACTTGAAGCAGTGTAGTAGACTGTCCAGTTTCATGATTGGCTGTTGAGGATCATGTGACAACATTTTTACTCCTCAAATGTGAAATTTACTGGAAGTTACTCCTTGGATTACCTTTCGTATGTTTTATTGAAGTAATAAAATATCATGAAAAATTCTTTGAACAGAAATGAGATGAGAATTGTGATATTTAGCTGATGCTTCAAAATAAGTTTGGGGGACTGCTCTTGACCTTTAAGTTTAGTTAATAGTCTTACATCATTTCACATATCACATAATTGTACTTTGATGCACACATTATATGTTAGTACTTACTTACTAGACTTGAATAATCTATCTTCTGGAAAGTGAAAATTAAATCTTGAAATTTGAATAAATCAGTTGACAGCATAATGCCAATTACCTTTTAAGCAAACACATTAAAGTGTACAAGTATTGTTCTGTTTCCTGAAATCATGAGTGCTTTTCAAACAAAATGTGAGCTAACACTTACTGTCAATCAAGAGCAAGTTCATGCCTCTACTCATTTCTCGAGATGGAAATTCTCTGTGGGATGAAACAAGTAGTACAAGTTTTAGAGGACTACATATAAGAATCGCTATATTAAGTTAACTATAATCATAAATAATTAGTTAGTTTTGAATATACACTGTTGATGATGAAGATAAATAATATAGATACAATGTTGTGAGACAATGGATAGGTTTATATTCAACTGAATAATTGTTTATCATTGAATTGTTAGATCATTTGAGTGGTCATAAAAGTGAGTTATTTTTTCCCATTCCAATAGTGCAATACCCTGTAGATAAAAACTGAATGGCATTTTGATATTTTTGGTAAAAGTGCTGGCATGTCCTCTTCAACAATCCTTCCCTAACCCTCCCTCCTTTCACACTGTGGAAAAAGACCTGTAATACTAATACATTATCTACCAGAAACATTTCATTTCAGAACTTCTGAAATGTGGTTGGAAAGCTCCCAAACTTGCATTTTATGTTACACATTTATTCAAAATAACATTTTTTAAAATGAAATAGTTATAATTGGGAAGTAAAACTTCTGGCAACTTGTTCTGACCAACTGACACCTTTCCTTTTTAAGTTTCTTGGTAAAGGGTTGTAATGTAAGAATGGGGCATGGAAAAGTGTTGTAAAGAATCAATCATATGGACTGTTGGAACGATACTTTTGATACAAAGTGAATTTAGGTATAACATCTTAATAACAGCTACCTCACACTCTCCCAAATAAAACAGGAACACTGTAAGACTGCAAGTTTTCTTCAGAAAATCAGTCTGAAGACCACAATTCTAAGGGTTAAAAGGGATGTTTATGACAGAGCCATTTCTCCAGTCACAATAGGGCCTTTTTGATTTCACAATGGTAGAAAAAGAGGACAGAATGCATGGCAAAAAAACTGGACTGCGCATGAACAGAAGCAAGCATCACTCTGTCCTGTTAATTTTCAGAACTGTCAACAGCCGATTAAATGGTCGATCGAGAAACAGGATGGTACAGTGGTTGTCATGGTAATTTCCCTTGTGCTGTCTTCTTCAAAACTGAAACACCTTAACAGTCAGGGCAGAACACTACTTTTGCATGTGTTAAGCACACCGTATTGTTGCTCTTTCAATAGACTACCATCCTAAATCATAAAGTCACTATTAACTGTAATAAGACTTACTGGAAAGATCCATTATAACAGAGCTTTGGTTTCATGTCTTGGGCTTTACCAGAGGTTAAAGAAAATGGTATACTGTCACGTCTACATTCCTCCTGTACACCGCAGTTGTTGAATTGTTCTAAAATGAAAAGTACATTGGAAGTCAAAGCTACAAAACAAATATATTTAGTCTTAAAAATAGTGCATGCTTAAGCTTAAGAGATAAATAAATTTGAGCAAATTAAATTCTGCCATTGAAACCTTCAAAAGGTAAAACCCTATTGGAAATTCTTCAACCAAGTTGGTGTAATAGGAATGTTACATTTCAGACTCTATGTATGTGATGTCACAAAACACCAAGATTGCCCTTGAGTCAAATCAAGCTTGATTCATTGCAACCAACACTAGCAAATGCAGACAGCTGTTTGGGGCACTAAGTCCGATATGTGTGTATTAAAGTCCACTACTAAAGTCCACTACATGCTCATTGAATCCACATAATGGGAGCAGTGGGCTGCATTGCTTCCCTAAAAAATTATGTCACATGATACCGCATCAATGCAAATACATCTATCAAAATATATTTAAACGACCAAAAGGGAAAAAGGGAAAAAGGATAAAAATGCACCAAAGAGCATTTGATGAGCTATGCAGTTAACATACACCCAGTTCTACTCTAACTCACAATATACTAATCTTAGATGTAGTTTTATGGACCATGCACCTTCAAGCCAATTGGTTTAGCATACAGAAGTTTGCAGCACTCAGCCGGGACCATTGGGCCATCCCTCCATTGTGACTACTGCCACTTTTATTTTAAACCCATCTGTTCATCCGTCCATTCATCCATCCATCTATTCATCCATCATCCATTCATTCATTTTTTTGCTCCTCACAATATTTTAACACTAACTTTAGTGCAACAGCACCAGAATACATATAAGGATGCCTAATACACACTGCATACCTACCCCCTTGAGTTTTGTAGAAGTACAAGGATGACAGAATTTGAAGTACCTACCGTACCTAGCCATAGGTACGTACAGTAGTACTTTGACTGTAAGCAGACCTTCCCACTTTTGGATGAGAAAGACATGATGTAGGTTGAATACTAATTATTAGGACTAGGGTTTGGCGTTAAGTAGGCCTAACCAGGGAAGTACTACCTACTTCCATGGCCTAACTAGGTAAAGGGAAAATTTCCTCACTTGTTCAGTAGATTAACCATTTTTTGTATGTTCTCCCTGTTCCTGTCATGATTGTAAAATGCGCAGCACAACGCTAAAGCCTGCACTTATGGCTATTTTGATTGAAACAAGTCCAAGTCTCAAATTTCACAAATCAAACAGTTTCCAGCAAAGCCCAGTCAGGAGAAATTTGAATCACACCGTGAGGGTTTGTATGTAACTATAACCTTGGGAGAGTCTACTTGGATGTTACAATGGTGGACAGTGTGCTGATCTATAGAGATTCATCATCGGGCAGTCCTGTCACTTTGTAGGAAAAAGCTTAAAAAACATTGTTTTTTCACATTGAATTTTCTTTCATTTTGTTGTCAGCCAATGAAGGCAGAAGGATTGAGTAAACGCTTGCCTAACAGAGCAGGTGTATGGTAGTATTAGAAATACCACCACTGATAGAGTGCTCCATTTTCAGTGTGCTTGTGATGTTTGGTGTATTGAATATTCATACATAAGTGCACTCTTATTGGTTGGGACTCTGAGGGGTCTGAAGTAATGGAATAAGGTTTGTAGCCTATCATTATCGATTTTTACATTGTTTGTTATTATTTTTAAGGAAATTGAGCAAAAATTTGGGAGAATTTTTGCAATGAGGATTTTTTCATCCTTATTGTTTGAAAAAAACTGTTTAAACGTTCTGTGAAAAGTTGGTTCAGAATAATTTATGTATTTCCCTTTTGTCAAACATCAAGTATCACTTCAATGGAACATGGCATCAGTCTTCTACACCAAAGGTTGTCTTGCATGGCCCCAATTAACCCCAAACTGCAGATCAAGAAAACTACTAAGTCTAAACATGATCTTTATCATCATCAGCTAGGAATTGTGCTGAATACTAATCTATCAAGCTTATAGTGACCCATACAGTCACATCTTCACTTACCTTGAAGTATGACTTGTCTCAAGTACTCATGAATATCAACGATCTCCTTTACCTCTTTCACTTTGCCATGTTGAGTTAAGATCATGACAATGATGCAAATGAACCCATAGTAAAAAACTGCCCACAGTGGAACTGAAAACAAACGAATAGAATCCAAGCCTTATTACTATGTAAATCACTTAACAAAACTTCTCGTACTTTAAAACTTAATACTGTACACACAATTACTGGCATAACAGGAGACAATACAAGGACAATCGACAATAAAACTGCCTATCCAAACTCTTATGACAACTGAGAGAGCCAGCATAAAACATTCCAAAAGTTTATGGAAATTAAACTGCACCTTCTTACCATGAGGATTTTACAAAGCTTTACAATCTTTGGTGAATATATTTTTTAAAATTGTCCAAAGTTCTATTCAGTCTGTAAAATTTACAAACCTAATATGGGTTTTGCTGACAACACATCCTGAACAGTAACCACTTATGCAGGATCCTACTGAATTGGAAATATACACTAAACTGTTCTCAACTGATGAAAAGTGGTTACAAAAATTGAAAAGGTGAATCCTGGAAACAAGTCTTCCTATCCACAACTTCAGATATCTCACAAATGTTAAATCTCAAAATCACCTTAATTTACCAACTGATGGTTAGTTCACACAAGAAAAAAATTGTTATTAAAATTTACTTGATTGTAAAAGCTGATATTATCTCAAAGAAATAGTGTTACATGCATCCAGCAAAAGACAAGAAGATAAGACAGTATTTCATAAAACAAACTCAATTCAGACTTCCGTCATGACAATGCACCCCAGATTTTGGATTGGTTGTTTTGCCAGATCATAGGCATTTACAATGTATTACTGTAAGGGTGTTATTCATTCACCAATACTTTGCAAACATTCTTTTTTCAAAATCTACCTACTGGTCCTAGAACTAGTACCATATTTTTCATCATAAAATGAATCTATTACCATAGCTCTTGCACTAAATTTTCAATTTACTACTCACACAATATACAGTATCTGAACTATATACAACTTAAAATTCCATACATAGCACCACTGTTTCCTCTAAAAAATTATACATTGGGTCAATACACTTAGTATGAGAAAATTTGACTTTAATAGGGGCCTATTTGAAATTTGAGTTTTGTGGAGATAAACTTTAACGGGCAGGAGCAGTTACCCCAACTTAAAGCAGTGTAGTAGACTGTGCAATTTCATGATTGGCTGTTGAGGGCCATGTGACAACATTTTTACTCCTCAAATATGAAATTTACTGGAAGTTGCTGCTTGGTTTACCTTTCATATGTTATATTGAAGTAATAAAATATTATGAAAGATTCTTTGAACAGAAATGAGATGAGAATTATGATATTTAGCTGATGCATCAAAATAAGTTTGGGGGGACTGCTCTTCACCTTTAAGCCTCCTTTTTTCATTTTTCCCCACAAATATGGCTAGCTACACACTACATATGACTTTATACGCCGCAACTCAACTTGATCATTGCTACAACTGTGATTGGCAATGTTAAGACCAGTTTCAAGTCACGCCAACCTCGGTCGCGAAAACCCCCATCTTGATTCTTCCCAACTGAAGTCTGCTTGACTAAAAACTGGTCTTGCAACTGCCAATCACAGTGGTAAATTCACCCACATTACACGACTGTTGGAGATCCGATGATCGAGTTGAGTTGCAGTGTGCGAAGTCGTGTAAGTGTGCCGCTAGCTTATCAGTGAGGCAATATGACAAGCCACGAAAACATGTCACAGCAGCTTAGCATAAACCCTGATATCTATAGCACAATTTGAGTATTTAAACGAAACAGCACTTAAAATACAGCAACCTGTTTTGGCTAGCATGCTGTTTCGATTGTGGTAAAAAAAAGTTGATTTTGGAACCTCAGTAATCTATTGTTTAACTGAGGTATATCAAGTTTCCAAACCCACTGCTGGAGGTCTATTATTATCACTTCACCCAGTTTCTAGTCCCTTAGGTTGCAAAGAAGTACACGGCACTTTGGGCAGGATTGTAATCAAAACCCTATATGCGTGCTCTGCATACTATGGCTAAGGTTTCTTGACTTGGATTAAATGTCTTTGCATAGATTATTATTATCTGTCAATCATCAAATTGTGCAATTGTGCAAGGAAGGAAAGCAATGAATATTTTTATTGTGATCAATTCGTCATGAGTGACCACACAGACATAGCTTTTACACTGCATTATATTTTTGCATGTTTTTTCCAAAAAAAGAATTGATTTGCAATTAATTTAAAGACAGAGCTTCTCTGCAGCCCTCTCTCCCCTTGGCTTTCATGGGAGTGGCTACTACACAACTGACCAAATCCCCTCTGGCAATCACACCGCAAACTGGGGACAAACTTATCACTAACATTACTGTATGCTCACAGTTTACTCATAGGCCTTTTTTTTTAATGAAGCAATGATGAATTTGATGCAACAGCCTTATTGCTACATTAATGTAATATGCTCTAATAAACAACACTACTGCAAAATAATTATTCCAGCAGCCCTATATTCTACCATCTGTGCAGGTGGTTGGTATTCTATTACAAGTGAAAGGGCTCCCCAAGGCAGGGGTGGAGCTAATAGTCAATTTTACAACCAGGAAATAAAATGCAGCTAATACCCATTTTTGAACTTTCATTTAATGTAACTTTATTACAACTTTGAGAGCTTATTATTATGTCCTTTAAGTTGTTTGATTTTTTACTGAAATACATAACATTCACTTGACAGAATGCATACTGCAAGTTAACAGAGAGCTCCAATAGACAAGTGCCATACCTCTACTGTGCTGTACATATAATGCATCTTATGTAGAACTCTGGTTATCTCAATGTTTCAAGGATTCAATTTTCTTGAATCATAGGAACATCAACATTTCTGGGAACACTGAGCCCCAAGAATAACAAACCTTGTAATCATTGCAAACCGTGGGAATGATATGGAAAACAGGGAACAACAAATTTTGGGAAAATTGAACCCTGGGAATGTCAGATAGACCTATCCTACAGTACATGACTTCAGGTACTCGCAACAGAATATGCATGAAGATAGGTATTCTTTCCCATAAAGAAAGCAATTAGTTATCACACAAAATGTAAAGCATGACAACTAACAGATGACAAACTCATTTTGGAAGTTGCAGTTCATATGTTTAAAAATGTTATTAAAATCAAGAACATTTGATAAATTTGCAATTAAACTCTATCATCTAAAGTACATCCATTGGATCACGTCAATTACAGTGCTTAAAACAAGTTTTTAAAGCTTTCAAGTACCATTCATAGAAGTACTTGCTCTTACCAATAAATGCAAAACACTAATTGTAACAAAGTAAGTTATTGATACTGGCTTCCTTTTACTATTTCATTTTTTTTTTGTTGGGGGGGGGGAAGCTGTTTTAAACTTTATTTTCTATCTCATTCTTAGTTAATTTCAATTCAATTCAGGCTTGGATTGGTTAATTTGAACCAAGTGGACTAAAATCGCCATTAAATCATGATTTCAATTGAAAAGAATTATTATTTAAATTGATTTATTTGATTGAATCAATTCATTTGATTTTGAAAAACTGATTTTAATCATACTCTCCCTCCCTCCCCTCCCTCCCCCCCCCCCCATCAAAAAATTAAACCATATGCCTTCTTACATCAAAATAGAGGCAATGATGGCCAACTGCCATTTGCTGATATAAAATCTTGCCAGGGAATAGACAGTGTCACTACAGCTGGCATCATTCATGACAGACCTGTATCAGACCATTGTTATTGATCAAATATTTCATAACAATTGCAGTATTTGTTTTTGTTTTACAAGGTGTGGTGTGAGACTGTTATCCCAGATACAACAGGTGTAATTGTCAGGGTAATAATTTCACATCTGGTCAAATACTGTGTATTCCATGACTGAATAATGGGGCTATTGCTTTACATTACATCATAATTAGATCTGTATTATAATAAAAGTCCTCTCACTAATTACATCCAATGATCCACAATACCATAGGCACCTCTACATTAAACCAAAAGTTTATAAATTGAGCGGAAACAAAAGCCTCAATATACATTTGAACTAAAACCAAATCTTAAACCACTTCCAAAATATTTACAAATATTTCATTAATTAAGTATACCAACTCACACAAAATGGCTAGCTGTTGTCATTTGCCAAATATGAAATAGTATATGCTTCTGCATAGCTTTAAAATAGCTAATTACATGGGGGATGGTCTTTCTCAGGTTAAAATACTGTAATATATGACCATGTTAAAAAATGGCAGTAATAGGGAAATTTGCGATTCAACTTGGAAAAATATCAGAACATGTTGGACCAGTTGTGATACAATACTTAAGTGAAAAATGAAAAATTTCAGAAAATTATACCCATTTTTTTTTTGGTGCACATTCATAACACAGTACTGAATATGACTTCAATGAGTACCTAGCCATGCCATGGGAAATGAAGTGATAAAATATGAATACTGGACTCAACTCAGAGTGAAGTCACTGACTCTTTCACTATAGAGTAGAGCATTAACCCACAAAAGCTAAACATCCTGACTACTTTATGACTATGGATGTACAATAGAAAAAACTGAAAAGAGTACATGAACAGAGAAGGTGGGGGAAATGGGGGGTGGAAGGGGTGGGATGGTATAAGCAAGTGTCCACAATGTAGACAAAGGCCTTGCCCAGTAAATCAACAATATATAGCACAAACATACCCTGCAGTTGATACTAATTAAATTTCAGCCTTTGTGGGAAAATCTCATCACCGACAGTTCCGATACACATCACACATAAAATGTTACAATGAAAAAAGTGCACCCTCTTTTGGAAGAATAACAGATCATTACCAACAAATGAAGACATTTGTTTGGTCAACCATAACTAATGGGTGCTAATGGGTACAAGTCTTCCATACACATGGGGAGAATTCTTCATGCAGCCCATCGACCTTTGTCCTATACAAAGATCATTAGTGCGGCCAAATTGCTGTTCCTCCAAACATGACATCAGTGTATTCTCATTGCAGGAGATCTATTCTCAAGTCGCTGTCAGCCCCTCCTACCCTTGTAACACTATCTGTTGCTCCTCCATATATAGACACACACCTAGTTTAGCCACGTTAATGTAAGTGAGCATCGTGGATCATGATGGTGGGTGTTTATAAACTTAGCTGATGCAGAGTCATGTCCACATTTACATTCAGTGAAATAGTTCAACATGTTATATGAAGGCAATGAGCATGCCTATAATGGTCAGCAATGTTAAAATGTTGGCTCGAAATTTTGGCATGCCCTGTATGTACCCTACCACACAAACACCAAAAATCTACCCATTGTGTTAACAATATACAAACTTTGATCCAGCACAGAGGATCTTAATCTACAAACCGCTGTTGGTCTATCAAAATGGATCCTGATCTTGACTGGGTGCAGTTGATTATCATTCCCATTAGGATTTAATCTTCTGAGCTAGATCAAGATCCACCATGCTCACTCAAACAGCTGAAGATAAAAGGCCTAATGTCTCACCAGGAAGCTGTCAACCACATTTCCTTGGTCTACTCAGAACTGTTTCTATGCATGCTGCATAATGTGAGCTACTTTGCTGTACCCTTTAAACATAGTGCCAATCAAAGAATGGCCACCAATTGAGAATTTTGCTTTCCTCCAACAAAAATGCACTCAGAGTGAAAATGTCTATCTTTAAATACTTTAATGCATCTTCATAACTTCACCTCTGAAAAGGACCTGGCAAACATACAGATGGTCATTCTGTCTCAACTAGGGATTTCCAGCAATTTCAGCAATTAAAAGCTATGAATGTTACATAGACTTCTGGCATTAACTTTCTCTAATTCTCTCACCTAACTTGTAGCAAACCAAACCTTAAGCCTTGTACCATATACTGTATGCTGCAACTAAAAGTAGACCAAAATTTAACCTAATTTAAATAAAAATATGAGGGTTACTTAAATCTACAACCATCAACCACATACTTACACACAAAACACACCTTTCATCCTCCCTGCATGATCCTACTTTTTTCACATTCTAACCATCAGTGTGACACTGTCAAATGTAATGCTGTATACAAGCACAATGATGAATTGATTAACTAGAAAGCCCAAACTCTAAGTGATTCCTAGCCATATGATATATAGTATTGTAATAATGAACATTGATGCCCACATAGCAAGCATGAGATCCCTCACAAATACTGAGTTATACTAGTAAGGTCAAAACCTTTTGAGATCATGTGACCCAAAATGACCTTTCACACTCACTTAAAACAATAGGGAGCAACTACCTAAAAAGACCATCAACATGCTAAATATGAGCAATTCACAAACTCAGTATGAGATCCCTCCACAGTTCAATATCCACATAAAGATGTCATGTCTACAAGGTTTTGCCCTTTTGTGACCCCAACCTTTGACCTCCACTAACAAGAGAAATCTCCCACGCAGTTATGCATGCTGGTAAACTACGTTGTCTATTAACTTGATAAAGAGATATTTTTGAAACATGCTCCTTTATATAAAAATTTTGGGTACTGAGGATGGCTCTCTATAATGATGTCTCTATGATCCAAAAAGTCGACTGCATTCAGGTTAGTGTTAGAACAAGCCCTAATCCTAACAGTCATCCATAAATTGGAACATACAGTAGAGACATCTCAACAGAAAGGTGTTACCTTAGCTATCAGTAGTGGTCTTTTGTATTTGTTTTTTGGTGTAATCCCCTTCCTAATGACTATGATGTCCTTGAAAATTAACAAAAAATGGGAACCCCATCCAGAAATCCAGAAATTAAGAAGATTTGTAATTTGCCTTAAATTGTCTGTTTGTAGGAACACCACATAACAGAGTACAAGTCAAGTGTCCTTTGTTTGATACACAGTAGATACTATTATGCTTGCTTTGATTACCTGAACAACAGTACTTACTGAAAAACAAGCCTTACTGAGAGAGGGCTAAATAAGTGTCAGACACTATATCTAGACAGGTAGGAAATGGTAAAACCCATTGAGCTGTATGATTCAATGAGAAAACCCCTCAGGACACTGTGGCAGTCAACTGTGATAAACTAGGTAAGATAACAGTAGTGACCAGCAATTTTCACAGACTCTGGTGGGTCAGTTACAATTTGATTCATTCAATTAGACAATCTCAGTTCAAGCATGCTCAAGGGTATTTGATCCAAATGATCGGTTATTTAGTTCTTTTTATAAAACTAATTACCCGTGGTATATTTAATTATCTAGTTCCCACTTACATGTCCTTATGAGGACAGTGGCACAAGGTTTGTCTGTAACTCTTAACAATCTTTGATACTAAATTTATCTTCATTTTTTCTTTAGGGTTATGGAAAAAACAATGTTTGTATGCTCTAAAAGAAATTTTGGGCATCATACAGAGCACTTGATCTGTTCAAAGTTTACACTTGAAGTTCCCCACTGAACAATTCCTCTGCTTTGTGGGCATGGAAGCTTTCTCCAATATGTTCAGACTATGTCCCCAAATAACCCTCATACAGCCTTTGTTTAACTCACATGTTCCAGACACTGCTAGAAACTTCCACTTAAGAGTAGGAAATATATTTCATGAAAATCTATAGGCCGAGATACTAATGGCAAAATCAGCATACCTATGACAAAGATAAATTAACTAGTAAACATGTCAGCCTAATGAACAGTTTTTTCCTTTTTAACTTTTGCAGATTTTGTTTTACCCACTTACTCTTATGCGTATTAATACTGGCACTAAGTGTAATAAGGCAAAACTTCAAACCAAAATCAACATAAATACTGTACCAAGTGCACTTTTACCTACTTTAGACATTATTAATACAGTGAGATTGCTTCAGTACATATTTTGAAATTACTCAACTTGATCATTTACATAATGAAGTGGATTCCAAAAGCTTACCTATGCATCTTACATTACCCATGCCATTCAAAACTCTGAACCCTGTTCACTAATGAATATAAACTCTAACAGTTACCCCTTTTGAGATATAGTATGTGCAAGGTTTAACCTCTGATGACCCTGAATGACCTTTGACCTCCAGTAAAAACAATAGGGATCATCTACTTAACATGGACAATCCACATGCTACATATAAGAACCCTAACAGTTACCCTTCTTGAGATACGGTGTTTACTAGGTTTTGACCTTTTTACCTCTGGTGACACCAAATGACCTTTGACCTCCACCAAAAACAATAGGGATCATCTAATCAATATGGGCGATCCACATGGTAAGTATGAGATTACTCACATTTTTCCTTCTGGAGATATCGTGTTTACAAGCAATTTCTAAGGTATTTACCATTTGACCCCTGGTGACCCCAAATGACCTTTGACCTCCACCAAAAACAATAGGGATCTTTTACTCAATGTGGGCAATCTACATGCCAACTTTGAGATCACACACACACATACACACCACATACACACACACACACACACACACACACACACACCATCACCATCGCATAGATTCCTTGCCTGCCTTCAGCAAGGAATAAAAAATGTACAATTATTATAAAATATTATTATGAAATATATTCATTAACATTTTTTCCAACCAAAATATATTTATTCTTTCTTTCTGTGATGCATATTAAAGTAAAATTCAACATTTTTTTCTTTTTTTTCTTTTGCAATCATTTACTTGTTAGAAGGACACCAAAAAAAATCTTGAAGTGAAACTTTTGTAAGACAAAATAAATTACCCATATGGTATTTCTTCTAAATACCTTGAAAATAATCAGTTAACTCCATTTGAGTAAAGAAACGTTTATTGCTTTCTTGCATAGAAATTTCCTTTTCCACTGTTAAAAGCAAATTTAAATTTGTACTAAAAACTAAAAATATTTGGTTCCTTGTTTTCTTGCTTACAATGGAAGATATAAAATTTGAAATAGTAAATTAAAAAATTGTAAGGATGTTAAATCAATTGCTGAAAACCAAAAAAGATGTCTTCTTTTGCAAAGACAAAACATTTTCCAATGAATTTCATTTCCAAGTCTAATATATTCATAAATACATGAAAAATTAGACCGCCAAAACCAATTTAACTCATTACTGCTTGATAACAGCGTCATCACAAGTGACAACTCACACATTATAATTTCTACAGGCAAATAAAATTAAAAACAACTGAGAACACTTTATTCTACAACATCCTACATACTTACCCTTCAACAACCTTGTCGGATACATTTTATCGTAGTCTAGGCAGATCGAATCCCGTTGAGCATTTACATGACACTTAATATATATATGGTTCACTTGCTTTGCTCTGTGACAGACTATTGTTCTCTGAACAACTTGTTTGTACAATGGCTGCCTCTATAGTTTTGTGTTTCCATGGTAATATCAGTGAAAATCCTTTATCCTTTACTTTTTATTTTTTAAAAATTTATTCCTGCAGCAAGTGAATCAACTACATTTCAGAGATTGCACAGAATCAATTTCCTGTAACAAATCCTTCACAATTAAATAATTTACCTCTATTTTGACCAAGACCTAAGTTACCATGTAACTCACATTCTCTTTTCCACTAAAATTCCAATTTCATTCAAAGTTCCTCACTTCCAATTCAATACAAAACTTCTGTATACAAACAATCAATAGTCCTTGGAAATTGTGAAAAAATGTAAAAGCAATGAAAATCAAAGCTGATAGAGCTGTTTCTATTTTCCTTAGTCTCGGCAGATCGAATCCCGTTGAGCATTTACATGACACTTAATATATACGGTTCAGTTGCTTTGCTCTGTGACAGACAATTGTTCTCTGAAAACCATGTTTGTAGAATGGCTGCCTATATAGCTTGTGTTTCCATGGTAATTTCAGTGAAAATCCTGTATCCTTTACTTTTTTATTTTTTAAAATTTATTCCTACAGTTAGTGAACCAACTACACTTCAGAGATTGCACACAGAATCAATTTCCTGTAACAAATCCTTCACAATTAAATAATTTACCTCTATTTTGACCAAGACCCAAGTTACCATGTAATGCCATTATCTTTTCCACTAAAATTCCAATTTCATTCAGGGTTCCTCACATCCAATTCCATACAAAACTTCTGTATACAAACAATCAATAGTCCTTGGAAACTGTGAAAACATGTAAAAGCAATGAAAATCAAAGCCGATAGAGCTGTTTCTATTTTCCTTTGTGATGGCATACTAAAGGGGAACCACTCATTATTACAACTGACGGTTTTTAAAGTCAACAGCCACATCACATGATAATATAAAAATTTAACACTTAACAGAAGGAAAAGTTTACATTAAAAAAGATTGATGACTTTGCCAAACATGCAAAGTATAACTGTGTGATGAAGAGGCTTTGACAGAACAAGCATGTACACACAGTAGCTCAATGTTATATTAATTTTAACCCAAGCAGCTCCAATTTCATACCTTAACTTCAAAATTACTTTATAATAAGGCTGTACTGTATTTGTCTACAGTTTTGCTGTTAGGCAGGCAAGAACAGTCCACTAGATCATAGGTTAACAGGATGAAGGATCCTCAAAATGAACCCTAACCAATAACCTTATAACATTTAAAGGGCACAAGCAGCCACCTGAACTTGAAGTGTAGTAGACTGTCCTGTTTCATAATTGGCTGTTGAGAGTCATGTGCAACATTTTTTGTCATCAAATGTGAAATTTACTGGGAGTTACTGTTTGATTTACCTTGAACACTGTACGTAATACTGAAGTAATAAAACATAATGAAATATTCTTTGAAGAGAAATATTAAAAATTTGTAATATACATAGCTGTCGCTTCAAAATAAGTTTGGGGGACTAGAGTGCTCTTGAGGCCTTTAATACCAATATGAACCTACTCATACCCTACACTTATCTTCATCATAACTTTAATGCAATACCCAGCAATTGTTTCTACTAACTTTAGATAACCACAAACTTGTGTATTCATCAGAACTTCTTCTGATAAACCTTTAGCCTTCTGCTTTATGGTGCCATTTTTACAAAGTGGAATGAGGCTGCTCCTTTGACGAATCCCTGACCTAACAGCCCACTGCTACAACCACACTGTGCCATTCAGGTAATGGTACTACATCAACAAAGTAGCTTCCCCGGATTTCTGCCAAGAGGGGTATGGGGGTTTTTCCTCCTGCCCCCTCCCTCCCCACCTCTTCATAAAATATTAAATGACAGTAACTTGGTTTCTTATTTAAGAAGAGGAAACTTCTGCAGCAATGTTTGAACTTACATAAATAAATAGCTTTTAAATCCCTCCAGATTGCACCTTAAAGGAACCTTGAAGCAATTTTCGCCCCCTGAACCCACCTGTAAATTTGGCCAATAGCAGCATCAATTAAAACTTGGGGTTGGTAGTAATAAATCAGAGCTGCCAACCTGCCAGAATGACAATGAGGAACACCACCCATGTGCATGCTAGGATAAAACTATAGTGGCTGTATAGACTATAGAGGCTGGGGTCTAGGGCCTACCTTAAGGAGAGGTCCAGGGGGTAAAAGTGCTGGATTTTGAGTACTTTCAGGTTTGTCTTTAAGACTTTTTGAGTCCTCAAGAGCAAATTGGTTAATTCCTCACCAAATCTACAATGCCTACATTCAGTCTGTCAGATTTCAAAACCCAACATTGAGGAAATCTGCTGACTGTACACTTTAATATGCATAGATTCACACAAACCCACACAAACTCTTTTTTCAAGTCCAAAAAGTTCCACTACTTCAAGAAATTAAAGAAAGTATTGTACATGGTCATGATTTGAGTTTCACTGAATATGGGAACATGATATGGGAAAATCAGAACATAGCAAAATTTGGTACAAAAAGGAGGAACTGTTCCTCCTAAATTGGAACAGTTGGCAACTCTGAATAAATTCGCCTTTTTTTTAGTTTCTGGCAGAATCCCAGCCTGCCTCTAAAAGAAAGTAGACAATAGCTAGAAAAATCATGGAATAAACCAGTTTTGTCTAACTCTGCTGGAATTCATGTTTTAAGATGCTGACGTGGTTTGAATCTAACTGTCACAAGGCTGATTTTCGCAAACTCTAAGATATCTCTGTGAATATCTATTCACTGTTCGGGTGTTTTTGCCCACATGAATTTGGACTTTTTGAGACAATTCTGAAACTCCATCCAATTTCATATGAAAATTAATGCTTGATATCACACGAGGAATATTCTTGACAACACACATTTAGGAATATGATGATATCTCTAAATACCAGTGGTGACTTAACCCCTTGCCAGCTCAGCATGTACATTTGCATGTTCAATAATTCCACAATGGAGCTCCCTAACTACATACTGTACATTTGCATGTTTTGCAACCAAGTTTTAGACTCTCAGCACTTCATAAATGTCACCTACATCATCTAACTATCACGTTTGTCATTTGGTAACTAAATGAGCTCTTTATGACAGGGTAGAGGTATGACAGTGGCATTGAACATCATCTCCACAATGGAAAATACTCACTTAGCTTCCTGTGAATAAGGATTGGAAGGCTAGTGCACACATTTTGATTTTCTAATTTTCCCTACGTAAGGTTGCACAGAAAAAATTCAACTCTCATCACTGCCTACTTCTAAAAATAATGCTTTGCCTTGTCCTTTTTACTTTTATTATAAATCAATTTAAATGTGTTCTTTCTCTGTGTAGCTGAAGCAGTTTTTGCTGCAACAAATATAACTATTTCAGATGTTTCAAAAACTTGGTCTTGTCATCAACTCTATTGATTCTATAAAACTAAAAGCGTTATTATACTTCTAACTTTTTCTAGAGTTTAGACAATGGCTCCTGGTCTTGAAAATTGACTGGTCCCACCAAAATCCCCAGTACCAAAAAACAAATTTACTGTCTCCTTTTCTTTGGCTGTTTACTGTGAGGCTTGGTAACATACCTAATTGAAGTACAGTATTCTTGCTTAATCCTCTCCTCGAGTCTAAAAATTGTTTGACCCATAAAACAACCTTTTAAAAGTTCACAAATGTATGCACCTGCACATTCCTCAAAAATACCAAGTAATCTAAGCAAATTGCTGTTAAATTGAATACAATACATGATGCAGTTCATTTACAATGGTGGTTTCAGAAATATGGCTGTCTTTTCATCTGGGCAGCATGCTGCAATAAAATTTAACAAAGTTGCCATGGTTACTGTCTGGGACCACAGTATTCAAAAGTTTTGGGTATCGTAAAATAAGATTACCAAATTTGCTAAAAATACCAATTTGTGTTTTCACCTGTGCTCAAATATTGAAACTCAAATATTGAACTATCATGAGCAGCATATTTCACTGTATACAAATCAAATAATGATGTCACAAAAGTTCTACATGAAATATTTTTATTCAAATAAAACATGATAAGAAAGAAAAAATAAACCACCAATTGTGAAAAAGCTTACTGTAGGTCATGAATGAATATTAAAGCAAACTATGTAAAGCAGAAAAATTTGAAGTCACTCAACCCTCCTGTCTTTAAAGACCTGTTCAGTTTCAATTTTGAACACACTCAAGATTGTCTACACATTGTATACCTTTACAGTAACTCATGTTGGGCTAACCAGCATATAACACTTGACACATACCGTGGCAGTTGGGCAGTATTTCACTTTAAATATGTAGTGCTGCTTTGTGGATGGTTAAAGGGCACACCAAACTTATTCTGAAGCAACAACTAAAACTCACAATTTTCTTATTTTTCTTTAAAGTATCTTTTAATAATTGTTTTAGAACTTTAATATTGCATACACTTAGCAGTTACTCTTAGTAAATCTCACAACTGAGGAGAAACATTATTGTCACAAAATTCTTAGCCAATCATGAAACAGGACAGTCTACTATACTAATTCAAGTTGGGGTGACTTCATTTTCCCTTTGAATAGAAAAAATCTACACAATTGATTCCTGAATTGACAGTGGGAATTGAGTGAAAAATGTAAAAATCTTTAATATTCTTTGAGACTTCTGAATCAGCTACACCATGAAAACAAGAGATGATGAGCCAAACAGGAATTTCCTGGATAAACAAAAAAAAACTCCTCTGTATGCAATGTCCTCACACAGCAGAGAGAACTGTTTAACAAAGACACTTTCTTGCTTTCAGCAAGGAGGTCTCAGGTACTGCAACTGATAACTGGTCTCATGCAGGGTTTTGCCTTGCAGTTGGTGAGCATGCCCTCCCCTCCCAGGTGACACTTATATAAAGACAGTCAATTATCAATTGGCACAGTTCTTTGCTTGACAGCAAGATTAAATAAAAAAGCAGAATATTGTAGTTCATATATGACAGCATGCTCTGTACTGGGGATGTTTTGGTTACACATTGGAGTCTTAGAGCGGCTCATTGAGTTGGTTCATGAAATTCAACAAATTTTTCCAAAATTGTTTTCTTCACATATCAATGACAAATGGTCAATATTAGACAATCCCCATACCATACATACAGATAACTGTTTTATGAGGGAGTACTCAAAGGTTCAAGTCGGTATTCAAAAATTCGTGACCAGACACTTTTTCAAATTATGTATAAAACCGTTTAGAGTCAGGACACTAGACAATTCAAAATTCTAGCATTTTCTGTAACTTCTGGACTTGAAACTTGACTTGTTATGCTAACTATAAGCATTGTTATGTGGTAGTGTCCCTTTGAGACTCTCAATAATTTATCGATATCAACTCAATGAGCCTCTTTAAGTAAGTAGATGGAAGAATTGGAACTGTTTGAGGTGAAGGGATGAGGCCTTTAAACCTAGTACCATTTAATATAACCAAACAATGCAGGAAGTGAGACTGCAAAAAGGAATTACAAGATGGATAAAATAACCAAATGGCCAAAAATGACCATTCTTTGTCCAATCATGCAGCCAAGCATAATGTCTTGCCATCCTCATATTATGTCATCTTAACTGCAAACTTAACAACTAGAGCAGCTGCAATAGTTCAGCCTTCCTGATACAATGACCTATTCAGTTTTTCATTTATTTTGAAAACAACCATAGTCTGCACTTCACAAAGATTTATAAATGTAGATACGGTACCAAACTCCTATCCCTACACTGTTAGACGTGCTGACTCCTCATGGAGGCTCAAACGGAGGGGCAGAAGTGTTGATTTGACATGCGCACAGTTCTATTCAGTTATCTGCATGCACAATGATGCATGCGAAACAGAAAATTCCATTATGACGAGATGTCAGCATGCATGCATTTTTAAAGCGAGTTCTGAATGCGCACAATGCATTTCTCTGTATGAAGTCCGGAATAATTGACGCATACTTCCGCATGCTTGGAAAAAGAATGCAGTAGTTGATTTTGTGTTGTAAGCGCCTAAGAGTGTAAACGTGTGCATAGATGTGCGCTTGTGTAGATACCATAGAAACTGACCAATCAGTAAGCCAAAGAACTTTAAACCAGTTAATGTGCGTTAATGTTCAAATGTTTTTAAGTAGAAAGCCGGGCGAAGAAGCCTAAAACTGTTTCATTTAAGTGAAATTTATTGAAGAACGGTATTTGCAAGAATTGCAATGTTTTAAAATCACACTTATTTATACTACCAGAAGATATCAATTTACTGTTAGCTTTCAAAACGACTGAAGAGTGATCAGCACTTCCCCCCTCCGACCAGGCCTCAGTGAGGAGTCACCGTGCCATTTTAAGTTTAGCATCTATGTTTATAATATCTTTGGCACTTCATACCACAGGCACCCTCTTTGATGTTGCATATGCACCACACACTATATGGTGTGTGGTGTATATAGAACATGGTAGAGGGCACCTGTGCTTCATACATGGCCCATCTTCAACTCCTGTGGAGCCGTGATGTAACATTGTGCACCTAAAAGATAGACAGTGTTGCACTTTAGATAGGTCTACATTGTGTTGCTTGGTATAGGACACGAGCAGCCACCTGAATCTCATTTCAAAGCAACAGCTGTTCTCACAACTTACTTCTCATTTCTCTTTACAGTATCTGTTATAATAGTTTGACACTTTAATACTTGTGGTTTATTCAAGGTAAACCAAGCTGTCACTCCAAGTAAACTTGATTTCACAGTTAAGGAGAAAAATATTGTCACATGATCCTACAGAGACAATCATGAAATAGGACAGCTTATTATACCATACAGTACTAATTCCAATTGCTGTGACTGCACATTCCCTTTGAACTGAAATTATTCCCAGCAATTAATTTCTGAATTGACACTGATCTTTAACTGAGCAAAGTGAAAATTTTCAAAATCCTTCAAGACTTCTTCTTCAGCTACACCATGAAAACATGATATGATTAGCCAAAATATAGGAACTTTCTGGATGAACAACAATGACCCATCTGTGTGCAATATCCTCACACAGCAAAAAAAAAAAGTGTAACTGATACAGTTTGCTTTCAGCATGGAAGTACCAGATACAGTATTACTTCCATGATTTTATGAATCTCTGCAACTATATAACATATATGGTAAACAAAGCACACTAGTGGGCAACTCTTAGATTCACACCTTGCTTCTTAAAGAAGCAGTCAAACAAAGTAATGTAAACTATATGGTCTCATGCAGGGCTTGCCTTCAGGGTGTTCATTTCATTTGGACATCTCCAAATAAAACTAATTTAAGCTGAGTGCCATTTATAGCAGTTTAACCAAATTATCCAAGGAGCGAGACTCCAAAAGGAATACCAAAATAAACAGAAATACCAAACATGGCCAAATGTGATCACAGTTTGCCTAATCATGTAGCCATTCATAACACTGTACTGTGGTATCTTCACCACAAATTTCACAAAAAATGAACAGCAACTGCAGATGATGAAAGATCTTGAAGAGGGAGGTACCAACACATTACACTCCACAGAACCACATATGCTCTAGGCCCACTTCATGGGTTGAGATATGCTCTAGGCCCACTTCATGGGTTGAGATATGCTCTAGGCCCACTTCATGGGTTGAGATATGCTCTAGGCCCACTTCATGGGTTGAGCTTAAAATTGCCCAGCAATTACAACTGGTGAAAGCTTTAGAAGAGAGACAGACATTTTCACCTCACAGTAACACATTAAGCTCTACCCACTTTGTGTGTTGCCCTAATGGCAGTATGAGGTCTTTACGGTTCACATTGAATTGTTTCATGCCGAAATTCAGCAAATTTTTCCGAACTTGTATTTTTTTCACATATAAAAATAACATATATGGTCAAACTTACACAATCCTCATGTCCTACATAAAAATACAGGTTTCATGAGTAATTAATGAATCAAATTGATTTGAAAAATTTGTGACCAAACACTTTTTCAAGTTATGCCAAAAGAATTTACAGTACTATCCAGGATAGCAAAAAAAATGCTAAGTTTAACTTTTTGTGTAACTAGATGTAAAACTTGACTATATGCTAGTACTACAAACTGCCACATGGTACTAACTTCCAAAAATTTTTAAGCAATGAACTCCTTTAACCACAGATGGGCTGTTAGAGAATCAAGTGGCTCTATGTCTTGCATGTATTTTGGCATGCCAAGGGGATGAAGAAGTCCATCCCTTTAGCATTGCAGCTTGACCATCAAAACATTTGCAGACTTTTTATTTCCAGCCACATCAAGTTTACCACCTTAGAGTAAAAGTCACCTGCAATGTTTCTCCTCACTTGACATTAACTTCATGAAGAAATTAGAAGTTTCCAACTAAAACTTTGAAGTCTACTGGCCGTACTGGCTTTTAACTATCCACAACTTTTCTTTATCAATGGTTTAAAATAAAATTCACCTTATTCACCTTAGTAGTTAACTTAAATGCAATGTTGTGTCATGGCATCTTTTGTGAGCTAATTCTCATAAACTGTGGGAAATTACCATGAACCTAATCCACGCTTCCTCAAACAGCGAGGCCCGTGCCGCAAGTGGCGCGCAATGTGGTTTGCAGTGGGGCAAAAAATTACTGGGAGAATATTGAAAAATTTAACTTTTCATAATTTTTCTTACATGAATTGTCCTGTCTCAAAAATAGGTACTTTAAATAAATGTTATACTTCTCACAGACTGATGTCACATACCGACAAGGATATAATAATGTCCTATTTGTTCTCACAGGAAAGTAAAATCCCTGTCACAGTTTACATTCATGTGAGTCAGGGCTTTGTCGATTTAACGTTACTGGTGAATCGACAATAATTGTAAAGTTTGTGAAAAATTTTGGCCAGGAAAATTGAACAAATTTGGCACCATCTTGCATGTAAGCCCCTTTTGAAACGCAACTATTTTCACCCATCCCCCTGGACCGCAATCAATGGTGCATTATATCAGTAACATTTAGCAATGTGGGGCTTCAGAAAATTTAATTGGGAAAGCCTGCCCTAATCAATCCAGAGTTAAGTGACTTGAGGTGAGGTCATTGAATGCTCACTGGAAGTTTGATTACACTATGTTCCCCTCAGACATTCATTCCTGAGGCCTCCATGTAACACCTACTGGGAAACAAACGCCTAATACTTTACCCTTCCGTGTGATGCAACTCCATCGCACCATTCTGCCTTAGAATACTTTAAACATCAGTAACTCTTCCAGGTAAGCCCTCCATTAACCAATCATCAGTCCATGGCTATAGCCTTAAACAACAGTCCAACCTGCAAGAATTTACAAAGTGAACAAAGGTAAACGAGAGGATTTTTGGTTGGTGGAGCTTTCAACATCCTTGTCAGTTTAATGCCCTGTGAACCTTAGGCTTTAAGTTAAGGTACATAAAATAAGGGAATTACATTATAGATTATTTTGTTTTCTTTTACCTGACATGCAAATAGTGCAGATTTATCCTCAATTATGATGAAAATCCAGAAGAAGTGTAGGTTATCCACATCAAGTTTATTGAATTTTGGGCCTCTTAACTCCTAGCAATAAAAATCACTACTCCCATGCAAAAAAGCTAAAGGTCTCTTTTTTTTTTCTTCTTTATTTCATCTTGAAGGTACTAAACTTTCAAAAAAGCACATTAGCAAGTAATTTTTTTATCTAGAATGTGTAACTGAGCAGGTGTTTTCCTTACAGTCTGGGGGTGAAGTGCAGGGTGCTGAAAACCCCCTCACCAAAATCAAGGTGTTGACTTGACGCTTTCAGCAACCTTGTGCTTTTGTGCAGTATATAGGTGAAATTATTGCTGCTTATTGAAAGGCAATGATGAGAAAAAATAAATATGCAATTACAAACCAACAGGTTTTTAAAAAATCACAGACAGGGGTTCCCCTCCTTTTCATGCTGATTTGACGTAAGTACCAACATTTCCCAACAAACCAATATTACACACCACATCACAGTAAAGAAATGCAACACTGACTCATAAGAATGTAGTTAATTAAGAAATTAAAACAAATTTAGTTGATGAAATCTCTCATTTTCCAATTTTAATTGCTTTGACTAGTTTACTCGTACTTGAAATTACATACTAACAAGGGGTGCTGAAAAACCCAACACACCATGCTGAAAACTCTATAAGAGGGTGAGCACTGAAAATCACATAAGGAAAGTCCAAACAAAACAATTGTCCTCAAAATTTCAGTCAGTGCTATTTATCAGACCCTAAAAGCTCTAATAGGCCTATGTTTAGATACATCAATTACCATCAACAATAACAAGAAATTTAAAGGGGAAGTACAAACTTGTAATGAAATACTTAAACTTCCAAAATTTGTGATAGACGAGAGCCAGATAGCTCAAGTTGGAAACTGTTTAAGAGGTTCCAAGAGGGACAATCCTAGCTTCTTTTGGGAGTAATCTTTGTCTGGAGTGCAGTTGTCGAATTCTGTCAGCCAAGTGAAATTTGAGTTCAAGTTCTTTCCTTGTAATGACTCATGGGCACATCAGTCAGAGGCATGAACCAATGAAAGCATGTTTGTTTATGATTATTCATATATAAACAACTATAGGCACCATAGGTACAGCCTGTACATGCTCAACTGAAAGTGAAGTTAACACACATACGTAAACAGTGTACATTCAATGGATGACCTACTGCATACACAAATATCATAGGACTAGCTTATAATAAGGTTAGTGTAAGGTTAGTGTAACATAACGCTTATAATTGTAGTAAGAAGCATTACCCACGCGAAAAAAATTGTTGCCCAATAAAAAGGAAAAGGAAGAAAATTTCACCTTGGAATAGGGGGAGAATGTTGCCTGACACAACAAGGCAGCATAGGCTTTGACTAGAAACATGAACATGCCCTATAGCTATACATTTTTCCTACAGTGAGCACATTCTAGCCTAACATTCATCCTTGACTAGTATAATGAAATTATGGTATGCGAGTGAATAGGTATCAGTATACACTGATTGCACCTTGTTGGTGTGGTAGATGCAATCTCGAAAGCAGTTGATAAATGAATATTCATAAAGTGCCAATGACTGCCTACAGAAAAAACAAATTTCATATTCTATGTTTGTTTGAGTAACTGTAACTGCTTTTTGTTTACTGTAATTGTTTTTGTTTGATATCCTATAAATAGTTCTCTTTCACTAAAAAGCATTCTCCTCATTATAATTTTATGTGGAGAACATGAAGCAAAGCCTGTTCTTTGCCGCTAGGAATAGTCAGGGATCTGGCACTTCCACTTTAGGAAGTAAAAAGGCAACAATATCTGGAATTGCTAGATTTTAGCTTACGAGTGCTGAAAACTCCCTCCTTTACACATGTTACTGTAAGCTAGAACTTCACACTTAAAAAAAAAAGGACATTGTCTACAAAAGGGCTTCAGCTGTAAGATATTACGATTATACAAGTTTGGGACACTTGTAAATAATAGATGCATTATTTAATGTATTTTATTTTCTCTCGTTTTAATTTATCCTGCTATTTCACATTTTCAAATTTTGTTTTTAACCCATAACTTGCTAACATTGTCTCACAATCAGTGACAGACACAAACTCAATGTTCAAACCAATGTTTCCAATCAGCAACTACCCAATAGTCATTTTCATTTTGATTTGAAACATACTTGTATACTCCCCTCAATTTCCAAGAATTTGTGTTCTATCCTACAGAGAATGAGATAATATATCATGTAGTTATGTCACATGATTAATGTTAAAGATGAGAATTTAACCATAAAATCAACTTGAAGCTAGCATCAAAATAGCCTCAGTCACCTGAAGCAGGCAATGCACAACACACCCCAACTGCAATTCATTCAGGGAAACCAGTTAGTTGGTTTGTTACAGTGGATGCGGTTTTACGGCTAAGTTTATATCTAATTTGTTTAAGTCAGGCTTGTTTTCCCTACTTTATTGGCTTATCTTGAGCCCCAAGCACAAGTGCTGCATTTGGACCATAATACTTGGCACTGATCAAGTGCTAGCCTAGGCTAGCACTACTGTGTGTAATGTGCATTGTGGAAAACTTTCCCAAGAGACGGAGCTTGAGGATATGCATCAAGAGGCCAGGCCTCTCCTGCTCCTATGTCTCATTATGACTCTCTTTATATTTTACCAGCCAGTTGTTTTTACTTGTGATGCCCTATGTCAGGACTCTGTGCAGTCACTAGGATGGTGCCATAGAATGTTAGGTACATCACTGTGGGGGTTGGGGTTACAAGAATTAGAGCCATTGTAAGGGTTAAATTTGGGATAAGCGTTAGAGCTCCTAATATTCTGCAGAACTTTCACCCCTAGCAGACTATCATGTGCAGCCAAATTCAGGTGGCTGAAGGGGGCAAATGGTGAATTCCACAAATTAAAAAGGGCAGGAGCAGTCACCCCAACTTGAAGCAGTCTATAGACTGTCCAGTTTCATGATTGGCTGTTGAGAGTCATGTGACAACATTTTCACTCCTCAAATGTGAAATTTACTTGAAGTAACTGCTTGGTTTACCTTTCATATGTTTTATTGAAGTAGGCCCTAATAGAATATTATGAAAGATTCTTTGAACAGAAACGAGATGAGAATTGTGATATTTAGCTTTTGCTTCAAAATAAGTTTGGGGGGACTGCTCTTGACCTTTAAAATGGGCAGCTGCCAGTACAGTACCTGGGTACCAAAAATTTTCTCCATCAAAACTGACTAGGCCTATGCCTAACTCAAAAATCAAAATCATGTCTTTGTAATGCCACCATTGGAATGTGATAGTACTGTAGATGATGCAACTGAGGAGTATGTCGGGTGTTGTTGGTTGTTTTGTAGCTACAGTACTTAGGCTCAGGCCCCTTTGGAAAATGTTTCCCTGATACTAGATAGGGGGGATGAGACTGTGGGCTGTGGCATAGGCCTAGCCAGGATTGTGTCATGGGGAAGGGCCTAACTGTTATGCATATGCCTACTCATTAGGCTCAATAAGAAAAACTAGAGCTCTTGACAATAGTTCTTTTAGAAAGGTAATGCAGGGTTAATCTCCCTAGCAACACTAGTGTCACTGTCAGCCTGGGCCATCCCTCTGGCCTTGTAGGTTATACTGTAAATCCCACACTGTACCTCTGTAGCTGAACTGCTACTTGCATAATTAGATAGGCTAACCAAAGATGACGTTTGAACTTACTTTACAGTTTCACAGTTTCAGAGGAGGACAGTTTACTAGGCCTATTGTACTACAAGGCTTGCTAAAGTTGGCTAACAACCCACCAACCGTTTAAGACAAGAAGAGTAGTATGCGGATCCGGGCTCACTCCTAATACCCCAGAAATAACTTGTGCTGTCTTGGAAAAGTTACGGCAGTTACCGAAAACAATAGATATCATGAAAAAATTATTATAGTTAATTGTCAGGGTCACCCTGTCAGGCATCGACACAATGGAAGAGCAAAATCGTCTCGTCGATCGCGACATGGTAATCTTATACTCAATGAAGATGGCGCACCTCAATTCCAGTTTGGTCAAAGGCACTTTTGCTTTTGAGAGGGAATAATAGGGCACCAAAACTTCAATTTTGTGTCCTGTTTCAATTGACTTTAAAGTCATGTGACAGTTATATTTTCTCCTAAAATGTGACATTTACTAGGAGTAACTGCTTGGTCTACCTTGAATATGCAATACTGAAGTCCGTAAATAATATGAAGATGCTTTGATGAGAAATAAAAAGAACATTGTGAGATTTAACTGTCACTTCAAAATATGTTTAACACAACATAACAGGTTTGTTTGTTGTTTGTTTGTTTTCATTTGATCCTCCCTTGCGGGAACTCGGCAACGCCCCAATGAAGGGGTATTAGCGCCAAGCTGGCAACGCCAGTCTCGTGAGACAAACTCACAGTTTAACGTCTATGATTAAGGGATAGCAGATTAACTACAACCCAGAAAACTAGACGACAATTTTGATGTCGGAGCTGGGACTTGAACTCACGACCTCATGACTGGAAGACGCAGTTCGTTACCACTGTAGGTTGAAGGGCAAAGGAGGGTCAAGGCCTCATAAGATGCCCTGAAGTCCAAGCCCTAATCAAAAGTCAAACCACCAAAGCTTGACAACAGCCCCACACAATCAAAGCATGTCGCCCCTAATCCTTCTCAGCTCCAAAGTGGTAAGCCCAAGATGCTTAAGCCTAGCATGATAACTTGTGAATTTCTCACCTCAGGTATAAGGCGAGTGGCTCTCCTCTTAACTTATTCTAAAAGAAACTTGTCTTTTTCATAGAAGGGGCTCCAAGCCTGAGCTGCATAGTCAAGATGGGGTCTTACCAACTGCTTATACAAATTAAGTACAATATCTTTACTAAAATTGATAAAAATTCCTCTTGATCAATCTTAGTACTCTATTAGGACGACTGCTAGATCTGTTGGGACAACTGCTCTTGCCATTACAGGCATTTTCTGGAGACAAAATTTATTGACTACTGAAGTGAAACTTTCAAAGTTTCAAAAGTTCAAAGTTTCAAAGTTCCTTTGATGTGGCACATCAAAGGAAAGCTCAAAAAACGACTGATTCATTTCTAGTTACAAGACTGGGAAATGCCATTTCCGGCTGTCTTAGGGGTTAAAATTTTTAACAATTTTCTGAACGCTCCGCGCCAACTGATGGTGGCGCTCCACTTAGACAGTGTTTTGGTCAAACAAGGTAGATTTCTAACCTTAGGTATGAGTCGAGTATAGCTCTCTTCTGACGGAACTTGCTCTAAAAGCAATTTGTGCTTTTCCAGGCTTGTGCATGCATGCAGCATAGTCAAGATGGAGTTTAACCAGCTGCTTATAAAAATTAAGCACAATTTAAGCATAAAATTCTTAGATATCATATTCCTCCTGATCAACCCAAGCACCCTATTTGCCCTTGAAGCACCAGCTCCCAGGCCGTCACGGTATTAACTACACTTAGGTCTTTCTCAGAAGTCACTTTGTTTAGATTTGTACCATTCAAAGTGTTTCATAGCCGGGATTCAGAACCAAAGTGGAGGACTTTGCATTTATCAGCATTAACAGACATTTGCCAAGTCTGAGACCATGAAAATAACCTTCCCAGATCGTTGTGAAGCAATAAGGAATCATCCTTATCCCCAGTCTTCCTATAGAGCTTAGTATCATGCCGGGAAGTGATCGAGTTATATCAATCATTTGTTAACTACCCCAGAGCCTGGTAGGATTTTTCATAACGTAACCTTTTTGTTCGTACTCAAGGATTTATTGCTGCAGTTTCTGATCACTGAATTCTTTTCTATTTACGGTGTTTGGCGTTGAGCTCAGCTTTATTTTTCTGCCGATTATTGCAGTCACTAGAAATATTATTACAGTCATTTCACTAAACAGGAATAAGGCGCTGAACTAAACAAGACGAACGTCTAGACGAGTTGCGGTGCCGACAAACCAAGTCGTCTTGTACTTTAAAAGTGATTTTTTATTTTAGGGGGACAAAAATACCATTCCAAAATACTTGTATTGTGTTTTGCCCAATAGCAGCTAAGTTAAGTTCCACACTTGTAATCGTTACATCAGATAACATTTTAACGTCCTTTACAAGCTGTTGCTTGTGCATTCAGTATAAGGTATCCCTAATGTCCCGGCTCCTTAGTAACTCCTTGTACAGCATGAGGGTTTCTGATAAAAGATGGTAAAGCTCCAAAGGCTCAAGACAGACCATTCGACCAAACAGACGTTAGTCAAAATTGTATTTTAAGTAGTGCAGTTAATAAGGAAAAACATGTCATTTGTTTAGCTGTTTAGTGAATACAGGTGGAGTACACTGTTATGACGTAATGTTGGAAACGATAATGAGTCTGTATATACATGGCAGTAACGTTGTAGTCACTTGGTTGAAGATGGATTTATGTTAATGAACAAAAGGAAAAAATTTCCAATGCTGGACATAAAGAATTTTTAAAGATTAATGGTTTTTAAAAAGTTCTATACGCTCTGCACCAAGTTTACTCTCAGCTTTCCTAATAAAAAATTGTTGTAAGTAACATGTAAAAACAAGTTAACGAGAATCAAAAGAAATGTCGATATCGCAGATTTACCATAATCTTTACGAATGATGAAATAAAATAAAAAAAAATATAAAACAGCAAAGTAAAATTTCCTTTGTCAGCGTTACTTACACCTACATTCTCTCAACATAAATGTTAATATGCTGATATTTCACTCTAGCCTTAGGCCTATTGTCACTGTTTCTCCAATTTATATGAATCCCGCACACATACGTCACTACTAACCCTTCGCCAGTAGCTTCTTAGTTCAGTAATGTATAGACACTTGAACGACGTTGACCTCCACAAATCAGAGAACCGAATCAATCACTTACAAATCATAAAAGATAAATTGCAACATCTATACGTCCCTTCATGAAACCCGAATACCAAAAATATCGATGTCCCTAGTTTATAACTATTAGCGGCGATTCGTCTGTCATCACATCATTAAACAGTCTCGCTTCTTCCTACACTCTATATCATTGTCGCCTTTCTGATAGTGACTTGCTACGGAACAAAACTGTTGCCATTGCACTATATAAAAATTGTTTTAATAATTTCCATGCATTTCTTTTTCTAATAAAAATAATAATATAGCAAGTTTATGTATGGCCACGACTCGCAACTGATCAAACGATAACCTAAAATATGTAAAAGCAAAAAGAAAGCCAGGTCTATGAATAAGACTGCACTGTCCAGTAAAAAACTCCGTAAAAGACAAATTTCATCATTCCAACCACCCATATGCAATAGCCAACAAATCACTTTCAAAGAAAAAACGGACTTCATGAAAAATAAACGTTTCGCTGATAACACCACAGCCAGTGACATAACAAAAAAGAGCATAACTAGCTTATAAATAAGTGTCTTGCTACTTTACCATTTACGAAATGAACCACCTGACTAAAAATTTACAATTGCGAATTTTCTTGTACCTGTTCAAAACTTCGTTGTGTAAGCCAACAATCTAAACCCTCTACAAACGGTCCAAATAATGTTTACGTTCGTTTAACATAAATGTAAAAAAAATGATAAAGCAATCATTTTTAATTGTTTTACAGTGACGTAAATCCCGGAGAAGGCAAGGGATGTCTTTGCTTCCTCAAGTAAAAAAAGGAAAGCCAAACTGTCATATGGCCCCCTCAAAATTTTAAATAACCATTTCAAAATCAACACATTTTTGACAAGAGGTGAACTATCCATGGCCTTCAAAAAGACCAAATCAGTTGGTTTTCAAGGGCTTCTCCCCAACAGAAGACTGAATGATTGTGCAAAACCTTCATTCATGCAGACCTCTTCCCAATATCTCAAACAGATCACCGCCCAGCGTAATAAAAAATGGTTGCTCTCATCACATACAAATATAAAACGAGATATGAATAAACATGTTAAAACCCTACCGTGACTACTCTTTACATTAAACTATGTGTTCATGTTAACACTTCTTCATCTTATGATGTGCTCTTCTCCCGAAATGTATGAATATCCCCAAGAACATTCCCTCTGAATTTGGTTTTTTAAGCATTCTTCTTTAGTGGAGCTTCTGAGCAATAGCAACTCGTGGTGTCAATATGTGGAGGGGTACATAATGAACTTACAATGACTTGTCTTAAATAAAGATGATCATGTTCCATGTAACCAATAATGCCAAACACCGAAAAAAACAATTACCACACACAACAACGAAAAAATAAAATGTACATGTAGATCTTTCGGAACGTATAAATAATACATCACGATCGCATGTTCCCTACTTTCCCCATCATTACACCTCTGACTCTTTTCATATCCACTAGAGCCTTTTTTGTTTGATCCCAACTCTGACATCATCATTTTTCTCCCCTTCATAACTTTTATCTTGAAATTCACCCCCATACTTTCTTTTTCTTTGTTGCCAACCTTTCCTTTCTACAAAAAAAAATCTTCGAACGGCCCTTCTTGGGCATTGTTATATTCTCCACATAATTTTAAACTTTAAAATAACAAATTTACCATAACCAGACACCTTGATATAACACAAATATTAATACTCGCCATCTCATACAAATAATATTTACCTACCAATAACAATGTTTTCCTCCAACAAAAACTTACTTTATGAAAAAACAGTGAACAAAACTCCTCTAAACTATCAAACTTTTTACTCCACAGCAACCCCGACCATGTCACTTGAAAAGAATAAATCTCTACAAAGAAATCCTCATATAAATACTCAAAATTCACTAAACACCTCGATCAATTAAAAAACAACCAAAATGACGGCGCTGTGTTAAATTAAACAACATATTATTCCCCAGAGTACACACGGACCTGGTTTTTCCGCAAGATTGTTACTAAAAATAGAACACGTTTGCAAATTTTACGTGAAAAGAACCCCAATTTTACACTCTCACGAAAATCATATTTCCACCAAAACTTAAAAACACGAAAGAGAAGAACCATCCCTACAAATTGCACTAAACCGTATTTCGATACCACAAAGCATCTAGAAGGAGATAGAAATAAAGTGCCGGAAAAGTCAGAAATTGACATCGCGATAGTAACTGCATTAGTTGCGGTTGCCTGCAAGGCAGGCACCGCAACTAAAAATGAACAGCGCCGTTTCATAGAACAAGAGTTCACAATGATTATTCATTATAAGTTTTGAATATTTATTGCAAAAGGCCACATCTTTTGTCATCTGTGTCAATCTGCCAACCAGATCGTCAGCACCGAGCTCGATGTGTCTGACTGGCTGCGAGTTACGAGACGGTAAGCCAACCAAATTTGCTCCTTTTCCTCACCAAATGCACCAATCGCATCATGTTGCTTGGACATAGTCACAAACTTCGAACATTAGATGTTTCGATTGCAGGTTTTTCAACTTTTTCAAACGTCGATTAAGAGGGGAAACCTCCTTAAAAATTTGTCTTTCAAGAATGCGTTTTCCGCCATTACGGTTTGGTTACGACTGGAAAAGACATGAAAAGGTTTACGTAGCAAGTGTTAGAACCTGTGTAGGTACACTGTAGCCTAGACGTACGTGCATTGAAAGCATTTGGTTGCAATCTACCCTAACTCCTGTAGGCTGTAGGCTAACCTAGCCTTGTAATGTAAGTTGTAGGCCTATGTTAGTCAATCAGTCCATATTCAGCCATTGCAAATTTTCGAAAACGTGTTTTTCAGTCAGTATAATCTAAAGTGTCAAAGCCATGAGAAGTATCACAAGCCTAGTTGTAAAAAGTTCCTCAGCCACATCATGGCTCGATTATTGCTCATTTTTTCATCAGTGAATGAACCGGTTTGTTAATGAGGGGTCCGTTAGTTTCTGCCCTCGATAGTTTCCGCCCATTACTTTCCGCCCCTAAAAATCTTGGGGCAGAAAGTAATGTTTGAACTAACATGTGACAAAAATAACTATTTACTTCAATTTTCAAATCCAAGTACAAGGCAACAATGAAATTTATGGCTAGGCCTAAAACTTTTTCAGTATTCTCATAAAAAATCATCGAAAAGAGTGAATTACCACCTTTTTTTTAAAGGTCAAGTCTAGTCACGGACTCGTATTTTTTACGTATAACAGTAGTCCGCTTGTCTGTAGGTAGGCTTATGCTGTATGTGTGAACAGTTGTTCACAGCATTGAATACTATATACCTGTACATAAGTACGTATAAGTATAGTAAAGTCTACAGTGAGAATGTTGCTTGGAAAGACGTCATGGTGGCAGTAACGGGTGTCGCATTGAATAGTAAAAGACATCGATGAAGTTTGAAACTTAAAGAAAAAGTTGATGGAAACTTCATTTGACGAAAGTACCACTGAAATCACATTCCATTCCATTACTTTCCGCCTCCCAAAAAGATGTTTTCTGCTAAAAATAAAAGGGACGGAAAACACCGTTTTTGAGGGGTGGAAAGTAGCGAGGGCGGAAACTAACTGAAACCTGTTAATGATAACGTAGTGTTACTGTTGCTTGACTGGAGCTACAGCAGTGATTAACGTTAGGCTACAGTGTACGTTTCGGCTTAGCCCACATTCTACAGTAAAGACAACATTCAGGAGGAAGTCCAGGCTATGCTAAAAGTAAAACCAGTTCAAGAGTAATTATAGAATACCCTGACTTGTGACAACTACCCTTGATATTTAATGGCTGCATCTTCAAATCCTCTCACAAATAATTTTGAGAGTGAATAAGGCCTAGTCCTTGGCCAGATTGGAAAGTTTGCCCTGCCCAGGGGATTTATCCCCTGCACAAAAATCTGAGTCTCAGAGTGTCTAGCCACACAATATGACAACTGCAGCTGTGCAACGCGAGTTTGATAACACATTTGCAATTTATCGGCAAAAAAGTTAACCAAAAACTTTGAAACCGTATCTCAGAAAAATCTCAACTCCGTACATTCTGGATCCACTACAGATTGTATTGTATCTCCTTACCACTGTTCGTGAAGCTCACTTACTGTAGCTGTATGAACTGTTTCTTATTGTAACCGTGTAGAAGGCATGAACATAGTCAATCCATGTACATAAATACATCAGTTGTTGCATTTCCCTCTGAGCCGACTCTGTTTGTTTCAGCCGCACATATGATGCCTTCTCCAACCAAAGGCTGTTGCATATCAAGCAGTTGCCCTGCCTTGGTGCCAAGCTATCCATGTACGTAAGTGTGTACAATGTGCTGTTTACAAAAGTATAGGCATTTATTTTATCACTGGCTGTTTTAAATTACGTACATACTTAGGCTGACTGCTAGATAGTACACATGTACAGTGCATACTGGCATATATTGCATGCCTTATTGGAAGTTGTTGGCTTCAAAACTTGCAAAGTTGGAGGGAGGAAAGGTAAGCACAATGCCTGGAAAAGGCGATTTCCGGCAATGAAGGAGGGTTGAATTTTCTCAGCAGCTCTGGGCCAACCGATGGTGGCACTCCATTTAGATAGTACTGCCCGCGCAATTATTTTGATCTTTATTAAAATCCCCTGTGCATATTGTAAACTTTCCAATCTGGGTCCTTGGTAAAGGACTGTGGTCGTTCACAATACTCACTATACACAGCCCTTTATACTCCAACTAACTAGCAGGATGATTGGTGGTCGCCTTATAGGACCAATCCTCTCACCCCAAATTACACTTCTTGTAGGGTGATACAGAAACTCTGCATTGGCCCAGCTTATTGATTGACTAATAATTGAAACAACGCAGACTACCAAAGCTTATATTGCACAGCATGAACTGTATTCAGAATGTTTTGATTATACACATATAGCATTTCTACACTCACCCTGAAGCAATAAACTGAGATTGTGACTGGATAAGGAAAGGTACAACGATATTTTGTTAGATGCGCTCTTAGCTGCATTACTAACTCTCATGACAAATCCCGCCATTGTGAAAAGGCCACTACTGATGACGTTCTGCCGTATAGAGCCAAGAACAGAAACCGGTCTAGTTGGTTTATAAAAAACCGCTAAAATGTCAATTTGAGAACGACTCATATTCCTCCAAAAGAGTGGAATTTAAAGCTTTTGCTTAAATCATGCATATATTGACATGATGGGTGCTATTCCCGAAAAATAAAGCATTTCACCGACTTGGTAACGTCAGATAGTGAACCGCCTACCCCCCACTTCACAGAAAATATTTTGGACATAAAATGCCCTTTTTATGCCAAAATTTATTCTTCTTCATGTCTTACAGGAGCAAACAAACACTTTTTGATCACTGAAATCTTCTGGGTACAGTCAAAACTTTGGAATGAAATCACCAATTTTTTGTACAAAAGAATTTAATTTTTTTACTGTGTGACTTGACAACTTTGACCACAGTATATATGCTTATGAGTGTAACTATTACATCAGTGTGGACAACTTGCTCAGGTAACTAACCATAGGGACTTATGGCAATGGCAAGCATAAAATGATCTTAGTGACCTTACAATCAAATGCATGAGGTGTTCTACTGTAACAAATATTTCAAACACTACAGAAAATTTTCATTTTTATTCCAAATTTTTGGACCTTTGCAGAAGTTTCAAGTCATCAAAAATAGTTGCAATAGTTGTACAAGATTTGGAAAAGTCAATTTATGATAGTAAATTTTATGTCCTACCTTTACTATACGAAGAAATAAATTTTTTTTCCGACTATGTGCCGGTTGAAGACCCGCAACCACAAAAGCAAGGGAGTAATGACTAGGGAGAAGTTATGTTACCATACATACATCTAGGCTAGTCCTTTACTGAGGACTACATTAGTACTACTGCTAGCCTAGGCCTAGCCAGGGTGCATTCCATGTAAGTCCATGCCAAAGGGTACGCCAAGGTTTTCGTCACCATATGGTGAGATATTCTGTGTACTTACAATGCTACATAGCAATCTGCAGGCATGCATACATGCCTACAGTGTAGGTATGTGATGCATGGTCATAGTTCATTGGCAATGCATGTATACATACATACAAGTAGGCATATGGTACACACAAAGTAAATAGCAATTCGTATGCGATTGTACATGTACTTACGTATACATATGTAATGCATACACCATTCATTGGCCCAGTACTATATAGCACAGCATACCCTGGGTTTATCATATGATGGAATTAACTGGTGTGCTGGGAGTACAGCTTGCCCGCTGCTTTGCTAAGAAAAAGTTGGTGCTCACGCTGAAGGTCTTTGTGTTGGAGTGTATGAAATGCAGACTGGAGGCCTAGGCCTAACAGAAATGAGCTTCATCTTTCAAGGCAAAATCCTACACGCCACTCTTATGCTGCCGTTTTTTTTAACCCTGGTAACCCTGCACAGCAATTATGAAGATTTACTGTACTAAAGGCAAATTCACGTAGGCCTACTGATATACATGAATGCATACCACAGAATGGACTTTATGACTCTACAGGACTTTCTTAATTGGTGGGGTGCACCCTACTGATAGCCTGTGGCATGATTTAGGGTCACAAGGACACATTGGGTTTGTTGTCTGCATGACGAATGGCCAAAAAATCAAAGTGGTATGCTGATAGTATATTGAAGGAAGGGTGGAACACTCCAATTATTCTTTCACACTCCTTTCAATCGTGTGTACATACTTACGTTGTACCTGTAGGAGTATATTGTGATGACTTCTGTGGAGAAGCTCCTGTACAGAAAACCTCATGATTGAAAGCTTCACTACAGATGTGGTATATATGTACGAGCATTCAAATATTACCATGTAAAACATTTTAGTTTACTGTTAACACTGTGGTAATTATTTTGGTATCAGCTTGCCCCATGCACATCCCACACATACATACTATACCACTTCAGGAGGGTTTTTCCCTCCTCTCCTCCCCCCCCCCCCCCACACACACACACACACACACACACACACAAAAATATCCACTCAGCAATCACAATTTTCTTGTTGGATGATGAGAATGAGTCAAGTTACATTACTTAAAGGGCCAGACCTCTCACCCCAAACTACAATTCTTGAAGGGGTAAACAGAAATTCTCAATTGGTTTAGCTCTTTGATTGGCTGCCACTTCAAATAATACAGAGTACCAAAGCCTACATTACACAGCATGAACTGTATTGAGAGTGTTTTGATAACACACATTGAACTTTTCTATTCTTACACTGAAGCAGTAAACTGAGATTGTGTTTGGATGAGGATGAATTTCAGACAATTGTGGGAGGAGCTTAAGTAACAAGGTGCGGAGATTTCCCAGAGGTTAAAGTACTCATCCTCCTGGGATTTAATTAGAAAATGTAAGTTACATGCACAACAAAAAGTTTAGCTTAAAAAAGCTAAAAAGTAAACTTTTGGCAAGCGCAGAATGAATGTTGCATGCATTTGTGCATTTGTCCGTTTTGAAAATTTCCCTTTCCTAAACCCCTGCTGTAGTTAACTAATTTTCATGATGTCATAAAGTTCTATGCTCAAACCTGAGATGTTGCTTGCAGTTTTGTAATGGTTTACCTACAGCACTACTTTAGGTCATTGCAATCCATAAAGTAAGACTTTATATGCTGTACTGTAGGCAGTAATATTCTTAATTTTTTTCATTTCAGTGCAATGGAGGTAACAGATCAAGCCAATGAGAGCCAGGTATTGACAATATCTGGCAATGAATATGCATTAGCTGGCAGCATCTACCCAACTGCTACAGGTATGTCTACTACAAGCCTATAAAAAGCATAATTCTTCATTTTCATGACAGTATATTGTTCAATAAATGAATTTACCCCTCCCCCCCTCTCGGTCATTTGAAACATGAAATGTTACGTAACAGCCTGTAAGTAAAGGTGGAGTACACATGCATTATTGTAAAAACCTAGTTTGTTTAGGGGCCAATACCAACATGAATGTGTTGTATAGTGTCACCAAGTTAGACTAAGTTACAACTGGGGTAAAACTACCTAAAAAAGGAAAAGTGACAGTAAAAAGGTAAAACGGGAGGTCAATTTCTACTAGAATGATAGCAAGGTGGTAGTCATCTCAGGAATTTCTATACAGTTTGCTTTCCTTGAGAAAGCCAATAATAAGGGAAAAATCAGTTTATTCAAACAAAGTTTTTAGGTCCCGCACAGTGTAGTATTTCTGGCGAATATGGGAGTATTGATAACAATGAGAATGTGACTGATGGTGACAGCACAGTCACAGGGTAAACAATATGGTCTTTCATCTCCATGAAGTAAACAGGCATGGGTAAGGTAAGTGTGATCGATGCAGGCCCTAGTCAGGACTAAATCATCCCTACGTTTACTGGGAATTCCGTTTCCCCTATTTCCTACCTTAGGTTTTACTTGGTATAATTTTGTTTTCGGGAAAGGGATCCCACAGTTCTTGTCATTTTGATTTTATAAAGCCATTGATGTACAATAAGGGCGGTAGTCAGTGTGAGGCAAGTAGATGTTGGTGATATCCATCTGTAGGGCTTCTTAAGCAAGTGTGTCAACTCTTTCATTTCCTGGTATTCCCATGTGACTAGGGACCCATGTAAAAACCTAGTAGTATGATGTTTTCTTTGTTTGAGGCACACTGTGGACAGTTTGTTTGTTCTAGAGCTGTGAACGTTTAGTGAAATTACTAAATGTTTAATCACATAATTTTGTAATTGTTTAGCAGTTAATGGAGATTGGCCAAGTATGGCTGTTTTTCTTACAGTAATGTTGAGAATTGCTGTTATGATAACGTATTGTATGTACAATACTGTAAATGCATATTACTTACACTACCAAGAATTTCAGCTCTGCAGGGGCAGTGCTAGCTCGCATAGAGTCATTTGAAAAAAGGTAATAACCTGCCTACTACCACTGCCAAATGCTTGTTTGTATTGTAGTCAGAATAAATGTGTTGCATTATTACAACTTGAAGCATTAATCCCCACATATGTAGGGCCTACTACAACTTGAAACAAGTGGTTTTGCAACATAACATGCTACATATGGGCAAATAGTATACATTCTGTAAGATACATTTTGTACAAACTAAGTATGAATGCACTTGGTTGTTGGAGCATGAAATGGATCAGACCAGTCAATGTGGCCTGCAACAACTTGCACAAAGTAAACATGTGTTGCTGTTGTACTCATGCCGGGGTATATCTTTGTTGTAAAATTTCATTTTCCAGCCTCTCTTTATGTTGTGAATATGAGTGGGAAAGAATGGCAATGTAGGCAGTGATTCAAACACTGTTAAGTGAACAAAGAAAAAGGCTTAGACAGATGGAAATCAACAACAGAGACCGAGAAAATTGCAGACACTCAGATAAATAAAAAATGGTATTTGCCATTAATTTCAAGTAGCGTTTCATCAAATGAATAATCCACATGTGATCGTCTAGCGATTAATCACTAAACGGTCACAGCCCTAGTTTGTACTTGGTCAGGCCTACAAAATTACATCTTTATTAGATTCACTCACATACTTACACACATACCTGTACTCAAAGTCTTAGGGGGTACAGAAAAAAGTTTTCCTTAAGGAAATCATGCGATATCCCCTTTAGCTAGTTACCTCATGCAGCACAGGAATGCCATGAGTGAGAGCAGGCTCTCAGATATCACATGGCAAATCTCAAGGCAGCATCCAAATTTGCGGGTGGCTACGCCAGTTATGAGCCCTGTGTGAGCAAGGAAAGAAGTACAAGGCTTGAGCTCTCCTGAGCGGCCTGTACCTGGTAAGACATTGTTTGTAGGTACATACTTAATGCTGTTGGTACAGTATGTAGCTCTGATACACTAAACCAGTGAATAACTCATGCCATGGCATTCTGTACACGATGTAGCAGCTTAGCCATCTGAAACTAGGTGTGGTCACACAGCCAGCCAACCAAGGCATGTTATCAAGCCTGTAATAAAGCACCATTATTTACAATTACCTATATCAAGCTTGCAGTTACAGAATTTCAAGGGCAGGGTTGGCAGGTTTGAGTATCACAGTTTTTGTTCCCCAATAGGTCAGCAGGAATGCAGTGGGGAATCTCCAAGATAAGCATACTAGCAAGTCTAGCAATTTTCATAAATTTTATGATTTTGTTGTTTGTTCTAATTTATTTTTGTATGAGAACTGCATTGGAAAGTCCAGTTTGCATTGTTCTAAAATTTCAATTTTATTTTCTGTTGCATTTTCAGTAAAAAATTTGCAAGTCCTTGGAACTTCTTTGGTGATACTGTACCTTTTAATTCAATTCAGTTCAATTGTTTATTCAATCAATGCAAATATTAAAATTGGCATTGAAAATCAGAATGTTCCAAAAGCTCAAAAAAGAATACAAGTTAAGAAATATAAAACAATGAAAATAAAAAAATAAATAAATAACAAATAAAATGTAAAATCGTGAACACAAAACCTAACATAAAACAGAAATCCAACCAGCGAAGTTAAGCGATTTCACAGCAGCTGGGTAAAAACTATCTATAAAATGTTTCACTGAGGCAGGATCTCCCAAAACAAATATAGAGTGAGACCTCAATATCTCCTGTGCAGTACATGAAATGTGGTTTTATGGCAGATATTTAAATTCTTCCTGTTTTTAATTTGCTCTTAAAATGAAGGGTGTCCTTTTTAGACCTTTCAGACATTTGCTTTTGTAAATGGCTGAGGGTTTAAGGGTATTAACATCGATAAAAAAAAGGTTACCCTCAGTGTAGTGGATCTTTGCTCTAAAAGACCTTCCATCTTTTGAGCTCTGCTTCAATAAATCATGGAGCTGTCATGAAGTTAAGAGTTGTTGTTAGTAGAATATTTAATATTGATTTATCATATTTCTCTCAAACAGTTGAAGATACTCTTGGAGTGACTGCAGAGGATGATGGGACAGGAGATGATAAACAGCA
The DNA here is from genome assembly GCA_037179385.1 of Holothuria scabra. Lineage (NCBI taxonomy): Eukaryota > Metazoa > Echinodermata > Holothuroidea > Aspidochirotida > Holothuriidae > Holothuria > Holothuria scabra. The sequence goes on from CM074181.1 coordinate 67,452,275, forward strand.
GCTGATGTCACCATTACGAGAGCAAGATAGATTCCTTCCTATTGCCAATGTTGCCCGCATCATGAAGAACTCAGTTCCAAAGAGTGGCAAGGTATACACGCATAATCTGTTCAATCAGGATAGTGATCTGTCATGCTTGGACAGGAGAATGCCAATCCATAATGGCAGATAGTTTTGCTAGGGAGGTTGATGAAATTACTATGAATTCATGTGTAAATTTAAATAATTTCTACCATACCAGTTGTAAAATGTTAATTCCTGGTTTAGTAACCAACAAATTCATGAAATTTATTTGCAGCAAAGGTCTGGCTTATGGTTTCACTGCTATATTTGATTTTGTCTTTAGGTACATAAATTTACCAGTCAAAATAGTTTTGTAGTCCACCAACCATATACTTTGACATATGTTGCAACTGATATTTATACTCTTTACACTTCATGCACCTACCCACCAAATAAAAGCTCTGGAAATAATTCACATCTTTGACATATACTTGCCCCTTAATTGCTACATGTAAATTGCCTATTACTTGGGCATCTCTCTCCCAGTTCTAGCACTGCATTCCCACTTTGCCCCGATTGACCAGTAGATCTAGGCCCTTGTTACACTCAAAAGTAAAATGGCAAACTCCTTGACAGAAACGTGTAGATCACAATCTGCTGTACTTACATGCAGCTTAGGAGATAGGGGTAAAATGGGTAAGAGCAAAGAAGAGAAGGACTACTTGTTGGATATATTTGTATAATATTTAGAGGAAAGAGAGGGTAAAACACATTGTAGAGCTATCAAATTTGTTTCCTAAGCATTAATCTTGTGTTGTGCATGATGATCTGCATGAAGCAATGGAGGAGGGAAAACAAGCCACTGAGACACAACTGGAAAAAAGGCCATAGCGGACTCGACTTGAACCAATAGGTTGGAAACTGGGCCATAAAACTCTAACTAAGCATTAATCTTAGACCTAATGTTAATGTTAATGAGTGTGGACAGTAATGTTATATTACAGTGTAACGTCAGTAATTGCATTGTTTGCACTGTTTCAATTGCCTCAGGACTCAAAATGCACATCTACATTACAACATTAGTTGTGGAAGGGATGAAAAGAAAAGTGGTAATGAGTTCATTAAATATTTGTAGTTTATACTCATGTTTATTCACTCTGGCAAGCTAAGTCTCTAATGTTGTGAGATAAGGAACTACAATTTCTTCGAATTACGGAGTTGGCTGCTAGCATTTATGTTGTCAACAGAGTGTTGTTTGTCAATGTTTAGTTTAGTTGATGTTTTCAAAATTCTCATTTTATTACAGATATCCAAAGAAGCCAAAGAGTGTGTACAAGAATGTGTCTCAGAGTTTATTAGCTTCATCACAAGCGAGTATCCTTTTAAAAGTGGTACAAAAATTGAATTAACTCATTAATAGTTTGATTAGGTCTGGTGAGGAGAAAATAAATAAGTTGATGAAAATAGCATTAAAAACTTAAAAAATTGCTGCAATTGTTATTAAACTCCATCACAAATTATAGTTTTTACAGTGTAAGAGTATATTTCCTTCAACTTATGGTTTGAAGTAAAACATAATTATGTACTGTTGCTTATATTTTCATGGAAAAGGAGAGAGAAAAAAGGATTACAGTGCTTACACATTGTTTTCTCTCCTAAAGTAATATATAGTATGTAAAGTTGATGAGTTATTGACAGAAGTATGTACTGAATACATGCAACAATCACACAAGAAACTATCTTTTCCCTTCCCCCTTCCAATAAAAAAATAACTGAATTAACAATAATCACACAATGGATAATAAAGTACTTGTAAACAGTAATAAGCAAATTAAAAAAGTAAAATCCATCCTATAGATGTCTGAAAATGAAATGTAGAACTGTTTACATGTTGTTTTAAATAAATCTTTACATAGTAGCATCCTTTTGATAAGTATATTGATATCTACTTGATTTGAAAGAAAAACTATTAGTAAAGGTTTTGGGAACAGGTGATGGTAGGCGTTAAACTAGAGAAGTTTTGCAGTAGACAATTTTATATATTAAATCTCAAAATTAAAAAATCATAAAAGAGTGCTGAGGTATGATCCAAATATTTAGAATTAGAAGTTAAACCTCTTCTGTTTAAACCATAAAATAGATATATACTTGCTTTTTCATTATTGTGCCATACTTCTGCACAGTAGCTGAGTTGGGGGTAAAAAGTTGACTACCCACAGGTTGTTTTCAATTTTTCCCTTGAACTATGGAAAAGCACATATTAAATATGCAACTTTCTGATACTGAGAGAGGAATAGCCTACTGTAATTTCATTTTTTTCAATTTTCCATTCAAGGGCAGTTGTCAAAAGTATTCTGTAAGGGCTTGGTTCTTTTAAGTCTAAATTGTGTCCTTTAAAAACATTTGTATCACTCACCAAACAGTAAAAGATATTGGAGCTATTCCAAGAGATCTATTTTGGGATATCATATTCTTCAACCATGTAGAAAAAAATTAGACCTATTTATCACTAAACTTTTAGGTGATTGTGTAACATTACAATTCGCAGTTCATTTTTCTTGCAGTGCACAAAATGATATTTTGTCAAACAAACTTACAAAGGTACTTACTTACATTCAACAAAGGTACAGTAACCCTCATTCATTCAAATTCTTGAGGACTAAAGGTATTCAGGTAGAAAAAAAGAATTTTGGTAAACAGGATCTCTAGTTTTGCAGTACATTGTGTCCTTTGGAAAGTGTGTTTAGCAAGAAAAGTTTAAAAACAGAAATGCACAGTTTATTCCAAATTCAGTCACAGAGTGCATTTGGCTTATTTTGGGAGTGAAATCTCACCATTTAAAATCTACATAACATGTTTGCCATACTGCATAACCACAAATATTACCTACACTTTTGTGGCATTTTCTCCATCTTAAACTAACCTTGACAGTCACTTTGAAGATATCTGTATTTTAGCAGTGTTTTAGCACTTTTTGTTTGGGGACCAACCCATTGTATAAAACTGGGAACCATAATTTGAAACCCATCTCAATCCTTCTTCATTGTCTGAACTGTTCTCATCCTGTTGTGTTACAGGCACATAGCCAGGATCGTGTCATGGGGGGGAGGGGTGGGGGGAGAGGGGTGGGGTGGGGTTTGGTGCCATGGGGGGCATGACATGAGGGAAAATTCTAAGAGAGAAGAAGCTGCTATTTCAGTATTTTAGGTGTTTTTGCATTGCAAGGTTGGGTGGGGGAGGGGAGTTTCTAACCACCAACCCCCCCCACACACACACACACAAACAGTGGTTACACCACTGAGTTATTCAGATAAGTATGGTTTGGTTGTGACTGTGTAGTAAAATCACTAAACATTTTATTGCAAATATTAGCAATCCCATGGAACAGCTCTTTTGACTCTACATTCATATAGTGTCATTTGAAATTTAAGTTTATGCATGCAATTGTGGCAAATAGTGCCATAAGGAGTCACTGAGCAGTAAATTCCGTTTGAGTACCACTGGTACTGTATCTGTGTAGCATCTAGGAAACAGTAGCAGGGATAGTCGTTTAACTTAACATAGGAAGGAGGAGGACACCCTAGTGGAGGGTAAATCACACATAGCATTTTACTAAACACTTAATCACATGTGCTATCATTAAGCAATCTAACTCTACACAATCACAGCCCTAAAACAAGGTTTCCCTTAATACCACTAACTCTTGTAAATAATCACCAAATTTAAAATGAGTTCCACAGGAAGTAAAAAAATCCTTTACTATGGTCAGAGAAAGTGTAAATACTTCATAAAAAATTTTTTATACCATAGTGGATTTGACTCCAAAGGTGCCATAAGTACCTCACAACGGCTATGAATTTCAGTCTTATTAAATGAAATTATTTTACCAGTGATTTGAGGGTTTTATACTAGACCTTAACAAACCAATTACAGAGCCAGTGAAAGATGTCACCAAGAGAAGAGAAAGACCATTAATGGTGAAGATATCCTGTATGCCATGTCCACCCTGGGATTTGACCCTTATGTAGAACCATTAAAACTTTATCTACAGAAATATAGAGAGGTGAGATCTAATTTTCTTTCTTTTAGTATTCATCTCCTCTGTTGGTTTAATTGTAATTTCTTAAGCCCCATCCATACTATGAAAATTTACGACCTTCTTTTTGCTGTGAGCAGCTGACAACCTACTTGATGTAAAACCAGTTTTTATGAGTAACGTGTTCACACCACTCAACTTCTCTCATATGGAAGAAGCTACTCTCACAAAATTGTGATGTTTAATATACTTTTTAATTGTTACGTTGAAGAGAAAAGGAAATGTTATTATTAATTTTGATTAACTGATTCTCACAGTCTCCATCCAGAAGTCTGCTGATGTTGTCAGTTTCAGGTTTTAAAGTGGCTAATTGAGTTGGTTTATGGAATTCAACAAATTTTTCCAAACCTGTTAAGTTCTCTTCACATACCAATGACAAATGGTCAAACTTAAACAGTCCCCATATCCTACATACAAATAATTGTTTTATGAGTAAGTGCTTAACGGTTCAATTCGGTTTTCAAAAATTTGTGACCAGACACTTTTCCACATTATGCAAAAACCGTTACAAGTCAGGACATCACAAAATTCAAATTTTAAACTTTTCTGTAACTATTGGATGTAAAACTTGACTAACTATGCTAATTACAAGCATTGTCATGTGGTAGTATCCTTCAACACTCTCATTAAGTTATTGATATCAACTCAATGAGCCCCTGTAATCTCATTTGATGACTTCCACACCCTGCCACAAGTGGTTGTATCACATGGAGATGCACCTCTTTGAGGTGATAATATGGATGGGGCTTTATGGCTTTATAGTGCATGAAAATTTGGAAGTATAAACCAGCCTTCATAGTTTAAAGGGTCAAACTTCTCACCCCAAACTACAATTTTGGTACGGGGGTCCCAAAATTCTCAATTGGCTCGGCTCTTTGATTGACAGCTAATTCAAACAATGCAGAGTACCAAAGCCTATATTACACAGCATGAACAGTACTGAGGGTCTTTTGATTATATAAATTGAGTTTTCTATACTCACCTTGAACCAATAAATTGAGATTGTAATTGGATAGGGATAAATCACAGACAATTGTGGGAGGGGCTTATGTAAGAGGGTTAGGAGAATTGGTACTGTGTGGGGTGAGAGAACTGGGCCTTCAATACAACAAAGGAAAGACCTGTAGGAACAGAAATTGTGGAGGTAGTCACTGTTGCTCCAAAATGTGAGGTTGGCTTGCCCTTTCATAACACAAGGTTACGCAAAGAATGATTCAGAAATTTTAATGAGAAACTTGATAACTATTGGTTATGAGGGTAAAGACAAGGAATAAGTATGAAATAATTATTGTAAACACTTGCAAAAGTATTCCCATGCTAAATATGTAACATGACACTTGGTGGAATGTAATTATCTTGTGTATGTGTTGTCAATGATAGGGTTGGTTTGGGGACAGAATGGGGGAGAAACCAAGCTACGAAGAGGGGGAAGGGTTGGTATTGACTATCCTTTTATTAAGTAAAAGTAATTATTTTAAGAGATGGCAGCTGAAGCTAAGACATGCTTTGTATTAATCAAGAAACATTATTCTTTGCAGCAAATAAAATAAAGGCCAATTCGTGTGGGCTTCTTTCATATTTCAGTGAATTTAGCCTTGTTGTGTCTCATTCTTTAGTTGCATATTTATGAGAAAAATTATTTCAATTTTTATATTCCCAGTGTATGAAAGGAGATAAATCCTTGTTGGGTAGACCAACAGATGACAGTCTGGATGAACTTTCCGATACTTTTAGTAAGTTGGTTTATAGATTTTGTATTCATAAATGGAGTTTGTAGAATATGCCCAGTGTATTCCCTGTCTCATAAGAGGCAGCTACAAGAGAGGACTTGCACCATATGGATGAATCCCAGCAGCTAGTGAAGTTAGCCATTAGGCCAGCGTTAAATCATCTTAATTTTATTGTCCATATGTAGTTCTCAGTCCCCATATTAAGTGAAACAGAGGGAATCAAAGAGGTATTTTAGTGTATGGCCATCCATGATACAGGTAAGCCAGGGATTTGAAAAATTAAAGCTGATGGACCTCAGTTATGCCTGACTAAATTCGACCATCACTTGACTGGTTGACTGTATGAACTTGAAAGATTTTTCCTTTGTCTATCTACCTTGCTGATATTACGTACCATTTGGAGTGTTCTAAACCTGAATCTAGCTTCATTTAAACTTAAAAAACTCATATACTCAAATTAGCGCAGTTGGTTTCAATCTTTTAGCTAAAAAGATATTTGTAGACAAGTTTTTGGATGGATGCCACCATATTGTGCTTGTTATGCTCGAGGAGGATGCATATGTGAAAGATATCTCCTCTTCAAGCCTGTGTCATGTCAGAACATGATTACACACCATAGGTTTTATAGTGAGCTATTCCAGGATGCAGCTGAGTCCTATGGTTTTGCAGGGAAATCATACATAGAAAAGAAGTTGAATGTGCTAGCAAGAAAAAATCTCCAGAATTCAAGGCAACTCTGGTTGAATTTTCTCACTTTCTTCATGTGTAAAATATTTGTGTGCTTGAAGCTACAGAAAGTGAAAATAGAACATGGATTGCCTTCCACTGAGAAATCATTCAAGTCAATTCTAACACCCAGTATTTCAAGGCATTTGATAGCTTCTTTTTAAGTCTTTGGTCAAGTCATGCTTTTAACTCCTTTTAGGAGTAATTTCAGGTATTTATCTGCCATGGTGACATTTAGAAGTTAAAGTCCCTAAAATGTGAATGTAAATGAAAACATGTTGGCTACCTGATAAAAAATGTTTTGAACCAATTTTTGTATTGGTAGTTCACATATATCAAGCTCTTCCTGGAATAACATAATGACTTATTAATTAATTCTCCTATTCTGTTTATTGCAGGTGCTCCAGGACTGGGGACTACAATAATAGCCACAGACCAGTCTGGCCAATCTAGTGTATACAGTACAGGCTTTCCAACACAAGTCCAGGTATGCAGTAGTCTTTCAGAACTTCCTTTGTGTTGACATGTAATGTAAGCAAACTCTACATGAAAGGCTGGCCCTTCATCACTTAGAATTACAATTTCTGCCAGGACTCTACCAAAATCCTTCTTATGTGGCATATCCCTTTGACTGACATCAAAGTGAAGGAATGTAGGGTGGCTCATGTTATGCTACTTGCACTGAGAGTTTTCTCATTACACACTACAGCCTTGTATGCTCACCAGGGCATGTCCTGAAGCAGTAAACTAGGACTGTGTTTCTGGATAAGGATGAGTTGTCCAGTGATTCTGACTAATTCATGTTTTTCCTCATGGGTCCTTACATTTTTCTAAAACTAAGCACCATTTTTCAATGACTAGGGAAATTTCTTTGTTGAAAATTCAAAGTCTTCTTGAACATATTTCACATAATGTCAACACACAGTTAACTCTCAAAAGAAAAGGATGTTACAATATTTGCAATCAAAAAATATTATTTAGCTCACTGATATGTTAGTACTTTCTGTTTTGCTCACAATTTGCTAAAAGGTGCCAAGTTACTCGTGAAAAGTTGAACCTCTATGACCTGGCAGTTTTGAAGCCAACCAGGTGATATATCTTATGGACTAAAATTGCTTGATACCTGCTTCATGTTGGACCATAGATCTTCCAAAAAAAAATTCAGTAAGAAATTCTTATTATCAAGGATCTTTTCAATCACAATACTATGAAGTTAAAACTGAAGTTGGCAGAGCATTTCATAATTTATGAAGTACGTTCTACTTGCAAAATAATTGCTACAACATGGTGTTAATTGTAGGTAAAGAAAACAAAAACCCTTAATTTTTCAGGTAAAAGTCCACTACAGTACAATATTTACTTGTCTTTGGTACCACAGAGTCTTTGAAACAGTCTACAGAAGTAAATAAATTGGAGAAAATTGAAAGAAAAATGGTTGAAGTTTGCACTTATGTGGCTTTTAAGTAAAATGTGAATGTTATGTGAAGACTAGTTCTAGGCAACTCATAAGAATGTTTCTCATATGAAAATTAAAGATCTTTTCAAGATAGAAACACTAATATTGCTTTAATATGCAGTACTTAAATAGCAGTTCTGATCATTTCCAGATAGCTCCAATTCTCCCAAGTGTGCAATTTGTAGCTCGTCCCAAAACTGTATAAAGCACCTCCTTGTGTAGGCACAAACCAATTTTATTGCCTATTAATGTCTATGTTAGCATACCAGGTTATAAAGTGTAATCTAGGCACTCTCTCTGCATTTTGTGGAATGTGAGCAACTCTGCGTCTTTTGAATTTTCTAATTTTGATGTCAATCAAAAAACACTAATGACGTTTTAATTTGGCTGTCAGTATTGTTTTGGTGCTTAACAGTTTGGTATCAAAATAGGAAAGGTTGGCAGAAACCCTTTTTTTACGTCCACTTTCTTTTTGACTTGGCTGAAGGTGGTCAGACTCTGTCATTGTCTTGCTCTATGAATATTCAGCCTCCCATTCTCATAATACACCTGCCCACTTACTCCATACTCTCCTGTGACCCCCTGCATGGTCAAGTGATTAGAGCAACTGACTACATGGTCAAGTAATTAGAGCATTCAACTTGTAGCTGGAAGGTCTAAAGTTCAACTTGCTGAGTCATACCAAAACTATAAATGGAAACTGCTGTCATTGTGCTTGGTGCTAAGAATGGAGAAGTGGAGTGGGAAAAGCCAGGGAGCCACAACTGTAAAATTGGGCCATTGCCAGCCAGATTTAAACCAGTTGCGTAGAGTCTGAGCCATAAAACCCCATCAAACTAAACTTTGATAGGGAAACATGAAACACAAAGGTGAAAAAGAAGCAAAAAATAAAAATAAATGCCATGTTTGCATAATAAAAGAGTGGATACTAATAGCAAACATGAAGGTTGCTTTTCCAGTTCAGTATGCCCACTCAGTTTCTGTATTAATCTGTTAGATGCAGGAGGTCTGTGCATAGGTTTTCTGCATATAGACAAATCCAGGCAGCAAGGGATGGTCTGATTTCAGTCAGCCATAACTGGGGTCCATCACCTTTTAAACTTGCAATCTTCTTGCTTACCTGTATCATGGATAATTGTACACTAAATTGTATCTTGATTCCTTCACTTTCACTGAATATGAGAGTTACAGATTCATAGACAATAAATGAAGACGATTTAAGGCTGATGGACCCCACTAATGGCTGACTACAGTCACTATACACCAATGCTGATCGGATTTGTCCATACTTGGGTATAATAGCAATGTTCTCCACTGGCTATTTTTAGGGTGGTGCACTATGACATAAAAGTTGGACCAGACCAAAATGCACTACTTGAACACAAATCCGAACCACCAGGAAAAATTTAAACCCTTAACACATGTCAAACAGCAAATAATTTCAGTGTGAATTTGAGTAATGATGGTGAAAACAGTGCTTTATCATTAATAAGACCATAAATAGATGAGGCTATAATTTTAGCAAACATTTTTTCAAAGAGCACCCTCTTCTTCATAGACAGCAATTATTATTAACCTTCAAAATCCCAAGAACCCAGTTAAAATATAAATTAGTGGAACTGAATAGTACTTAATCTATAAAAGCACTTTATAACTGAAATCTCAAAGTCTTTCAGCAGTATCATTCCCATATATATCTCACAGAATTTAACTTACCTACTGAATGTACTACTTGATCATTAAAGGTAGTGTGACATATCAGCAAAAAGCCTTGAATTTACTTGGTAGTTAAGGAGCAAGGTCTCCTAAGGAAAATCTGTTGGAATTATGTCAATATCTTTTACTGTTCTCAAGATATACCTCTTCAAAGTTTGAATGTTTCAGAAGCAACTTGTTGGTTATGCAAAAATGGTGATGTTGAGTGTTGCACAGTGTTGTCATTCTTTTGTTAACCCTATATTAATTATCGCATATTTAATCATCAGATTGTTTATAGTTTGGTGATTGATACTGATGATTTTCAAGGACACAATTTCAACTTTCAAAATAAACCCTTCAGGAAACAGTAATGTTACAGCTGCTCTTGAAATGAAGATTGCAAAAACAAAGGATAACATTAGCCATATATGGTATGTCCCTCCCATAACATCACAGAATTGACATATTGAGCTCATATTTATGCATGATTAACCGCAAACCAGATTAAATCTGTTAAATGGCCAATTTTTAACCAATTTTGATGGAAATTGTGACAGTTTTCTTGCTTTTTAATGCTTTTTTTACATAAAATACCTGACTTTATCATTTTGGTGTCACACTACCTTCAACATTGCATGCAATTAGAAAACAGGATCTGTCCTTAGAGAATCATGAAAAGGCAACCGAGCTTAGTCAAAGAAATCTCATGGTAGCAATTCTCATGGGGCTGCACTAGCTGTTGAGGTTGAATGATGTTTTTTTTTTCAAGATAAGGCTCCTCCTTACAAAATATCTTTTTCTTGTTCTGGTTCCAGATTATCATTCCAGTCTTGTTCCTCTTTGCCTAATCACAATTAGCATTCTTTAGAATCATTCATTCTCACCCTTCAGGTGCAAATTTCAGGGAACCTGGCTTCACTCTATAGTATCTGCTATATTGTGTAATGCTTTCAAGGAAAATTTTAAACCTTGGGATCAGAGCTTAATTTTAATTGGGTCATTCTCAAAGATACAAGTGCTAGCTTTATCTTTTTCAAAAGTGACCTCACAAACAAATTGTACAGATTTTAATTCCAGGATGCACATCTGTAGATAAATGGTTTAGGCAGTAGGTTCCCTTTTTAGAGTCTTTGGTATGACTTGAAATCCATTATGAGAGGATTCTGCTAATGAAAGAACCAGGTGATAGAATGCTCTCCCAGTGGGGAAATAGACACCTTCAAACAGAAGCTCATCTCTCATGTGCATATCAGGGTTAGCGCTGAGCTCCGAATTTAGTGGGTCCCAGCCTTGGTTTTTGAACCCCTTAAAAGTATGAAACATTAAATTTAAGGGGTCCACCAGGAACTTTAAAGGGTCCAATTCTCCCGCCATTTATACTTTTCCTCAAGTTCAACCCTATTTTCCCCTGTAGGTACTTGAGTTAAATACTACAATGTTTAGGTGCTGAAAGTTTAGTCCATAGTGTTAAGTAAGAGTGGATACAATAACCTCAGAGAAAAAATATGTGACATCAATGCTTCTGTTTGCTTTCCTGGTAATACTGTAGAGTGAAGGGTGCTAATTCCACAAATTTCATCATTTTTTTTTAGTAACAACCGATTATACTATAATAGGTAATACCCGATTACCGATTATTTAATTAAACAATCGGCCCGATGCCGATTACCTATAACAGATTATTAATCGCGTTTGTCACTAATTTAGTACGTGCCCGCCCTTGCTTCGTGCATATCGTATTACCGTAACCAGTTCAGGATGGAAAATACTGGGAATAGTTCCATTCGTTTCACGAACGGGATATCATTTTTGTAGGCGAAATAGTTTCACTTCAAAATTGGAGATACAAATCATCCCTTAATACAGTACATTTGTTTGCAGTCCATGTCACATGCCCTTTGATAATTTAGTTCAAAGGCCAACATCATGCTCTGTCTAGTTTTCATCCCCCAATCATGTCGGAACATTGCATTCTTTTACTGTACTGGGTTGTAGTTGTGTTAATATACTGTACAGTAGCTACTCTCCCGCTTTAACGAACCCCATGTAAAGCAATTATGATAGTCTTAGCAGTTCTGGGCACCCGTATAACGTATCTTATGGTTTCTTTCCGATATAAATATCCCCGGGTATTTTTAGCAATTCTCGTCCAAAAATTACTTCTTGTTTAAAAAGAATCTGCAACTGAAATGCACGTAAGTCCGACCCCCCAAAAATCCACGCACGCAGAGATTTGTGATGCCGTTTCTAGGTGAATTTAGCACGGGGCTTGTCCGGCTTTGCTCGCTGGCCGGCATTACAAGCGCGATCCTCGTATATAACACAAACTCAACGTAAAAACTTGTCTCGAGACCGAGCATTTTAACACACTAAGTCACATAGGCGAAGGCGTGAGTTGTGATTGGCTGCCTAGAATTTAAGAAATTTAACCAATCACGATGCCGGGGCTAATTTGAATTTTGCAATGGATCTTTTGCGTATGATGTCACCCAGCAAAGCAGGATGCCTTGTTTGGCGGTAAAAACGTAAGTCTAGTGCATGCATGGGCTAAGAAGTTTGCTGCAAGAGACCACGTGCATTACTGTTTTCGTTTGCAATGACGTCATATGAATAACATTGCAATAAGTCCTGTATTACGGAAGGAATGCTGGGAATGACTTAATTTATGCAAGATCATAACCAGCGAACTACACAAGATTCTAGGTGATTAGTGTACAAAACGTGCACAGATATGTATGCAAAGCTTGGGGATTTGAAAAATTGGCGAAACACTGCAGCTACATAGTCTGTACTATGTGTTTTGTGCAGAACAGTTTGTACAGCAACTTACGCGGCTCCATGTACGAGAAAGCAAGGAATATACCTTGAGTGCTCTTCTAAATCGAATTTCATTCATTTAATACTGCCGCGTTGTGGCGGAAAATATCAAACGATCATTCCCATTGCAGGGGTAGGGATCGTTCTTCGATTTACAGTATGACTTAGTACATTTTCGTCTGTCACGGAAAGTGTTTGCAACACGTGGTCAGTCATTTCGTTAAAGTACGTTAGTTTTGTACAGGGATCTGAAGCGATAAAACCACACAGTTAAGTCAATGTGTTTTCTGAGAGAGCGTTCGTTCGAACGGTGCACTGTGAATGAAGCAATAAGCCCCGCCCCGTCACAGCGCAACAAGCGATACTTTTTGCAGGTTGCCTTCTTTATAGTATAACATCAAAACAGTTCCGTATCAGGTTACGTTGGGGTCATAGCGTTTGGTTCTGACTGTCAGTGTACCCCGTGCTGATATGGGGCATAAGGCCATGTGTATATATGTGCACACTCGCCCAGTGTATTTATGTGTTTTTCTAGGGATATCGGGGAGCCAAACCGTCTTTAGTAAAAGATTCAATTGAAGCCAGAACTTTCGAAAAGAAAGCCTCGTGCATCAGCCCATAGCATTTTTCGTAACAGGGAATATCCATGCTGGCTGAGGCCAACTTTCTTTGCGTCCAAGCTTACTTCTCGGGACGCGCGAGAAGAAGCCTAATTTATGAACTGCGCGTCCAGAGACAGAACCTTGCGTCTATGACGCCCAGATGCACTAAAATGCGAACCCTGGTGCATATCACTATTTAGGTTGAATAGTTCTCCTTCAATGTTTGGTGACTGGCTCTTCTCTGTTTTTTAAATTTTTATAGTATCAATTAGAAATTAGTGCTGTATACATTCATGTCCTGTTTCCCCAAAACATTGATGTTTCTTTTTTGATTCCTTGCCAAAGGGAGGCAAGGAATCTATGCGATGGTGATGTCGTGTGTGTGTGTGTATGTGTGTAAATGGGACACTTTCGCTTGTAAACATGATATCTCAAGAAGGGTAAGTGTGACTAATCTCATATTTGGTGTGTGGGTTGGCCATATTGAGTAGATGACCCCGACCGATTTTCATGGAGTTCAAAGGTCATTTGGAGTCACGAGAGGTCAAATGGTAAATTCCTTAGAAATTGCTTGTAAACACAATATTTCAAGGAGGGTAAGTGTGACTAATGTCATATTTGGTGTGTGCATTGGCCATATTGAGTGGATGATCCTTATTGTTTTTGGTGGAGGTCAAATGTCATTTGGGGTCACAAGAGGTCAAAGGGTCAAAACGTTGTAAATACAATATCCCAAGAACCGTACAATTGACTATGCTCATATATTTGGTGTGTAGGTTGGCCATACTGAGTAGATGACCCGTATCAATTTTTGAGGAGGTCAAAAGTCATATGCGGTCACAAGAGGTCAAATGGTAAATTCCTTAGAAATTGTTTGTTAACAGAATATCTCAAAGAGGGTAAGCGTGACTAATTTCATAATTGGGTGTGTGGGTTGACCATATTGAGTAGATGACCCCTACCGATTTTCATGGAGGTCAAAGGTCATTTGGAGTCACGAGAGGTCAAATGGTAAATTCCTTAGAAATTGCTTGTAAACACAATATTTCAAAGAGGGTAAGTGTGACTAATCTCATATTTGGTGTGTGGGTTGGCCATATTGAGTAGATGATCCCTATTGATTTTGGACTTTTTGAGTTACAGGCAAATCAATAAAAAAGTAGTGATTTGCCCCCCTCGTCACTACCCAGCATATGAGATAGATTCCCTGAAATTCCAAAGCCTCTCGCTCAGCTCAGGTGTAACCAATTTTAAACATTTTCTCACAGAATAATCTCCAACTCAACCTCTACCAAAAACATGTAACAAACCATTCATTGCTTTCTTTTAACACATTTTGAAAAATTAACCCAAACAAAATTTTTAGGGACTGAGGCCAGAGGGTTCACCTTTTGACCAAAGTGCAATTTTAGGTAATGGTGGAGCACCCACTAAAGGTAATGGAGCAAGCACCTTCCCATAGGAAATGTGAATTTTGCAGAGTTATCACCCTTTCGTGCCATGGTAATTTTAAGGACAAAAGTGGTAATAAGTTTGAAGAAAAACAAAAGGCTGCTAAATAATTTGGGGAAAGTACATCATATGTGCTTGCTTCAAGTTCACTCAGTGATGAAAGTGTGTCAACTTAAGATGATGATATCTTGAGAACCACACTGGTCAAGGGATTCAATCTGGTGTTCTGGGCAGTGTTAGTGGTCTTGTTTTGTTTTGTATGGGTGTTGGTGTTCGGTTTTTTGGTTGCTGGCCATATGAAGTGGTCCTTTTGCCGGTCTGGCTGTGTCTGTTTTAGCACGTAAAAAGCATCACACAGTGGATTTCAATCGAAATTTCACCAAATTGCCTAGAATAAGTACCCCTCTAACTTGTAAAAATTTTTATTTTGGACCCTTCTTTAAAGATTCTTTTCTTTTTTTCAGATTGGTTCTCAATTGAGTTTTACATAATACAGTACAGACTTTTCGTCAGAAGATATGTCAAGGGAGTGCTTCCTTGGTTCATATTTCATCATCTAGATATGGAATGTCGAAACCTCAGGATAATGACAGGCTTCAGCTGGACTTGGTTGGGATAACAACATGAAGCTTTCCTTGGGGTAATATATTAAACTTGTGTGATATGTTAATATCATTGCCTATTGGGACATGGTCAGTGTGGTATTCTGATAAAAATGATCATAGTATCATTGGAATTGTGAAAGGTTGATAATAATATGGCAGATCATTATTTTACTTATTGCTGCTCTAAACCATTTGTCACTATAACAGTGCAAGGATCTTTTGGACAGCAACATGAAAAAGTACTCTCACCAGAAAAATTCCAAACATATGTAAGACCTTTTAAGTGAAAATACTGGTTGCCTGATAAAGATTAAAGTTTTGATTACTATGATTTCAAATAAGTGAGGGTGGTTTCCATGGAGAAAGCTGGTTAAATTAAATCAAGTGTAAACACTCTTACTCCAATCGTTACTCTATAATTTTATGTGCTGGTTGAAAAGTGCTCAATATGAGAGCTGTGCATTCCAGTAAAATACATTATTGGGTACTACCAGGAGGTTCACAATATTCTGTACATAACGTATCCATTCTCACTGTACACAACTATTTATCAGTACCTACCACTATTAAAGGGGATGAATTGTTTGGTGTCTATGTGAGTGTACAGAGGATTAAAAATTTGGAGATAAGTTACAGTCTTTGTAAGTGATTCTGTTCAAGTCAAGAAGGTACTATCCAAAATGTTTGTTGTCTCTCTGCATGCCTTGCCATCAAATAAGACTCTCTCTTTCATGTTGATTGTGTCATTAAATATCAAATATTGTAAAGAAGGCTTAGACACCTCCTTTTGGGTGGCACACCTGCGACTTGTCTGTGTCAGGACCATGACAGAGTTGAGATGGCTTCCATGATGTTACAACTGTTACAAGAATCATTAACTACCTGTGCAACCAAAAACCAGTGTTGTAACAAGTCACACCTCAAGTCACATCCTCTCAAAATGATAGTGACTTGAAAGAATTCAGGTGTAATTTCCTCCATTGAAACAGTACAGTGACTTGAGTCGGTGACTCCAGTCACTTATAAGTTTGGAAACTGGTGACTTGAGTCACTAATGTAGTGACTTGATTATAACACTGCCATAAACTGAAAATTACTCTGCCAGGAAATGAGTATTGATACACCAGTAGACTGTCAATACAGTCTTCGCAATGCTTCCGGACAATTTTGGAGAATTCCTGTGACCCTCTGAAGAGAAAAAATGTAATGATTTAATAAGCCTTTTGAAATATACCACCATATATTATATTTGTCTGTTTTCAAAATTCTACCTTCTCTAGACACTGGTTAGTGAGTGTTCTTCATTCTGATTGGTTATAACTGTTCCCATAATCTTTGACTAAGCTACAGTACATTTCAAATTTGTGAAAATAAAGTTTTCAATATATTTTCAGTGGTGAAATAGTGACCACTTCTTTCTACTATTGGCAAAATTTGGAGTTTCTATATGGTATTCACGAAAAAATGTCAGGCAAATGCAGTTTGTTCCTTAATACACAACTATCACTCCTCTGAAGTAGAGGTGGTTAACATGCTCCAGCCTGTTGTACAGATATGTGGTTGACATGCCGCTAGAATTCAATAGGGTCGTTTAGCCAAACTTCCCCGGGAAAAGGCCATTTTCTCGGGTGAAATATATAGATGTCTTATGTCGCCTGATGGCTAAAACCTCCTATTGAATTCTAGCCTCATGAATAAGCAGGAAGTTGTAACTCACAGGGCAAGGAGTGTTTATAGCCAAGGCCTGAAATGTAAGACCAGTTAGTCTATTAATGATATCATACAATTGTTATTATTATTAAACTGTTAACAGGAAATAGATAAACTGCAACCACCACACCTTTTTTCCAATACAAGCAATCATTTTCCCCGTGCCTAGGCTCCCAGTGGTAGGAACATCATGTAAAACTGTGCATTGTTCAGTGATAAGATTTCAAGTAGGCAGATGTGCTCCTGCATGCATTGTTTACATTGTATTCAATGCTAATGACATGAGAACTATATTACACAAGCTGGTATACTGTGCAATTATCATAAGTGGTATGTGGGGATGATCAATGCAGTGCTTTGCTGATCTTTGCCTTTTTTAGGAGACAATGATTTAACTTTCATCAGCCATGCTCTCATGAGCTGTCCCATTGTTTTCAATTTTTTTTTATACATGTTAAAGATTGCAAGAAAAAAGTTACAAAGCTGAAGTATAACTACAGTATTTCAGTGTACAAAAAAGGTTTCCTGAAGAACCGGATTAAAAAGGGTAGTCACAATTCTGTCATTTTTACAGCACCCTGGGAACTCAGAGCAATTTGGAAGCTCCAAGCTGTTTGGGAACTCCCAACTGTTTGGCAACAGTAACATATGTTTTTTTTTTTTTACTTATATTCATTTGATGTGACTTGTCAGAGTTTCTAGGGAAGAAAAATTTAAAATTCTTGTAAAAAATAATGGAAAAGGTCACGAAATTTGTAAATGGTATACTCATTCTTATGCATACTTTCAAATTGGTCTTTGTATACATGGGAAGAATATAGTCATGAATTTCTATTTATATGATTTTACATGTTAACATTGTAAAGTTCACTGACCAGCCATGAAGTCATTGTCAAAAGATAGATGAGCACATAGGTGATGTTAATTAATCCTGTTGTTAGTTTATTTATATTGCATAAAATGAATCAGTATTGTTGCTTGTCATTGTATGTAAGATGTCTATACAGTATGGGGAGAAAGAATACAAACTGTTGTATAGGAATTACAAATTTATATGGAAAAATTGCTCACCTTCTGATATGTTGTACCTTGTAGGCCTATGTAGTGCGCAACAGGTGTATTTTAGTTCATTCCTTGTGGGACATTGTAGAGTTTATTTACTGTCATGGAATGTAAGAGGTCTGCCAATTTTTAAGGTAATGTTTTTTTTTTTCATGTAGTCAAAGGGGAGAGTCTTTTATCTAACGGAGTAGTGTGGTCAGTTGCTAGCCCCTGCAATGATTTGGCAGCATCAGTATGATGAGTCCTGGTTGAATTCACACACTTCCCAATCATCCTCATTTGTGTACTGTCCACAGGCTTCCTATACATGGACAGAGCATGCTGCATAGCACATTGTCACTCCGTAAGTGTGAGAAAAAGTGCACCAAGATGGCCGTCTGCTATGGTTTTGTGTTAAAGTTTGAACTTGCTCAAGTAAATCAACAGATTTTCCAAGAAAGTTGAAATATTTTCAAAATAATTTAAGTTAGGGTCAAAACCACTACACATATTGCAGGAATATGATATTGTTTCTCATCCCAAAATGGACTTTTGCCTAAAATATTGTAGAGTTGTCATAAAATCAGACAATTTACAGCTTCACGGCGCTCATCTTGGTTTGCCTTTTTTGTCCCAGTTGGTGGCACCAATCTACAGATAGAACGTACGTGTTACATGCTCTGTCCATGTATAGGAAGTCTGTGGTACTGTCACATTGTAGTGTGGTTTTCACAACAGAATAAATTCTTCTCTACATAAAAAAGCCCTTCAGTGGAGCTGTGGCCTGAAAGAATGGCTTGGATCTTTGTGTGTATGAGCAGAGTTGTAAGGTTTTGAAGACCCACACTGGTTGGCCACTGTGTGGGCACTATGCACAGCTTAATTAACTGTGTTTGTTGCTGGAGAGCCCTCCATGTATGAAAGGGTTTATGCCCATGCATAATAGGCACGGGAAGATTGACTTGAAAATAACTGACAGATAAATGATCCCTGAAACAGGGCCAGGCATGACAGACCTGTGACATTTTTACCTTCTTGACTCTTTACCAGAGAGTTGGCACTTTTGAAAAAGTCTAAGAATTCTGATGTAACATGCTTTCAAAACTCTTTGAGATCTTGAAGGCTGAATTGTCTATACAACCTACTTGATTTGAAACTTGAACACTCTACAACTGATTTTGCTTGTCTGTGTTAAATGTGTTTACAGTAGTATGTAGTTTTTGTGAGAATAAAAGATGTTCTCAGGTCATGTTTGTTGGCAAGGAGGTAGATTTTATGAGGGTTTGTTTTTCATTAATGTTGTTTTAGACAAGGTGATAATTACACCTTCAGGCTGTCAATAAAATGAAAATGACAGCTAAATGGGGTTTATCTAGAAGCAGGTCATTTTTGTGCATGGATTTAAAGTGAAGAGGCTGATGGGACTGGTAGCCAGTCATGCCTTATTGAGTCTGGGATGCTAATCCAATGTGTTATTTATCACTTAAGAAATATCTTCATCAAGAATCATGAAAAGCAATGGCAGTCATACAGTTATAAATGAATGGTTGCAATTTGTTTGTCATGTATAGTCATTGTCGGTATCAAGCAGTCGATGTGATTGATCATTTTAAATCAAATGCTGTCATTTATTACTAATAAAAGGTACTAAATGTTCAGTGTAGTTAAGGCGTTGTATTAAACAATTGAACAAGATGACAGAAAAGTCACTGCAGCTTCGTCAGACTTTGAAGAATATTGAAAAATTAAAAGTAACATTCTCACTAGTAAAGCTAGTCCCATGACAAAAAATCATGTTGATTGTTTAGAATGTAGAAGTGATGGGGGGGGGGGGTGGTTGGGGGGGTTGGAGTGTAAAAGAAGTTAGTTTGTGGTAAACAGCCCATGTAAGGGTAGTGCGCTGCTAGCTTGACAATACAGTACAAAACCTTTTGAACACACAAAACTCACAACCTTGAGGTAAATTTCAGATTCTGTTGCTCTTTTGTATTTTGGAAAAGAGGTATAACATGCACATGCAACCGAAGGAAACAAAACATGTTAGTTAAGTTATACTAAATGGTCATCACATATTATTGTGCAAGTGATTTCTGTGAATTAATTCCAATGTTTTATCTATCTCAGCAATGCAGCAAGCTGTGACAATTGGAGTTGAATAACTAAGATGTTTTTTTACCAATCTGTAGTCCTAGTCAGTTCATATAGTCATGACATTGCTTTTACCAGTGTGTGTGTGAAGGGAGCCACTTTGGTGCTAACTAGTATGAGAGCGGGCAAGTGTCATTGGTGTGAGTGACTCTAATTTTATTGTCTGGAACTTTCACCTAAGAAACAGACATATATGCCTGGAAGTGGAGCTGACTTGCAAGTGAAGCATTGATACTGATGGATGTTAAATTGTCATTGCTATTACTCTTGATTTTGTTTACATGTTTAAGTTTGTATTTCTACCATATCACATTGGGTCAACATAGTTGAACCTGTACCCATACAATGAACTGAGCATGTGGAAGTGAAGCAAACTACTATTGTATACATGGCATGGCATGGCTTGTACATTTTCATTAAGTCTGAAATATTTGTGCACACTGCTCAGTGTGGATTTGATCAATGTACTTGTCAAACTTGTCTTGTTTTCATACAAGAGTTGATTTCTTGAAAGTGGACAGTAGGTAATAGCATAAACTTGTTCAAGTCTGTGTATTTCTCCACGGTCTGGAGCAAATGTAATTACATTGGAAGTTCTTGTGAACTGTGTCAGTATATTTGAACATGTGATTATACTCAGTATTCAATCTGGCAGCAGTAACCTCTGCCTACTCTTTGCTTCTACAATGGGCAGAAAGTAAAAGCAAAAGAATGCAGATGAATTAAAAAGGAGGTACAATTTGTTTCTGTCCTTTCTGTTTAATTATTAGACTACTTGACTGTTTTGAGACAGGCAGTATGTGTTCATGTTGACACAGAAGAATGTATTTAATGAGATCATTTAATCTGTAGTATATGAACATAAGTAATAAATAAACAGTAAGTTGGAAAACTAAAAATAACTTGAACTTTGATCAGGTTTACAATCCTTCCTCTTGATCCAGATCAGTTTAATTGTAATATTGATAATATGGCTGCTTTCATCAAATATAAAACTCTTTTCTTTTTCATGCTGAGCTAGGCTTATCCTTTTGTTGCACTCAAACAGGTCCTTTGGACTCTACCTCTTGTGGACTGGCACATATAATTTATAAGCAGAATGGTATGCAAACGTAAATGCAATGCTGGTTAGTAATTCTGCCGAAGCTGCTCCTTGTCAGCCGGGTTCGCTATGTTGAAGCTGAAGAAGGTTTATACCATAATATTACTGTGTTGAATGCTAGACCAACAATTTGATATGATCAATATGCTGCAGGAACTGGGTCTACATTATTGCACTTTACACCTGTAGAGGTTATGCAAGTGATGTCAGTGCTTTTCATTTTGGCATACTGGATGGAGCTGATCATGCACTGTGCATGTGTTTTACAAATATGTGCTCACTACAGCACCTTAGTTACATGCGGTGTGCATGTGTTTTACAAACACATGCTCACTACAGCACCTTAGTAACAATTGTTGTACAATGGATGCCTGGATGGAAAAATACCAAAACTTGCAACTTGGTGACATCAGTGCATAACCTCTATTGATGTTTATTACCACATCATATTTGAATGAATAGCAATAAGGTTGTAAATTTATTACAATTAAATATCTGACAAGTAAAAGAAACTTCTGCAGCATACAGCAGGGTCATATAAGAAGAAGAAATCGAGTCATTTACTGGGAATAATTTATCTGGCATCTCATCGTAATTTGGTACACAAAATGGACAAATTGCTACACAAATACAACATAATGTAGCAAATTTTACACACATTACACTATGGTGTGTAATGATTTTGTGGAAGAAAAACCTCAAGAGTTGCTTTGTAAATTTTGAACACTACTTTTAATGTAACTTGAGTCAAGCCAGACATCTCAAGTCAGACACTCAAGTCTTTAAATAATGATATAGGTCCTGAAGTCATTTCCCTTTGAAAATTTGTAACTCAAGTCATAACTTGTTACAATTCTGGCATAGGCCTGTAGTGTATGAGCATGGACATTGTTGTAGACATACTGTACATTGCCAAAAAAAGAAAAAATGGTTCATTAAATTAATTCTGAATTTCATTGAACTGTTCTCTTCTTTTGTCAGGGTAGTGGCCTTATAGGGTACTGTTAGATTAATTTGTCGCCACTCACTTGAGTGTAGAGATTGTGCTTATTTTTAATGAACACTGCAATATATTTTCTCATTCATGGAAGAAATAGAACCTTGGTGAACAAGTAGATATCAGTGATTTAATTCCAGAAAAACTTGTCAAAGCATACTCTGCTAATAGAATAACAGCATGTGTCAGAGACCTGCTGAATGAAATATTTTTTCATGATTTGTGCAATGTGATTGCTCTTTAAAGTGGGAAATATCTTTTTGGACACCCTCCATTGGAATCTGCCACTCTCCTCGCTTCTTCGTATAGTTGGCAGAATTTCCAGTTTCTGTATCAAGTATTACTGAAGAAGAATGTTAAATTAACCATTAGCAATATTTGCTTTACAGTTCTTTTTCATTTCAAGTTAGTCATGGAATTTTTTTTAGACTTGTTAGGTAACATTGTTTGGTGCAAATGTTGAAAAAGAAGTACGTGTAAAAATAGAAGTCATTTGAACCTTCTTTAAATAGAATATGTATAAATAAATGTATAAAAAGTGGTCCCACTTTATGTGTATTGTTTTAATGGTTAAAATTCTTCATAGTAACATAGGAGGTCATGATGAATGGGCTCATGCAGGGACTGGGGGCCTTATTCCCCACACTTTTCTGCCATAGGCATTTTGGGCCGCCTTTTACTGTATTTTGTGTCACCTAAAACTGAATTTATTTTATGGAACATATATAGACTAATTCATGTTTTTTGTCAACGAATAAGGTCACGACTGCTTGGCAACAGAGTTGATGAGGTACAAGTTTATTTCGTCACTAAAAATGTAGATTCCAATTTGTCTAGATTCTGCATGTAATCGCGAGATCATTGCATTTGCAAAACCAAACATGCATGCACAAATATGTTTCTGCGCATGTTCTATGCCAACCAGTGCCAGCCATTGACGTAAGCGTGAATGAGTCTATTGGGTTGTTTCCATGGTTAGCCGTTACCTTTAAAAATTTCCTCCACAGTCTCTGCCATCACCTGTCATGTTTGTTAACAAGCAACTTGCAAAGAAACCATTTAGGTACTATTTTAGACTTTTGAAACTAATGTTTATCTAGGGTGTAAAGCCTTATTCATCCCCTCATGTAGAGCCCTGACTGCCGTAGACCCAATGCATTGACGTGGTTCTTCAGTTTGAAAGAAAAAAAGTGAAGTATGAGGCCTTACTCAGTAGACTTCACTCTGCGCGTGTAGTAGACTTGCGTATGTATCCGATTGGTGTACCCTAATTGTTAGCTGCCTGTTTTTGTTGTCAGGGATGTGTGACTTTTTGGCGTTTTCAAGGAGCCTAGATGCAAAATGGTTCAAGATTTTCGACTTTGACAGGAACACTGTTAAGTGTGGTGGTTTATGAGGATAAAACTGAAACTTTTATGTCTTTACATGCATTCTTATGCCATTTACGTTGCCTTATGAAGTAAAACTTGTCATTAAATTGGCATACTTTTAGGATTCAAAATGAAAGAGCATCAATCGGTATATGCGAACGGAAGCATTTTAGTTTGTGGTTTTTCTTGGCCACGAAACGTTTTTCTGCCGTAAAGATTATACAAGCGGAGCGCCACTATTGGTTGGTGCGGAACGTAGAGAAAATTTTGAAAAATCAGACTCTCAGATGGCCGAAAATAGCATTTTGTAGACTCATTAGAAGAATCTAAGCAGTTGTTTGTCGTTTGTAATAAAATGCTCACTTCAAAATTATGTTCGCGAACTGCAAAGTGATCAGAAAGTTATTAGAAAAATACTTAGACCCGAAAAATATAATTTTGCCCAAAATACTATCAAAGTAGAGCGCCACTACTAGTTGGTGCGGAGCGTAGGGAAAATTTTGAAAATGATCGCGACCCCTCAGATGGCCAAAAATTACGTTTTCATGCTTGTTAAGAGAATCTAACCATGCAGTCTTTTACTTAAGCTTTTGTTTGCAATAAGAAAAAATCAGGAACATGCTAAGTTATCAGGAAATTCCCACAAAAAAGTACCATCACTATTATACTAAATGGTCTTGATTCTTTCGGGGAAACTATACAACGGACTTGAAAATATGCTAAAGCTGCTCTATTGTGACTCTTGGCTAAATTAAAGAACTGCTGAATGATGAAATTGTCTGTGACTACTCAAACTCCCATCTGTTAATGATTTTACCCCTAACATCTCGCGTGATAAATGGCAAACAATTTCCCATTGCACCTGAACACCGCTCCTCTCCCTGTCCCCGTCTCGTACGTGTATGCCCGCCGGAGAGGGAGTATAAGGGATGAGCCCTTCCTTTTGAAAATTCTTAAAAAGGTAGGTGTTCTTAGGGGCAATCGGTGTCACCAATGAGATAGAGAGGCTTGCCTTTTTAATTAAAATTTTGAATTTGACAAAGTTTACCTGTTTTAAGGAATTAAAAAAAAAAAATTGGCATCACTGAGGGACCTTGCAGAGACAATCCTTCCCCTTTGAAATTTTTTGAGAAATTGGGTGTCCTTACATGCACCCCACTGGTGACTTGAAATTT
This sequence comes from Holothuria scabra, assembly GCA_037179385.1. Taxonomy (NCBI): domain Eukaryota; kingdom Metazoa; phylum Echinodermata; class Holothuroidea; order Aspidochirotida; family Holothuriidae; genus Holothuria; species Holothuria scabra. The sequence continues at coordinate 67,477,003 of CM074181.1, forward strand.
GTCTCCGACTGAATTCATTTTTAGCATTTTGGATTTGTCACTGTTTAGTCACTAGTAACTGGGTGTCATTAAAGCAACAACTCTTTAAATTCCGGCAGCTAGGAGTGAGTGTACGGTAGTATATACACATTTTGTGTGTATCTTCGTCTCTAGTAACAAACCTGCAGTTTCCGTCGATCGATTTTTATAGCAAAAATTTGAACTTCTCATAGGTATATCACTCGGTGAGAATTCTTCTCAATTTTGGCACTGCTAACAGTGAGTGTTGCAGTGTAAAAAGTCCCCCACATGCAGTTCCCCCAATCGGAGTGATCAAAGGCTAGTGCTTACTTCAATTGCAATTCCGGCAAGTAGGTTTGGGAGTGTTCATCCCCCACTCTTATATTCTTTACTCTCTGAAAACTGCAGTGAAAGGGAGAGAGCGAACCTCGATCCTCCTGCCATCAAATTGGACATTGTTATCGTGTGCACAGCAGGCTGGATTCACCAACTATCATTGTGTTTTTCAAGTTGTGAAACACAACATGACAGGAAAGACGCAAAATAGAACGATGTAATTTACCTGCTCAGTTTAAAAGCAATTGTGCTGAATTAAGGGTTTCCTCAAATGTTGCGATGATAATTCAAAAGTCTGGCTTACCGATCAGTCGATACGAATTTGAATTTCGAGAAGCAATAATGCAAACTTGGAGAAGCTCAGTCTAGCGAAGTCATTGACTCTGTAATTTTTACCCCCCCCCCCCCCAAAAAAAAAATACCTTCCTGGGTATGCACCGTGCCCCCTTCGGTGTCGTGTGTAGCTGCAATGTAAAACAGCGTTGAAGAACTAAACCCCTCTACACCACTTTGGAAACCCTTTCACAATCTAACCACGTTTTGGAATTAAACACGTAATGTACAGGAATTAAACTTGTGAATACGTTTTTAGAGTGCACCTGCCTGATTACAGAAAAAGTAAACGCTATGATACCAAACAATAAGCTGGATCTGCCAACATTCATGTTTCGCATTCGCGTCGAAATATTTCAGATAGTAATATATTCACATGATAAAATTCTAGAAAACGGTTTGAAATTATCTTACAAGTGACGTAAATATAAGACTCCAGTTTCTCTTCTGATTCTATCTAATTCCATTTTTTTTCTTGAAACGATAAAGCTTAAAAAATATGAAAACTTGAGAGCAATTTCATAAAATACTGTTGTTCAAGGAACAAGTAAATGATGAGAAATTGTCACAATCCCATCACGAGTTCCTTTTAAATTTGGCGGACCTTTCACGCACGCTCTGAATACACATGAATTGTGTATACAAATGCATGTCGATAAAAGAGACCTTTACAACATATTTCTAACATTTATGTACAGCTTCTTTTTCATCTTCCGTTTTAACGGCATTAAATTTCATTCATCAGTCATGACGACACTGTGTGCCTGGTTTTCTTTAATTTGTTACCCATTCTCGTCATCAGTCTTCATCGGCCTGAAGTTCTAGACGTCTCTTCAGATCTTTTTCTTCCTTGATTCCAAAATAATTGTACATAGCTACAGCCGGCACCATGATCGCAATCCCAAGCATAATGAAAAAGGTTGACAGTTGCCGAAAATGAGGGGCCCAGTGGAAAGTTGGCTTGGGTTCGAAGAAGGTCCAGAAAAGTGCGCCTAAGGGAGTGACCATAGCTTGGACCACCACGAGATAAATTGCCCCTTCGGCATACTTCACCAGAAGGAAAATCATCAGATTCGCGGAACAGTATCCCAAGATAAATATCCAGGAAGCACCAACAGCGCTGTGACAAGCTGGATCTGCACCATACTGACACTTGAAGCCGTAGGTCAGATTTTCCCAGAATTCATGAAAACTGCCCGACTGTTAAGGAAAGAAATGATTAAAAACAATGATTTTTGACATTTATCCAATATTATTGTACATTCAGCTTCATCAATACAAAGAAAGTAATGTAACTTAGCGTTAGTATAGGGTATAAATTCTCGCCACTCCCCCGAAAATTCCACAACCAACAATGAATGTTATGGGTTCGCATGAACACTTAACTCAGATGAAAGCTTTCGGCAGATGTTTGAAACAATAGCAGTGGCGGAGTTGCCATATGGTCATGGGGGCGGTCGCCCCCTCCCCCCCCCCCCGACGGACCGAAATCGTCTGTCGGCTCCCTTTTTAGGTTTTTTAATATACTTTACTCTTGCACCATTGTTGGCAAAAGACATACTTTAATAGCGTCGTTTTAAGGCCTAGATAACAAAATGCTCAAACAGCCACCAGTAACTGTACTATTTGCAGTTTATTCTGATGAAAAGGGTCATCTTCTGTAACATAGGGATAGGTTTTGCCAAGACGTATCTTCATGCTTTATGCGCACTAATGAATTTTGTCGCTGTGCTAAGTAAATTGCTTCCATACCAAGCGTGATTATAAGCTTACAAAATACACAGACCGACATTAAATTCACCCTCCCGGCCAATATAAGATTTTGCAAAGGGCGCAACAATAATTGTAGCGCAAATAGCCCTCTTATTGTCGGGGGATAATTGTCAACATAGACAATAAAAAGAGTTTATAAAGATACCAAAATAGCTTCCACAACATTTTTCAAAACCATTTGAAGAGAACATTCTGGGTTAAAATGAAATAAAATAAAACTGTTATCATAGTGGTAATGGTTTAAGAGTTTTAATGAGCAGTTTCCATTTTGCTTTTCTTCAAGTGACCATTCTCATGAAAAATGGTTATTTCTGACTTCGCACAATAATCCCATGAAAATGTTTATTACTGTACTTTGTGGTTCAGAAGCCAGAAAATTGCATCTAATAAGCCTAGGTTTAGGCTACTTTTATTTAGTATGAATTCGATATCTAGAGAGCCAAGCAGACCTTTTGTCTTGGCTATTTCTTGCAATGTACTTAATAATGGCTATTTCAGAGTGGTCACATGATATAAATGACGTCAATTAATGTTCCTTCGTGTACTTATCTTGATTTCCATATTCCAAAAATGTACACCTTACGGTGATTAATCCCATAACTTTTTCCCCTGTTACATTGCTTGCTATTTGGCTCTAGCAGGTTTAATCTTTATCTTCACAAAGTAGCCCATGATTAAATTAGAATCTTAAATCGAGACCTGACATTAGTACAAAATATAATGATCGACCTCATACTAGAATGTGAAAGAGAGGGATAGAAACATGGGCGTCCGCAGGTAGGGGTAAGGGGGAAACTTGCCCTCCCTTGGTAAATAAAAAAAACCTGAAAAAAAACAAACAAAGAAAACAAAAAGGAAAAGACGAAGAAAAAATAACAACAACATTTCTTAACAGTTCACTCAGTGTTTTCACTATTTATAGCGGCAAATAGGCTTTAGAATTGCCTTTTCCAGCGATCTGAGAGGCATTGGGGCCAAAATTTTCTTGCGCTCCTTGCCAACTCATGGTGGCTTGGAGCTTTCTCCCTAAAAGACTTTTGCCTAAAAAAATTTGTCCCCCTTCCCCCGAATTTTCTTCTGCGGAGGCCCATGGATGGAAAATTTAAACATGTTTCAATAGGAAAACTTTGAGATGAGAAATGGCAAACCAGTCTTCTATCAGGTGCGGAAAATCAAATGGAAAGTCTGAAAAGCCGTGGGAAAATCAAATGTAAAGTCTGAAAAGCTGTGGCTTCAATCGTGCTGAGGCCATAGGCGTACGAGGCGGGGGGGGGGGGGGGCAGGGGGGGAGGGGGGGGCAGCCCCCCCCCCCCCCCCCCAAAAAAAAAAAAAAAATTCTCAAGACCTAAAATTCGGGCAGGGATCTAGAAAAATTCGGGCAGCCGTTTGAGTCTTAAAACCTGGTTTGTTTCTACTTACACAGAAAACTCCTATGCGCGCCCGAATTCCTTCAAACACTTGGCCGAAAAATCATAAAAAAGCATCATAGTCACGGTACAATTTTCATGAAAACTCTAAAAGATACCAAAATTTGCGACACATTCGGGCAGCTTATGAAAAAAAATTATCGTCAGGCTCACTTCATATTCTTGCGCAAACCTTTGCCCGAAATGACACAATATTCGGGCAAAAATTGCAAAAAGTTCTGGGTAAATAGTTTGTTCTAAATAAAGCATGATTGTCTTTGTCTGCAGCGAGCACTAAAGCCAGCGAATACAGAGTATAACATGTTTTTGCCTTTTTAGCATACGTTTTCGCTGCAGCACAATTTTTGTTCACAAAACATTCCAATTTGTATTTGTTTATAGGCGTAGGTCCCGGGGGGATGGGGGATATATCCCCCCAGTATTTGACTAGGGGGTGGTCAATGTAATCATCCCCCAATGTTCAGTCTACAGATACGTCTTTTATTACTGACAAGTTAGCTACATTTATTCTCCCCTCATGATTAACATGACTCACGTTGTTCACCTACTTGTGTAATATCATGCTGTCTATGTAGGCTACGTTACATCTGAGGTTTCCAAACTTTTTACATTATTTTCAAAACGTTTCGAGCCATGAAAGTCACATACTTTAAGTTTCTGTCATTTAAGCTGGGTAGTCACTAGTGTCCCATCTTCGCTGAAATGCTCCAGATCGGTGCCATATAATTCGTTAAACCTTGGCGGGAATCTACCGGAGACGTGCCTGCCCGACGGAGAAGAATTACACTGTGCAGGCTAGTTGTTTTAGCTGCAATCGTCACACCTGCGCTCAAGGTTACCAAGAGATGCGACCGTTTGGCTGTACCGCTTTGCTGTACCAAATGATAGCTTCATCAGTTTTGAGAAGATCACTTACACACATGTAATGGTCTTCGAACTCAAATTTTTGTTACCGGGGATAATCCTGAGTTGATACTGCCTTTTAAAACTTAACGGTACATTGTTGCTCTAGAATTGTTCAATTTCAGTCCTCCAGTGCAACTTGATAAAGAGTTTTGTGCTCAAAAGAGCCTTTCCTAAGCGTGTAAACATGTCAACACCCTACAACATTACCTCCGTATTTTACCCCTTAAAGCAGTCTTCCTGGGGCCTCTGAGGCATTAAAACCCAGGAGTTTCCTGGGGCCAAGCCCACTGGACCCCCACCGGGGCTTCTCCCCTGGACCCCACCAGGGGCCCTAAGGCGGGTACCTGGACCCCACCCTTTAAGGGCTTCGCGTGCGCACACCAACCCCCCCCCCCCCAATGTTGAAAAGAAATCTACGCCCCTGTATTTGTTACAACTTTTTGTTTGTCATGGGTCTATACTCATGCATGATTTCTTTTGTCGATTGATTACCAGTAGAAAACATCGTAAAATGTCATGCAACTAAACTATCCCGTTATGAATAAAACGTAAAGGTATCGTGAAGATTTCATTTCGTTTTTAATTTTGTATTCCCTTGCCTGAGGCGAAAGGAGTCTATGCGACTATGGCGATGATTTGGCCACGTTTGTTTTTATTTAAAGGATCAAGTGTGCCAAAACCGTTGATATGGACTTGGGTCGTTTGCTCACTAGGAAATAATTTGCGCCCTGGTTTGTTTAAACGCATATAAACAGGCTGCTACCTTGCTTGGGAATCGAGCGAAAATTGAGTTAATCGGTTTTTAAGGGCCAATTCGTTGCATGGCATCCCCACTCAGGTAATTCGGGCCTCTGAATCTGAGCTAAACAGGCTGCTAAAACACACGGGATCCTTGTAAAGTTCGACGAAACTTATATTCAATAGGCAGCCGGAATGCGATGCAATGCCATCCTCCATCGAAGTTGAGAAGCCTTGGGATTTTCGAGGGTTTCTGAAGTTTTTCAATTTTCAAAATTATATTGATGATAATCTCATGCTGCATGACGTAAAATAGTTTGTAGAACGCGCAAACACACTTTATTTTCCAATGATTATAGCTTAATGTAGTCATCCAATGGTAGTGGTACATTTCATCTGGGAGTTTTCTGACCTTTTTGTAGATTTGCTCATTTTTGGTGAAAATTTTATTGCAAACGAAAGTTCAAAATATCGACGGCTTTGATTCTGCTTATAAGCCTGGGAAAGGCCATTTCCGGCTGTCTGAGGGGTTGCGATTTTTCAAAATTTTCTGTACGCTCCGCGCCAACCGATGGTGGCGCTCCGCTTAGATAGTCTTTCGGGCAGAATTGCATTTTTCGGGCAGAAAATCCTCTGCCCCCAAACTGAAATGCTCCCCGTACGCCTATGGCCGAGGCTCAGGGTATTTATTCCTTCGAAGCGTCCCTGCAGACCATTTTCGCCCCCTCTGACCGAAATCCCTTGTTCCGCCACTGAACAATAGTTCAGGACTTTAGTGTCTGTTCGGAACATGTGCCACCTGTCCTACCCGAAAAGCATTATGTAGTCCATCGGACGTGCAGCTTGGGGTCTGAGTACTAGCTTTCACACAAGGAAAGAAGCTCGCAGGCATTATAACTGGAGAAAAAATATTTAAAAATACTCAAAGAAGAGTAAAAACCCTAAAACGACACGAGACTTACTGTTCCTCAATATACGATATTATACCAAACCTGTAGCAAAAGGAGGGGCAAAAAAGTTTCCTAGAGAATGAATGCATTGAATATAATTTTAACCATTTCGCCTCTTGTCTTCCCTTTTAACAGTCTCGCTCCTTCATAACTTGTTCTAGCTAAGAACCTTAAAAGCACGAAATGTTTAATTTATAGACACCGAGAGGCTTCGTCATGTTAAAGAATGTATTGGCACATATCAGAGATACTAACATATGTGCATTACACTGAAATATTCTGTGCTTCAGTTCACCAAAAATCAGGGAAACTGTTTTACACAAAGTACGTAGTTTCTGTTTTATATCTATTGCAAACGTTGAACCCTTCACACTGTGATAAAGTATTGCACTTCTATTTTCAACAGAGAACTATAGAATGGAATGATGAACAACAACTGATTTGTAAGTGTGATGGTAGTGCTTTAAAGCAAAAGCCAGTTGTGAATGGTGCCAGGATTTATCCAACAGTTGGACCAAGCAATTCGCAGTCCAGAGTAAGTGTGAGGTTGCGAGTTGCACCAAAGGATCAAGGAATTTAAACTTACTTTGAAGAAACGAGAGCACACTTTGTGAAAATTAAAAGTTTTTCTTCAAATGAATGAGGTTCTTAAGATTTGCTGGGGATTTGTGAGGTTCACATGACAAAAAATTTGGAAACCAGGATTTGCTTGACGGAGAAAGCCTCTAGGGGATGGGAGCGAGCAGGGCAATAACCGAAAGCAATATAACGCTGACAAGTTGCGGGTGGAGTCCGCAAGAAAGGAATTATCCATGCAGGTGCGAAGAAGGCGCGCCAAATACGTTTTTTTTTTAAATTCTGTGAATGTTAGGGAAAATATTTAAAAGAGTCAGGTTTGATATTACGAATTTTTTTTCGAAAAATGCTTTTCAAAACAAAAAAAATTGAAAATTTGCATCCGGTTCCTTAAAGAAAATGTAAAACTTTGCCAGCTTAAGAATCTGTCTTATATGAGCGAAAATTATTGTTATCCATCGGGGATTGTTCGCCATCCATTTTTGAATGCCCTGTATAACCAAAAAAACCTCTCCTGCAGGGGTGGCGCCAGCGGGGGGCACCCCCCCCCCCGTCGGGGAACACTGGGTCCTCCCGTCGGGGAAGGTCGGCGGTTTCGTCGGGGAGGTGTAAAAAATAAAAATAAATAATAAAAAACCCACAAGGACTGAGGTTACTGGATGGGCCATCAAGAACATATTTTTTGTTTTGAAATGTTATTTTAATAAGTATCGGAATCGATTTTAAATCTCGTCTTAACTCTGTTCAGCCTCATTCTATAAATAGTGTCCTATCTCTTCCCGTCTGGGAAGGACGGCAATTTTCTGGCAGGCCTAAACATTAAAAACGAAAAGGACTGAAGTTACTGGATGGATGACCATGATTTTTTTCTTTTTGAACTATTTTTTCTTTTGTAACGCTGTTTTAATGCATATCTGAATCGGTTTTAATCACTTCTTACTAGCTCTTCTATCCCTCATCCCATCTTAAATCCGTGCGCGCAAGGTTATGCCTCCGTCGGGGACGGGCTACCCACCCCCTGCTGTTGAGAAAATCCAATTTCGTCGGGAAGCCTTCATCTAAATCACGATAAAAGATGTGGGTGTGTAGTCACTCGGACGACCTTCTTGATTTTGCATTGTAGAAGACCATATCCGTCAAGGAAACGGACGGGAGGTTGTTCATGTGCGTGCAGTACCCAATGGTCTGCTCTCTGGCCTGTCCGGACGGACAGCCGAATTCTTTCAAAGGTAATGAATATCGGCCATGTCGTGTTCAGCTACACGTAATGATAAACAGTGGTGTGAGAAAATCTCCCCATAAGTCTGACTGAGAATTTATTTGAAGTCACCTTGTAACGTGCCATATTTTCAAATACGTTGGGCGTTAAACCATTTATAGACTGGATTTCGGGCAGTCACGTTAAAGATTCACGTTAAAAGATTCTATTTAGTGGATCTTGCATAGCAATTGAACGAAAATTCTTAATGCACTAAAAAACATACTTAATTCCGTTGCATATAGTCCCTCCCTCCCTCCCCCCTCCCCCCGAAAAGAGACAAGACCATTACATCTAATTTTAGCAGTACATTTTATCTGGTACTTTTCTGATCATTAGCAAGTTTGGTTTTTTTCTCTATTGAAGTGAAAGTTTCATTTTAAAGGAGGCTCGAAATAAAGACTGCTTCATTTCTAGCTACAAGTCTGGGAAATGCCATTCTGTAAGCTCCGCATAGATAGTGTTTTAGTCGAACAGATAACTGAACAGAACAATGTGTGTTTGTAAATTATTCTTCGTTTGGGGACAGTATTATGAAGTGAAAATAATTTTATTGCGAAAGAAATCTGAAAATAAGGGCTTCTTTAATTCTAGTTACGAACCCAGGAAATGCTATTTTCTGCTTTCCGGGGGTTCTCAGTTTTTCAAAAAAATTCTTTGTGCTCGACTTAGATAGTCTTTCGGGCAGTATTACATTTTTTCGGACAAAAAATTCTTCCCCCTCCCAAACTGACACGCTCCCGTACACCTATGACAATAAATAAAATATAAAACTTCAAACATATGCGAAACCAATTTTTTCCTCGGGAGAACGCTCCAATATGCCCCGAGGACCTAAATCTGCATGATGATATTCAGTAACCTCAACAAAACTACAGATCATCCCCTCAGCTTGATTTTCCTCATGAGAACCTCAGATTCCTCCATAAAACCCCAAAAACTGTCATAAAATTGTAATTTTTCTCCAATATTAGCTTTAAATTGTTAAAAGTGGCAAAATTTTCTAATTTTAATGGATACTCAGTAAACTAAACAGCTAAATGACAAAAGCCAAATATATTAATCACCCGGCATGGCCTAATTTTGCTCCTGAAAGTCATATCACTTAATAAAAGAAACCAAATTTTTCATTATAGCCTTACCAAAAACAATTCTTCCATTAAATTACAAAATTTTTCCATTATAATAAGCTCTTAATTTTCAAAGATTCTTTCAGAATAGGGAGATACTTCTGGGCAAATTCTAGTATCGTCTTAGTTCGTAGGTCGTGTACGATTCAATGCGTAACGCCAAAAGAATTGCAGCTGCCCCCCATATAACGCTTTTGATTTTTCCTTATGAAGGACACATTCTTCAATTAACACTCAAATTTTTTAGCGCCACCCCTGCTCTCCTGTCGAAATTTTTGGCAATCAATCATGTTAGAAGGTACCATGCGGTGCTTTGACAGCCCGCTTGAAAGTTCCGAACGGTCCCAATGTGTGATGTACACACACGTTCACATCACGAGGATTTGTAAGGTCAAATCAGAAATCTATTTGTACCATTAATGTGTGCAACTTTCAGTAATTTGACTTGGGAGGTGTTAATACATAACTAATATCTTTTGCCATGCAAAATGAAGTATACAGCATTGCTCCGGAAACGTTCGGCAGAATGCTGCTCTTTTGGTGCCGTAGCGTTCTCAATGGAGGGGGCGTACCCCTCTCCACCTCAAAAGAAGTCGGAGGAAAATCAGCCAGTCGGGCCGAGTATCACCGGGCAACAGAATCGCGTCTATTGGCCGTCCCGCGTGTTTTAGTATACCTTAAAATGTTTCAAAAATATCAGGTTTTTGCATGTTAGTACTTCTAGAGAAGCAAGTCAGCGAACTATCAGACCTTGCGAACTCTCCATTGTTTCGTCGGCAGTTCAGGTACCTTTTCTTTCGAGTTACTAACAAACATAGCGATCCGAGACAACCGGTGTGGAAAGCAGTATTTGCCTTACCTGTAGACACGTTAAATGGTATAGTTTAAACACGTTAGATGGTATAGCTTTTTCAATTCCAACTGCTATTGTCTTATTACCGACAAGCAGGGTAACATAGCACACAGGGGATCCCCGACAGGGAGCCGGCGTTATCATCAACCGAACCTTCGGCAAAGGGGATCTTGTTTACTGGATTGGTCACGACATCGTGAAACGCAGATTAAGCCCGGCAGCCCGACAAGAGAATTTGGCTTTTCTGTGAGGTTGTGGAGACCATATCCTATCCTGATGTCCATGACAGGCAAGCATAGGCCTACATGAATTTTGCCAAATTTTGTTATTTTTTGTAAGGTAGTAACAGAACTGTAATGCCCCCAATCATCAACAATCATGGTTAAATGAAATTTTATTCATTTGCTTCACTAGAGTCGGTCCGCCTAGGCAAAAATTCCGGTTGCGCACCGGAGTGAAGCACCCTCCGGTGGGCCACTTAGGAAAAAATTCTTGTGGCTTTTCACAAGGGTTTTATGTTAAAGAAGAAAATATTCCAGACCGTGTCCTCTAAACCCTGTACCTATAACGTTTCCTAACTTGAGTTATTTTGTTTTAAAGAATGGTTACTTTGCTAAAAAATACCTCCACTTCTCAACAAGTTAACAAATTGTTATGTTCTGTGGGGGTTGTGAGCACATTGCGTCAGATTCCCTTTATTTGTCTTTATTTAATGTCTTATTTGTCCTCGAAATTTGAAACTGTTGGAATGTTGAATATATTCTCCTCAGTGGCGTACGCAGGATTTCTCTGAAGCAGGGAGGGAATGCAGTAAGTTGAGTGATCACCGGCCTGGAGGAGAGGTCTTTGAAAATTTTTGGCGTTTTCAAGGAGCCTAGATGCAAAATGGTTCAAGATTTTCGACTTTGACAAGAAGAGTGTTAAAAGTTGAATTGTGATGGTCCATGAGGGTAAAACTGAATCTTTTGTACCTTTACATGCATTCTTATGTCATTTACGCTACCTTATAAAGTAAAAATTGTCATTAAATTTGCATACTTTTAGGAGTCAAAATAAAAGAGCATCGATCGGTAAAGGCGAAAGGGAGCATTTTAATTGGCGGTTTTTCTTGGCCAGGAAACGTTATTCTGCCGTAAAGATTATCTAAGCGGAGCGCCACCATTATTTGCCGCGGTGAGCGTATAGAAAATTATAAAAAAAATCATACACCTTTAGATGGCCGGAAATAGCTTTTCCAAGACTTGTATGAAGAATCTACGAGTCGCTATCTTCGTTTGTCGTTTGCAATATAATGCTCACTTCAAAATATGTTCGCAAACTGCAAAATGATCAGAGAGTTATAAAGAGCTCCTTGGACCCGCAAATAATAGTGCCTAAAAGACTGAACGAAGCGCCACCATTAGTTGTCGCGGCGAGAAGAGAAAATTTCGAAAAATCGGACCCCTCAGATGGCCGAAAATTGCGTATTCATGCTTGTAAAGAGAATCTGAACAGTCTTTATTTTTAGCTTTTGTTTGCAATACGAAAAAAATCAGGAACATGCTAAGTGATCAGAAAATTTCCACGTAAAATGTACTATCACTTTCGGGGAAACTATGCAACAAATTGAAAATATGCTAATGAATCTCTATTGTTACTCTTGGCTAGACTGGAAACTGAAACAAAGGCCGTGGACCGCTCGACTTAAACTTATAGTTTGGAAACTGTGCCATCTCTCTCTAACTAAATAACTAACTTGGTTAAATTAAAGATCCGCTGAATTAATGAAATTGTCTGTGACTGATCGAACTCCCATCTGTTAATGGTTTTACCCCTAAAATCTCTTGCGTGATAAATGGCAAACTATTTCTAACCGCACCTGAACATCCTCCGTTCCCCTGTCCCCGTCTCGCAAGTTTATGAAGGCCGGAGAGGGAGTCTAAGGGATGGGCCCCGTCCTCCCTTTTGAAAATTCTCAAAAGGTAGGTGTCCTTAGAGGCAATCGGTACCACCAGGGGGATGCATAGGCTACCCTTTAAAGTAAAAATTGGAATTTGAACAGAATTGCCTATTTGTAGGAATTAAAAAATTGGCATCACCGAGGAGACTTGCAGAGACAATCCTTCTCCTTTGAAAATTTTTGAGAAATTGGGTGTCCATGCAATCTGGTGCTGGTGCCACATATGCTATCTTTTGAAGTAAAATCTGTGTTACTAAAATATGGCTACGTATTTTTAATAACATCAGAAGAAAAAAATTAGCATCCGTGAGGGGGAGCATGGCCCAATACCCGCCCCGGTATAGCAAGCAGTGCTGAAAAAAATATTCCCAGTAGCTTCATCAAAATCATAAACATTTTGAATGCAATATGACAATAATGTGCGGCTATAACCTCATATATTCCACATACTGAACTACATCTAACGTAAAATAGTACTTCTTTGAAAATCTGTATCTTCTAAAAGGTCAGCTACTGAGATGAAAGTTTTATCTTCTACAAGAGAACATTTTTCTGCACATTTTGAGGTCAATGAATTTCTTCTCCGGAAAAGGCTTATGCCTTTAGCCAGTCAACCGAATTTGCTCATTTTAATTCACTTTTTACCAACACGTGAAATACGATGAACGACCAACCTGCCAATACATAAATTTATGTCTTACCGCTCCGAATTTTGGGATGAAATCTGTCCAGAAAAGAGCTGCGATGAAAATGAAATTGTAAAGCTGAGACCACGCCAGGAAAAGAAGTGACTCGGTCTGTAAGGTGGAATACAATATACTGTTTCAGTTCAAAGACCTATAATAAAAACCTATAGGTTTACTGTTCCCTTTTCTGCAGATAGTTTGTCTGTTTTTATCGTGGTATGTGAGATTTTAATATTTCTAACCCAGTATGTAATTTTGTGGTTGTTGTTTGTATCGATGAAATCTTGCTAAGAAAAGATTAAATGGAGAACCAGATTTACGTCATTTGTCACGGGCCTCTGATGAATTATGGGAGAATTCCGCCACTACATATAAGCCAATACAAGCAGTGGCCTGGGTAGACATTTTTTCAGGGGCCAGGTCCCCAAATTTTCCGAATATTCGTAAAGTGTGAACACCATCCCCCTGGAGATGTGCGGTAATTTGCGGCGCGCTGAGCGCGCCGAAGTTTTTGCCATTTTGAAACAAGTTTTTGAAAATATAAAGATTGTATTGGAGAAAGCTTTGTATTCTGGGTTCCCAGTATAGGGAAATGTGAAAAGTTCGGGGAGTTGAATTTGTCTTTCTTATTGGCAAGTTTGAGATTGCACGGTGACCAAATATCGTTGTAGCTCCACAGTGTTATTCTAAGGCCTGCAAATTGAGGCTCTCCGACGAGCTTATATTGACATCAGGGAAAATTTGGAATGTTATGATAAAAACTTCATGAAAATAACTCTGTAGTTGACGATATCACTTGATGATCTGGTGACTTTTTCATTTCCAGAGTTTCCGGAAAAGTTTACCAAACTGATTTATGAGGGAAAACGACTGAACGGTAACTAGAAATTGCTGCGCGCGAAGCCAGACGTCAGAAAGGGCCAGCTATTAGTCGAAGTCGGAAAAATCCGCCCCGCGGAAGTCCAGTGGTCGGAATCGGCAGGAGAAAATCAGTGGCGGAGCTGCCATATGGTCAGGGGGGCGGTCGCCCCCCCCCCCCCCTGACGGACCAAAATCGTTTGTCGGCGCCCTTTTGGGGTTTTCAGCATACCTTATCCTTGAACCATTTTTGGCAAAAGACAAGATTTAATAGCGTTGTTTTAAGGTCCAGTTAACAAAATGCTCAAACAGCCACCAATAAATGTACTAACTGCACTTCATTCTGATGAAAAGGGTCATCTTCTGTAATATAGGGATAGGTTTTGCCGCAAATGTATACTTTATACGCACTAATGAATGTTGTGGCTGTGCTAAGTTCATTGCTTCCACAGCAAGCGTTATTATAAGCTTACAAAATACACATATTGAAATTAAATTAACTCTCCCGGCCAGTAAAAGATGCTGCAAAAGGCGCAGCAATAATTATAGCGCAAATAACCCTCTTGTTGTCAGGGATAATTGTCAACGTAGACAATAAAAAGACGATTTTCAAAATCATTTGAAGAGAAAATTCAGGTTAAAATAAAATAGAACTGTTATCATAGTGGTAATGATTTAAGAGTTGTAATGATTAGTTTCCATTTTGCTTTCCTTCAAGAAACCATTATGAAAATAAATGGCTATTTCTGACAATGCGCGACAAATCTATGATAATGCTTACTTCTGTACTTCTGTGGTCTAAAATGCCAGAACATTGCATCAAAAAAGCTTAAGTTTAGGCTACTTTTATTTATTATGAATTTGGTATCTAGAAAGCCAAGCAGACCTATTGTGTGGGCTATTTCTTTTAATGTACTTAATTAATGGCTATTTCAAATGGTCGCATGCTGTACATTACCTTATTTAATGTTTCTTCGTGTACTCATCTTGATTTCCAGGTGCCGGAAATGTACACCTAACGGTGAATAATTTCCATAGCTTTTCCCCGCTTTAAGATTGCTGGCTATTTAGCTCTAGCAGGTTTAATCTTTACCTCCAAAAATTAGCCCATTATTACATTAAAATTTTAAATCGAGACCTGACAATAACACACAAAATATAATGACTGCCTTCATACTAGAATGTGGAAGAGAAGGATAGAAACATGCGCGTCCGCAGGTAGGGCAAGGGAGGGGGACTTTCCCTCCCCTGGATAATAAATTTTAAAAAAATGAAAAAACGAAGAAAACATAAAGAAAAAGACGAAGAAAAATTAACATCAATATTTCTTAACAGTTCATTCAGTGTTTTCCCTATTGCGGTAAATAGGCTTTAGAAATGTCATTTCAGCGATCTGAGCGGCATTTTGGGCCAAAATTTTCTTGCGCTCCGCGCTAACTCATGGTGGCGCGGAGCTTTCCCCCTACAAGAGTTTAGTCCCCTCCCCCGAATTTTCTTCAGCGGAGGCCCATGGATAGAAATTTTAACATGTTTTAAACGAAAGACTTTCTGAGGAGAAATGTCAAAGTAGTCTTCTACCAGATGAAAATCAAAATAATGGAAAATATGAAAAGCCGTGGCTTGAATCGTGCGGAGGCTCAGGGTATTTACTCCTTCGAAGCGCCCCTGCAGACCATTTTCGCCCCCTCTGACCGAAACCCTTAGTTCCGCCACTGGAGAAAATACCAAGGCCAAAGTTGCGTTCAAACCGTCTGGTGGTCAGTGGGAAGAGGACTTGGGAGGCCGGCCTCCTCTCGGAGGGCGTCCTCCCTGGCTACTGAGCTATTAGTTTACCAGGGTTTAGTTGCGGGTAAGTGGGGATTACATAGGTAAATAGGAGGTAAGAGAGGGGCGATGTAGATTTACCTTATCATGATAAGCTTAAGCATCTTGGGCTTACCACCTTGGAACTGAGGAGGATTAGGGGGGACATGGTTTACAAGTTTTCTTTGCACTGTAAAAAGCTGGAAAAGCCTTTTGCAAGGCTTGACATTAGGAAGTTTAGTTTCTCCCATAGAGTTGTCAACGAGTGGAATTGTCTGCCAGATTGGGTAGTTAACTGCCCGTCAGTTCACTGCTTTAAGGTTAACATTGACAAGTTTTTCCACGGCTGTGGTAGAATCTGATAGTTTGGGGCTGTTATCAAGCTTTGGTGGTTTGACTTTTGATTAGGGCTTGGATTTCAGGGCATCTTATGGGGCATTGGCCCTCCTTTGCCCTTCAACCTGTTATGTTATGTTATTCTGTCAAATGAGCCAGATGCAGGGACATGACTGAGCTAATGAAACTCTGCTACTCAAGGAGGCATTATTGCTGATCACATATTAACTATGGTTGAAACCCATTACTTTAGTACCATTTTTGTGTAGTAGCCTATACGTGCTAAAAAGAAACCTGCGGGGATGAGCTCTTCGAGGAACATTGTAAGACCCCCTTTAACTTGTGCATTGTGTTAAAAGTTTAATATTCTGTTGAAAAGTATAAATGCATTACTTTTGTGATTGTTTATCGCACGATCTAGGTCTATATGCAGAATGAAACGCGCGGCAATCATTTATTGCAATCGAAACTGTGAACTAACTATAAATGTTGAATGTGGGCATCGAAAAAGAAAGGAACTTTAACCACAACGTCCTTTGTGAAAAAATCACAGGAAACAATAAACTTTATGTTCCTCTTTACTGTGTGTCATATGCTAGTATTAAATTTCTAAATCATCGAAAAACTTGCCTGTTAAAATGTATAGACTATGAAAAGTAAATAGTTTAAAGCTATAGACAAAGCAAAAATGCGTTCTCACCTCTCCCTTCTTAAGTTCTCTTTCTAACACAGCATTTGATATTCCCACAGGCAAGAAACCAAACATGAATATCACTGGCCAAATAAATTTCTCGAAATTCGACATGTGTTCACCTCCACCGCCACCTCCTCCGTTTCCGTTGATGTTGAATATAGTTGGTTCGAGTGAGATGAATAAACCGATCATAACCACACACGTACAAACCAATCGAGCCTTACTCACACCTGATGGTAAGGAAGGGAAGCATTAAGTTCATTTACCCAACAACCCAGGTGGTAAATCCATATGGCCCCATATGGATTATAGGGCTGGCCCATATTTTCCCTACATATGAGTCGTTTTTATGGCCCCAGAACTATACCAAATGCGTAATATGGGTCATGGGGGCTAGTCCATATGGGACCCACGTGGATCTTGGGTGCAAAATCATATGGGTCCCATATGTATCAAGATCCCATATGGTATTGTTACGTGGGAAAGTGTTGTGGGGTTGCGTTACATTTACAGTGGCGGTACCAGAATGTCAAAATTGGTGGGTGGGTGGGGGGGGGATGGACTAATGAGGTTTTTAGCATATCTCTGGGTTAAACCTTTAATGTATTTTTTTTCTTTTCGGTTAACCTAACTTTTAACTGATCTGGGGGGGGGGGCAAAATCTGAGATGGCAAATGTCCCCTCTTGCCTCCATAGGGTCGCCACTGTAATTTACCCTGTAAAATAGGTATTTTTAAACTTGTTACAATGGTATCTAAAGCCACACGAGGTTTAGACCTATATGTACAGATGTTACCCCACAAATGTTTATATTTACAGAAATGACACTTTTCGGTGAAGAGCTTAAATGCAAATTTTACAGGTGTTACATTTTAGACAGCACATGAACCCCACAGCAACGCTTTTTTTTGGGGGGGGGAGGGATAAAAAAACCCATTTCAGTTTGAAGGGCAGAATCAAATCAAAGGACTTATAGCACGGTGGTACACGGGTTTTGATACCCATACTCCCTTTTACTGCCAACAGTACAAGATAGGAAAGTTTAATTGACGCAAAAAATAACCAATTCACAGTAAGCTACGGTACATATCCTGCATGGCCGGGTCAAAACATTGCAGACATTAGGCTACGAAGACTACGCTAGGTAATTGTATTCTCTCTAATTGTCAAATACAATGACACTTAGCTGCCGCATAGCATGCGGTGACTAGTTCATCAGTAAGTACTGAATGCTATTTTGACCTAGTTTAAACCCAGAATTAAGTTAAACGTTAATATAGATTAAGAACGGGATGTCATGAGTATATTTTAACATTATTTAAAAGACATGAAGTGTTTTGTGAAGAATGATTTCTTCCCTGTACTGCAAAATGAATGATTTCGAGTTCAGGTTGATCAATGTGTAACGTGGTGTCAGAAGTGGGATCACTGACAGACTGAGTTAACATTTAACTGGAGATAAATATAGATGAATGTAAAGTGTTTGGTCAGATCAGGGTCTACCTGCCTTTCTTACTTGGCTTTCGTGAAAATATCTGTGGATTTAAAGGTATTTTTAATCCCCCACCCAGGCGGGATTACGGGGGCACGGAGGCACTTGCCCCCCCCCCTCCTTTTTATAGAACTTAGTTTTTTACGCCTTAGTCTGGTTGCTTTTGCTACAAAAGTACAAACTGGAACTGACAGAGCTACGCGGGTGATACTTAATCAAGTTGTATAATGTTTTAACAGGTGATTAACTGCATTGAATACTAAATAAAAACAATATAATTTTCCAATAAATGTATCAACGCTGTTTTTTCGACACGCTTCGCGTGCACCCGTTTTAAATATGTCAGGATTCAAGGTTACTTCTTGTTGAACACCTCTCCCATTGTCACTGAAACTTATCACCAGTGCCCGGGCCGTACACAGGTCTACAGTTACTAGTGAAAGAGAGCAGGTAGGTGGTCGTCTTCTGGTCCCCTTCTCTGACCAAGTGCCCCAAGCTTTCTGGAAGGACGATGATCTTCTTTGACCCTTATCTGGAGCTCCACCTCTTTTTCGGCTGAAGTTAAAAGGGGCCACCCTTTCTCTAATTTCCATTAATTTCTCTGTTTAGATGTCTCAAAAGTCCATTTTTCGGCGTGTTCTCAGCGTCCGATCACAGATAATGACTCTATAAAAAATCTCATGAAAAGGACTCTATAGGAAACCAACGGTACGTTTTTGCTTAGTACAAATATCCCCGGGGATCACCCTTATTCAGCTGTAGTGAAAAGCGACCACTCTTTGTCTATTTTTATTTCAATTTCACTATTAAGATGAAGTAAAAATTCATATTTTCGGCGCGCTCCGCGCGCCTAATTACAGGTAACGGCTCTGTGAAAGCCACCTGAAAAATACTATATAGGAAACCAGAGTACGTTTGTGCTTCAGTAAGAGTATCTTTAGAGGCCACCGTTATTCAGCTAAGGTTAAAAGTGGCCCATCCTTTCTCTGATTTTAAACTTTAAACGTTAAACGCCCCATCATAGAGAAAGGCTGAATTCACATCACATGAAAAGCCCCCTAGCTTTCTGAAAAGAAGATCTGCAGTGGCACCAAGGAGGGAGCACCTGAAGAACCTCAATTTTAAGTAATCCATTCTCCCCCTCCCCGCATCCTCTGCATTATCGATTCCGGCCGACTTTAATCATACGGAGTAAGGATATAAATGAAGAAAGTCAAACTGTGATACTTGTGTTCTGTTAAGTGCCCATCTTATGTAATTTAAAGTTGAAGATAAAATGCATCATTTTAAGGCCTACAATTTCGTAAATACCCAGGAGCTTCCGGGGGCTTTGCCCCTGGACCCCACCAGGGGCCTTAAGGCGGGCCCCTGGACCCCACGCCGGTAGGGGGAGCGCTTCGCGCCGTTTGGTCAGCCCAAATTTCCCCCACTTTCAGAGATCAAATCCCCCTGCCCCCCTGCACCCCCTGCCCCCACCCTCGACACACTCAATTCTTTCAACCTACTTTCTTCCATAGCCCCTCCCACATATGTCTAACAGTCACCTTTAACCCGAGAAGCTTATCCTGGTGAACGTTCGTACAAGTCCCTGATGGGTAATCAGAACACTGCCAGTGCATGTTATGTAATATGGACTACATTTTTTTTTTACTTGATGAGAAATCAAAGAACTGTGCCAACTGAAAACTTTTATCGACTTCGGGTAAAAAATGTAGTTTGGGATGACGGGCGAGTACCACTGTCTTTAAATGACCAGTTACATGTCAAGATAGATGTTATGGTGGCTGTTAGCGGTTAACTTGCCACTTTTAATAAGTGACTGTTGTACAATGGACGCCTGGATGGCAAAAAGAGGCTCAATGCGGTGAAGTCGGTACATGACCTCTATAGATCCATTATATCCTTGAACACACTCACCAAGAATTATCAACTTAGTGCGTCATTTGCGTCTTTGAGGGAAAGGCGGTTGATCAAAATGAAATTTTGTCATAACTTTTTAATGGTGTAGGCGGGCTACGGTAGGTTGATGGGTGGGGAGTGTAGGGGGCGGGAGTGTGGGAGGGATTTCTTTTGTTCTTTTGTTCACTTCGGTGTCTACTTTCTACGGGAGTTCATTTGTTTTTCAAGCCCAGAAGAATTTTAAGAACACTTCCATTTACAATTTTACAATACTTGTTTAACAACCAAAATTAAAATTGTATATATCTGCCATCATGTTCATTTACTTTTGTGATGAATCAAATAAATTGAATGATAATAAATGAAATATACAAAGACAAATGAGACCATACCTTTTCTTAGCAGGACATATCGGGCTATTACCGTAAAAGGTATAACAGATGTGCTGAGAATTGCTTGTAATGCAGCGGGCGTCCTTGCCGTGCTGCTTGCATACACTACAAGAACGCCATTGACTGCGTTAAGAAACCCTATGAGTGCCATAACACGAATGCTGACAGATGAACGTAGAGACATCGATGGGCTCAAAAATTTCGTTAGAAAAACGAGTCCGAAGAAAAAGAAGGGGAACCAAAAGGAAGATAGGAGCAGGACTGGATATTCCGAATGACCCTCTTTGGTCATCGAGTTGGAAAAAAGCGGTAAGGTAACGTTCATCAAGACACTGGTTAAAACCGTGATGATTGTTAGGAACACATTCCATCTCACTTTGTTTATCCGGAGGATTCTGTCACCCCGAAGATGGAAAATTTGGTGATTTTCTTCGACAGGTAGAGGTGATGCGCTACTAAGGAGGGGCTGGTGATTCTCTTCATAAGTAGACGCCATCCTTGACGGAGTGAATTAACAGCTGTTGAGAATTGAAAGAAAAATCTCTCAAAATAAGGTCATTGAATAGAAGTAACGCCGAGTGGAAGCTAGTATACCATTAACCCGCGCGGTGGACGAATTTTTTCGTCCATCATCGCTACCGTACGAAAAAATCAGAGGGGCGGCAGCCTTGAGGGGGCTGCAGCCACAGAGGCGCTACGCAGGCTAGTGTGCCACATCTCTACCATGGGGGAAGGTGCCATTGCACCCCACCCACCAAGATGGAATCAATGTTTCGTTTTCATAAGGTCATAAAGTGATGGTTATGATAAGTATGGCCACCGTGTCCAATTCCTCCAAACATTTCTTGTTATGCTATCTCAGTGAAACCCAAAACGTGCATTTTCCTCAATGATAATCCCAAATTTCCATATTTTTGGCAGGAAATCACCGTTCGTTTCCATTTTTTCAATGAACACACGACATTTTTTCTGCTTGTGGTAGATGTTTCCATATCGTATGGTCTCCCCCTAACAGTCCATATTCCATTTTCATAGGACATTCCTGAGCTGAGATATAAAATGTTTATTGACTCAACCTTAAATGGTGTATTGTGCAATAATTTGTGATGTCATTGTTGTACTACTCAAATTACAATCTTTGTATTTCTTTGTTTTTTTCTGAAAGTTACTGCACCGTGTAGCAAGGTGTGATAGAACTCTTACTCTTTTGAGGTGATGTAATTAATTAAGCCCTCTCTCTGCAACGTTCTATGCAAGCGAACAGGAAGTGTTCAAGGTCATATACACATTTTTAGTTTTAAAGGGAAACAAAGCAGGTAATGTGAGTTGTAGAACAAGAAAGTCACAAATTATTGCGCAATGGACCAATTTGTTTTCAGTGAATTAACTTCAACATTTTATATCTCAGCTCAGGAATGTCCTATGAAGATGGGAATTGTACTCTTAGAAATCATTTTTCATGCTCTTTAGTGTATATTTTTGAATTTTTGACTTGAGGTATACTTTAAAGCTATCTTTCTTAAGGGAAAGTTCGCACTTTCAAGTTCCAAATGTATGAAGCCTTCAATAAGGGGTGGGGTGGGGTCTAGGTTATCAGTCTCTCAGTACTCGAAGGAGCCACGTCGGCTTTTACTGGATTCTAAGTTCCGTAATGAATAAATCGATCAACGATCAACTAAAAGTA
Organism: Holothuria scabra; assembly: GCA_037179385.1. NCBI lineage: Eukaryota > Metazoa > Echinodermata > Holothuroidea > Aspidochirotida > Holothuriidae > Holothuria > Holothuria scabra. Next base: position 67,499,066 of record CM074181.1, read on the forward strand.
TTATCGCTGTTGAATATCTGGGTTGAATTTGCTTGCATTGTGTTAACTTACATAAATGTACCTTGTATGAAAAGTATTGATCTCTCCCAATAAAGTGTTCTTTCTCCTCACTTGAGTACTTCAGTGTTATACTGAAACTCTAAAAAATCGATGATTTTTGTAAACAGGTAAGGTAATATTTCTGAGTATATCAAGGGTTTTACCTGCAATTTATCAGGAAAGAAAACTCTTTGCTATTAATAGTTTTTTTAAGTAAATGCCTTTTTCAAAACTAGGTGAGTTCATTTTAGTAAGTTCAATTTAATATTCGTAAGTTTTCTCCTATGCTGAGGATCTTGGAATTTTGTGTGAGATTTAGCGAAGGTACTCACACAGCCGTACACTTCCTCATACATCAAGACCTTATTAATAGCAAATTGTTTTTCAAGATTATTTTGCCTTGGAAAATGTTAGGTGTTGAAATTTCCACACAAAATGATTATTACTCCACTCGTTCTCTGATGTATTAAAGACATACATTCATCGCATTGGACAGTTCAAATTCACCCAACCTTCTTACTTCAAGCTCCGCCCACAACTGTCTAAAACTCACTCTCCTCCAGACACATCCCCAAGCATTGATTCAGGGAATACCCCAGAGAATTTCCAAGACTCTAACGTGTAGTTAGAACCCTTTCAGTGCATATTCTGTAATATGAGCTACTTTGCAATTGTTGGATTTGATGTCAAAGAAAGAACTGTATAAATATTGTGCGTACAAATTTCAGTAGACTTGTTGTAAAATTGTAGTTGGAGGAAACAAATGAAATTTTCATTCAAGCCCCCGAGAAAATGACATACCCTCACATTTTTTAATCTCTCTTTTCTCGCACGCTTCATTCCATTTGAACGAATCGCAAAGTATGAAAGATATTAGGCCTTCGATATACCATGGAGCTGCGTATGTCGCAATGATTTTATAGCCTATGTTACCTCTATATGCACGAAACGTTGCAGGCTATGAAACTAAGGGTAACTTAAAATGAATCATTTTCTTACAAATATGCTCATATAGATATTTGGATGTTCTGAATGCAATCCCGTGAAGGTAGAAAATTTTGCCCCCTTCAGTATCTTGTGTGGCTATGGACCTTATTGAATGTTGTTGAAATATATTTCCATGGGCGAGATGCCTAGGTGCGTACCTGGGATTGTATAATGGGAGGGACTTCTGAAATGTGACAGGGACAGTTAGGTATAAGCAAGGTAAAAAATGGTAAAACATAATCATTAATCCTGTATCATCAACTCATCGGTTTTTAATTACTGAGAAAAGGGGGAGAGAAATTATGCAGCACGGTCCCCAAAATTTCAGTTCCCAGATTATCCAGAACCATCCATCATAACTCTGGATCCTCTAAAGTTGTTTCACACTAGTTCCCAGTACAGTGCTTCAATGTAAGTGATATGCACACCCTTTCCTTTCCATACCGTAAATTAAGAATTTAGATAAGAGTCGACCAGTGGTTAATTTTCATGGTAGTATCAGTGAGCTGTTACTCGGCCACATAAATCTGTTACCGTTCGCTCCATATGCAGGTATATCTGTACACAATGCGTCCTGGTGTATGACAAAAATCCATTGGATAACGTGTGCAATTAATTCTGTTTAAGGACTTAAAGGCCTAATGTTCTCACTCAAACAATTTTAATTATCACCAAACCTACTTACTTAAGCCCCTCCCACAACATCCTCATGCAGGCAAAACTTCAATTGATTGATGCATGGTGGGAATACAAGACCCCAATATGTAATCAAAACACTCTCAACAAAGTACATGCCGTGTAATATGCTTCAGTACTCTACATTTTTTGAAACCAGTTTTCAATTGAAGAACTGAGCCAATTGAGAATTTCTGTGAACTATGACAACAGTAGTGTGAAGTTAGAGGATAAACCCTTTAAAAGTTTGCGGTAAACCTAAGTTTGAAATAATAGCCGTTGTTATTTCCTACCCCCCCCCCCCCCCCCATTCACTGAATCCCACAGTTGTCTGCACCTCACCGGTAGTTAAACATATGGTCAACTTAAAAATTTCTACGTAATTTGTGACTGGCGAATAAAAAAGCGTTTCATAAAGAAATGTATCTTTACTTATATACATTACCAATGAGAGATACAGCGGTTAGGCTTTTCCCAAGGTATAAAACAATGTTCACGCAATGCAGACACAAATATAGCACTAAGAGTAGTGCATTCTGTCTTTGGTAGCCTGATATAAAGTTTCCAATTTTATAGCCTTAAAATTATTCCTGCTTGTCTTTAAATAGGTATTATTTCTTTCAATATGAAAATAATAGCCTATTTTGTGAAGCTTTTTCCAAGGTTGACTCGGTCGAGAATGCTGTCACGAGGCCTGCATGAACTTCGTACGTTTAAGTCTGTACTTTATAAATAAGGCACACTTGTAAACCAGTCTCGTGATAGCTGTGTATGCTTATCCAGCGTAACCAAATACTGCTTTCGGTATGGCAGCTTTCCTGCTATCGATTTGATATGTACTACTCGGGAAGTAATGATGTTTCATTTTCATGGAAGAGAAGATTAGTTGAATCTCGGGTTGATAATTTTTTAACTTTTTTAAAAAGTGATTTAAATCAAATAAATCAATTTAAATCAAATAAATCGATTTAAAAGCATAATTCCTTTCAATTAATAAATTCATGGTTTTAATTACTTTGATCATGATTTTAATCAACGTAGTTGAAATAACCGGGCTGATTGAATCTTTGCGTCCGGGCCCCTCAAAAGTATTCATAGGCCTAGTAACGAGAAACTATACACCACGAAGAAATGTTAGCCCCTTATTTAATTTTGCAAATTGTTATCCATGCTCTACGAAACTGAGACAGATTATACGATTTATTTTTAGTGTGTAACAATTTTAACCTTAATACCAGTGACGACCTTTGCTACCAAAACAACCAGGTTTCCATTTGTTTAGTACTTGAACTTACCTTCGTTCGTCATTTATGATAGGCTGGTGCTAACAATGTCACGTGCCACAAATTTGCTTTGTCATGTGATTTACTTCATCGTATGTCATTTCAGGAAAAGACACATGGATGGAAGGATCGACTCATGTTACTGTTGCCACATAGCTTCTGTATGAGGGTAGGTGCACGAGTACATCCATGCAAACGAAATTTAAAATGATAAAAAGGTTAGCCAAAATGCTAAATAACACTAGCAAATGACTCTTAGAGAGGAAAGTAAAGCAAGGGCGGTGTTGAGTGTATAGGGGACTGACTGCCTATCTGTGTTATATTGTACAGCTCCCTGTCCCATATACACACCGTCAGCACTTTTGACCCCTGTATGGTCCTCTTTTTTCTGAAAATTTTGTTTTCAAAGGTAGAAATTAGTAGCGAATCCCAGGGAGATACTGATATGATACATAGCATGTATTCATTTATTTTTATACTGGTCTGACACTAATGATAATGTTGGGGGTCAAAAATTTTTGGCGCAGCGCGAACCCGAGCCCAAAGCGCCAGTTCCTGGGGGGCGGGGGTCCAGGGGGCGAAATCCCCGGAAGTTCCGAGGTTGTAGCATCTCTGAATGAAAAATTAAGTCTCTGCAGAGGTACATCATTTAATTTTTCGGTAACCCAACTTCTAATTGACCGAACTTTGACGGAAAGTGGGGAGGGGGAGGAGGGGGAAGGACAAACCATGGAGACAAATGCTTCCTGTCCCCCTGTAGGACTGCCAATGTTGGCTGTGTATCATGATTCTTGCGTGAAAGCAAGTACTTCGGGACAGAAATGAGTTTTTTAACTTGGGGAATTTCTTGGAATTTTTGGCTGCTTAGTAGGCATAGTCGTTGCTACAGGGGGAGGGGTCTGGAAATTTTCTTTCATCAAATTCAAGATTTTCTCCACTATAAGTTCCTGATAGGCCAATTCAAATATTTGGCTAAAAGAAACGAGTTTCTAAAACTCTTTGAATTTAATTGGAGACCCTCAATCTACAGGCCAAAGATTGTAAAACAATGATCTTCAGTAGTATATTTCCATAGTTTCATGTTCTAAAATCTCAGCAGCAGATGTTTCAACAGACATCATGGCTTTTATCGAGTTTTTTATTGTTCATTTTTACGATATTTATTCAGTGAATAGGCATGTAAAGTGCCATTTCCACCGATCTGTGAGTCATTTTGGGCAAAATTTTCTTGCGCCTTGCGCCATCAAATGGTGGCACTCCTCTTAGTCTCCAAAAATTTTCAGCCCTTTCCCCCAAATCCTAGGCACGTCTGTACACCATTGGTATGAACGCTGCATCGTTGTTTGTAAGAAATTGAAGTATAATATAAACACTCTTAATTTCAGTTGAGCAAACATAGCACATGCTAAATTGTTGAGGAGGGAAATTGCTAAAGGTTGGGCAAACCATCCTGATTTTCTTTAATCATTATTAAAAGCATTCTAGCTGATGCGCACTGTTTAAGAAAGCCTTACTCGATTGGCTGCTGTCATTGTATTTTATCGATTGTATTTTTAATTAGTCTAAGGGATTTGCGCTGTCGTTCGTCAGTATAAGGGACTTCTAGTTAAACAGTGCGCATCGGCCCAAAAATTGTCCAATACTTTTCTCGAAGTTTACCTAAAGATGATTAATGTGCTATGTTTCTGCAACACTGAGTATGTCTTTGGCATGGGCGTCCGCAGAAATTTTTACAGGGGGGGGGGGGGAAGGTCATTCATGGATGACTGAATTGTGTACACTATCTAAGCGGAGCGCCACCATCGGTTGGCGCGGAGCGTACAAGAAAATTTTGGGCCTTACAAACCCTCCAGATGGCCGGAAACGACACTTGGCGAGTGTTATTAGCTGCATGTACCCAGCCCTGCCATGTCTGTAATTTTTAGATTTTTAGAATTTTCAATGTAAAAAATTGTTGAAGGAAAATCTACCTCTCTGTCACGGCCTCGCACGCCTATGCACGATAAAACTTACGCTGTCAAACAGCCTATATTGGCCTATATCCGTTACCCAATTATGAATCATACCCCCACCCCCCCCCCCCCCCCCCATATTCACCTTGTATATCCCAGTTACATCCGCGCGTCGCCACTTGAGATCAGCACGGGACTAAACCAAGACCAACGCATTCATCAATAGTCGGATGCCATATGCACTCTACATACCTGACAACTAGTACAATTTTGGCATAGTTTTTACAATTACAAATTTCCAATAGATGTCACGAATGATGGTCCCCAAATTACGATTTCACTATTCAGCATACCATCTTCTCTTTTGCTATTCCTGGTCAAATGTCTGCATATTTCACGAGTAGAAAATGACGCTGTGAGTGAAGATATTTTGATGATTTATTTTTAATTTTTTTATTGCAATTTTTAATTAATTTTTTTCACAAGTTTGATTTTCCAGGGGGGGGGGCAAGTGCCCCCCCCCCTTGCCCCCCCCCTTCCGGACGCCCATGGTCTTTGCTCAATTTTTTTCTAAGAATGACAGTACTTCACTACTAAAAAAAAGAAAAAGATATACTTTTAAGCCATGAAGAGGTATAATCCTGGCATTTTCTGAAAAATTACCTCTATAAAACAAGCAACGATTTATAATCGTGATCAGCTCATATGGTACCTTAGTTATTAAGCTCCTCCCCGTAAGAATATATTTTAAAAAAGCATAGCTCGCCGGCTGCACCCACAGAGGCGCTACACAGGCTAAAAAAGCCCGGCTTCTATCGTGCTTTGTATGGTTTCGTTTGTTCATATTATATCAATGGTAGGCTGAGATAAACTTTTTGTTTCAAAAATATGGAAGAGTCGCCTTTGAAGGTTAGAGAGAATTTAATACTTTTAAAAGTAGTGAAAAATCTCTTAGCAGTTTTTACGTGGCCATGATAAAGACTGTTTGGGTTCCAATCAGTCATTGAGGAGAAACGGGGAGGGTGCCTGGGGGATCTCTCGCGTGGAAAAGGAGGGGAAGAGTCCCGGCCCTCCCGATATTTACCAATGCTTCAAGAAGTGGGTACAGGGGGTGAATTTCGAAGTGGCCGACGGTGCTGAAGATATTCGCGATCGATCAAACACTAGGAAAGTACCGTTTCTGACCGCTTGGGAGGTTTGCAAAGCTCTAAATCTTCGTGTACATTTTGTGCCAACTAATGGTGGCGTTTCGCTTAAATAGTTTTGCTGACACTCATCCCCAAAAGTATTTTTCGTTCACTGCGCAAGCCAGTTGTTGTCGGGATTCCTGTGACCGTGACCATCGAATGCCTGTAACGAGATGCTGCATGGGACTGGGAGCGTCCTGAGTAAATTTCCTTACATTTAACGGCTTTTGTAATTAATTAAATAAATTGTAAATTTAAGACAGTAACAACAAGTCCCGTCAAGGAGGATGGGGTAGTTAGTGGGGAAAGTGACCATTGCGAAGGGTGCGAGAACTAATTACGGTATGATATTAATAACTTACTCAATTTTCTTCTGGGTAGTCGACCATTCCACCCCTTTTCCACAGGTCAGCAATAATAATGAGAAATCAATAATGCATGTGAGTTTACACGAAACCTTGAAAATGTTTCCAGAGTGGAGATTATTTTATATACATGGGTAGATATTTGGGATTATATTCTCAAGAGTTTGTTTTTGATTTATTAGAGGGTTACTATGGCCAGTACGCAAGAGAGGTGCTTTTTATGGGTTAGACCGAACCTCCTTTGGAAAACGAATTACCTCTGGAATCTTACACTCTAAAAGATTGTTTAGGAATTAAAAGTTTTTCTAAACACTTTTGCTCCCACTTTGTGAAAACTTAGATGCTTAATAATTATTTCTTTTATACGAAATAATTATTTCGAATGTACGAAATAATTATTTCGAATATATGAAATAATTATTTCTTTTATACGAAATAATTATTTCGAATGTACGAAATAATATTTTTCACGTCCCTTTACGGGCTCCGTACATTTCAGTTTGGAAAACAGACTATTTTTTGCCGGAAAATGTAATTTTGCCCGAAAGACTATCTAAGCTCAGCGCCGCCATCAGTTGGCGCATCCGTTAGCGTACAGATAATTTTTAAAAATCTCCCCTCGGGTTAGGTTAGATGGAGTTTTCTTACCAATTGGTTTAAGTCGAGCCGGTCACGGCTTTTTTCCTGCAGTTGTAGCTCACTGGCTTGTTTTCCTACTCCATTGCTTATGATGAGCAGCAAACACAATTGCAGTAAGCTTCCGTTTTTTAAGTCTTCGGTATGACCGGAAGAGGACTCAAACCCCCGTCCTTCCGACTGCTCTAACCATTAAACCAGAATCAGACTTGCAAGCACAATCTAAGCATTCATTATTAAGCTTTCGTTTGCAATAATGAAAATAAATCAGCAACTTGCTAAGTATATATTAAAGATTACCCATCTGGTATCTTACCCAACGAAACCATCGTCCTTCTCAAGAGGGAGGGGCATTCTCCCGGCCCCCGCTGGCGCTACTATATTGATTTATTTTAAGGTGTGGATTATTAAAACATGGCTGTCATTGTCTCTTAAATGCATTCATCGTCAGAAGAAATACAAGTTACGCTTTGAGATGTAGTAATTAATTGTATCAGACTCTTTGCATAATTTTGAAAGTAAACAAAATTTAAGATTGTATTTTGCATTTTACATTTGTAAACTAAAACTTTAACCACATCATCAGCACATTTACAGCGTTGTTACCAGGTTGATCATTCACGATGCCAAAGATCATATTCTGTGTGCTTATGTGTAAATTCGTATTGGTTTTTACCTCCTTTTTATTCAACCAATGTAAATATAAATAGTGAAGAATTATATAAACAAATATAGCAGACATCAATTAAGAATTGAAGGAACATCTTTTGACATTACCGGTCATGTGTCTATGACGCCACGAAATGCAACACATAAATCATATTAATTGATCTGTTTTCTTAATCTGGATGGCTTTCTTTTTGTATTTTACTTTTCTAAAATAATTGCATACCTAAATTTTTATAGAAGTTCTCGAACTGAGAGTTGCACATTTTAAAACTTACATTGATAAAAATAGTTTTCACATCTATCTGAATTATAATTAATGGGTGTTTTCCCCCTGATTAACACCAAAAGATATGTCTTGTTTGGAAGGGTATGTTTTAAAGAAGAGCCTCTTCTATACACAAAAAAAATACTAAAATTAACAAAACCACAATCACAAAATAATTGTCCTAGACTCTTAATTTCTGCTCAACGAAAGGATCAAAGGTCGTTTTCTTCTTTCCGCATAACAACAAATAATTTATTGGTAACTGTAATTCTATGTAAAAATCTGAACTGTGGGTAGCACAATTTCGTTTTGCTTGTATTAACCCGGGCTAGTAACAAAATTGCCAATCTAGACCTTTAAGGAGACCGAAGTTCTCTTCCCATTTAAAGTCTTATCGGTGTTACTTTTATTTAAATGTTTAAACCCCTCTCGACAAAGGTTGAACTTTTTTACAGATTTGACTAATTGCTTCTCTTTCCTTTAAACAAAAAGGTCACGTTCTAAAACCTTAAATTTTTCAAGTTCGTGCAGTTTATTGGCCAAATTCTAGTACCGGTACTGATTCTATACTGAAAGTCAAAAAATACTTTCAAATGCAAGCTAAAGGGCAAGGATTGACGGTAAAAAATCCCATTTTCATCAATTAAATAATCAACTATATGTAAAAACCCTTTCTTTTGAGTACAAAGAATTCCTTACAACTTGTATTTAATGTCAAGAGCAGTCACCCTAAAATCATTTTGAAATAACTACTAAATTTTGCTATTTTTCTGCCAATTTTCTTCCAAGAAGCTTTCGGGATATTTTAAGACTTAAGAATTCAACATTCAAGGTTAACCAAGATATTACTACTTGTAAATTTCACAGTTCAGTGAAAATCACATTGTCACGTGATTTTCAAGAGCCATTCAAAAACTAGTATAGGCTACTATCCTTGTTCAAATTTGGGTGACTGCATTTGCCCTTTAAATCATAATGTGATAGAGGTTTTGATGGGTATTGGACTCAATGCCAAAATCAACGTCAATGGACGGGCGCTTTCAATATTATAACTGCGTTTAAGAGGTCTTTACATAGAAATAAGAATCAAAGAAATCTATTTTACAAATATCTGTAGGTCTTCCAGCCCAAAAGGATTTTATTTCATCTTCTTATAAGAAGTAAAACATAGCAAAGGTGCGCAGGGACATGCATCATGGTATCTCCTCAACCAAGTTAGCTTTATTAAAATCGCAAAAGAGTTCAAATCAATCATTTTTAAACCACCTTTTTCGTAGGGAAGGCAGAGTTGATAACGATTTATATGATCAGGACCAATCCAAACGAAAGAGTAACACTTTTTTCATTTTTTTAAACCAGGCAGGTTGGGGGTCAGGTAAGGAGAGCAAAACATAATTGATTTTTGATAATCTCATCAACATTAACATTTTTTGCTACAAAGGCCCAAAGGTGGGAGTCAAGGGAAAGTTGCAGCAATTTTGGTTTGCTAGTAGGATGGCAGTGGCGTACACTGTTAAAAAATTTTTCTGTAAATTTAGAAAATTTTTATGGCAAATTTTTTTCCAACCAAATAATGTTTTTTTTTTACAGCCAGACTGTAATCATGAAAAAACATTAAGGGTTTGTTTTTTCTTTACAGTTTTTGCATGTAAATTAGTTTTCAAAAGTCTACTGTAAAATCGAATTACAGAATAGTTCTGTTTTGTTAACTTTAATTTTATGTGAATTTACAGCCTACTGTTTTTATTCCCGACGTTTTAATATTTATTATAGTATTGCTCTTTTACCTTTCATATGTTATTACGTTACATACACTTCACCATTGCGTAGATCAGGTATTTGCATATTAACGTAAATTGTCGTTGCGAAGCTGTTTTTAATCAAAACACATTGAGGATGCTTTGTTGTCATATTATTGTCAAGTGGACTGCTATCTCTAGGAACTTTGTAATTGGAAAGTCACATTCTTTGTACAATATAATAATTGTTTTTAAAATAAATATGACAAAGAATGCAAATACATTGGTTGCAAACATTTCCAGACAAGGTAAACAATAAGTTTATCACTTCCTGATTAAAAAATGCCAAAGAAAATATTATTCAAAGCAACAGCAATCACTTTGTTAGGAAAATGCCTACAAAATAAGCTCCACCCATTTATGCAAAATGAGATTTACGTCATAAAGTGGTAAATTTACAGAATCTCTCAAGTAAATTTGTGAAACGTTTTTATTTTGCTCCGATCAAGTGCATGAGCGCCTGTGGCGATGAGTTGACATCAGTATACCAATTGTTAGTGCTCTGAAATTAGGGCCTTACAATTTCTTTTTACTTTAAAATGTGTGTCAAAACACCAGTTGTATGATATTTATAACTAAGAACGTAATAACTAAGTGTGCTTTTATAATAAATGTAAGTTAATTTTCAAATAGGGCCATAAATTTGCCAAAAATGTTTTTTGAACTGAAACTTCGCAGAACGATGCATGTTATATATTGAAAATTTTCTGGCTATTTCTTATTTGTTTTTAGGGGGGGGGGGGGCTTGTTTTTGTTTCTTTTTCAACCTAAAAACAAAATGAATGTTTGTTAAATGACAGTATATTTATGTGAAATCAGAAAAATACAAAATACTGGTAAAATTTCTGCAAATTTACAGAAAATTTTTACAAAGCATTAAAATTTGGTTAAAAAAGCAGACAGACATGGTTTTTCAAATAAACAGAAAATACATGTTAAACAACCTTTTTTATTGTAGCAATACAAAGTGTCTATAAAGATACGGAAAATCTCTATTAAAAGTAAAATACCAACAGTTTAATTTAAAAAAGTCTGTAAATTTACAGAAATTTTTAACAGTGTAGATAGACTTTTTCTAAAGGGGCAAGAGCCTGAAAATTTTCCGTTTTGAACACCACTGAATAAGAAGCACAATTTCAAAGCGATAAACGCCCCGAAATCGTTGGTATTTTTTTCACAAATATTTGAAAATATGAATATTGTATTGCCAAAAATTTTGGACTCTCTGAGTTTCTCTTCAGAAAATTTGAAAAGTTTTGGTGTTATCGAAGAATTTGCACTTCTCATTGGCAAAATCGGAGATTGAATGGCAACCTAAAACTGTTGTTGTTACATAATGTTACACAATGATATTTTAGTCCCGCAGTGGCGTAGCCTGGATGGGAGAGGGGGAAGGCAGCACGTTGTGTAATCGCATGTAAACTTACCTGAAATATTTTCGAAGTAAAACGCCATCAACATCGTACATAAGCATGTTGATGGAAAGAAGTGACCCTGAACGAAGGACCCCTAAGCGGAGCGCGAAATGCATTGAGAAAGTTTTGGCCAAAAATACCTCTCAGATAACCGGATACATCATTTTCGAGCTTTCTTCATATTTTTCGCACCTCACCCCCCACCCCTACAAATTAAATTCGTTCAAATATGCCAGTAAATTTTAATTGTGGGAGCCATACGGTCTAGGTCAATTCCTTCACCTTCCACATGACGTTGATATTGTGTATATACATGTGCACTCTCCCGTCTGCTTGTGAAATCTCCCAAACATCCCAAAATGATTTTGCAGCTGTCACCCGAATATTCTACCATTTTGATCTAAGTGATGAGCAAGACCACGAAAAGGGAACTTTTTTAAGAATTCAAGAATGCTTTGGAGTGTTCTGTTAAATATAGGGCATGTTGCCTGATTTCTTTTAAGCCCAATGCGAAGTTCATGTCTTTTGGAAAGTGGGGTTCTGCTCCCCCGTCGGTCCGCTCCGTACCCCTATAACAATAAGTGCATACGGTATATACTTCTTAGAACAATAAATTTTATGTATCTCTGAGTGAAGCTCTGGCATTTTAAGTTTTACAAGACTGTAATAGTCTCAAAATTTTACATCAATTCTATTGTTTTGGTCAGTTGCTACACACTTCACAAAGGACAGATTTGGTGAAAACGCTTGACGGACTTTAATGAAGTTCTATTCAAGTTCTTCTGTTTTCTATTTCTATTATTTCACAGTGTTTTCCTTGTGTATCTTCGATACTTTGAAACTCCCGGGCGGGGCTGGGTAATCGCCCGTTGCTTTATACGGCCTGGGCGCCATCATTAGTTTGCCTGGAGCCTACAGAAATTTTTAAAAAAACACTACCCGTCACCCAGCCGGAAATGGCATTTCAGAGGCTTGAAAGTAGACTCTATTAAAAGGAGTAGTGAAGGTTCAGCAGAATGTTATAGGAACACTAACTTAACCCTAATATAACTAATCCTTCACCCTAAACTAACCCTAGTGTAACGTCTGAACTTGCATGGAACGGAAACGTGAGCGGTGCACGGAAAGTAGAATCGAACATAGACTAAAAAAGGACTTGAAGAGAGACTGGCGGAAAACGAACTCGAACTGTGTTGCGACCAAAACCAAACTCTCCTGAACTCATAGAAACATATCACAGTGAATTTGTTATTAAGTAACCTCAATTATATGCAAAGGAATTAACAACGAAAACTACATAACATTCAAATGATAAAGTGGGAGCAACTAAAACCATGACGTGGATACTGATTATTCAAACATAAGTTTGCATTTTGCATTCAGTTTCTCTCTCGCACTAGCAACTAACTACCCTTACCCTTACTCTTACCTATAACATAGGCCCATACTGACCACTGGCGTACGCAGTGGGGCACTGGGCCATGACCCCCTCCTCACGGATGCTAATTTTTAGATCCTCAAACGTACTTTAGTAACACACAGTTTACTTCAAAAGGTATTACATGTGACACCACATTGCAAGTAAGGACACCAAATTTCTCAAAAATTTTCGAAGGGGAATTAAGGATTGTCTCCCCAAGGCCCCCTCAGTGATGCCATTTTTTATTTTTAATTCCTAGAAAGGGCAAATTTTATCAAATTCCAAAGGCAGTATCTGTGGCACAGATTGTATGTAAGGATATACCTTTTAAAGAATTCTCAAAAGGGATGTGCCCATATCTTAGACTCCTTCCCCGGACGGCATAGGGGGAGGGGGACGGGAAAGGTGAGCGGAGGACGTTCAGGTGCTGTGAACAATAGCTTGCCATTTATCATGAAAAAGATGTTATAATTAAAACCATTTAAAGTCGGGTGCTCGGGAAGTCACAAAGACAATTTCATCAAGTAAGCGAATCTTGAATTTAGCCAAGAGTCACAATAGAGGAACATCAGCATATCTTTAATTCCGTTGTATAGGTTTCTCTTGAAATGATTCAAGAACATTTCATGGTAGTGGTTCATTTTATGTGGTAATTTCCTGATCACTTAGGAAGTTGCTGATCTATTGCAATTTATTGCAAACAAAAGCTAAACATTTAAGACTATTTAGATACTTTTTACAAGCATAAAAACGAAATTTTTGGCCATCTGAGGTCTCAATTTTTCTAAATTTTCTCTACGCTTCGCGGCAACCTCTTCTAAGATAATCTTTCGGGTAAAATCTGGTGCTAAAAACTCGGGCAGCGATTTGAGTTTAAAAAAAATGGCATGGTATTAATTACACAGAAAATTCCTAAGCGTATTTGAAATAAAAACAATCTATGCCCGATGAGGTCAAAACATCACAGCCACTGTAAAATTTACATGAACAATCATCAAGAATACATAACTTTTCTAAACGTTTGGGCAACTCAAAAAACAAAACAAATTATTATTCGTGAACTTTAATTCATATCCTTGCAAAGTGGTCAAGTATCGGAATTGAATTCTTTGAAATACTTTTCCGAAAATAGTCTTTAACAATTTCACGAAACTTAAAAACGGGTCGCGACACATGCGGGAAGCCAAAGACTTAAGCATTAAGTCCAGCATGTTTTTAAATCTTCTCCGCCTCAACTGATGGTGGCCCTTGGCTTAGAAAGTCATCGTCGTCGTCGTCGATACATAACGGAGTCCCAACTTGGGGCACAAACCCAACGGAGTTAGATGGAGAGGGATCAACAAGACACCAGACGCCGACTTCACCTGATGGTGTCCAGGGCAGGGTGTGCTTTTCAAATTCCATTGGGCAAGTGTAAGATTTCTTTAAAAAAGACCTAACATAGCGCCATGGTGTCACCCAAAACTGCAAAAGGAACTTGTTCTTTAACCGCTCAAGTATGCTATCTATTTTATGGTATAGAACTTGGAATGATGGATCGTGTCCTCAATAAGTAGCCCAGCCCTTTGAGTTGAAACCTATTCTCCATATTTTACCCGAAAAAGAATTGTAGTTTGGGGTGAGAGAATATTGGCCCTTTAAATCATTACCAGAACTATGGGCTATAGCACAAGATCACTGATTCAAGGACTGTCCCTCAGGCTGGGAAACACCTGAAACAGCAGAAGCATGCAATCAGAAGATTCACCATGAACAACAACTCGTATCTTAAGTTGTGTAGTGATCTTATCCTATTCAACGCATTTTTATCGATATCCCTAAAATAACTTTTGAGTTTATGTAACAATTTGATATGTGGGACCGTATAAACTATTTGGAAAAAATCCAGTACCATGATGATGTCTGTTCAAACGTTTTTGTCATTATGCTGTTTGAGCAAATCATCTACAGAAACCATCAGTTGGGCCTCGATCACAAGAGAAACCTGGAAACCTACCCGAAAGCCATAATTTAGAGTGAGAATTTAATTGCGTAGTTTTGATTGAAATGTAATTTTAATGATTATGTTTTGTATACTATTTTATTGTAAATTGACATAATCATCGCATTGGCGGCCATTTTACTTTTCCGCCATCTTGACTGACCTCAAAAAAAAAAAAAAAAAAGGGTAAAAAGTTGTTATCAAAATATAATCTCAACTTATATGTAAAAGAAATATTGCCAGATTTTAAGGGCAGCTATGTTCAAATTTTATTTAATGAGTATTTTTTATATTATTTTTTATCAATTATGATTGTCATTTTGGCGGCCATATTGTTATTTCCGCCACCTTGGTTAAGTTTGAGGTCCTGCAAAAACTAGTGTAATCATTGTTATAAACATGGTTATAATCCCAGAGCAAAATATTTAGAATTTTTTATTGAAATGTATTTTAATTTTTTTTAAATTTTTGAAGCTTTGTTTCTCAATTTTTCCCACTTTTTTATCTATGACCTACTTCCGTTTGTCACAGAAATAAACAATTGAATATCGGGTGTACTAATATGCAAGGGGATGTCTTAACAACACGTTCCATGTTTTAAACAGTGTTTTTGTACAAATTCGGTGGTGAAATGGCTGTATCAAAATGGGTGTACCACATTTTGGGGCATCGATCAAAATTGGTGATCTTTTGATCTCTGGTGACCTCATATTGCACACAATTTGTATTTTTACTTTTTTATTGTTAGAGTTGATCAAAGCAAACATTTTGATGGGTCATTTGTCAAAAAGTAACAATTCTTTCCAGAGTTATTGCTACTTGAATTTCCCCTACTCCAAAATATAGTCACTCAACTGTTGTGCACTATCAACATTAAAACCTATAGAAACCATAGTTCATCCCTAAGTAATCAATTTTAACATAAAATCTGAAAATTTACACTTCAAACTACATTCATATCCTATATCATGAATTCTAGGGAGTGGTTTTAGGTAGGCCCCCAACGGAAAGGGGTAAGCATCTAAATTATACGATTTTTTAAGTGTGAACACCACTGTACTAGGGACTTAATTTTCGGGGCGGGAAGCTCCCTGAAACTTTTTCGAATATTTGAAAATATGGTGATTGTATTGCTGAAAAGTTTGGATTCATTTCTGAGTTTCCTGTAAGGAAATTTAAAAAGTTGAGGGGTTACTGAAGAATTTGTATATCCTGTTGGCAAATCTGAGATTGAGTGGCGACCAAAGATTGTTGTTGCTACATAATGTTATCCAACGCCAGGGGCGGGATTTGATCTCTGAAAGTGGGGGGGGGGGGGAATTCGGGCAGAATACCAAACGGCGCCGGAGGCGGCGCGGGAGCGCGAAGCGCTCCACCCACCGGCGTGGGGTCCAGGGGCCCGCCTCAGGGCCCCTGGTGGGGTCCAGGGGAAAAGCCCTGGTGGGGGTGCAGGGGGCGAACTCCCCGAAGCTCCTGGGTATTTACGAAATTGTAGGCATTAAAATGATGCATTTTATCTTCAACGTTGAATTACATAAGATGGGCACTTAACAGAACAAAAATATCACAATATGACTTTCTTCAATTATATCCTTACTCCCAGATCCCAGGTCTTCTTTTCAAAAAGCTAGGGGGCTTTTCATATGATGTGAATTGAGCCCTTGTCTATGATGGGGCGCGCGGAGCGCGCCGAAAGATTAAACGTCTAAGACATCTCAATAATGAAAGTGAATGAAAATTAGAGAAAGGATGGGCCACTTTTAACCTTAGCTGAATAACGGTTCCCCCTAAAGACATTCTTACTGAAGCACAAACATAATCTGGTTTCCTATAAAGTCTCTTCGGGTGACTTTCGCAGAGCCGTTACCTGTAAAGGTGCGAGCGGAGTGCGCCGAAAAAAAATTAATTTTTAATTCATCTCAATAGTGAAATTCAAATAAAATTAGACAAAGGGTGGTCCCTTTTCACTACAGCTGAATGAAGGTGACCCCTGAGGATATTTGTACTAAGCAAAAACGTACCGTTGGTTCCCTATAGAGTCATTTTCGTGAGATTTTTATAGAAACCTTATCTGTGATGTTACGCGCAGAACACGCCAAAAAAGGACTAGTTTTGATACATCTCAAACAGTGGCGGCGGAAGCATAAAAATTTAGGGGGGGGACAATCAGTGAACAAGATGGAATGGTTGGACTCGTGAAACGAACCCTATGTAGCGCACATCACGTGCACGAGCGCGAAGCGCGAAGTCCCACTGGCATGGGTCCAGGGCCCTAAGGCGGGCCCTGGAAGCTCTGAGATTCTACAAGCTCTCTCGTGCAATCTAAGCCGTTTTTGGAACATTTTACGGTGAATTCAATGAACAAAAATGTGCGAAATATTTGCGTTCACAGATAGCCTATAGGCTATTTCTTGGACATCAACAGTTGCGTTGTTATGTTTGTAATTTTGGTGTTGTTAGAATCATTTTTCAAATCCAGAGGAAAAGAGGCGCAGTTACCTAACTACTCTAAAATCAGTTGCCCCCCCCCCCCCCTGTACTCGCCCTTGGTTCGGTACTGCACCTGTAAGTTTGTTTTGATTTTGTATTTGAATTGAAGGTCTATTTCTTGAAATTCTTGTACTTTCATCGGGATTCATTTCAACATTCAATCTGGTGTAAATTCATTAATATTTACCTTGGAATCAGTCTGAATCTGCCTATGCAGACCTATCTGATCAGGATGAATCCGAACTTATGAACAATGTGTAGGCTACCTCGTTTTAATACCGAGGTAGCTTTCTCTTCCAAAGTTCCAACCGGACGGTCATGTACCTACGCACACGTCATGAGAACGGAGCTACCATTCGGCGATTTTCCCATAGATATAACCCAACGACATATGCCTAAGCACGTGACATCAATTACGCAACATTACATTGGATGAACAAATGTAGTGGGAATAGCCTACTGTAAGTGAATGACTCACCTATGATGAGTGAATACTGGTCAACTGTTCGTTCACGTGATGGCAATGGCAATGCTTCACCAGCCTGAGGGGCGGATCTAGGATTTTTCGTTAGGGACGCGATGACGGTTAATCATCTGCACGAACGAATATCTAAGCGGAAATCCACCATCAGTTGGTGCGGAGTGTACAGAAAATGTTGAAAAATCGTGACCCCCCAGACAGCCGGAAATGGCATTCCCCAGGCTTTTAAGTTGTATCTAAACAGTCGCTATTTTGAGCTTTCACTTGAAATTAAATGTTCACATCAATAAAATACGAGCATTTATACATAGTGATCAGAAAATTACCATATGAAATTAACATGATATGGTTTACTCCAAAGTAAGGTAATCATTGTAAAATGATTTCGTTTGCGCATTCTACAAATTGAAGTTGAACGAAAGATACCCCGACCTCTTTTTTTACCGTTGGCCGAATTTCGGGTCCTCAACACTGCAGGCTAACTAATTTAGCACGTTTCACACCTTATGGAGAATCATATTGAAGACTGCAAAATTGTGATCATTAGACTGCCTGAATACACCCCAGTTGACTATCAATGACTACTGGTGTTATTGTAATCAAGAAATATGACACAAGATGGTTTTGATTGATTTTTATTGCAAAATTTTGTGCACTGTATACTGTACACCTTTAAGCCTTCCAGTCTGCCCATTCATCTAGCAAATGAAAACACCCCAGGCCGATAGCATTTTATGTAAGTGTTCGTAAATATGTACGGACGCACGAGGTACGTGCCTACCAGCTACATGTGACAGAATGATGGCACTAGCCAAGGCCATAAAACATTGTGAATAAAGTAGGAAGTAAGTAGCCTACGGTAAACCTTGCGTCACAATTTTTAAATTATTTAGTACAAAAAAAAACCGGCACCAGCGAGAGGGTGGTGGGCATGGCCCAGTGCCTCCCCCTAAATACGCCACTGTTTTCACGGTTATTTTGTTCTTCCATGACCAGTGTATGATAACATTAACGAGGATTTCCGTTGATTACTCCACATCGATGAACCCAAATAGCGGATGGATTGTAAGAAAAATTTAGTGTTCTACATAAAGCGTAGTCCGAAATAGGGTTGAAAATTATAAGATAATACAACATTATGTAGACACAAGTAGGGTAAATAATCTATTTAGTGAAAGTAAAATATAAGCTTTGGAAAATTTAAGGGGGGGGGGGCGCCGGGTGCGCCCCTGCCTAAATCCGCCACTGTTCACTTCTCGCCGAGGGAAAATACTAGTACAGTAAAGGTTCGGTTTCACTGGACAAGTTATATACTACACTGTTGAAAATTTCTGTAAATTTACATACTTTTTTTTAACCTACTCTTTTGGTATTTTACTTTTAATAGAGATTTTCTGTATCTTTACAGACACTTTGTATTGCTACAACAAAAAAAAGTTTTTTAACATGTATTTTCTGTTTGTATGAAAAACCATTTCTGTCTGCTTTTTTAACCAAATTTTACTGCTTAGTAAAACTTTTTCTGTAAATTTGCAGAAATTTTAACAGTATTTTGTATTTTTCTGATTTCACATAAATATACTGTCATTAACAAACATTCATTTTGTTTTTAAGCTGAAAAAGAAACAAAAATAAGCCCAAACAAACAAATAAGAAATAGCCAGAAAATTTTCAATATATAACATGCATTGTTCTGCGAAGTTTCAGTTTAAAAAAAAAAAAACATTTTTGGCAAATTTATGGCCCTATTTGAAATTTAACTTACATTTATTATAAAAGCATACTTAGTTATTACGTTCTTAGTTATAAATATCATACAACTGGTGTTTTGTCACACATTTTTAAGTAAAAAGAAATTGTAAGGCCCTAATTTCAGAGCACTGACAATTGGTATACTGATGTCAACTCATCGCCACAGGCGCTCATGCACTTGATCGGAGCAAATAAAAAATTAAAAAAATTTACTCGAAAGAGTCTGTAAATTTACCACTTTATGACGTAAATCTCATTTTGCATAAATGGGTGGAGCTTATTTTGTAGGCATTTTCCTAACAAAAGGATTGCTGTTGCTTTGAATAATATTTTCTTTGGCGTTTTTTAATCAGGAAGTGATAAACTTATTGTTTACCTTGTCTGGAAATGTTTGCAGCCAATGTATTTGCATTCTTTGTCATATTTTTTTTAAAAACAATTATTATATTGTACAAAAAATGTGACTACCCAATTACAAAGTTCCTAGAGATAGCAGTCAACTTGACAACAATATGACAACAAAGCATCCTCGATGCATGTGTTTTGATTGAAAACACAGTCCTGGTTTCACCGGACCGCCCTTTGCCGGAGGGTCGCTTGACGTTAAACTGTGCTGAGCACAGGTATACCAAAGATGTAATAGCTTCTTTGGGAAACATTCCAGGTTATGGCTTCTGTTCTATTCAGCCAGTCTAGAGCAGGACCACTCAGTGTTTGCCCTTTGGAGGGCGTACTTGTCCATTTGGGACGTAAAGCTCCTTAAGGGAGCAGAACTCCTCCGGGAGTAATCGTTTGGTTTTCGCCCCTTGGCTCTTCGCCAGAGAGTCGTGGGGACTTTTAGAAAAAAGTTTTGATTGAAAACACAGTCCTGGGTATGACGTTAAACTGCATCCAGGTTGTGGCTTCTCTTCCATTCAGCCAGTCTAGAGCAGGACCACTCAGTGTTTGTCCTTTGGTGGGCGTACTTGTCCATTGTCCATTTGGGACGTTAAGCTCCTTAAGGGAGCAGAACCCCTCCTGGAGTAATCGTTTGGTTTTCTCCCCTTGGCTCTTCGCAAGAGACTCGTGGGGACTTTTAGAAAAAAGTTTTGACTGAAAACAACTTCGTAACGACACATTACGTTGATAAGTATGGGCGGCCAAAAGGGCAAAAAAGACAACAAGTAGAAAATATCAAAAAATGAAATAAATTACAATAAATCACACAAAAAACAATCCATATTAATAAATAAGAAGGACATTACAGAAAAAATGTTAAAAAGGTGAAATGGATCCCAAATCAAGCAGTTAAAAACACCAAAACAACAATAATATGGCTGAAGTGAATCCCAATTGATACAAATAAAAAATAAGAGGGCAATATGAAAGTGGTCAAACATTTGGATGAATCATGAAAAACCAAAAACCAGAAAAAAAAACAAAAAACAAAAACAAAAACAAAAAACAAAAAAACAAAGAAAAAATTAAAAGCCGAAAAATACTGAAAAATTATCCAAAATAATAGACAATTCCAAAAAAAGAACACAGGTTTTAAAAATTGAAAAAGGGAGAAAAAATGAAAACTGTTACAAAAAGAAGATTCAAATTCAGCGATTTGCAATAAGATTGGAATTTTCTTCCACAGAAATTTAGTTACACGTCACAAGACTATGCGAGAAACTAATAACATTTGTGAAAAATACATCACTCGAGCAAAATACAAACTTTTACAAAAAGACAGTTTCCCCAAAAGACAATTTCCCAAAATTATAGAGGGCGTCTTTCGAACCGGCACAAAAACGTTCCAGCGCGCGAGAATTAAAGGGCACTGCATGTACGTATTATGAATATGACATGTTATGATACAGGCGAACGCTATCAGCGCGCTCTTGTTTGTGTAGTGGCCATTACTTTGTGAGTTTCATCAATACTAAATCGTATTCATACTGTTTGTATGAATGTCAAACTGTCATATTCAATGAAATTGAGGGAATCATGATACAGGTGGAAAAGGGGATTGAAAGACTAGCGTTAAAGCAGCTTATGCTGTTTGATGAAAAAAAAATAACCTTCACCGTTAATCTTCAATCTTGCTCTTCCATTTGATACCAACCCGATAGAAATCCTTCACGCCAGGTTTTTTCCGGTGAAATTTCACTAATTAGAGCGCTAATTACAATACAAAAAAACTTCATCTACTTTTTTCGGCTAAACTCTTATGCAAAGACAACGGGCTTTTATCTCAATTTGACCAATCACAATGCAAGAAATGAATGACGTAAAATTATGCCTACCCTTTGACACAACGATGTACGTATTGCCAATATGTATCACACATGTTGTGTACATGCATTACAGGAGTCCTTTCACAACCGTTCGGGCCCAACACAGAAGGACAGTTAGTTTAACACGTATGTAACCCAAAGATTGTTTTTGAATTCCAAGCCACAGCATCAAATCAAAGAGAAAATGCGCATTATCTTGAAACTTGGGACGGATTCAAATAGCACAATCAGCGACAAAATTAAAAACTGAACGACGGAGCCGAAACAAGTGAATAGGAATTTGTCACTGAATCTGGGTTCACAAATGAAACGAACGAATTGCGCAGCCGGTTCGATGCGATGTGCAAATTGGACACGTAAAGGCGGTTTGAATAACGTATGTATCAATTGAACGAAATTTCACTGTCTGTTTTGTTTACGTTTTGCTTGACTCCTTCTCAAAATGACCTTCTGAATATGCATCAAATTCATTGGGCGGAGCTAGAGCAAGATAATAAGGCAGAATAGCGTTTGGAAACCGTTGAAATCTTTTCGAATTTTTTCGAATTTTTGCCCATTTTCGGAGAAAAGACTAAAGTACGTTAGTTTTTAAAGCTTTTTACATTTGTATGGAGTACAGCCCATACATTTGATGAACACTGGAAACGTAAAAATAACAGCATAGGCTGCTTTAAAGGTAGCCTAAAATCAGCCCATTACTTGACTGTCCGGATTCGTGTAGCAAAACGTTAGGCTCGATTTAGCCTATGCACAAACAATACAGGTAGGCTAGACCGTTGACGTCTTCGCACGAGCGGAAAATGGAGGCCCAACTTGGAAGAGGTGAAGATGTTGAACAGTCAGTAATATCCAATTTTATTCGCAGGATAAATGAAACCATGACAGCTCTCCAACGTTACCGAGCAAATACGAATCGAGCATTGACCAACGAAGAACAGATAAACCCTACTGATCTGGACGAGCTTCGCATGTATAACATGTGTAAGGATGCCCTCGAGTTTCAACGGGGTCCGCTAGTTTCCGCCCTCGCTATTTTCCGCCCGTTACTTTCCGACCCTAAAAATCTTAGGGCGGAAAGCACCGTTTGAACTTACATGTGTTAAAAATAACTGTTAACTTCAAATTTCAAATCCAAGTACAAGAAAACAATGAAATTTGTGGATAGGCCTAAAATTTTTCAGCATCTTCATCGAAAAGAATGAGTTGTATGACCTTTTTTCTAAACGGCAATTCTAGTCACAGACTCGTATTTTTTTACGTATAGGTAGTCCACTTGTCTATAGGTAGGCTTATGTTGATTGTGTGAACAATTGTTCCCAGCACGGAATACCGTATACCTGTACGTAAGTACGTATTAGTATACTGAAGTCTACAGTGAGAACGTTCCTTGGAGAGACGTCAACATGGCAGTAACGGGCGTCGCATTGAATAGTAAAAGACATCGATGAAGTTTGAAGTTTTAAGAAAAAGTTGATGGAATCCTCATTTGACGAAAGTACCACTGAAAACATATTCCATACCATTACTTTTTGCCTCCCAAAAAGAGGTTTTCTATTAGAAATTAAAGGGGCGGAAAACACCGTTTTTGAGGGGCGGAAAGTAGCGAGGGCGGAAACTAACTGTAACCTCTTAATCTTAGCCTAAGACTTAACAAAAAAAAAAAAAAAAATGCCCTAGGTAGCCTAGTTTGGTTAACCTCCTCCTGACAGTCCTGTGGATCTGGAGAAATACTAACGTTGCGTAATCATCCACTGATTTTGAAATTCTTTCTCGGCCAGCCACAAAATCAGGGTCAATTTGTGAATTTCTGATAGCTGATTTCAATGAAGGATCGAGGAGCTAGACACACAGTTCGTCGCAGTACTTGCTATAGTTTTCAGTTTCCCGCGTAAACCGTATTACTAGTACTGTACTATGTAACTATTAGTTAGGATCGTACGGTAAGACTAAACTTGCGATAATACGTACGCGCATTACGGCCGGTTCACTGGCGGTTCTTCGTCAGGACGCCC
This sequence comes from Holothuria scabra, assembly GCA_037179385.1. Lineage (NCBI taxonomy): Eukaryota > Metazoa > Echinodermata > Holothuroidea > Aspidochirotida > Holothuriidae > Holothuria > Holothuria scabra. The sequence goes on from CM074181.1 coordinate 67,522,738, forward strand.
TCAGCAATTTTTAGAAATTTTTCTGAAATTGACTTTTTCGCGACTGGTCCTTTTTTCGAACTCTCTTTTTCGCGAATTGCCATTTGCAAAACTCTTCAATTTCTTCGTGTTGGATGGAACTACTGTTAGTCTTTCATGTGATGAACTTCATCTTTTTCATTTTTTTTTACTTGTTATTTTGGAGTTTTCTATGTTTTTGTTAGTTTTTTTCTTTATTTGTAAACATATTTTTCATAGTTGATAACATCTTTCGGAATATATCCCAGATTTTGTAAGTTTTGTAATTCCGTTGTTGTTTGAGTCTTAACTCATGATAAATCGGGATTTTGCGTGGGTGTTCTGTTTTCTAGTTTTGCATTTGTTGTTTTTCTTGTTTTTGTTTTTTTTCTTCTCTTTTTTTTATTTCATTCATTTTTGGACCTTTTCTTTTAATTTTATCCGACTTCCGACCAATACGTCTGTTTCATTTTTTTGTTTTTGAAATTTATTTATTAAATCTGATTTTTTAGTGTTTTTTTATTTCATTTTCTTCATTTTTGGGAATTTATTTATTATATCTGAATTTTAGTTACTTTTTTAATTTTGTCTTTTTTGCCCTTTTGGCCGCCCATAGTTAAGCAAGTACCTGATCTACGTAGTGGTAAAGTGTATGTTACGTAATAACATATGAAAGGTAAAAAGCGATATTATAATAAATATTAAAACGTCGGGAACATAAAATTCACATAAAATTAAGATAAGCAAAACAGAACAATTCTTTTTTTTTTTTCCTCCTGTTTATTTGCCTTTTTTCACTTCAGTTTTGTACATTCTAGCTTCATATTGAATAAAAAGCAAAATTAATCAAGTATAAGAGTATTTATAACATCATTATAGAGCTTGATTTTCTTACAATGCTGTAAAACATTAACTGCAAACTTAAATTTATAATAGAAAATTTTCTTATCTAAATGACATTTCTTCCTTGAGCAAACGCAAATATAGAATTTCATGTGTTTCTGTAATTCGATTTTACAGTAGACTTTTGTAAACTAATTTACATGCAAAAACTGTAAAGAAAAAAACAAACCCTTAATGTTTTTTCATGATTACATTGTGGCTGTGAAAAAAAACATTATTTGGTTGGAAAAAAATTTGCCATAAAAATTATGTAAATTTACAGAGAATTTTTTTAACAGTGTACATACACCTGGTTTGCGGACCGGGCGAGATTGCCAGATTCTTGTAATGATTTGTAGCCAAATACTAGGTCACAGGCATAGAGCATGGTCGCAGGGGACCGTGACAAGAATCAGTCAAACAATGGCAGAACATAGGCTAAGTCAATTTCGGTTGCTCTGTTCGGTGGTGGGTTAACTATAGTCTCAACTTTGAATTGGTTCAAGGCTCCCAAGTTTCTTTTACGTCTTCTCTGATTTTTTTGGGGGGGACGTCCCCTCGCTAAGAATTTAGGGGGGACGTGTCCCCCCGTCCCCCCCCCCCCGCTTCCGCCGCCAGTGATCTCAAAAGAGAAATGAATGAAAATTAGATAGAGGGTGAGCCCCTTTTCACTTCAGCCGAAAAACGGTGGAGCTCCAGATAAGGGTCAAATAAGATCATCGTCCTTTCAGAAAGCTTGGAAGCACTTGGTTAGAGAAGGGGACCGGAAGATGACCGCTTCCCTGCTTCCCCCTTTCACTAGTTACGGCAGAGCTTCAGCTGTGTACGGCCCGGGCATTGGTGATAAGTTTCAGTGACAATGGAAGAGGTGTTCTACAAGAAGTAAACCCGAATCGAAAAATATTTAAAACGGGTGCACGCGAAGCGTGTCGAAAAAAAGGAACGTTGTGACATTTATTGAAAGAATATTGTTTTTATTTAGTTTTCAATGCAGTATATGACCTGTTTAAACATTATACAACTTCATTAAGTATCACTCGCGTAGCTCTGTCAGTTCCAGTTTGTATTTTTGTAGCAAAACCAACCAAACTAAGACTTAAAAAACTAAGATCTGGAAAAAATTGTGGGGGGGGGGGGGCAAGTTCCCCCCGTAATCCCGCCTATGTCCAACGCCAACCAAATGAGGCTCTCCGACGAAATATTTTGAGTCAAGAGCTAATATTGGAGAAAATTTGGAATTTTAGGAAAGAAAATTTATAAAAACAGCACTGCAGTTACCGTTTTCACTTGATGATCTGGTGTCCCATGTTCCGATTTTGTCACGTCCAGAACTCCGAAAAGTATACCAATACTCTCACCTCTGCTTATGAATTGCAAATTGCGGCGCGCCAAGCGGTAGGAAAATTTTGCCTTTTGAAACAACTAATGACGAATATGAAGCTCTTATTAGAGAGAATTTGGAATTTCGGAATTACATTTATTGTCAAACCCACATTGTAGACTGGCTTCACAACTGAAAAATTTCCGAATACTTCACTTCTTCGAAGCCACCTCCCCCTGTAGCTGCGCCTCTAGGCGTCTAAAAAAAGGGGCCCAGATGCAAAATGGTGATAAATGTTTCAATGTTTTGATTTACTACATAGGCGTAAGGGAGCATTTCAGTTTGGGGGGGGGCAGAGGATTCTCTGCCCGAAAAATGTAATTCTGCCCGAAAGACTATCAAAGCGGAGCGCCACCATCGGTTGGCGCGGAGCGTACAGAAAATTTTGAAAAATCGCAACCCCTCAGACAGCCGGAAATGGCCTTTCCCAGGCTTATAAGCAGAATCAAAGCCGTCGATATTTTCAACTTTCGTTTGCAATAAAATTTTCACCAAAAATGAGCAAATCTACAAAAAGGTCAGAAAACTCCCAGATGAAATGTACCACCACCATTGGATGACTACATTAAGCTATAATCATTGGAAAATAAAGTGTGTTTGCGCGTTCTACAAACTATTTTACCTCATGCAGCATGAGATTATCATCAATATAATTTTGAAAATTGAAAAACCTCAGAAACCCTCGAAAATGCCAAGGCTTCTCAACTTCGAGGGAGTTAAAACCATGAGAACCGTATGTCTGTGACTCTGTTGCGACTCTTGCCGAATTCCAGTTCCACTGAATTGATGCAACTGTCTATATGACTCGGCCCGAACTCCCGACTATTAATAAATGATTTTTCTACTAACGCCGTTTGAGAAAAACCCGGCTTGTTACGTTGCTAGATGTTTTTACATGAATTTGTGGGCAGACTTACTTGAAGATTTGTTCACACTTAATTCGTATGAGTGAGCAAACAAGCTACGCTGATTTGTTTACCATTGCCCGAATTTCGGTTCCACAGCACTGCAGGTTAAAAAGTTTCGCACAATTTTAAGAGGATCATTTTGAAAAGTGCAAAATCGTCATCTCATTCATATGTTGCCCAAATACCTCTCGACCACACGCTCGGCGGAACGGAAAAAATATTTGGGGGGGAGGGGCTAAGTGCCAGCAGGACTATCTAAGCGAAGCGCCACCGTCAGTTGGCGCGGAGCGTACAAGAAAATTTTTGACTTTACAGACCCCCAGGTGGCCGGAAACGGCACTTCCCGCGTGTTCTATGTTGCATGTATCCAGCCTTAAAATATGGGTCTCTCATGTTTGCAATTTCTCAACCAATGAGAAAAAATTCAGCCTATGCAAAATGGTAATACATATCAGATAAATTGAGATGATACAAGAACAATAATTAATTATGCAATTAATTATGCACCTTCTTTCATTTCTTCTGTTTACCGTGTTGTTCACTTTCTGCAGCACGTGTTACATTTGTCCACCCATACATATCAATAACTCAATAATCCTCCCCTTAGATCATACCACCCCCCTCCCCCCGTGGTTCCTCCCAAGGCTACCACCAACCTAATCTATATCTATCTCAAATCCCAAACGCACTTTATACTTGTGTACTAACGGTAGTAGCCTATGCTGTTCAACCTTGCAAAAAACGATCAGCAAAACTTAACGAAATTACGCAATAACAGACCATACTGCTTTCACTTTTCGAGGACCTCGGAGATGGGGTTGGGGGATGATAAGAGGCTTTAGCGTGTCCAGTATCTTTTTCATCGACAACGTTCCCCTAAAATTATTAGTAGGCCTATATTGTGCATAAGACTGATGAAGAATATGTTCACCACCCACTTCAATATTCTCCCCGCCGTCGCCGGTCACCACTTCTTGAAGCACACCTTACAAATATTGGGGGGGGGGGGCTAAGCATGCCTTTATACCCTCCATTTTTTCCGGGGGGGGGGGGAAGGGCTAAGCATGCCTTTATACCCTCCACTTTTTCCATTGAGGGGGCTAAGCCCCAAAGCTCCCCCCCCCCCCGGTTCCGCCGCCATGCACTGCTCGACCAAGTACGTTTCAGCCTTCTGGTGACTATTGGTGATTGTTATTTAGTAATATGGTGCGTCACAAGATAGCTTTTGATTGATTTGTTCGGGCAAAATTTTGGGGATTGTATACATCCTCTCTCCTCTTGTAATCTGGCAATTAAAAATATCCCAGAACGTTTTGCAACTTTTGCCCTAATATTGTGTCATTTCGGGCAAAGGTTTGCGCAAGAATATGAATTGAAGCTGACGAAAAATTGTTTTTTCATAAGCTGCACGAATGTGTCGCGAATTTTGGTATCTTTTAGAGTTTTCATGAAAATTGTACCGTGACTATGATGCTTTTTATTATTTTTCGGCCAAATGTTTGAAGGAATTCGGGCGCGCCTAGGAGTTTCCTGTGTAAGTAGAAACAAACCAGGTTTTAAGACTCAAACGGCTGCCCGAATTTTTTCCAGATCCCTGCCCGAATTTTAGGTCTTGAGAAATTTTTTTTTTTTTTGGGGGGGGTCTTCCCCCCCCCTGCCCCCCCCCCCCCCCCCCCGCCTCGTACGCCTATGATGTACTAGGAAAATTGTGATAGTTTGCGAAGGTTTTCTACAGTACAAAAGTTCTAAAGGAACCATCTTTGATGAAAGAAGGTAAAATCCATAAACTGATAAATGAACACTTTAATCTACTGCTGAAAAATCACAGATCGAGGGGATGGATCATGGTACCCACTGGTGTTACCGAGACACCGTTGCATAGGCCTACCGTTGTAAGATTGTTGATACAAAAAACATTACAGTAAGACCTTTAAAAGTTTGGAAAGACACCTCATCATACACTATCTGCAGACAGAGGATGGAGGTGTACCTCTAATTCCTGATTGAAATCTCTAATCTAGCAAAATTCAGTGTGATTCTACTTCTCTAATAATGGTCTAAGTAAATACGAAATGGACGAAACGTTATACAAATGTGCGATGTGCTCGTGTCGAAATTTTGCATTTGAACTCATTCATTTTTCTGAAAAAGTTGCATGCAGACTGTACACCGAGACATTTTCCTTAAAATGTGTTTAGCCTGCCAGGCTGGTCATTCACTAAAGGTTACAAATTTCATTAAAAAATAGTAAGGGGACGATTCCTCTTCATAACCACACCTGCATAATGCCCTTTGCCCTCGAACAATCGACATAACCATAAAGACAGATAAATAACGTATGTTTGATATGCAAGTGAAAAAAACATCACCAATGAGACTGCAAGCGCGCGGAAACCTCCGGAAGCTCAGCAATTTTATTGCTTGGAGAGGCCCTAAAATGGTCGAAAATAATATTCAAATTAAGGACTCTAAACTATGAATTTAACTCAGGATTGAGGTGATGAAAAGGACGAGGATGGGATCGTGAAGTACTGTGGCATTTGATTAAAGAAAAACATACTTTACAGAAATTTTAGGAGCGAAAGCCAAAATGTTGAAGCTACTCATAATTGAACATGTGGTTGATTATTTGAGACAGGGCATTTTTAGGAGATCCAAAGTGTTTTGGGGCATTTTATCAATAGGGAGTTCTATTTATAATCATGAGGCAGTTTGCAAGGGTCCAGGGCCCGCATCAGGGCCCCGGAAACTCTGAAATTTCATGTTTTAGTGGACTAAATTAATGGAAGCAAAAAAGTACCTTTATATAGTGTAGCGGAGGGTGGTGTGATCGTCGATAACCGAAGTGGACACGACAAAAAATAACCCAAGGGTCTCGACTGGAGTTTTACTTCCGTGTGTGTTCGTGAACTCCGTGAAAACTCCTTGGGCTCTCTATCACACCATGAAGGTTTCTCAGGTAAGTAAAGTTTCGCAGGTAAGTTTTTGCAGGTAAATATGACGGAAATGCTTCTGTCTCAGCATGGGTTCCTGCCTAATAGGTCTTGCGTCTCTAATTTGCTTAGCTTTCTTGAAGATGTCTCTTTGTCTCTTGATTCGGGTCATTGTGTTGATGTCATTAACCTTGATTTTCAAAAGGCATTTGACAAAGTCCCATTAGGGAGACTTATGGTAAAATTGCATCAGTTAGGCATCCAGGGGAGATGTGCGGACTGGATCAAGTCTTGGCTTTTTGGTAGATCCCAGAGGGTTGTTGTAAATGGTAATTTCTCCTCTTGGAATGATGTCACAAGTGGAGTACCACAAGGTTCTGTACTGGGCCCAATTCTTTTTCTAGTTTTTATAAATGATATCGATTGCTCTCTCTCATCCTGTATTAGTAAGTTTGCTGATGACACTAAGCTCTATAGGAATGTTAATGACGGAAAGGATGCTTCTCTGTTGCAGAGGGACTTAGATAGGCTAGTTACTTGGTCTCAGACTTGGCAAATGTCTTTTAATGCTGATAAATGCAAAGTTCTTCACTTTGGATCCAAGAATTTGGGTCATAAGTATACCATGGCTGGTAGTGTTCTAGGTAATGTGACTTCTGAAAAAGACTTGGGTGTTGTCATTTCAAACGATTTGAAGCCTTCTAGGCAGTGCGCAGCAGCTGCTGCTAGGGCTAATAGGGTGCTTGGTTTAATCAAGAGGAATTTCAGCAATTTCAGTAAAGATATTGTGCTAAATCTTTATAAGCAGTTGGTTAGGCCACATCTTGATTATGCTGTGCAGGCATGGAACCCTTTTTATGAAAAGGACAAGTTTATTTTAGGGCAGGTTCAGAGGAGGGCCACACGGCTTATTCACAATGTGCGTAATCTCCCTTATCAAGATAGGCTCAATTGTCTAGGACTTACTTCTCTCGAGTTAAGAAGGATTAGGGGGGATATGCTGCAGGTCTTCAAGTTCCTTTCTGGTTATGATTCTCTGTCTAACTGTAACTACTTAGAGATTTGTGCTGATCCCCGTGTTCGTGGCCATATAAGAAGCTGGTAAAATGTTTCTCTAGACTTGACATCAGAAAGTTCAGTTTCTGTCATAGGGTTGTCAATGAGTGGAACAGTCTCCCTGAGTGGGTTGTTAATTCCACTTCAGTCAACTGCTTCAAGATTAACATTGACAAGTATTACTGTGACAGTGGCAGGTTCTGATTGTATTGGGTTTGTTTAGTCTTTGTTAGGATTAGGTGTTGGTTTTGGGTCTGTTCTATAGGGCATCGTATGGGGTTTTTTACCCTCCTTTGCCCTTAAACTTGTTATGTTATGTTATGTTATGTTATGTTATGTTATGTTATGTTATATGTTAAATGGCTGCCACACCCGTGGCGGTCTGCCTGCTGAAAGTGTAGGCCTACCTATGTTGACTCTTCGGAAGCGGGTAACGGGGTGCCCTTCGCTAGCCTTGCAAGCTTTGGCTATAACAGCTAAACAATGAGCGCATGATCTAATAATGGCAGCCACATCCCGCATTCTCGAGATGAGCACAATATTTTCGTCCTGATCCTCAGCATACTAAACAGTTAAAGTGCAGGTACTGTTACATATAGGTATAATTAAAAATCCTAAAAGGGACGTTATTTCTGCGGAAAATGTGGCATTGGAGGACAATAAGGGGACTGAGGACATGCCCTGATTGGCTCAGTATGTTTAAAAGGCAGGCTGATTTGAGAAGAAGGAAATTGAAAAAGGAAGATATCTTACCAAAATGTTTGTTTTAACCGTTAGAACGGCGAAAGTAAACTCTCTTACAGGTTATCGTTATTGTGGGGGTCCGGGCGGAAGCTTCGCCACTTGTGCACTCTGAAATATTAATAATTGAGCCAGAGAATAGCTGAAATGTAATAATATCAACTTAAAATTTATTTTGCGACATTCAGTTATTGGTGGGCCAGTACGTGAGGCAAAATATATATGGCTCTGGGCCATATAGAGGCTTTTCACATGACGTCATAATACTCTCCGGCGGCCATGTTGGAGTACATGTAACTACGTAGTAAACCATAAGGGACGCGCTTGCTCGTTGAATTGTACACACCGTGCGTTTCACAGTGCACACTGTGCAGTGCGTTCGGCACAAAGCCACGTGTATTTGGCATGAATGTCCTCCAGCATGGCGGTTCCGTGACGTAATTGCAAAGCCTCTATACTTGTACTTGATCTTGGGGTCAAATTAACCACCAAAAAAACTAGACGCAGATAAAGCGTATACCAAGATGAGAAATTAGTCATAAGGGACCCTGTAGCTGTTGGAAGCAAAACTCACTAACTACCAATATTCAGGTCAGAAACCATGAATTGATGAATCACAAAAAAAAGTAACTTGCATCTTGAGCCTGAAGGAAAATGATTTTTTTTGAAAGGTACCCATAAAACGATTGTGTGTTTTTTTTTTTTTAATTTTTATCACTGCGTATTTGTTTTAGGACCATATCTATCTGTACTGTATCAGTATGGTAATGAGCGATGCTTTCTTTTTTCCCCTTTTTTCTTTTTTCACTTCTTTACTCCTTCTCTTTCTTCCTAAGTAATAATTGTGTTAACCTTGTTTGTTATTTACTTTTCTCAGTCTCTTGTACCCCATTTGGGGTGTAATAGAGAATCAATTGAAATTGAACCCAATCTGTCGACATTGTCATTGTTTGTGCTGATCTTGTTCTAATTTGTCTTTGTCTAGGTGTCACTCGAAATTTGACACCAGAGCTTTGCGGAACTGCTCCCGTTGACCAAGAAACGGTAAACATTCCGTAGGTATTAGGGGAGAAGCGGAGAACGTGGATAATGGTCCTGATATTGCTGTAAATAAGTAAAGATTTAGGGACGAAGATGCTACGAAATACGGCTCAAAATTACGGCAACCAAAGGAAAGACAAACGAGACATGGTAAAATAAAATTACATCAACGATTACCCTTGACTAGGTCTAGGCCTAACGTTAGGCCTAGGCTATGCCTATTATTACTAAGTTAGGCTAGGCCTAACAGTTAGGCCTAAAAGTAAGTGATTAGGCTAGTATTTCGTACGCATTTTTAGGCCTAACGTTAGGCCTCACAAAGTGTGCCTAACTTAGTCTTACTCTTAGGCCTGGCCTAGGCTTTGTAAGTTCTACTACTACTAAGGTAACATGCTTAAAACTGTGGTCAGTGACGCTATTCAATTTCAAGGTGTAACAATAGACCGATTTTCAGCCTACTCAGTTAGCCTAGGCATATGCCTAGACTAGGTGAGAGCTAACTTAGTCCTCAGTAAAGGACTAGCCTATGTGTGGATGGCCACATAATTGCTCCCTATACACATAGCTCCCAAGTTCCGAGAGGCTAGATGCGGGTCCAACTGATCTGACCATTGGTGGATCACCGGCCTGGGGGAGGGCCCCTTTCTGCAATTTTTTTAATTTTAGAAGTGTCTACACGCAAAATGGTGACACTTTTTTGGCAAATCAGTCACAACAATGTTGTTAGGTCACTGTTAAAAAATTCAGTACAGTACTAAATTTTTTGCAGTAACCTAGAAAAATATTGTATTGTGAGATTTTCCAAAATAATATTATGCAGATAATCACAAATGAGCAATGACTAAAACCTCTTCTAATCACGATATTTGATAGTAATTTTTGAGGTAAATTTTGGTGCGGTACCGGCACAGTTTTCAAACGTCAACTGGGTGTGTCACCGGCGGTTGTACCATGCTGCAGGTGATTTTCAATATCTTTGTATACATCAAGATGGCATTCAGGCAATGAAAATATATAGGCCTAGCCAAGAACGTCAAGGCAGTTAAGAATATTCAGGAACTCTGAAACAAGCCCCCCCCCCCTATATAACCTGTGAAGTGGTTATTTATTTTCGCTATTGAACGCGGCGTTGAACGACGTTATTATGTACACTATTTAGGCAGTGACAGGAATATATTCCATACCCGCTGCAAAGGTTAGCCGATAACGATGTTGCGACAGCAAGCTTACCATACGTACCTGTACCTAGGTCTATGCATTTTATATCAGGGCGAGCAGTTGAATGTGCCGTGAGATAAGATTTACTGCTTTTGTAGTTATCGGTAAGCTGAATTATTTGCTAATTTTTGTGGTTCCCTTTCTAAGAATACTTCGGAGATTTGAAATGCGGGTTTTTCAGAGGGCTGGATGGGTCAGTGGGTTTGGGTGTCCAAATGCTGGTCAAACCCATGAAATGTGGGTCACTTGGGAGGTATGTATACATAGGGGAGGGGTATATGGGAAGGGGCTGTTCCCTGCCCCTTTTCAAAAATTTTTGAATTTTAGATGTGTCTACAAGCAAAATTCACTTATTTTAGCCATTCAGTCAACACAATTTCTCTAATGTTTGGTTACTGCCAAAAAAGTTCAGTACAGTACTGTATATTTTGCGGTAACCTAGAAAAATATGGTGCAGAGAGATTTGCCAAAATAATATTATACAGATACAAATGTGCAGTTATTAAAACCTCACACTATTCAATCATTGTTGCTGTAAATTTTGGTGCGGTACAAGTATAGTTTGCAAACATCAACTCGATGTGTCGCTGATGGTCCTGCTGTACCATGCTGCAAGTGATTTCCAATATCCAGTTTATCTCGCACGGTTTTCTAGTGATAGCAAAGTGAAAGCACTTTCAAGACAGTCCAGAACATTTTTTTGATGGTATACTGGTAGAGGTGCAAAGAAGAGACTGACAGAAGTCTTTTTGTTGAGTCAATATATTCTTTGCAGCTGCAAGAGTGCCACTTCTTACGTGATATACAAGATTCCAGAACTCTGTGAAACTATCAAAATCACAAAGAAATACAAAAATATATCAGTGTAAATGTATAAATGTTTTTCACTTTTTATAAATTAATTCAAGGGACAAAATAGTGTTGGCGAATTGATTAGCAAAAGGTCACTGAACAATTCTTTAATGACTCATTAGTATTAGCAAGTACTACTTTTGCTCTTCAAAATTAGAATTGATTAGCATCTGGCAATTTTTGAGTAGCAAATTGCTATGTGAACCCAGCTATTTTGTCCCTTGTAATTTCTAAAATTTCCACTCAAACATTAAATTGCACAACTGTTCTGGTGGAAATATTATCTTTCACACACACACACACACCTAAACCCTTTGCAAAATCTATTCAAAGGCAAGGCAATGCAGGGCAAGGAATTATTGTACAAACCATCTCTCAGCACCACTTTGCAAATAACATACATTCAAACATACTGTGACCAACCCCAAGGTTTCTCTACTCAAAAACATACATACCTCTTTGGCCCTTTAGAGCAGCATCAGCCCTGGAATAGTAATACAAGTCTCCATCCCCATGTTTACAAGCATCAGGGCTCGATTTTCTTGGTTAAAGGTTGGTTTTCCGATGAACAACCATTTTCCTCTCACATTAAAAAAGTATACTGCTGACCCGATTAACTCTTCCCATCAACTTTTCCCATCATACAAAATTTCAGACTTCAAATGTGTTTGTACAGGTATGTCAAACATCACATCTTTTCAATCTTCAAGACCAATAATGCCATAAATGAACACATTTACCAGTGTTTGCACTGGGTAGGAAATTAGTACCCATGTACCTGATCGTAAACCTTGCAATATCTTTCGTCCACCCTGCGGGCTAGGCTAGGCTATGCACAGTATGGTACATAGGCCTATGCTGTTTCGTTAAATGATATAGGAGGGGATGTTAGAAATATCCACAGGGGAATTGTTTCTGGAAAAGTGCAATTTAACAAAAGCAAGCTATGTAAACAAACAAGTTAAGCAAAGTTCATTTCAAATAATTGTGAATGAGATGTGGGTTAATACATTTGTTACTTTCAATACCAAGTTATTTTGCGAAGATCAAAAAGAAATCATAGAAAAACGCCACCCAGGTAGTAATTTTCCACCCAGATAGCAAGAACGTCGGTCTGGTACCCGGATACCTGGTGCAAACACTAACATTTACTGTTTTATAATCGAGTGAAAAATGATTGGACAACCAGGTTTACTTATGGACAACTAAAATTTGCAAAACAGTTGCCCAAAGGACAACCATAAATTTTTTTGAAAATTGAGGCCTGAGCATACAAATAGTACGAGCACCTAGTTTTGCAATTACTTCAGAAAGATGCTACCATGCCACATGCAAACCTTCTTTAAGATATAATGTGAGCATCTCCTTTGCAAGTTGTTTTAGAGAGATGTTACCCACGCCACATGCAAACTCTCACACGAAAGCACTGCATGCTTAACTGAGCAAGAGGCAGTTGCACCAAAATCTAACAATACAAGGATGACAATAACCATTCTGAAGGGTCTTAAAACAATGGATACAGTTTCACCTTAAAGCAACACAGGATATATTTACTACAGATGGGAAACTCTGAGACAAGCCCCGCCTCTAACCCACAAAGTTGGCATTTGTTTTTGCTATTGAACGGGACATTGCATGCATTTATTTTTGCTACTGAATGTGGTGTTTCACAATGTAATTACACTATGAAGGCAGTTGACAGGAATGTATTCCATACCTGTTGGGAAGGTTAGCCAAAAGTGATGTTGCAACAGCAAACCTAATAGGTTCATATGTACCTACAATCCTCGACAAAAATATTGGGACAAAACAAGCAAAACAAGCAATGAACGGAACACCATCCCCCACTCCCCCCATTCAATGTTGCGGCAGCCCAAGGCGTTCTAAAACTTCAACATTGTTCCGGGGAGCGGGGTTTGTCCCATGTATTTTTGTCAAGGATTGTCAGAAGCCTGTGCAAAGGTATAGGATTTTCCAAATTTTTGTTGCCTTTTTATTTTTCAAGCTACAGGAAAGTTAGTAACAGTTGAATTTGTCCAACCAGTATACTGGCATGTCAGATTTGCGCTGGGCGCTCGAATGAAGACTTGTCTTCCTCAAGTAGCTCATACGAGGAAGGAGGATGGGGGAAAAGTACTTTGGGTGGTGAGATGTTTAATTTACTTTAAAAATTTCATGTATTTTAATGGGCAAAAAACAAAGAATTTTTTCCATCTTATTTTGCATGTTAGGGGTTGGGGGTAACATATTTCACGATAAACCCAACCACAAAATTCTCTCTTTTTTCTCATAAAGAAACATTGAATGATGATTCAAACTACAATCTGGTTAAAGACGAAATTATATGTAAGCATTTGCAGTAGTGAACGTGACAATTTACGTAAAGATTTCTCAAAATTGAAACGGTTAACCATTTTTGTGCGATGAAAGTTTCCTATAAATAGAGAGATCTTCTGTTAGCATGATTAACCCTTGTCAGTCATTGAAATAGTGTAGAGGTCAATGGTTAACCGTGGTGAGGTCAACGGTAAACTGTGGCACTAATTAAATATTCTTAGTAACAGGGAGCAGTGACGAGTTCTACATCAGAATAATGAATAAATTAAGCGTTATAAAGCCCACTTTCGGAGCTTTCTGTAGCAGTTCTGTCTCAAAAATTTAAAATGCCGGGTTTGTCCTATAAGTTATCTGGAATATCTGCTGTTTCCCTCCCCTGAAGGTTGTTATGATCTTCGCCCGCCCCCTCTCCAAGAAATATTTCTCGCTTGAAAGCAACCCCTCCCCCCTTCGGTACCCTGGGGCAACAGGTCTCCTGAATAGGTTAATGACAAATTAAACAATGTTTAACCACCCATGGGTACCTTATTTTGATCACTTCCCTGTCCTAATTAGAAAGACCGGATATGGACAGAAGTCCGTAATGCATAATAAGCTACATTTCTTCCCTGTGAAATATTTAAAAGCTGCTTTTATTATCTTGTCATGCAGCAATTGTTCTTCATAATGTAACACCCTGACATTTGTCATCGAATCACACCTTTTGAACTGCACAACTTTTCTTCACCAACTGTCATTATGTTGCCCAAGGCCGTAAACTTCTTCATATACATTTGTACAGGCTCCTGACAATCCTCGATTAAAATGTTGGGACAAAACAAGCAATTAACGGAACTTTATCCCCCCACTCTCCCATTCAATGTTGCGGCAGCCCAAGGCGTCCTTAACCTTCGACATTGATACGGGGAGCGGGGTTTGTCCCATGTATTTTTGTCAGGGATTGTAGACCAATGCATTGTATAGCAGTGTGAGCCTCTGAATGTGCTGTGAGATATGATTTACTGAATTTGTAGTCTTCGGTAAGCTGAATTACTTGGTCATTTGTGTGGTTTTCTAACTGAGAATACTTCGTAGATTTGAAATGACGGTCTGCAAGCAGCGGATTTGGATGTTCAAATGCAGGTCAAACCTGCGAAATGCATGTCACGTGGGAGGTATGTAATTGTAGTTCATTTGCTTTTATTTGAATGTAGTATATTAGTAGTAAGGTGCAGGGATTTTTCAAAAAATTCTAAGTGTCTGTTTACACTTTTGAACGACACAACATGTGTAACTTGGTACTAGGGTTGCAACATGATTTGTTGGTTTAACTGAATGATCGGCTGGTTACCTGGTCACTTTTGCTCTACATGTTTCACGTTTCATGTTTTTAAATCCTTGTAGTTCAAATTGTTCGGTGCAGCAGTTTTCACTGTGTTTACTTAAAGCTGTTAGTACCTTAAACCACAAAGTTCTTGGGTTAAAATGACACAACCATTGCTAATCTTCCCATCCAGAATGATAGAAAGATATGGTCAAGTGATCATTGAAAGCTTTTGACCCTACCCTGCATTTTGATGTAGCTTTGTCTTGCTTATCCATCAGCTTACACTATGAGCTGTGATTATTCTTGCGTAAAATCTCATTGTATTAATAGGCCAGCTGTACTTGATCTTCCAAGGAGCCTTTCAACAATCAATTTGCCTTGAAAAGCCACAAGAGAAGCAGGGAGCTGCAACAGAAGTATGTAATGCCTCTCTGCAAAAAGTTATCAAGATCTGTACTTCTTGGATTTGCAACCTTCTCCTCCAGACCATTATTAGGGAACAAAAATATATTTAAATGCATCTCTCCAATGGACCTGACCAAAATATTTTATCATGCTGCACCGCGATATATTTCATGATTTTTCATTGTCAATGGAAGTATTTGGAAAAAATTTTAACACCCCCACCCCAAAAAAAATACACTTGTAAGTGCAAAATGATACCCAGCCAAATTGTTGTTTACCCGATATCATATAAAAATGGAACATTCCATGTTGATTTTCATGATTACATAAATTGAATATACGTAGGCTACAAAGAATATATTTAATCCTGCAGTGCGTGGAATGATTCACAGGGTACTAGCATTTTCCACTCATTAAAAATATGAGTATTAAAGCAGTTGAACAGACACAGAATATGAAAGATACCATATTTACTCAAATAAGAATTTATTTCTATGGAAAGCATTCTTCGGCAACTCAAAAAAAATTGGCTGATGAGCTTGTGTTCATACAAATACTTTATTTTTAAATTAATGCAGTCAGCACGCAGTTTGTCAATTTCTTTTTGCCAATTTGTCAGCTGATTAGCTTTATCAATTTTGTTTCCTGTTAAGAGGAATTTGGTTGAAAGATCCTGCATGGCTTAAACCACCATTTTGCTATTAATGCTTTCTTTTGACATACAGTGGATTTTGGCTCCACTTATTGTGTTGTATGTGTCTCTCGTAAAACCAAAACATGCTGGCTTGAAGTTTGCACTTGAACAATTGCATAAATACAAACCCTGATGTGCTCAGATGATATGGTTGTCCAATGGACAATTGTAGGTTGACCAACAGATAACATTTCTTATCAACACTGCCACCAGCAATTGGTATGCTTTTTGAATTTTTTTTGTTTGCATATTATTTCTCATGAGACGAGCACAAAACTGGTTGGCTTACTTGTGTCTCAGCATGTAGGTGTGCCTAAAATATTTTGATAAGTACTACTGACCAAGCCTTGCATTAAGCATCAAGGGCCAAGAGGCAGTAAATCTCACTTTTCACTCCTGGTCCTAGGGATTTTGGAGCTGTTTTCCAGTACCAGGGGGAATTCTCTTAAATCTGGAAATAAAGGAAACTAATTAACATAACATTTCATTTGATAAAATCCCTGAAATGGACAAGGAGTAGATGTTTTGCAGCCTCTGAAATAATCACAAACAGGAAAGCAAAATTACTTTGCTTATTTGGTTTAAATTCAAGATTTTAACCTGAAGTTATAAGAAAATCAAGATGTTGCTTGGCCATGCAGCATGGAGGCATATTCGAGAAAAAATTTGGATTAGGCTTGCCATACAGTAATCAAAGATGATTTTGGCAAGCCTTTGCTGCTGACATGGTTAATTTGATTAGAGGAGCATCTATGAACCCAAGGGGTCTTTTGACGATTTAGTGGACTGGCACATTTACTGTATGGTGGGGACACTTGCAGTTAGTAATGGAATGTTGGTACATGTGCAAGGAAGTGACAAGCAATAACAAGCAAGAATTATTTCTTCCCATTTATGTGTATGTCCAGTGGAAGGAAGTTTTGACTTGGAATCGAGTTATCAATGGTTGTAAACTTTTAGTGTGTACCACCATGCATGTAGGGCAAACCATGCAAAGATAACATGTAGCACTAACTATGTTGACATAAACAGTTGATTCTCACGCATGTGCTATTAAGTTTGAAAGAAGGGTTTAGGGTCACATCAAGTTTTAATATCTTAGAGGGGCGCTTGAAGCATTTCGGCAGAATTTGCATTGAAATCAGATGTTCCGTAGTTTTCAAGATATAAGTAGGTAAAGTTTTGCATCTTCAACAAAAAGTGAACTTGAAACAAGCACATATTGCATTTACATTGATCCTAAGTCTTTGGGTTTTTGCTAAGCTTTACAGCCAATATCCTCCTCAACAATTCCATATTATCAGAGTGTGATTGAATAAGTGGCATAACAACTTTACAAGCTTTTCAATCCCCACGAGAAAGTCCTGTCCATATTAATTTCAAGGTCAACAGAACAGACTAAAAAACAAAGAGAAACAAAGCATTCCTAGTCACTGTGGTAAAGTGGTATAACCTCTGCTGCCCTGTGGAATACAAATGTAGTGACTTTCCTTACTGATATCTTGAAAAATACATGTGTCTGATTTGAATGGAAGTTTCACTGCAATGTGTAGATTTGGTGCCTCTTTCACATATGAAAATTGAACTTTTGCTTAAACTTTCCCTTAAAAAGTTATAACATGTCAAGTAATGTCTGTCCATCTGTGAATTCAAAACTTGAAAACTATAATAGTTCACCAAGGTAGTTAAAAGTAAACAGTGGTAATTTTTAAATTAGACTTGAAGATCACATCACATGTGCAATATGTACACTGCCAAATCAGCTAAATGCACATGTATGGAAGATAGAACTGTGGTTTGAATTTTTAATGTACATCATCACCTGTATCATTCCTCGAACCCTACTAAACTGCTCTTCATATTTTTCTGAAGGTATCAAACCAAGATTCAGACAGAGGGCAGCCTTGCCTGAAGTGTGGTGATGCCTGTCCTGGCCTTGCACTCCACTATTGGAGGTAAGTTATCTGTGAAACATGAAATATTGTGTGACATTTGTTGACAATCCAGTCAAGCCACTTAGTAAAAATATATTGGATATTCCTTTGGTTAAAAGTTAAAAGGAATGGCACCCATGTTATACACCAAAAAATGGTTATTGGCATGTGGGAATTAGTAAAAGTCATCAGTCGCAGTAAAACACTGTTTATTTGAACTATTCAGATCAAAGGTAACATGGATACTGTAAAAATCAGGGTTTCAGGTTTTTGCTTTCATGTACAGTACACTGGTTCCATAAAAGAAAGAGTCTAAAACCCATTTCCAAAAACTTGTTCAAAATTTGTAGCAAATACCAGTGTTGGAGCTGTGACCCTTTGCAAAACTAATATCTCTGATTGGGATGATCATGTGTACCTGACTGTAAAAATGTTCAAGTAGCTCAAGGCTAGAGGCAATTTCAACCCTGTAAATGTTACAGTATTGAAAACCTCTGTACTATGGTATAGTGTAAGTGATAGAAACCTGCATGTCATTCTGTGTGACCATCAGACTTCATGCAGGTTTCGCTAACCATTAGTGCTTGGAGAACAAATGTGTACAGATTTGAATATGGAGGATAGACAAAATAAGCAGTGAATCAAGTACATAGTACTAGATCATAGTACAAATACTTCTAATACAGTGATCAACTTTGCCATTACTTAAAGGGAAATATTGCATTTGTTTTTATTGGCAAAGAGTAATAAATAATAACAAATTTATAAGGCTGTATGGTCGCCTTCTTTTCAAGAAATAAGTTTTCCTCATATAGAAATTCAGTTGTTTGTTGCTCAAGAATAATTTGTACACCCAAACTTTCATTATTTCAAAAGATGCTACTTCCATAACTCTTCTTGTGCATAATATTTTGAGCAGATGAAGCTATTGCTGGGGTTTATTGCTGAGACCAAGTGATTTCAAAATGACTAGAGCTTTTAACTTTTAATGCTATGTTGGAGCATTTTAAATGCAATATTTCCCTTTAACCAACCTGTCTCAAATATAAAAAGCAATCCATAAAACGTGAAGAATGAATTCCACTGGCAATTAACAAGGGTAGGTTAGCAGTCGAATAATCTCAGTTGGAGGATAGTAACACCTAAATAAATAGGACATAAACGTGAAGTAAGTAGGGCTCACAGATTCACAAACCACAGGTAGGATTATATAAAAAATACTTGGTCTTTTTGGTACTTTTTGACATTTACTCCTTTCAGCATTAAGAATTTATGGTAAGGTAAGCATCTCTCAATTGTTGTGAAGTAAGGGATTTTCATAACTGGATACTCCCCAATTTCATTAACACAGCAAGTTAATAAAATAAGTGATGTCTAAATGTTGAAAGGACAGAAGTAATGAATTGCAGACGGTGAGTTTATTTATGAATGCTGCCCTCTATGTGGTAGGTGACTTTTTGGAGTGCAAGTCTAAAATGTGATAGTACTTGGAATCAAGCCATTAGTGCATGTATGCAGTACCTCATCATGGATTTAGAGAAGTCTATTGATTAGATGGCAAAAGTGCCTTCATTTTGGAAAAGGTGCCATCAATATGTTGAAGATTGTTTGATTTGCTCTTCATGGAAATTTTAGAGGGATTAGCAGGTAGACCTGAAATGAGGGATCTAGCCATGCCAGCCTGTGACTGACTGAAAGTACCCGGCACAATTGGTTGCTGACCACCATGAAGAGCTAGTAGTCACACAACTGACTGGCACAAAATACAATAAAAATACCATAGAAGATGTCTGAAAATTCATTTTTAGCATGATATGTGATCAGCAGCAAATTGTGACATGCTCTTCATATGTGGAGGTCCTTGTATTATACAACATGAAACTGGTATTCATGAATGAATAATAATATGTCCATTTCAGTTTTATAAATAGGCTATTATTCTGCATATTGAAAAGCTCATCTCCTTTGTGCAAAAATTAAATGACATAAATAGAGACTGCATTGGTCAGCTTGTTTACCATTTACTGTCAATGTTAGTAGTCTAAGTCTTTCTAATGTTTATTAGTGAAGGAAACATCCACTGAGGCATTGCAAAAAATGTTGAATCATTTGAAAAAAAGGAACATGAAAATGCAAAAATGAATAAAAACATCTTCTACAACCAGAACTTCACTCTTTGTGAAACAGTTATGAAACGTCAGGTTATTTCTGAGTAATCGTCACCTAATATTGCATTGCCATGACATCCATATCACCAAAGAATTATAATTTGAAAATGTTCACAATACGGTAAAACCACATTCAGTTCATGTCATAATTAATGACCGAGTTAGCAAATTTTACCTGTTTGTCATATATTCTTCATAACTTTGGTGAATTTCTTCTTCTTTTTTTTTCTGTTCTTTTTATTGCTTTTTATTTTTTTTTTTTTTAGGTAGTGGTCTTTGAGGTGTAATTATCAATTATTTAAGCAAGGTGTGGTGTAAATGTGTGAAAAAAACTCTGCATGGTTTACCTTTAAAAGCTGTAACTTTCCCAGGATAAGTCTAAGTACTGGTGCATTTTATTTTCCAATGGTAGAACACAGTTTGGAAAGGAGTACAAAAACACCCACTGTGCCCTTTGTTATTAGGTGTGGTATTCCCAGGGTGTAAACTGAATTTGCCTAAAAATTTATGTCAGTTCTACTGTAAAGACTTTCAACTTTCTGTGCAGGTTTACAGGTTTTAGTAATCATTGTTCTAATGCTTGAGTAGGCTTACCCTCCATTTTTTTTGGTGAATTTTTCTGTACAGAACAGTAGACAGAACTTCAACAAAATTTGCATTCTAGTAGTAAAAATAGGCTATGTGTTCATAATCTGTGTATTAGTAAGTGATTTTGTATATGGTGTAGGGTAGCTACATGTAAGTGTAAGAAAAAAATTACATGCTACATGGTCAGTTGTGTAGTGAATCATAGGGTGTGTACATTGAAAACACATACAATGTTAAACTAAATTACTCTGGTCTTGCCCTGTTCCCCAGATAAACAAATCAGTGTTTAAATTTTGATCTACCTCAGATTGTAGGGTTTTGCTGTTTCATACTTAACATGTTTCTGGTTAGCATCGAGCAGATAACCGCATTATTATTGGTATTGGACTCTGATATTGGCATTATCGGTAAGATATCAGTATCAAGACGAATGAAGGCCATCTCCGATTATGGTAACCGATCACAAGCATCTTATCATTTAGTAAAGAGCCAATAAAATAAAGAGCATAGTGTTGAACATAAAACAATCAAGAATTTCATTGCAATGAATGTTCACAAACCAGCACACAGAAATTTGCAGAGTATGTGTGACCAAGCCTCAAAATTATCAGTGGCGTAATTGTGTGATAAGTGTAGTGTTGTGAAGTTTACAGCAGACTTTTGAGTGTCTTCTTGTTATCCTACTTTGTCAGTCCTGTGCATGTTTTTTTTAATCTGTCTTATTAAACCTTCCTTTTTCAAACTAAATTTTACCTAATTTTAATGAAATTACGTTATGGAAATTTTGAAAATGTCTAAAGGAGTAATTTATATTATTTAGTCATGCACTGCTGAGGATCATTGAATGAGATTCATTAAAATCTAATTTTAATCCTACTTTTGGTCCATTTAGCCCTACTTTTCTTTGTGTATCAGACATTGCCTCAAATAAGTTATTTACAAAGTTAAAATGTGTTCTTAATTATCAAATTTTGGAATAATTTGTAAAGAACATGATTCAGGTTAAGTTATTTTCAAACTCTTAGGTGATTAGAACTTTCTATTCAAATTATTTTCTATAATTGAAGAGAGAGATCATGCAACCTGATTGAATGGTGTTAACAAATTAACATTTGCATTGTGAACAAAGGAGAGCTTTTTAATCATCATCATAGTGAATGGGATGCATTTTGATTTTATCAAATTATCTCTCAGATCAAGCTGGCTTTCTTTCTACAATTTGGTATAATTATGCGCAGCGCCAGTGATTTGTTTCCCTTTTTGTCAAGACTATTAATTGAAAAGAGAAGAATGATTTTAAGTGGGACATGTAGTATGTAAATTGATTTATTCCTATTTCTTACATGTTAATTTAAAATTTCCATTAAATATGATCATTGTGGTGAAAGATAATGAAAGATTTTACTGGCCTAAGGCCTTAAAATAATTATGCAACTGATGGATTTACTGTCTTTGACATGTGTTTCACTATTGAGAAAATGTTTGTTCAGAAGAAAAGCAGATTAGGATAGGCTTAGGAAGCAAGGCAATCGTTTTTAGTAGATTGAAGTGAGCAGTCACCCATACCAGAGTTTTTGCTAGGGAAGTTATCCAATGGAGTATAAACTATGACCAGTATTTATGAATAAAGTTTGTTTAAGGACATGTGTATAAACTGGGTTTAGTGGTTAAATAGTTTATGATGGTGAGGGGATTTGAAAGGATAATGAGGTAAACTCAAAGTCAGGTACAACAAAGGATGAGTACTGAAGTAGGTTCACACTGAAGTATGACTCATGTATGAATAGTCAAGAAGTATGGAGACAATGGCTTACCCTTATGTTTGGGTATGTCTGAGGTGTGGTTGAACACTGTAGAGTTTGTTTCATGTGTGGGGGTGATGAAGTCTGGTTTTTTACACAAACTGAGGTTTTTATTCAAACTCAGTTTGTATTGTTTCAACTCTCAAGGGACATACTGTGATATATCCTCCCTTCAATTTGTAAATTCTCATTTAATACCAAAAGATTTCACTGCTATTTTGAATAGGGATTAATTTATTTTTCATAAATAGACATGAAATGTTATGCACATTAAATATACATTGTACTGGAAGTAATTCATTCTGGCATGGTATTATATCTTGACCAACATACCCTTTGCACACATAAACTGTGGATGAACTGTGGATGAACTATGGATAAACTTTGGAATTAAATTACTATCCAACACCTTCAAGGCTAGTTTATGCCAGAGCCTCAGATGTAGACCAACCACCTCCTTGTTTATATTATTGGAATAGTATGTGTTCCACTGAATATGAATGAAAGGTTAAGCCTGGAGTTCATTTACTCACAAATAGGAATCTTCTATTAATTGTTCATTAATCATTTCATAGGTCTGGTACAGACAATTAGAATCATACAGACCAGTATGAGTTCAAGTTGTGTCTGCTTGCCAGTATTTTTGTACCATAGTTGCTGGTGTTTTGCTCTTTTCAGTCAAACTGCTTTGCCTGTGGCTGGATGTGTTTACAGCAAAACTTGAAGATGCTTTGGTTTTGGTTTTATGTAAAGACCAAAACTTACACTACACAGTCTAAAATATTCAAGAGTATTCTTTATGTAGGTGTAAGGGTTGAAGGTAAACATTTTAAAACTAGGCCTATACTAGAGCTGTGCAGCTTTAAATGTTTAAAAAGTTTGAGCAAGTACTTAAAGCAGATTGTTCAGCAGTAACTGGAAACTTTAATAAAATCCTCATGTTCAATTATTCAATCTCATTGGAAAGTGAAGATTTAAGTGTTATCCAATTGGTGAACACAAATAGTGGTGTAGCTCAGAGGAGGAGGACATGCAGTATGTTATGTAATTGCACGTTGAGGGTAGAAGGAACCATTGGTTTGCACAAAATGAACAAAAAATTATGGAATTTGACATTTCCTAGGCTTGCAAGTAATTTAAGCAATTGTAATTTGGGTTGTAATAAATAGTAATAATAATAATATAACAGTTCTTATATAGCGCCTTACACAAGAAGTCTCAAAGCGCTAAAACTATACAACATGCGGTCAATAAGACAAAGTAAACAAATGAGTTTTCAAGTTAGTTTTAAATTGTCCAACAGTGGAAGAGTTCTTGACAAAAGATGGAAGGTCATTCCACAGTTTCGCAGATACTGTTGAAAAAGCACGATCACCATAAGAATGGGTAACAGATGACGGCACATTTAAAAGAGATTGAGAGCTGGAACGTAGTTCACGTAAAGGCTTGTAATTAGATATAAGATCCTTTAGATATAATGGAGCAAAACCATGGATGCATTTGTATGTAAGAAGAAGGATTTTGTAGTTGATACGATGCTGCACAGGAAGCCAGTGAAGATTACGAAGAACAGGGGTGATGTGGTCACATGATTTTGTTAATGCAACAAGTCGAGCCGCTGAGTTTTGAATTCGCTGGAGTTTTGAAATTTGGTGTTTAGGTAAACCATAGAAAAGACTATTTCCATAATCCAGACGGCAGGTAACGAATGCATGAATAAGCTTTTCAGTAGTTTGGGCATCCAAATAATGTCGTAATTGACCAATTTTGTGCAAAGCAAAGGAGGCAGAGCGACACACATTATTAATATGCTGAGATAAGCTAAGATCATTCTGGAAAATAACACCCAGATTTTTTGCACTCTGGGCAGGCGTGATTAAAGAGTCTCCAGTGGAAATACTGGTGAGTGGTATAGTATCACGGAAGCGAGAAACAAGGTGTAGTACTTCAGTTTTCTCAGGATTGAGTTTTAAACTGTTGGTGGTTGACCATGAAAGGATGTCTTTAACACAAGTTTCCAGTTGCGGTAATACTGAATGGCAGTTTCTATTATCAACTATAGCATACACTTGAGTGTCATCTGCATAAATCATTTTGGACAGACCATATGATTCTATTATGTTTTCAATAGGAGATGTGTACAAAGTGAAAGCAAGAGGACCAATAACAGATCCTTGAGGGACTCCCTCTTCAGGTACATGAGCCTCAGATAAGTGACCATTGATATTAATATGTTGCAATCGGTTGGTAAAGTATGATGTAAACCAGCGGAGTGCAGTTTCACAAAATCCAAATCTATTAGAAAGGCGTTGTAAAAGGATAGTATGATCAATGGTATCAAAAGCAGCAGAATAGTCCAATAATACAAGAACAGATTCCTTTCCTTTATCAGCTGAAAGCAGCAAGTCATTGTAAACCCTTAGAAGGGCAGATTCTGTAGAATGGTGGCTTCTGTAAGCAGACTGATACTTGCTGTGAAGGTTATTATGCGAGAGGTAAACTTGGATCTGTAGTACAGCAGCACGTTCAATTGACTTAGCAAGAAATTTGAGATTAGCTACTGGACGATAGTTTTTGAGATTCTCACAGTCAAGCTTTGCATTTTTAATAAGAGGAGTAATGTGCGCAACTTTTAGCGACTCTGGAAAAATACCATTCTGTAGTGAACCATTAATAATCTTTGTTATGATCGGAGCCAGTTCTTTGATGCATTTCTTGAGAAGCCAAGTAGGTATAGGATCCATAGAACAAGAAGTTGTTGGAGAGTTCTGAATAATACTAGAGACTTTTTCCAAACTAATCAGAGAAAATCCTCTAAAAGAACTAGTACAAGGCTCACAAGGAATATGTGGATCATTGTTAGCTGGCATATTATGAAGATCCTCCTTAATACATTTCACTTTATTGGCAAAGAAGTTACTAAAATTATTGGCAAGGGATGGCTGAGAACTAAAACCATGAGGAAGAACATGTTTAGAATCAGGAGCACTTAGACTGTTGACCTTTTGAAAAAGTTGACGAGAGTTACACTCTTCAAAGTAATGTTGATAATGGTTACGCTTAGAATCAAGAATCATGTTCTTATATAAGTATGCTTGGTCACGAAAGATCTGTTTGTGGACTTCAAGTTTACTTTTCAACCACAGGCGTTCAGCACGGCGAAGTTTCTGTTTTTCTTTCCTAAGATTGTCATTATACCAAGGTGCATGAGGACGGGCAGTAACTTTACGACAAGAGAGAGGAGCATGAATATTAATAAGCTCACTCAAGACAGCTTCATATTGTCGGACCAGTAAGTTCACCTCAGAGCAAGGAGCAGTGTATAACTTTGAATTAGCATGGTCTGAAGGAAGAAAGTGTGTAGTTGAAACACCAGAAACAAAATCATCAGATGCCCTTGTTAGAATTAGATCCAAAGTGTGACCCTTGAGATGAGTAGGGCAAGGGACATGTTGTACAAGATTAGCTGAGTCAATAAGATCCAAGAAAACTGAAGCTTCATGATCTGATGAATCATTAACATGGTAGTTGAAGTCACCTGTAATGAGTAAGTTAGCAGGAGTGGATGCAATGTCCTCAATAAATGATGCAAACTCACGAATAAATACTGAAGCAGTTGGCTTTTTGTTGGCAGTTAGCCGAGGTCTATAAACCACTACTAAACGTAGAGGTTGCTGCATTTTGGCAGTTAAAAACAAATCCATATATTCAAATGACTCAAACTGCCTTGCATGCATATCACGAACTTTAAAACCTTTACGAAGACAAATACAAACACCTCCACCAGATCGATCTCTCCTGGGCACATGAAATAAATAATAATTAGATAAAGTGTGCACTTCATTAAAAGAAAGGAGGGGGGATTACACAATGGACATAAAATTACTGCCACGTCACATGTTCCATTACCCTTTTTTCAGGCTAAACTTTGGGCTTTGTAATCCCTGGTATGCTCATATTTGCCTGTTTGACCTGGCAATGGAAGCATCCCAGAGGTTGAGCAACTTTCATCTAAAGAAAGTTCAAGAATTTAGCTACACCTTGCCTGCTTCTTATGCCTAGGGACATCCTCATCTACTAGGAGACATCCTCATCTACTTTGAAAGTTGTCGGAAAATCGCATGGTTTTACACCAAAACTGGTGCCAGCAACCTTTAGTACCTTTGAATTAAACTTTGAGTTAATTTTAGAGGTTGTAGGTCACTAGATGGATTGTAGTGTGGGACCCAAGTTTAATCAATGACTGCACTTCTATAGCACAACCATCAGTTAGCCTAGAGTGTACGCACAAATTGAGGCTTGGACAAGTTGAGAATTATTCATGCAAAGATTTTGTAGCAAATCTGAAGCATTTATGATTATAGTCAGGATTTGTGAAGGTTGCAGGAGCTTCATTTTAGCACAAGTAGTGTTGGCAAAACCCAGGGTGGGGTTGTTATCATCCCTTGCCAACCCTTTTAGTTGCGACCATGATAGTTAAATATTTTCAGGAAACTTCCCCCCCCCCCCTCCTCAAATTGCAACATTGGCATTGGGATTTAGATGAATTGTATTTCTAAAGATAGATTGCATTTAGATGAATAAATCAGTCATTACAAAACTTGCTTTGCAGATTGGCTGGAAATGTATGATACACACTCTTGTACTTATGCTTCAATTCTGGCTAAATTTACATCCATTCGCTTTGCTCACATCACAGAACCACCTCCAAATAAATGGCCGTGGTGCCCTGCCATACAAAAACTTTTGGCCTTTGTGCCCTACCTGATGGCCTTGATGCCCTCCAAAATTTATGAATGACCAAAGCCAAATGGCTGTGCTCTCCTTAAACCTTAATTCCAGCCCTGTTACTTTGTGTATAATTCTTGTCTTCCTCCCCTCCCCTCCCCCCCCCCCCCCCCACAAAAAAAAGTAAAAACTTGAAAGTGTATATAAACAGTATTTCTTAGTACTAGAAGTGCCTGCTTTTAACAAAGAAGGTAAATTCATTTTTTTTTTTTTCATGGGCCCCTATGCTCATTGATTCAATGCCTTTGACTATGTAGGTTACAATTCATTAGTTAGAGAGAATTATAAGGTTTTCATTAACTTCTCATTAAATGCACACCACATAGTGCAGTACTGGTTAAAGGACAGTTCCTTTGTTGTGTGACTTCAAGAATGCATGACCCTCAGTTACTGCATGCTACACACACAACAATCCACATCTCTTCTCCTGCTATGAGTTAATTGTATAAACTGAGAACTCCTGATATTCTTTTAAGTTATATTCTATCACACACTGTGCTCAAAGCATAGTTGTCAAATCTAAATGATTAATATTAACACCAACAAAAGTATCCAAGGAGTATCTAACATTTGGATACAGCCTTTTAATCTGTTAATTAGTGTCTGTGAGCTTGCAATATTGTACTTGACATCATTCTCGACTTTACCGTTGATCTACACTTTGAGGCAATTTTTGTTTGAACTACCGTTTTAAGAACAGTAGGATGAGTCACCAATGGCTCATCAGTGTCAGCCTGTACATGCTATACTTTTATCACCTTGTTGAAAGTAATTGGAAGTTACAAGCTTTTAGCTTAGGGGTGTAATTGATACCCCCAGAAATCGCAGTAGTATACAAATACTGTTCTTCCCGTTGACACTACCAACCAAATGGATATGTTGAAAATTGATGCACGTGTAATTTTTGATGCAGTTGTCCCTTTCCCTTCCCAAGCACAAAAACAGGTTTTTCTGTGTGAGTCTGGCTGCTGTTCTGCTCTGATTAGCAATTTATGTCTGCAATCTGAAATAAACCTCTCTGTAAGTAGTTGGTTCATTTCCATCTGTGGTCTGGGATGTGACTGGCCTTAACTTATTCAAGCTTTTCAAAAGATCTGAGATTTGTAAAGCTGACAAAATTAACTGCATGCTTAGATACACTGGCATTATACTGTACTTTGATAGAGGTATAAGTGGTCTAGAAAAGTTAAACCTATAATCTTAGCCAAGATACTTTTTGATTTAGTCATAGCATCATCATTGATAGCATCATTCATGGCTTGGTTTTTGCAGTCTGGGACAACTAAAATTCCAAATAGATAACTGAAGGTTAAAATCTGGTTGTCCAGTGGACAACTATTTTAATAGAAGTTGGCTTTTATCTGATTCAAGACTGATTGCTTTAATCAACTCTTTCAACTTTCTTGCTTATGCCAGACTATATTAATTATATGCTTAATTTTTTGTCTCTCGAATGTCACATTTTTTATTGTCCAAGCCAAGACATTAACACTCATTCTCAACTGCATTCCAGCAACAAAATGTAGTAAATGGGTAGTTGTAAAGCACACTGTTAAATGTGTGCAAATATGTGAAAATGTTGTGAACATTAGGGACAGCCAACTTTATTTGGGGGCAACTGTAAGTAGTGAAATGGTTTCTCAAAAGACAACCAAAAATTTTTTGAAGGTTTTTGGTTTTGGATTATTTTCAAGGAAGTTGGCATCCATCATAGATTGTAGGGCCTACATGCATCATGGGTGGTAAAAGTTGCCAGGAAACTGGAAGGCTTCTTGAAATTTGGGTCTGTGGAAGGAACTTTTGGCAAGATGAAATAAAAGTTGTTTTCATTTGTACATAAAAATATTTAAGTCATGAATTTGGATAACTTCACCTCTTTTCCTCTGAAACTCTTTTAATACTGCCCATGATATACATGACTCATGGCAGCATTTTCAGTACCAACATGATTCCAGTTGACATTTCATTCTGTATGTAGCATTATAAGTTCAGAATTGTACAACAACTTTTACACACCTTTATTGCATAATTATGAATGAATTTTAGCAGATTATAATGGAACCCAATCTGAAGCTGGAAAAATTCGACCAGGTTTGTGATTTTCACAAACCAAATGTTAGGAGCTGCCCAGTTATTTGGTCTCTGTTTTGCTGAATCATCTTTAAACATGAAAGTTATCATCCAACTGTGTGGATATACTTTAAATACACTGACTTTATACCAATAGGCCTGTGCCTCATACCTGCACAGTTAGTTTCCCTTAAACCTTCTTGGGAGAGATATTACTGTATCTGTGACACATTTTATGCACTTTTATTAAACAAGAAAAAGGATGTACCAATGCAATCTGTTAATGGTGGAACTGACAAAATCAAAGCTGGAAATAATTTTTCTTCTCCATGACCATGTCTTGCAAAGTGCAGTGCACATAGAAACACATTAAGTGCATCTATCTGTTATTTGTTGTTTAATACAATGCTTTAATGCTGATTCATACTACTACTTCTGTGTTTAATTTTCTACTCTCCCTTCCATAATATTTCATCAAGATTCATTCATGCTCACTGTACCAACATGGAGACAAAAATTCATGTAGCAGTATTTATCTTTCTTGTGATTTGTGTGCTTAGCACTCAGTGTGTGTTTACACTTGAGAGGCTTAAAACATCAACAGGCATCCCTTTTTGAGTGGCATGATTTACTGATTGTCGGCAAGCTTTGAAAGACTTACTACTCCTGCTACATATTCTGTTGTGATTGACTGGCTAGGTATGCACCATGTCGCCTCTGTCTGGCATGAGTAAGTCTCCCAGGGATTTCATGTTGGTGTGATTTTGAAGCCAATAGTGTTACACTGATACTTGCTTGGAGGAATTTGAAATCATAACATGCTTCTTGAACAAAATAGTGATGCATCGCTGATACTGCGTTAAGGGGAAAGCAAGGTACCCCTCAAGACCAATATAGTAAAAGGTAATGTTTGTAACACTTGAATGAAGAACAGTAATTAATATGATTCTGCTGGATGTCTTTTACTAAGTAAAGGGTGCTGTCAATTTCTCGTAGATTTTGACAAGATATGGAAAGTGAAAGGCTTTTGCTTTGGTGAAATGTTAATATTCACATCGCTGACATATACTTTACCCCAGTATACCACAGTACTATTCATTCCCTAAAACATATTGACGAGTTTTAATCTCTGAGAAAGTTTCCATTGAGTCAATACTGTGGACACGAGAAAATCAACTCCTTTTTTTTTCAAATATTACTATAGAACTGTACATGTATGCATCAACTTGGGGAAAAATGATATTTTTCTGTTAATGTATTCCTACAAACATAAATACCAATGAATCAAATTAACAAACCATCACCTCAAAATTGTGTCATATTGGCTTGATATAATGGTAACCCTTCTTGGAACAAAGTAATCATTAAGAATTAATACTTTTGTGAAATCTTTAGTCACTGTTTTGTACATTGCTATGACTTGGCGTGGCAGTTCCAGCGTTAAACCACCGAGCTGTTGTACAGTAGTATCTTCATATCACAACCTTGTTTTATTGTTCAATACTCATATCCGGATCATAGGTGTGGCCTGTGCTGCTTCTCTAACCCAGCTATAGTGGCTCATTGAGTTGGTTCATGAAAATCAACAACTTTTTCCAAACCTGTTAATAGATTTCCTCACCTACCAATGATGAACTTAGCTGCTCAATTTGGTCCGTAGAAATTCGTTACCAGACACTTTTTCACGTTATGCACAAAACTGTTACAATCAGGACATCACAAAATTGGAACTTTACAACTTTTCCTGTAACTATCCAATATTAAACTGGACTACTTCTGCAAGCATTTCAATGTGGTAGTGCCCTTAAAGGGCCAATCCTCTAACCCCAAACTATAATTCTTGTAGGGGTTTACTGAAATTCTCAATTGGCTCAGCTCTTTGATTGATAGCTTATTCAAACAATGCAGAGTACCAAAGCTAATATTATACAGCATGAACTGTACTGTGTTTTGATTGTACACATTGAGCTTTTCTGTACTCACCTTGAAGCAATAAACTGAGATTGTATCTGGATGAGGATGAATTTCAGACAATTGTGGGAGGAGGGGCTTAAGTAAGACAGTTAGGAGAATTGATACTGTTTGGAGTGAGAAAATTGGGCCTTTAAACACTTTCATGAAGTTATCGATATCAACTCAAAGTGACCCTTTAAATCTGTTGGTAATTGGTAACCAAGACAACAAAAACATGTCAAACTGCTCTTTAATGTCACACACCATGACATACATAGCATACATTCTGTTGCTGAAATAAAAGCTTCACAGATCCGTGTTTCTCAGGCTAGATTTCATCCACTCAGTAAAGATTCCATTAGAAATGCTTGACATCACTGTTAAATATTCAAGTGTCTGTGTTTTGGATAAATACATACTCAATGCCTTTAGTTTACAGCTGAACAAACTGAGATATGAAACCCTGTGGTAGGTTGAGAGTATTTAAACCCTAGCTTTCTATTGTTAGTTTAGAGATATTAGGTCAGTCAAATAAAGTTACCAGCCTGTTATGCACAGATCTAATGCTTTGCTAGTACAACATAGTAAAATTCATCTTTTTGTAAACTCAGCTGTTTTGAAATCTACTTTGAAGTGGAGTCAGAAAAGTAACTCATGGAAAATCCTTAGTACTGAAAAAAAAAAAAAAAACTGGTGTTTCATGAGCATAGTGTGCCAATCAAAACAGTGAGTTCTGTGGATTATGAATTTATGTTGTGTACAAAGAGTGTAACACATTGAATACTGAACGTATTAGGTAGAAATAAATAGAAAATGTTTCTTTAGATTCATGCATTTTTTTGAACCACTTGAGTAGCAAGGGAGGTTATTTTATACAGAATAACCACCATTGAGTAACAGGTTAGTTATGACCCCTGTGAGTATCAAATTCAAGTGATAATCACTGATATCTATCTAACATGAACTTAGAGACTTCATTAAAAAAGCAAAGTCGGCTCGTTAACTGGTCCACCTGAAGGTGCTTCAGTCCGGCGTGCAACCGATTTTAGTGGCAAGCCTATGCCAAGTGGGAGGAAAGCTGGAGTACCTGGAGAAAAACCCACGTACATTGAGCGGGACTTGAACCCACGCACATGATGTGAGACAGCAGCTGGAATAGACCACTCTGCCACCCGAAGTTTTAGTCCTATCCTTGGACCCCTTTAAGTACCTTTAGTTGCATCACATGTAGCCAATAAACTACTATAAAGCTTCTGCACAACTCAGTATACTGTATTCAGTCCTAAATGGTTTCTGTTTATAAACAGACATGACTTATAATCATACAATCAGTCTCACCAGGTATCATTATTTACACAATAAACTAGAAGCCTGTCTTCTTCATTTTCTTTTACCTAGTCTTCCTTGGTCTAGTTCTCTTTATACTCCCCTACCACTTGTTCCTTTTATATCTCACTGCCTGATCTGTACAGAATTTATGGAAGCTCCTCCCTTCATGAATATTGAACACTTTATACCAATAGCTGTTTTAGCAATATGTGAGGCTCCTCCCTCTTTGTTAATTAGCATCCAGTCAGAATGAGTTTGGCTTCATATCTGTAACAGCTGTTGAGTGATTGCTAAATGTCAGTGAGTGGCCTTGGTCTACACTTGTACTTGTCCACAGAAGCTTCAATGGTTATTTTAGGCTTCCAACTGAGAGAGAATTCTGTGAAGCAAGGAAGCTTGTACCATACCCAGCAGTGTGAAGATCAATAGAACACTCTCTGTGTACACAGCATGAACAAACTGCACTTCTCACTCATGTCTGTTTATTTGCCTTGAGAATTTTTGCAGGGTCAGGAGACTCTTTTTTAATTTTTCATCAGGAAAGTAACAGCAACAAAGTGCGGCGTGATCAAAAGTGTAGTCCAGTAGTGGGTGAGTAATGCACTTTCAGTACAAGTACAACAAGAGCGTATTTAAGACTGTTTTTCGAGGCACTTTCCTTACAATAATATACTCTGATGTTGCATTTCACGTGCTCTTTCATAATTTGGTTTTTGCCTTTATTTTCATTTCAGGATTTTTCCCTGTTTAATGAATTTTTTGCAATAGATATAAGAAAAATTGATGTTAGTAACTTTTGTTTTAAAGGATGAAATGTCTTTGTTTATTCTGTTGTATTTGCTGTATATTGTGTCCATTTGTAGGCAGAAATTTTCTGCTCAGGAAAAAGTTTCTGTTTACCCTTTAAGAAGTGACCATGGTTTTGTTTAGATTTGACAATTACTCTGTTATGGATCTTTTAAGTGTGGTATTCCTTTTTTCCCCTTTGAATTGGGGCTGGTGGATGTAAGTTTTGTTTTGGAAAGGAAACATAACATTTCCTCTCCTCATAAAATAACCTCTGGTCTTCCCCTTCCTGGCAAAGTAAAAAAAAAAGATTTCCAGTGAGATAGAGAATAAGAGTTAGTGCTTGCCAGGCAAAACATAGCCTGATGATTGCATAGTAGGGCTGTGAATGTTTAGCAAAATAACTAAATGTTTAACCTCAAAAATTTGCGATCCTTTAGCAATTAATTGCGATTACCTGATCACCAAAAAAATAATTTCAGTATGTAGTGATTGATACTGAATGTATTGCAGAAAAAATAATAGTTGTTATCTTGCATGGTAAAATCATATTTTTCTGAAATTTTGAAGCCTACAAGGTTCAGATATGCCCAGAATATTCCATTTAACCAAAACCATAGATCATTAGAGTATACAAAAGGATAAAAAACCGTCAAAAATAGGTTTTGCGATTAATCGCTTGTAGCTTTGTACTAAACGTTATGTAACATGGGATCGTTTAGCGATTAATCGCTACACATTCAGAGACCTATTGCATAGATAAAACACACTTAAATTAGACATTAAAATATTCATGTAAAAACACTCATACATGTCCATGTAGGGAATAATTTTATGTTGCTTAGTAGTTTTGAGGTTTCCAAGCTTTTCTTTGCAGCAAAATCATTACAAACCCAAACGTTGAAATTGTTCAAAATCTATGGCATGGTTTTGAATAGTTTGTGTAGCACTTTGCCTACCTTGTGTAGCAAAATGATGATATGATAATTATTCCCTGATGTGGTCCTATAAATGTGAAGTACTGCAAAGTCTTTGGTAAATTATATTAAGCTTTACATGTACATTAACTTTGTGAGTTCTCAGGATGCATGCCTCTTTTGTATTTCGAAATCTCTAGATCATAGATAAGTAAGTTCCAAGAAAAAACGTAATTATTTTTAAACACAGGGTTTACAACACAGAGCTTAGTCGCCGGGTACTTGAGACCAAGCTTTTATTTTACAACTTTGCACACTGTTAAAATGCTTACAGTAGATAACTTTCATTCAATGTTTTTGGACAAGTGCACCAAACCTATGTAGTGGTTCCAAATGAATGGTGACCCAGCATATGTATAGTTATGCATACAGAATTGGGCAGTGTATCCGGGAGTTTCCAGGTCAGTTAGTGAGAGCTCTGCAAGAATTAAAAGGCCAAACGTCTCACCCTAAACTACAATTTTGGTATGGGGGTACCAAAATTCTCAATTGGCCCAGCTCTTTGATTTGCAGCTAATTCAAACAATGCAGAGTACCAAAGCTTATATAACACAGAATGAAGTGTACTGAGAGTGTTTTGATTATATTGAGTTTTTCTATACTCAACTTGAAGCAATAAACTGAGATTGTATCTGGAGGAGGATGAATTTCAGACAATTGTAGGAGGGGCTTCAGTAAGAAGGTTAGGAGAATTGGTAGTGTGTGGGTGAAAGAACTGGGCCTTTAAAGGGCATAAGTAGTCACCTCATTGGGATTAGAGTACTAAGTAGGCTGTCCTATCTAAAGTTATGGGTAATTCTGAAGAACCATGATGTTAGTTTCCCCTTGAATTTTGGAAAAAGTAACTCAGATTTTCTTTCCCTGAGGTGTTTTATTTTCAATTCTGGACACATCATGAAAGGTAATTGGGAGAGGAAAAAAAAATATGGGAGATTAGCTGTGGTTTCAAAGTAAGTTTGGGGTCATTAATTTTGCCCTTTAACACTTATGTCTCACAACACTTCTTTGTTATGAGCACACACTCACAAAAGAGGGCGGGGAGGTGCTTTAGTGTGCACATCAAAGGTCCCAATCTGAGGGATTTATAATTTATGTGCAATGTGTACAGTCTGCAGAATATTGCCACTTCAAAGAGTACAGTTACAAGTATCTGCTAAATTTGTGAGAGCAGTTAGTTGCCTAAAATTAATTTCCAGCATTAAAGCCGTCAAGGGAAACTTGCATTTACTGTATACTCTGCCTTTAATATTATGAATTAGTGACTAAAAATCAGAGCATATCCCTTTTGGTAATAGTTTTATCCCATGTGTAGTATATGTGTTTGTACATAACCACATTTTTCCAACCATAAATACCATTCCCTGCTGCTGTTGTTTGCTTACAAATCCACTAACCACGAAAGACAACATCAAAGAAAAAAAAATACCAATTTATCTTTTTCATCAATTATCATCATTTAGTCCTCATTTCAAGCACACGGCATTTATATTGATTACCATATGAAAAATTGACTAACTGGTGGCCAATAAAGAAAGAAGCAAGCCACCTTTTTTCTTATGGAAGCTCATAAACCCTCCTGTTAAATCAATTCCATATCACCTCAAGTTGGTTTATATGGTTCGTTATTTATTGATTTTTTTTCTTGCGGCTTTCTTTGAAGACATTGAACTTATTCCTCTAATAAGCTAATTTTCATTTGCTACAACCATCTGCCCATCCTCTTGTCTTTTGCCTATGCTCCCTCCCAGCAAGGCCATGGTTTCTTGTACAAATTTTCCAAGGTCCATGTGTGTGCATTTTTTTCTCTCTCTCTCTTTGGTAATTACTGAAGAATTGCAAGGCAAAAGCAGCCTAGGGTGTACCCCGCTGCCGAAGGTCAGTGGCTCGCTGGTGAGTCACCTAGAAATACATAGAACAAGGAAAGATGATATTCTAAAGTTTCCTCCTTTTCCTCTTTTATCATAGAATTATTAAAAGGTACATCAAACGTTCAACTCCAGGGGAAGAATCATTTCTTTGATAGTTTTTTTCCAGATTGACATTTTTTCCTTCATGTCTCTTGAGCATTATGAAAACCTTGTAAATGATACAGAATTACACATGGTGATGTGACATCATCATTTTGAATCACTTAAAAGATGACAAACTGGCATATTTTGTCCTTTTTGAGTCATTATCAATTGGTAGTTTATTTTATTTAGTTCAGTTTTTTTTTTGTCTGTGAATTAAGGATCACGCACAAGCTATGGCTGATTGGAAATATTTTGAACTTTTACTGTTTAAGTGTAAGCAAAAAACATTAAAAATTTCAGAATTTATAT
This sequence comes from Holothuria scabra, assembly GCA_037179385.1. Taxonomy (NCBI): domain Eukaryota; kingdom Metazoa; phylum Echinodermata; class Holothuroidea; order Aspidochirotida; family Holothuriidae; genus Holothuria; species Holothuria scabra. Next base: position 67,559,205 of record CM074181.1, read on the forward strand.
GGGGTTGATGGCATATGTTTCCTTCAAAAGATCTGTATCGAGTTTACTTCGTACCATTAAAACATTTCTCTCTCTATATTCAAACAAAAACATAGTCCAGCAAGATTTTTGAGGTCCATTAAATTGCACAAGCAGCTGGGTATATGGTGATGCACATCTCAAGGGAAAAAAGATGAAAGTTGTGGCAGTTTTGAATTTTGTGCCCTAGTGCCTTTTTGTCATTCAACTGACCACAAATTCTCATAATCACCTTGAGGCTATTTTTGATTCCTTGCCGTAGGCAGGCAAGGAATCTATGCGATGGTGATGTCGTGTGTATGTGTGTGTGTGTGTGTGTGTGTGTGTGTGTGTGTGTGTGCGTATGTGACGCTTTGGCTTGTAAACACGATATCTCAAGAAGGGTAAGTCCGAGGGATCTCATACTTGGCATGTGGATTGCCCATATTGAGTAGATGATCCCTATTGTTTTTGGTGGACGTCAAAGGTCACTTGGGGTCACGAGAGGTCAAAAGGTCAAAATCTTGTAAACACGATATCTCGAGAACGGTACATGTGACTATGCTCATATTTGGTGTGTGGGTTGGTCATATTGAGTAGATGATCCCTATTGATTTTCTTGGAGGTCAAAGGTCATTTGGGGTCACGAGAGGTCAATAGGTAAATTCCTTAGAAATTGCTTGTAAACACGGTATCTCAAGAAGGGTAAGTGTGACTAATCTCATATTTGGTGTGTGCATTGGCCATATTGAGTAGATGATCCCTATTGTTTTTGGTGTAGATCAAACGTCATTTCGGGTCACTAGAGGTCAAAAGGTCAAAACTTCGTAAACACGATATCTCGAGAACGGTACATGTGACTATGCTCATATTTGGTGTGTGGGTTGGTCATATTGAGTAGATGATCCCTATTGATTTTCTTGGAGGTCAAAGGTCATTTTGGGGTCACGAGAGGTCAATAGGTAAATTCCTTAGAAATTGCTTGTAAACACGGTATCTCAAGAAGGGTAAGTGTGACTAATCTCATATTTGGTGTGTGCATTGGCCATATTGAGTAGATGATCCCTATTGTTTTTGGTGTAGATCAAACGTCATTTCGGGTCACTAGAGGTCAAAAGGTCAAAACTTCGTAAACACGATATCTCGAGAACGGTACATGTGACTATGCTCATATTTGGTGTGTGGATTGGTTATATTGAGTAGATGATCCCTATTGATTTTCTTGGAGGTCAAAGGTCATTTGGGGTCACGAGAGGTCAATAGGTAAATTCCTTAGAAATTGCTTGTAAACACGGTATCTCAAGAAGGGTAAGTGTGACTAATCTCATATTTGGTGTGTGCATTGGCCATATTGAGTAGATGATCCCTATTGTTTTTGGTGGAGATCAAAGGTCATTTGGGGTCACGAGAGGTCAAAACGTCAAAACTTCGTAAACACGATATCTCGAGAACGGTACATGTGACTATGCTCATATTTGGTGTGTGGGTTGGTCATATTGAGTAGATGATCCCTATCGTTTTTGGTGGAGGTCAAAGGTCATTTGGGGTCACGAGAGGTCAAAAGGTCAAAACTTCGTAAACACGATATCTGGAGAACGGTACATGTGACTATACTCATATTTGGTGTGTAGGTTGGTCATATCGAGTAGATGATCCATGTTGTTTTTGGTGGAGGTCAAAGGTCATTTGGGGTCACGAGAGGTCAAAAGGTCAAAACTTCAGAATCACAATATCTGGAGAACGGTACATGTGACTATCCTCATATTTGGTGTGTCGGATGGACATATTGAGTAGATGATCCCTATTGTTTTAGGTGGAGGTCAAAGGTCATTTGGGGTCACGAGAGGTCAAAGGTCAAAACTTCATAAACATGATATCTCGAGAATGGTACATGTGACTATGCTCATATTTGGTGTGTAGGTTGGTCATATTAAGTAGATGATCCCTGTCGATTTTCAAGGAGGTCAATGGTCATTTGGGGTCACGAGAGGTCAAAAGGTCAAAACTTCGTAAACACGGTATCTCAAGAATGGTACATGTGACTGTGCTCATATTTGGTGTGTGGGTTGGTCATATTGAGTAGATAATCCCTATTGATTTTCGTGGAGGTCAAAGTTCATTTGGGGTCACGAGAGGTCAATAGGTAAATTTCTTAAAAATTGCTTTTAAACACGGTATCTCAAGAAGAGTAAGTGTGACTAATCTCATGTTCGGTGTGTGCCTTGGCCATATTGAGTAGATGATCCCTACTGCTTTTGGTGGAGATCAAAGGTCATTTGGGGTCACGAGAGGTCAAAAGGTCAAAACTTCGTAAACACGATATCTCGAGAACGGTACATGTGACTATACTCATATTTTGCGAGTGTGTTGGCCATATTGAGTAGATGATCCCTATTGTTTTTGGTGGAGGTCAAAGGTCATTTGGGGTCATGAGAGGTCAAAAGGTCAAAACTTTGTAAACACGATATCTCAAGAACGGTACATGTGACTGTGCACATTTAGTGTGTGGATTGGTCATATTGAGTAGATGATCCCTATTGATTTTCTGAAAGGTCAAATTTCATTTGGAGTCAGCATGTTCAAAGCCTGACAAGCTTTCCTGCACAGTCTTTCAAGAAATGTCACTTGTAGGGTCCTGTAACTTGTCCTGTAGATGGCACATAGTGAATACATGGTCCCAGAAGTTTTTGGTGGAGGTCAAATGTCATTTGGGTTCACAACGGGCAAGGGGGATCTCAATGTAGGAAAATTGGATGCCTTGCATGTGTACTTTGTGGGCACATTATGGAGCCCTGTTAATTGAAAAACATTGCCAAGCAATGTCAATGTGAAAAAAGGCCTTACATTTCAGCGGCAAGGAATCACTAAGCCTTTTGGCTTTCTGGTTCTCTGATTCAATAGGATACAGTAGTCAACAGTTTCTTAAGTCAATGAAACTTTTTATATGTAGGAAGGTACGTAGAGATGAGCCATGCACATATCCAAGAGCCACCTGTATGCATACCCTGAGGTCATTAGTACTTTCGCACACCATATGGCATTTTATTAGGTGAATCCTAGCCTATCTAGAATATCTACCTGCATTCGTTGACCGAGAAAGTGCGTTGGTTATCAGAACAATCTTTAGATGGCTTTAAAATTGGCTAACTTTATTGGATATTCTCCATTAGCTTGCCATGCAGATGGATTCATAAAAGTTTCTAATTAGATCTTTGAAAGCACAGTGATAACATTAAAACTTGAAAAAATGTCATTTATTGATAGTGGTACAGTGATTTCTAAAGACATTGTCCTTTGGAAATGGTTTTGAAGCTTTAGAGGTTTTTTGGCAGCTTCACATTAAGGTATTAAAACGAAAAGTGGAATTTGTGGATTTTGTGGAAATCAATTAAATTGTGTGTAGTTTAAAATCCTCAAGTTGTGGAAGAAAGAAAAAAAGAAATTGATATCATACGATCCACCTTGTTTGCCCAATTTTTATCATAGATTGCGAAATGATAGGAATTCAGTCAGTGAAATGTGGGGAAAGAGATGTACAATTGAATCTCATAACTTGAGTACAGTGAAGATGGATATATTGAAACAATACGTATAATAGCATTTCACTGGACTTCAGTGGCTCTCACAATGAATTTTAGTAATGTTAAATGAAAGAGGGAAGTGATGGTAGTGTTTTGCATCATAGTGTCTGCTCAGTTGGTATAAAAACATGCCTTCCCTCACCCCTTAGAGAGAAAAAAAAGGAAAAAACCATTCACCCAACTTTTCAAAACAATTCATTTTTCACCTCATGCTTAGGTTATAATTTGGTTCTCAGTCACATTGAAAGAAATATCAAATGACCATTTCAGCAAAGGGTGCTTGAAAAAGGTAATGAATGATAAAACCTTTTGAAGAAGTACCTCAAATGGAGTGCCATTTTCAGAAACAAGAAGGCAGCATTTTTCATTTTAAGTGATACTATGCTCTTAAGTGGTGAAAGCACCTTCTTCCTGTTGAATGCTAAGTGCAGGAAAAGATTTGCATTCTCTTGGTGGTATTTGCATGAAATAGAGTCTAGAGTTTGGGTTTGAGTCAACTTAATCCTTTTATTCTCATCTGGGACCTCAAAAGAAAGCAAACAAAAGGCATTCTTCTCAAGAGGAAATGTTTCACTTTGGTGGCTCAGTCTCCTTTTGTATTTTTAGGTGGGGCTTTTCTCACCTGTTCAAACAGGGGAGAATGAAGGTGATTGCAAGCAAACAGATTATTGGGGTTTAAATGTTTCCTAAATTCAGCACAGTTTGCTTTTGTATTGGAAGAGAGTTTATATGGCCATTTGATGTGGTTTTTAGTGAGATGGAGAAGACAAAATTAAAACTTCTGTCTGATGCAGGAATTTTAAGAAGCTTAACAGTACTGTAGGCTGGAAGAGTCTTTGGTAGAAGAGAAAGCTCATCTACCAAAAATGTATGTTTTTTGGTCATCTTGAAGATCGCCTTACATCACAAGTTAAATCTTTGTTTTATCATCAAAGTTCTACTCTTTTTTTTCTTATTCTTCATAATTCCTCAATTTAAATTTTTATTTTTAGAATTAAGATGGTTCCTAAGGTTTACATATTTCTCATCTTTCTTAACTAGCTGTCCTTCAGTACTATAGTTTATGTGCACATGAAACTTGCAACATTGTCTTCCTTATTGCTACTATAAATTCCTTCAAAATAAAATTATTTCAACGTTTCCTAGCTAGGCATTCATCAATGACAAAGCTTTAACAAGTGAACTTACTCAAGACATATCTAGCTGTACCCTGCATCACTGTAGCAGTATTTGGATTGTTAATTGCATACTGTAACTATCTGAGGGCTTTTTGTTTAGCCTTTCATTCTTCCTATGTCAACTCCAAACTTTATTATTGGAGATTCAAGTTATCACATGTGGTACGAGATAAAGCCACATGCTCAGTAGCAATCACACTATCATTGTAACCAGCATTACCTTTGAAGGCATTTATATTCATCAATCCCAGACAGTTTAAATTGTCCCAGCCTGCCCACTTCTAGCCCCTCCCATCACTGTCAAAAACTCATCCTTGTTGAGACAATTGCTTGAGGGCATACCCTGGTAGGCATTAAGGTCCTAATGTGTAATTAACAACACTCTTGAGCTGTGCTATGTAATATGAGCTACACTGCAATTTTGAATTTGATTGCTAATTTGGTCAGACTAAAATAAGTTACAGTTTTGCTGTTTCACAGAAGTAACCCTGGAAAAATATTTTTAAAATTATTATTATTAAATGCTCATTGGGAAGTGCTTTTCTAATGTTTCTTTGTCTCGTCTATCTTTATGAATGGTGATTCCAGCAAGTACTAAGTCAGCCTTTCACACAGTGTGGAATAAACACTCATTCTATATTCATTCACCCAGTGCTTTATGGTATATTTTGTAGTAATTTTTCATCCCTGGAGAGTATTGGCACTCTGACCCATTTTCTGCAGAAAATCCCCAGGATTGTGTCCTACTTTATACACTTATTTTGAATTTATCAAGGACTCTGAGCAGGAAACTGCCAGCTCTGAGTCAGTTAATCATTCCATATGAATTTTTCCCTTCACAACAATGCTCTTGAAATAAGTCTCATTCATTAGCTGATTATCACAGCCTCCTAGATCATAGGTTAATCAAATGATTAGCGCAACCTGAACCGTCATTAACCCATTTGGAGACCTAGGGTTAGTGTGGAGAATTGATTCTCTAAATATTTAGAGGGACGAAATTTGAGCTTTCCCATCTTGCACACATTTGGTGGTAATTAAATGAAATATTAGGATAAGAGATTCCTAGGGAAACTATAGGTGAAAACCAAAACTTTGTACATTTGAAATTTCTTTAAAGACCTACAGGTGAATGAGTGATCTGACACCATAGGTGCTCAATGCACCCTTAGTCTGATTATTGGAAGCTGGATTTTTTTTTTCTTTCTTTTTCTTTTTAAATTTCACTGTAGTCTCAAAGCTCTGGCACTTAAGTTGCTCTCAATATTGAGATGGAGAGGTTTACATCTTCTCATGTTTATGTTACAGCCGAACGACTTCTTGCATATCTTTGAAGATTCAATCCGCAGGCCATTGTGATGTGTTTCACTTGATTTGATTTAATAGAGTATGATGATTATTATGATGTAAAAAATACTGGGAATGGTGCATTAGATGCAACAGAGGGTTTTGAATTTCATCACATTCATGACAAAATAAGGGTTTGTCCCAATTTTATCAATGATTGTAAAATGAGGTACTTATACCATTTGAATCTGTGTTATAGCCCTGAAGGGTAAAGAAAGGTCCCTGAACACACACTAATAATCCTAATAACTATTATATTGACTTTAAAGTAATCCTTATATTATCAATATCTAGTTTAATGATCTAGTTTTTACAGGCAATTAATCTTGATCCGTAGTTTTACCAGTTGTCTACAGAAATTCTCAATTGGCGCAATTCGTTTATCGACATCAAATTGAAAAAATGTAGAGTATAGCGTATATTACACAGGAGGTACTGAGACTCTTTTGATTGTATAGGGCCTTGTATGCTCACCAGGGTTAACCCTGAAGCAATAAACTAGGATTGTGTCTGAATATAGAACAGTCAAAGATAGTTGTGGGAGGGGCTAGAAGTAATTAGGTTTAGAGGTAAGTAGGTTTGTAAAATTGGAACTTTCTGGAGTGACAAATAATTCCTTTTAATATGAAGCTACTGGTGTAGGAAAAATGTCTCATAGGTTTTGTTAGGTAAGATGTGCAGGACTATCTATAAGCTGGAACAGTCTGTGGTATACTACTTGAGTATGTTAAAGTATTTTCTTCTTGATTGTCACATTTCTAGACTTGCTTTTTCGTCTGTCTGGGACAACATTCATGGGGGATGGTTCCTAAGTATAAATGAAATTTTGCAAAAAAAAATAATTTGCACACTGAAAAGGAATATTGAGGAACCCACTCGTTGTTTGAATTACAACAGAGGGATTACATCATGATCCTGAAAAACTCTCCGAAATCGTTGTTTGTGCATGGGACGTACTCTTAAATCAATTGAACATGTATTAAAAATGGAAATAAGGAGGGTGACATTAGGTACAAGTCAAGTCAGTGACTGCCTTTTTTCCAGTTATGACTCACTGGCGAGAGAGGATAATTTTGGTTTTATCTTATCTGATTTTATCTATAATTGTGTGTGAAAAGTAACGTCATGACTGTGCACAGAAAGTTAGTAAATCAAGTCTTTAGATCAACATCTTAATGGGAATATTTAAATAATTATTATTATGTGTATACTATAAATTTTCTGCTGGTTTTAACCATAGCTCTTTACCAAGGTCGGTGAAAAGTCATGATTCAAATAAATCGATTTCAACAAAATTTGTTAATAAATTAAATTAGAAAATCAAATTTGTGTCAGTTAAAATCATGATTTTAATCATGATTTTAATGTGTTGGACTTAATCAAACAACTTTGCTTTCTACACATCTACCTTACCTATGGAAAAAAAATCTTATGCAGTCTGATTTGGAAAAGCAAGACTTTCTGAAGGTTAAGAATGGTTTATTGCCCATTAATTATCTTACTTGTCTCGTTACTCTTCACATCACCCTGAATGACTGGTAGTTTATTCTCATAACTCTTCTGAGGCAAACTGCCACCAGTTGCCTGGTTGACTAAGTCAGGAATTTGACTTATTTTCAAGCTTCCCCGCTATTACTCTTGTATCATGAATAAACATGAGCTAGTAAACTGTGTGATGTTCAAAAATGGTTGCACAAAATATTTCCAATCCAATTCTTTTTTCCACTATTCTTTTTCTTTCTTTTTTTCACTAATCATTTCAAGGGCAGCAGTGAGTTTGGTATGCCCTGAGGGATTTATTTTGGAAGTCAAACTAGTTTCTTTGAGAAACATCAGTACTACTCACCAAACTCAAAACTATCTAACAAAGCAATTAAGAGATAATTTACATGGGATGAACAAAATATGCTGTGCAGCTCTTCCCACATTATTTTTGCATTTAGCCAATGAGTACATCAATAATTATGAGTACATCTATTAAGAATGGTGAAAGTTTCAATTGAAATGATGGGCCTCTCATCGGGGAATTTTGCTCTTCAACTGCATCCTATTTTGAGTGAGACATTGGTATAATTTGAAATGAAAATGAAACATGGAATGCTTTTCTTAAACCATGTTAATATTATGTGAATACTTTATACAGAAGCAGTGCTTAAAACACATATTGTGTAATTTGTTGAAAACGTTCCTATGTTTCCTAGCATTTTCCTGTTCTTTCCCCACCGTTTTCTTTTGTTATTCCTTAACTGATGCATAATACTGTATGAGTCAGCAGTATGATTCGGGTGTAGTCACTGCGTATATTTGAAAACGCCTGCTTTGTAGTTATAACTTCTGTGAATTAAGTCTAATAAGCAGCAGTTCATGCATATATTGCATTTTCTTGTAATATTCAGGTGCATTTGGCAAAGATTCCCACATTATGTTTTGAGAATAATTGTAGATGGGTGTGGTAGATTCTACGATTAAATTAGTCTCACAAACAATTAAGGTTGATAATTTTATCTCTTTTCAGAAAATAAATGTCCTCTACAGTGCAGTTCAGTATCTGTGTTCACAGTGTCTGTACAGTCTATGAAGGCATTCATAGTTGTTGGAAGGCATTCACTTGCTAAGTTATTCAGTGTAATTGAATTTTTTTGCCAGAATTTTTGACACTTTGTAAGAATGCTCCTTAGGTGTCATACTGGGTTGTTTGAACGAGTAAAAATGGTAAACCATGGGAAAGGTGGTTTTGTAAATATTTGCTAAGATTATTTTGATTAATCTGTAAGAAAATGAGATGAACAATGGGTATTGTTTGGGGTCTTTGAGCAAAAGGCAGAAAAAATGAAAAGCCATTATGGATCTGAATTTTGAATAGAGTAGATCCACCAGATAACGAACCAGGAATTAAAGGAGGTCAATGGCTGTATAATCAATGTGAATTCTTAAACCTTGATTTTTGCAACATTAACTGTTAACCTGCCTATATACACACTAAGAAAGCATGCTGCAAGAGTAGACAAAAGTTTCTTCAAGGAGCAGTATTGCACAATACGTCAAAGGTCAACACATTCATGTGTGTTTACAGCCGATAGCATGATGTAAGCACATGTAATACAGTATGCTATCTGCGGCTGGCTTAGCCTCCAGATGTTTTGTTACCAGTTGACCTAAACAGAAGTTTCAGTAACACATGCACAGATGTAAACCTTGAACAAATCTGTTATCAAATGTGGCAATTGTTGTTTTGGCCAGGTTTTTTTTTTCTTTTTTTTCCCTTCTTTTTTAACTTGCACACTGCTAGTCCTCCACAAAAAGGATTTTAATCCAACGCAGTACTCTTAACCTTTGCTGGTACATAGTTTGCATTAGATGGTATTCCTATGAGAATACATTAATAAAAACTTAAAAAGTATTTCTTAGATGTGAAACAAAAAGATCGATATATTCCAATTCTTTACCTTAATACATAGATGACAAGCTGTCAAGTAATTTTTATTCTTTATAGAACCCCGTACTTTCATGATGGCGTAGTAAGTGACATGTCATGACAGTTCCTCCCAAAGTTCTACTCTCACTTTTTCCACTTAACCTCTAGATCTTCAGATCTACATCGCCCCTCTACCTCCCATTCACACATGTAATCTCCACTTAACCGCAACTAACACTAGTAAACCAATAGCACTGATAAGGAGGGTACCCTTGCTCCCTCAACTAGGAGCAAGGAAGCCCTCGATCATTCTCTTCTCACTTACTGTACCACCAGACTAATTGATCCATCTTGTAACTTTGCTAGTTTGCTTTGTTACGAATTGAAAAGAATCAATATTTTATTTGAATTCAGATGAATCTCAGAAGTATAAAAAATAGTAATTACTACTCTTCCACCATTCAATTTATTAAAATACATTCATGAAGTCATGTGTGTGACAATTGTACTGCATGCAGGGACCGGATCCTTTTGTGCCTATTTAATAGCAGTACATGTAAAGTCAAATTATGTGTTTAATGGTGTATTGATTCATGAAGAATGGCTATTGTAATTTAAATCACTACAAAGAAATTGTGATTTGTATGATTCTTACTTTTTAATAATCAATTGGCTGATCTAGTTCATGTCTTTTGAAGTCCAATAATTGACTTGTAATCACTGCTGAAGTTATTGTGTTATTCACAATTTTAATGGGAAAATCAAGTATGACCCTTTGTATGCACAGTATACATTCTTCTGAAGATTTTTTTTCTTAGACCTCATTAGTGGGATATCCTTTCCTAGTATTAGCAATATATTACACAGGCTTATCATAGCAATGTAACTGCAGAGGCTTACAATCAGATTGTTTTAATGTTTTCAGCTTGGCATAAGATCAGTTCCCAATAAAAATTGATATAACCCTCTCCTTCCCACCTACCTCTAACAAGAAAAAAAGGAATGTTTGAATTTTGCAGCTGGAACTAAAATGATTTTAGCTATTTTCATCTTTGAAAGAAAGATGTCCTATTTTACACCATTCTTTATGATGAGACATCACAAAGCTACATTACCAGACCAAAGTTTCTTCTGCAAGCTTTTCTTCAAAGTTGGTGATGGAAATGACAAAATCCTAACCCTTCAATTATACCGCTGTGGCTTCAACATCACCTTTAGGGTGCAACCCCTTGAAAGCTGTGAAGGACAAAAATTCCCCTGAAATGTCTAGAAAATCAACCTTAAGTCAAGTATACACCAATGAGGTGTTCCCAAGTTGCAAGTTTAATAATGACCTTGGCAATTTTTTTGAAATTGAAGAGGTTGCTTCATGTATGAACATCACAATTTGAATTATGGGTATTGAAACATCTGATTAGTTCTACTCAAGTGGCAATACACAGTAGCCAAGCCTTAAATAGTGCAAGAATGAAAGACAAATTTTGTATTAGAGCCTAGACTGGTCAGTAATTTTAGAAAAATTGGTGGTACTGTAATACAGATTCTTGTTACATCAGACAAAAGGGAGAATTTTAATAATTTTATGTAAATATGGAACAAGCCAAGCAAATAGAAAATATGTTGGTTACAGAGTTTGACCATTTTATTGAAAATATGAGAGAATTTGCTTGATTAGTTTCTGTCACGCAACCATCTTTCAAAGGAGTAGATTACATAGCAGCTCACTCAGTGGGGGTGTTAATGAAAGGTAAAGCATAGCTGTCTCTAAGAGAGGCTGCCAAATCATTATAAGATGAACAAAGCCTTTCAGTGTGGAATATTGTTTATGATATTTGGTTTATAAGTTTACTAATCAATCCCAATGGGATTGCCAAAAGTGTGTAATTTGCTGCAGTGCACTGATGTACATAGTACAATAGTTCTCTGGCTACTCAGTGCAATTTAATTGAAAGTGAAGAGAGAATTTAATTTTTTTTTTGTATTTTTCTTGTGGTCTGGTTTAATGTTTTTATTTTTTGGCAGTTACAAAGAACATAAGAAGAAAGGGTTGTATTAAATTTAAAGGAGCAGTGTAAAAGTAGTGTGTGTAAGGTTTTAGGATAATTTACCTTGGATAGTGTCCACATATTGACCAGTATTGGCCACATTTTCAATGGAGGTATCACAATTTGTACATGGGTCATTAAAGCACCGCTACCGTATAATAGAATCCTTAAAATCATAATTCGAAGTTACATTGTGATGGGCAGTAACAATGATAGCAATATTACAATATTTTGAAAAGTTTTTTGTCAGGAAAGTGGGCATTTTTGTTTCTTGTGGTCAGCAATCATAGAGATGAATAAAACACATTGTGGAGGAGATAGCGTCAGAAATCTCAAAAGGTTGTGTTCTTATGAAATATGATATTGCAAAGAGAGACATTATAAAATTATAAAAAAAACATCGTATTGGATACAAAATGCTGTGATGTAATGCTGCTCTTTAGCAGTTTGTAATAAGTCTTCCCACTTTAGTGAATTTGTGTAAATTCCTTTTTCGGGGAATCTACAGTGCCTAGCTCTTTCCTCCAATTTACAGTTTTAATGACTTCCCTTACTTGGTCATAGCAAGTCTTGTAATCACACAATGGGAAAGAGACTACTGTCCTCTCTTTTCTTGCTAATTGTCCTGTCAGAGACAAGACTAAGATTTGGGAGATGGGGAGAAGGGTCAACTTAAGGAAGTAAAAGAGAAGGAAGGTTTTATTATTTAATAAGCTAAATTCTTAGGGTAGACATTGAACGTGGGTGGAAAAATTTGAGCACCTGAAGGGAAATTTTTTCTACTGTAGGAAACATTCCTTTCCCTGTACTTGAAAGTATATGGAGAACTGTGGGTAATTATATACCCACTTTCTGGGGAATGATCATTTTTTCCAGCCCTGATGTTGAACTTGAATGACCTGACATTCTTGCTTTACCTTTCTCACTGTGTCTTTTTTTAAAGTTTAACATACATCCAGGGAGGCAACTTTATTTTATGAAGCTTTTTTAACCCTTTTGTACATGTAAACATCAAACTCTGATACTGTTAATAAAGTACCTACTGTACCATCACTCCAAAAGACCGTCACAATTTTAACTTAATGTTTATAATACATTCTGCTTTTACTCTCAACTCTACAAAATCTCTCGTAATTATCACTGGCAAGGTGACAGTATCTGAAATGATAGATAATTGATTAATATCCTTACTCATTAATTAACATTCTTTAAGAGGATTTTTTTCATCTCTCAAGGATAAAATGTTTTATCATTTGCTCACTATTCCAAGTCATTGACTCTTTTAGTGTTACCTTTAATTATGTGCTCGTACTAGAGATCTATGAATACACCTCCTTACATGAAAATCCTTTGGTTATTCAGTTACCAATTTGTGCATTGTTGATGTTGTTTTGAAGTATAAAGACAAATCGTACTCAAGTGAAAACAATGCTTCCATTTGCTTCTTCCTAAATCAATTTTTGAATTTAATTAAAGTTACTCACGTTTTTTAACCCAACCATATGCTTTCTTTTGTTGACTTTGGTTTCTATGAAGTGAATTCATGCTTGTAATGCAGTTACGGTTCCTTAACATTGCAAACTGTGTTCGATTATAAAAATTTATTCTAAAGGTGTTTGATATGATTGAGGTAGCTTATTATTCTTTTGATTTGTAACAATACCATGAAACAACAATACACTGCAAATGTGGATGATTTGAAATTGTAATGTAGGACGAGTCAGGGTAGGCATTACTTTTGGGTTTTTCTTTTCATTACTTTCCCTTTCAATGATTTCATCATATGTTTTGTCAGATCTCACTAATCGTCTGTTGATGAATTATTAAATTGCAAGTTTTGATGGAATTGCGTTTAATTGGAAAGTGGTTAGTGCTTATCAGCAGTTGATGGTTTCTTTGTTTGAAAAAAAAAGACTGGAATGTTTGATACAATAAGATAAATCACATTTGTATGGAATGGAATAATTTCAGTACCCCTATGGTTTCTGTGAAAGGGGATAAGAGGGATTTCCCCCCACCCCTTTCCAGGAGAAGGAGTTTAAAATCCCCCTTTTCATTTCCATAAAAATACAAGCAATGACAGTATCTTGGTTTCTTATTTTAAAAAAAGACACCTTTGCAGCAATTTTGAAACTTACAAAGATAAAAAGCCTTTGAAAACTCTTTAGATTTTGCCTTAAAAGAGCCTCGAAACAAACTTTTGCTTCTTGCACCCACTTGTATGTGAGTTGTTCCAAGGGCAACATTAATTTGGACTGTGGGTTGAACAGTAATAGCCCCCTCCCCCTACCCATTTAGCAGTTTCTCAGTCCTGATCCCTGTATTGTATGTGCTCTTCTATAATTTTGAGATTCAAAGGAAATGCTTGTGTTTGCTGCCACATCACAGATGAGGTAATAATGTACCTGTTTGCTCTGTGAACTTTTCCAAACTTTTCTGGTAAATGCAGTTTAATTGATGAGCAAAATTAAGGTAAATCATTCCAGGTTTACTATTCACAGAATGAGTACATTTCCAAAAATTTGTGTACAAAAGGAAGCACATTGCATGGTTAATAATATCATGTTTATTCACATTGTTGGCTGAGTATTTGTCTCTTTTTTCCATCCTATTATTTTGACCTTGGATTGGCAAGAGCTGCTCTAGCCCTAAAGCGATATAAAGTTTCTATAATGCCACTGCTCTTGTTGCACTTTTGGCATCAATATATCAGAATTTTGTGGTAAATTGGTGATAAATTGGAAAAGCATAACATTTGCTAATAATATGAATGCATGGCATTATGCCTGCTTACTAGGGCTGTGACGGTTAATCGGTTAACCGGTTAACCGACCGACTCGTCGGTTACTCGTGCGTCATTCCTCTTCATAGATTAACCGTTTTTGTATTGCCAATAACTCAGTCGCCGCGGCGTGGCTTTGTTAGTAAACTGTTACACAAACACTGGCAACAAACAGTGTCAGTTTCTCACAAATTATCCCTCAAACAATAACTGTAAAAAGAGTTTTAAAATCGGCTGTTCGATTGAACGGATTAATTCCGCGGCAGCTCCCCGAATTAAGTACATTATGATGAGTGACAAGTGGCGCACCCATTGTTACTTTTGTTGGCAGAACTTCATGTGCTCGTCTCCTAATCCCTTCAATAGCAACACCCAAGCACAACTTTAGAAATTAGCGGCATGTTTGAGAGATTACCAAGCGAAAAGAAAGCCACAAGACAAGCAGGGAGCTGTAACTAAAGTTACCAAGCCCTGTATTTCTATGTCAATAAAACCTCTGCGAGATCATGATTGGGGCACAAAAGTATATTTGAATAAGTCCTCCCACTGTAACTAATCGAAATATTTTATAATGCTACACCTCCTTAAATTTCATTTTTTTTCATTGTTAGTAGCAGTATTTGGAAAAAATTTTCATCCCGTAAAATATGATCGTAAGCACCAGATAATTCCTGCCATTTTGTTCTTTGCCCAATATCATATAAAATGGAACATTCCATGTTGACTTTTATGAATAAGCATACGCAGTTCGTTGAATCGACTGGGGTTGTAGTTGCGATAATGTACTGTACTGTAGAATTCGACCCTACGATGCTACACTGGAGAATGTAGTTGCGATAATGTACTTTACTGCAGAAGTCGACCCTACTATGCACGTAAAAATAACGATCCAATTTTTAGCGGTCTTGGACAGCAAAAAAGGGACTCGATTAACGTTATCTTATGGTTCCTCTCTGATATAAATATCCCCGTATTTTTGCCACTTCTTGTCCAAACCTTTCCGTCTTGTTTCAAAATAATCAGCAAATGAAATACACTTAAGTCAGACCCCCGAAAAATCCAAGTACGCAGAGATTTGTGCTGCCGTTTCTTGGTGAATTTAGCACGGGGCTTGGCCGGATACACAGGCCAGCTATGTAAGCCTCCGAAGTGCGATCGTCATAACGCAAATTCAATGGGGAAATTCGTTCGGAGGTCTGGTATTTTCACACACAAAATCCCATAGGCGATGGCGCGAGTTGTGATTGGCTGGCTCAGAATCAACGTATTTGAACCAATCACAATGCAGAGGCAATTCAAATTTTGCAATAGATCGTGTGCATATGATGTCATCAAGCAAAATATGGTCCCTTGTTTAGTGGTAAAAACGGATACGCATGCAAGTCTACTGCATGCATGGGACCATGTGCGTAATTGTTTTCCTTCGTAACGACGTCATATGATAACATTCCATAAGTCCCACTGTAAATAACTTTACAGTAGGAATGCTGGGAATTCCTTAATTTATGCAGGATAATAGGGCTTGGTTGTGCTGTTTGCGGCCGCCGGCTGGTGGGCCGTTTACAGTGCAATTGTACAGATCCCTACTATGACAAACACGTGAGCGCTGTACATGTATTGAACACTGCATCGCAAGCAAGCTGCATCAAAACAGCGGTGTGGGAGTGTTTCATGAAATAACTGACAATATAACATAGGGTCAGGCGGGAATACAACTGTTGGTGGAATGTTAAAAAGTGCACATGGTCTGAAGAAAACTTCAGTAAATGCGGGATGGGTTTTTACTGTGAAAAGATGATATAAACTCAGTGCAAATTACCAACGTTTTTGCCACATACCTACATGGGCGAACATGACTTACGGCACCATTTTTAGACTTGTACGTTCCTGTACAAAAGTGATGGCGCTCTTTGGAAATGTTGACTTTTTGTTGTTGTGTGAAAATTACGTCATTTTCGGTTAAACGGTTTACCGCTGGTTAATAATATTGGTTAAACGGATAGTGAATTAACCGAAAATGCACAGCCCTACTGCTTACTGTACCTCAGGTTCATTGTACTGAAAATTTGCCACATTCAGTTGCTGATATCTTGAGAACTGAACATATGAAACACTTACAAATTTCACCAGAAAGCTTAAAATGTGTCTCCCTTTAACATAAATCACAAATAAATTGATTCTGGCCTATTCTTTTACAGCTGATAGAATGTACTTTTAATGCTGTGCACCAAGATTTGATCCCACAATCCTTTGAAATTGCTATTTCAATGGGTCTGTTTATACAAACTCTTTCAACATACTGCAGTATGTTTGCATTTTTTAACAATTTATTTCTCACATAGCATGGAAACCCCAGGTTTGATGAAAACATGTTTTTGAAGCAATAGATAATGTAAAGTAATTAAAAAGTATCATTGACCTCGTCATGGCTGTCAAGCATATTTGTATTAGCTTTGTACACCCTTGAATGCTTGAATCTGACAGTCCAAGTCCCTCCTGCAGAGTATGATGTGTGGCTAGTGTATCTCCTATTACAAGTTAGTGCCCTAAATAGCAGCCCTTCTTCGTTTTACCTTAAAAACTCTAGAGTTAGTTTACGGAATATGAATGAAAAACTGTGGGGTGGCATATACAAGGTTGATATTACTAATTCCCATGGGTCTGGTTCAGATTAGTCTTGAAATATAAGATATTAGGAATGGTATGGAACATTTAAATTTAAGGTAGTTGCACTTGGAATGCTTTGAACCTGAAATCTTTGAATAATGAGAGAGTAGAAATGATTTGTGAACTGTGAAATGAAGTTGGAGGTAGGAAAATGCCAAATAATACTCCTTGATACATCTTACTATATGTTGCAATACAAATTTGAAGATAACCTGCTCTGAAAAATCAGGCTTTGAATATTTTGGTGTGCAAGGTGTGATTGCACACGCTGCAGCACTCCCCTCAAATCATTGTGAAGAGAAAAAATTTTTGCACACATGATGAAGACAGGACCTCATATAAATCTGTTGAAGTATAAAAAAACAGCACATCTGCCACAATCGTCACTTTCCAGAGGGGTGCAATTTGTAGCACTCCTAGAAAATCTACTGAAAGTCTGAAAGCCTGGAAAATTTTATTTTACCTCGTACAGAAAGGGTTACTGGTTCACACTAGTGTATGGTTGTTTGGAGGGGAAGGTGGTGTGGGGGGGGGGGGTTGAGGTGGTGGGGGGAGGGGGTTGAGTGTGGTGAATAAATTTCTAAGATTTTAACAATGATTGCACTGTAGCTAGGAGCTTCTCTGGTAAGAATGCTAGAGTTTAAACAGTGTCATGAAAGCAGAAGCGATGTAGTAGACATTTCTTGCAGGTTGTTTGTTCACTTTGTGAGTTTCCAAATATCAGATTCATTTTTTTGTTTGTATGGAGTATTGATCAATGGATTTTGTTTCAAAGTGAATGTTATCCCAGTTATTCTTTTGTCTGTTTAATTGTGTCATAGAAATGCTTCACCAATCCATGCATAGATGATGTGATAGCTTCAATGATCAAATAGGGCATGAAATGTTATTCACTTATAAATGTCTCACTTGGTTGGCCAGCTGACACCCAGTTCCTTGACTAGAGTTACATGGGTTGGCAAAAGCATCCTAGATTTATCAGAGCTGAAAATAGTCATAGTGTATTGGGATCTGTGATTGGCAGGAGATGATATGAAGAATAAAGGGAAGATGTATGTATGCATTTGACCAGCTATATTTAATTTAGAAGAGATGACCCACATAGAGTGGGTTAAATCCTTAGGGTACAGTAGGTGAGAATTGGAATTGCTTTGAGTCTTTTGTCATGTATTCATCTTTGGAAGATAGGAAAATTTGCAATTACATATAATCAAATCAGTTATTAAGAAACAGTACATGTAATGTACTTGCATCAAACAAGGGTGATTAAAGTTGTGGTGATTTATAAATATTTACCAAGAGTGAGTAATGTATTTAGCATGCACAAAGAATAATGAATATGCATGGAATGCATCCTCAGCATGTGCAAGTATAGGTGATTTGAATCATCTTGTTTTGCAGTACTTAAGCCCAGGTCACACTAGAGCGGTATTGGATCAGATTACTGTAAGATTTTTGTGGGAAATACCAGTTCAAAGTTTACTTCTAAAGCTAAACGTCAGTGATTGTGTAAGATGATGCAATTGTGAGAAATTGATTTGTACATTGTTGCAATACTATCTGGAAGTGTTTGGTTCGTTGGACTAGAGTTTGAAGCATAATCAAAAGCTGCCTCCTGAGAGATTTCTTACTCCTCCACCCCATCCACTATTATTTCAAAAGATTTAAAGTTAGTCTAATATAGTTAAGATAAATCTATTTGTTTAGAATTAGTGAATAAATTCCACTCCTTTAGAATTAAACTCCAATATTTTAAATCTTATGATTTAAGTAAGTCCTCATTTTATTCCACCCTTTCAAATGTGTATCCCTTTAAGTTTCAAACAATTTTCACCTTGTTCAAAGGGTTTACAAGAAAAGCTGGTTAGACTTAAAAAAGGGTAATTTTCAAGAAAAGCTGGTTAGACTTAAAAAAAAGGGTAAAAATCCAGTTTAGATTTGAAAGCAGAACCACTCCTCATATCTATACAACCCCAAAGGAAAATATGGGGGTGTGCAGCAGTTGTAGTAGGAGTACAGTTCAAAGGATGCACAGACATTATTTATCCAGAATAAGTGTAAGTTTGGTTAAACTGTATGTAAATAAACAGCAGCATACTTGTCAAAAGAATTTGTACAATGCTTAAATGAAAACCACATCTTGTCAAAATTTGATGCTCTTCCTTAATGTTAATGTAACTGACAATCGTTACGTTTTTCATGCATGTGCTTCATTTCTTTGTCTCACCTTAGGATTCATTAGACCACATGTGAAGGTTAATGTTTCCTATTTTTGCCTGAATGTTAATGTATAGATGTTCTCTTCCATTATTAAAGCTATCTTTCTTTCAATTACAGTCTCTTTTTGTGGTTGAAGTCCACCTTAATTTTGTCAAAAGTTCTGTGTCAGTCTTCCATGCAAAAATAGTTGATAGTCTTTGTGAGAGCTGGAGCCATTCTGCAGCTGGTGTCTGGGTGCCCTGGGGTGGAGAAATTGCATTTTGAACTGCTATAATATGGATAGGCTTCTGGTCATGGATATTCCTCACATGATATGTACTATATGTGAGAAGGACCTATTAACATCATATGTGCAGACTGTGCTGTCTACAATATGGCTGCCAGTAGCAATCTCATCAAGTGACTATAAATACTGTATTTTAAACTTGTAGGATTGGGATAAAATAAGATGATAGTTTTATCCAATGTTGCATACCGTATGTCTCACAAATTATCAGAAGTTCATTTCACATCTCTTGTTTAATAGCAGAAAATATATGTTTAGTCAGTTGCATCCTGTGTCATCATCTGAGCATCTGTACTTTTTGTTTAGCACTTTCAAGACCTAAAAAAGTGTGTACGTTATATACATTAGTTTGCTCATTAATGCAGATAAGAATGCAGCTTATAAGAGCTCAAATGTTAATCGCCAATTACAACCAAACCACCCTAATTGTCAATTTCTGTATTTGAAAATGAACTGAAAGTGCTGCTCGTGTAGAGTTTAGCTCGAACAGTAGAAAGAAAACCCAAAATGAGGAATTGTTGTGCTGCCATAGCAGCACGTTGCACACCCACATTTCAGAGTGTAGAAGAAAATTTTAGGCATACAATGTTGTTTGTGATGGACACAAAGACATACTTTACCATTTCAGTCAGTACAAATTGATTCTGCATTATACATGTGAAGTCCCACAGGCTACAGTCACTACAAACTCAAGCAAAATACTTCCTTCAGATTCAAGAGGAAAGAATATGCATTTTAACTTTACTGTCAATTAGTGAGGAAGGTTTTGACATGTGACCACATTATATCCTCACATAAGAGCTGATCCTTGATGTCACTAGAACAGGTTCAAGGACCTGTAGACCATAGACAAAAATGTACAAAGATTAAAATGGTCATTCATTTGTCATTCAGAAGCCCTGCAATTTCAACGAACGTTCTTCTGTTGTTTAAAATCGGTTCTGCTATTCTATCCCTGGTGCATACATAAAATCTCATTACAGATACATGATGACATGCATCACTTCATTATCTATTGTATGAGATAGGAGTTACAGTGATTGACCAAGTGATTTCCATCATTCCCTTGTAATTTGTGGATTTCATATTATCATGGCCAATTTCAAATAGAAGTGCTCCCCGGCCATCTGCATGGCATTCGTCTGACGTTTATTGGATCTTCTCATGAAGTCATAACTGACAAAAATAGTTGATATTATATTTGCATTTTATCAAGCCCTAATTGGTAAAGTTTGCATTTGGAAATGGGGTCTGACACAGAAGGTTAAATTTCACATTACCAGTGGAGAGATGAACCGATCTGTGATTCCCATGGGAATACTCATCCTGCCATCTTGTGCAGTCTTAATTTTTAGTAAGGCAATGGTTTCAAGGATCTATTGCTGCAATCTTCTTATATTATTTGATACGGTTGTCATCTTTAGGGATTGCATTATAATTTCTACTCCAAGCAGGTTAGTGTTCCAAAGCTTTGGAAAAAATTTAGTCTTTACCATGCAGATATCAGAGTCATGACCTCTGGGCAGAGGTCATGAAGTTTACACTTTTCCTACAACACAGTACTAGGGAATAGTCCAAAATTTTTCTAAAATATGCACAAAAGTGTCAAGTGTTAAGGTTCACAGTGCTCAAAATATAGTAAGATTGAAAAAGGGTCCAGTCAAAGTGAATAACTTGGCTATGGGTCATGGTTGTTCCATTTAAATCACATTGATTTAAATCATGACTTTAATCAAAAAAGTCTGGTATAAATTGATTTATTTCATTTAAATCACTGAATTAGATCATGATTAAAAAGAAAAACAACAACTACTTTGCTGGTTTGTTGTAGGTCCATGTTATACCATAGGATATTTCTGAAGAGCACCACAGTCATTAGGAAATGCTATGTTGACCATGGCTGCCATTACTGAAAGTTATTTTGTTATTTTAAGTCTTGGGTTCAAATATTTGTGATCTTATGCAATTTGGTAAGTTAAAGAATTGGTCTCTCTTTCCCACATTTGGTTTTATAAACTATGTTTTTACCTTCTGCTGAACCTACTCTCTTCATGACAACCATGTATTCATTGTGATTAAAATGTCTTCTAATGTGCTAAATCTCAGAAGCAGGGGTGCAAATAAGCCTTCAAACTTTGAGAGTCTAGGGGACCCCTTACCTGCGTAGCAGGCTGTACGGTATATTCCTTTTTCAGTTATATCCCTGATGCCTGCCAAACTGAACACCGAACAAATTCTTTTGGATATTCATAGAAAAATGTGGCCTCTAGACTAGTTGAATGTTTATGAATATTCACAAGATGGCAACATCTGGTCCAGTGTAGTAGCCCATACCACCCATGGAGTTGGTTCGTAATTGTAATGCTGTACCCACATCCATAATGGGCCACTGCTTATGCAACACGATAATTATAGGGCATCTCAGGTTTCAGTCTAGACATCCAGTTTACGACCACAGGAGTATGCACACTCACTCAAGAACAATAGTATGATTCATTAAAGAGTATATGGATAAATCATATTATGGTAATGAAGTTTGCATCTAAAACTGGACGCAGTCCTGTTCGCTTTGGCGGACAGTGGTTTTGGAAGCTGAGAAGCTGAGAAAACCAGTCTGCTCCGCGGGATAGGGAACCTCTAGCTCATGAAATCTAGAGGCCAAATGAGAAATCAAGGGCCAAAAAATGTAAAAAGGTACAGATAAACTAGGCCATTCCAGTTTGTTGATGCCACCAGAGTGGGCCAGCCAGTCAGTCGGGCACTAGGCTGTTACAGTATGTGTTTACACAATATTAACATAATGAACATTTTTAAAGTAACATGTTGCAAATGTTTAGGCTTTGGTCTTACCCATGTTTTTAAAAAACTGTTTAATTATGTGGTCTTTCTCTGAACAAAATAAGTCTCAGGTATTTGGCTTGTTTGCCCTTAACAGTATACCACATATTAACCATTAACCAGCCCTATAATCGTTGAAGTGTCCGTATTTGTAGAGCTTGTGTTTCATTCACTAACTTACTGATCTGCCCAGTAAAACTGAAGGCAACTATATCTTGTTTTCATTTCATCTGTCTTGTCAGGATCAGGATTAGTCTGCTATTATAAGAATACTGTTATCATGACTGCCTCCCTGGGAAACCTTTTAAGAGTCAATCTGCAAACAGATGGAGATACATAATCAACGTTCTTTCATTTCACCATGAAGTGGATCAAGTAGAATGACAGCTTATTACTCTATAAACCAACACTAAGGGTGTTACTACTGGCTCTGCTGTTTCAGCTAATGTGGTTTGCCTTACTCATAAAAATTTTACTTGTAGGGACAAAATTGCCACTTTCTATCCAAAAATCCTCAAAACAGGACAGGTCACCAGATCTTTAGTTGACAAAAAGATGCAATAAATCCTCATAATAAAATAAAAATCCACCATGGCATGTGACAAAGCTATTCAAATTTGACAGTTTTCAGAGTTATTTTTCATCAGCTTAGGCTAAGTGGGGAAGGTTGCAAGTTATGTGTCAAGGAAAGCTCTGTTTAAAACGTTTTTTTTGTTATTTCTATTTTTTTACTTTTTTTTTTTTTTGTATGGAATTTTGCAAGGGTTTCCTATAGGGAGATATATGTTGGGTTATTGGTCATGGCAGTAATTTGGATGATTCAACAATTATATAATTTTGGGTATTTTTGCTTGGAGGAAGGAAGAGGCTGTTACGGTCTCTTAATCCGTAGTGGTAAGGGGTTGATTTGATGATTATACTAATTCTGATAAATTAAGAGAGGTTGCAGGTGATTTAGGAGATATTATGGGGACTATGGAAGGGTATTGCAGAGCCTTGTAGTCAGTCTTATTCTACAGTGTCTTGTGACAATGTTTGTAGGTCATTTGTAGCGGTAGGTCGCATCAGCTTCAGCAATATTTCATGTCTTTTTTTTTAAAAAGAGGCATAGGATCCAGCATTGGTTGGGGCTCAGTTTCAAAAAGTGTCAAGTATTGTTTTGCTGCAATCATCCCTCAGTATTGACATGTGTCTTACAAATGTTTAGTACTAGAAGATTTGTGGAGAGTATGTGTGGACAACAACATACCAAGAATGATAGTTAATTATAGCTGCAACATCAGCAACACAGCTGGAACAGCAGTTCCACATTAAGAACATTTGTAATTATAATCCATATATTTGTTGAGCTGTGGTATGATGAATATTTCATGTAGTACATACAGAAGACCATTTACATTGGGAATAATATGGTGGCAGCAATGTCTGTATTTACAAAGAGTACAAAACGATGTTGATCTGAGAAATTTTGAAGTTTATTCACCCAAATTAAAATGGTACATTGTGCAATGAATAATTAGTGATTGCATTGTTGTACTGCCCAAATTACACATCTTTTTAGTTCTTTGTTTAAATTGTGAAAGTTACTGCACCTTGTACCAAGATGTGATAGAACTAGTAACCCTTTACCGTTGTGCTCCGATCGGGGCATATTTGCGCGCCTCGGGAGTGGGCGGAAAAGCGGACGTAGCCCACCCCGCATCGGCTTCCGTAGGCCATTGACCCTGTGACCTTAAAGTATTGTCTCCCTCGCTGTTGTGGCCGAATTTTCAGGTAGCTACTCGCAGTTTCGAGCTCCGCGTGAAACAGTAAAGATGGGTGACAGCCGAGCTCTCGCATGGGTCCAAAAGGACCCAAACAACGGTAAAGGGTTAAACCGTAGATCAAGACACACCTCCCTGGATCAAGTGGGAACACGAGTTAACTCTAATGGGATGATGTAATTTATTTAGCCCTCTCTGTGCAATTATGCAAGCAAACAGGAAGTGTTCAAGGTCATAAAAACATCTTCAATTTTATAGGGAAACAAAGCAGGTAATGTGAGTTTAACTACAAGAAAGTCACAAACTATTGTGCAATGAACTAATTTGTTGTAAGTGAATTAATTTCAACATTTAATATCTTGGCTCAAGAATGTTCTGTAAAGATTGGAGTTGCACTGTTTTTTTTTGACTTGAGGTACACCTTAATTTTGGGGGATTTCAATCAACATTATTTTTCACTTAATTAGGATCAATGAAGGAAAAATTCTTGTTGAGAAGATTTTGAATATTCATTTGGAAGGAATTACCAAACTGAGATCTATGTGATAGTACCATTACACACACATATCAAAGGAATAAAAATCATGAAATGAAACCCCAAGAATCAATGAGGTTTTATTTCTGATGTCTCCCAATATTTATCTAAACAATGTATTGTCACAGAAACATGATGATTAATCTTTCCTCCCAAAGACAAGTTGAGCTGAGATTGCGTTTTGCTGCAAGCAGTACAAACTGGAGTGCATTGGGCATTCCTTGACAGATATCAAATGACTCAATTTATGCAAAATGGTAGTACCTTGCTCTTGAAGAATGGATCCAACATATAAAAAATTCAAATAGTCAAGGAGACTCAGCGGCAACAGCTTGGTGATGATGTCACAGAGTGAGAGGATCAGGAATTCTTTTCCTATCCCCCTCTGATCAAGAATAAATCAATAAATGATGATGAAAACTTAATTTCTTCCAAAATAATAAAAAAGGAGACATCAGTGGCCTGAATCTCATAGAACTTTACAAAAGGAGCAACGACTTCCTATTAGTCAGTTTCCCACCTCAGGCAAACTGCACTTTTGTTGTATACAGACATTTGTCGGTGGCAAAGTATTGAGGTAAATGTAGCTTGCATGTCGTAGAGAAGAGTCTTTCAGATCAATCAAGAGCAAAGTACGTCGATAACATTGACTACCCGCCAAGCTAAATTTGGTGAACCAGTCATTACTTCGAGGAGCAGTCAGCTTGCAAAATGAAATGGTAATTTTGCAGCTGAATTGGCCCAATTTAGTGGTTCTGTTGATTGGTGGAATGTCGGCTGAAACGTAAATTTTGTCAGGTAGAGTATAGACACGGTTCCCTGGTGGTTTTTGTCACTCTTAAAGCCTTTCTGTATGTGTCATCCCCAGCACATTTGTATATACTGACTTTGTTCTAGCGAGAGATGACGTCAAAAGTACATAGCCCCTTCGCGATGTCTGTTTTTGTTGTCAATTATTACAGTTGAGCTGATTTTTCTGAAGTGAAGTGCAGTACTGGTGTAAAGACCCTTCACATTTCACCGGAGGGCTTCTATTTTGTTGTGAGTCACCATTGAGGTGAATCTCCTTTCTCCCAATTATCTGTCCTCAGAACCAATTCAGGTTGATTTTTTTAAGGAAATTTTGGAAGTTCTGTACTTTTTATCACCTGGTATCAAGTAGTGATTATGTGATATGCTTCAGGCAACTTTGTTACACTTTTAACTTCACCAAGTAACATTTTACTGAAATTGTGCAGAAATTTGATGAACGATTTGAATTTGAATAGAGCAGTGGGTGAAAAAAAATGAGTCAGACAATTTCTGTCACAAACTAGTTTATAACAGAACATCAATTGCTGAGCTCACCTGTAAATATGAAAACAAAATGAAGCCAGGGAAAAATGTTTAGCCGCTGCAGAACAGAAAAGTGCCCCAACCCTTTTCTTTTTTTTTTTTTTTTGCCTTTTAAGAGGAAGATCATCTTTTGGCATGAACATTTGATTTTCAGTTGAAAAGACTGCCAAAAGGGGCAGGAAAATGACCTTTGCATTCAAGTTGGCAGAATGTGATTATTAATGTTTTCAATGGATCAAACGTTTGCAATCAATTATTGCCTCATTTTCTAAAGTCCTGGACTCTCATGCAAAGAACTGTTCAGAGAAACCAAACTGTAATCAGCTTCCCAAGAAGATAGGTCCACTGAAGGACAACCAGCTTTTAGGATGCAAATGACCTCAATTATTGTCTCTCTCTACCTGTGAAGATGCTTTTAAAGTAAGTTTGGGAATACTTTCTGATTCATTTTGTCCTCTAATATACAAGGAGGTTCTCAATGATATTTAGAGCAGAAAGCTTCTTCTACAGTACATCTTGTGTTGATGTTGACATTGCCAATTATAGTGTACTTGTTAGGATGCTCAGAATTCATTGCATTCTGCAGTGTTAGGTATCAGTGGGTGTTAGCATAGCTGTATGGTGTCTCCAGATGTACGGACAGATATTCAACCAGAGAGAAAGAGCTAACAGATTACACAATGCTCCTTGCTCAAAGGGTACCTCCCTATGTATTAACTAATTCTAAATGGAAAATCTGTATCTTGTAATCTTTCCTACTCAAAAGAGCAGATAGTACAGCTACCTTCTTCAAATTAACCCAATGAATTTATACAATATAGTCATGGTTGGTATTTTTTTTATTTTAATTGAAAAGTAACCCAAACTCAAATGGAACATAGCCTACATTTTTATCATACATACCTACACACAGCACATACCTGTGTTCAATACCTTACGGGGTACACAGACCTGTTCCCCGTAAGGTATTGGTTGGAATTCCCCTTTAGCTGTTTAAGTCATGCAGCATGTGAATGCTTCGATCAAGGGCAGGCTCTTGCATATCACGTGACAGAGGTCATTGCATTTTCCGAATGTTCGGGTAGCTACGCCAGTTACGAACTCCGTGCGAGTGAGGAAAGACGCGCCAGGCTTGAGCTCTCGTGAGCAGCATGTACCTGGCAAGGTATCGTTTACAGGCTCACACACACATATAAATTGGCCAATACACACAAGTACAGCACATATACCCATGTTCAATGCAATACGGGGTACACAGAACTGTTTCCCGTAAGGAAATGGTCGGAATTCCCCTTTAGCCATTTAAGTCATGTGGCATGTGAATGCTGTGAGCAAGGGCCGGCTCTTGCATATCACGAGACAGAGCTCATTGCGGTGTCCGTATTTTGGGGCAGCTATGCCAGTTACGAGCTCCGCATGAGCGAAGAAAGATGTGCAAGGCTTGAGCTCTCGTGAGTGGCTTGTACCCGGCAAAGTATCGTTTACAGGCTCATACCTTCATACATTCATGTCAAATGGTATTTAATAATTAGCAGATACTGGTAAAATTCAGTTTAATGATTTAGAATTCTGCTAGTATGAGAGCTAGAAGTAACCAAATAATTTTTGTGTCCAATTTATTGGACATTCACATTCCTGAGAGTTTTAGCATCAAGTGTTTCCAAGAATGGACAAGTGGACAGAGCAGGATTTATTGTGATGAAGAATTTTATTTATATGTTACCATGGCAATTGCAGTTGAAGGTACTTGCTACTATGGAGTTAGTATAGTACTATTAAAGGTTTCTTTGATTGGAGGCAGTTTTTACAAAGGAATGGTACCTTCAACAAAAGGTCATTGTACAGTACAGGTTATAAGAGGTTATATTGTATTTAAGTATTTCTCTTGTGGTGTAGTATGGAATTTGCCACATGTCTAAGAAAAAATAGAGGTCTTGATAGAGATTTGTAGGGAAATAACTTATTAAATTTGGAATTTTTAGAATTTTTTTTTGTTCAGCCAGCAATATTCAGATTTCCGTAGTAATGGTTCATACAATGCATTCCTTAAATATATATGTAGCCAAGGTGTGTCTGTGTTTTCACATCAGTGTTGGAAAATATAAATGAGATTCCCTTTACTAAAAATGTAGGAAACTGCATTTGTGAAAGTCTGCATGAGTATCACATTGAAAGAGTTTACTTCCTTTTCTCCTGCATTATACTTGAGGTTTTATCTGTGGAACCACTCTTTGAGTGTAAAATGCACTTATCAATTGCAACCCTGACCCCCCCCCCCCGATCCTGCGATGGTCGGGTGTTGGTCAGGAACTTCATTTTTGAAATTGGTAAATCCCCTGGCAGAGCCCCCACCCCCCCAATGTTTGGACAGGGTGGGCTTTGATTGAGGGTAAATCCCTGGCCAAATCCGCACACCTGACTGTCAGGCACTATGCATACTAGGAGTAAATGCCCCATCGATTTTCCCAGCCTTCCAGATTGTGTGAAATCCCAGCATAAGTCTTGGCCCTGTGGGGACAAAATTACTGTGATGTCCTTGGCCAAATACCCGCTTAAAGCCCAACCATCCCCTGGTCTATGGGGGTTTGCTGTGGAATCGAAAGGTGCATAATTTAGTCACTGATTTTAATGCTTTGCTAAATGCATTATGCTTGGTATTCAACCATGACAAACACCTCAATTTGTCTAGGTGTATGTACTGATTACCACTATCATCCTTAACAACCAGATGTCAGTATATTTGTTTGTGCAAAGCTTGATTAGAGATCACTTCTTTCATGTGGTCAGTCATTTCCTGACCATTCCTTGACCTATTGTGTGTTCAGTCCACCTTTGGCATTTTCATATCTGCTGACGTCTGTCTTTAATGGCCTGGCTGCTATGGGTGCAACTTCAAACAAAGTTAACCTATCTTTAAACACACCATAGAAGAATAAGCAGTCATGACTTCCAATTAAAGATCAAATGATATGTTGGAATCTAAATTTAAAGTGCCTTAGACTATGCTGCCTACCATGAGTTGATAGGCAGATGTTATTGTGTGGTATAAATGGGTCAGAAGAATAATAGTTTTCATAGCTAGTTAATCTCATCTTTAGTGGATCTAAACTGAATTCAAGTTGGATTTACTTTTAATTTAACTTACTGTTTGTAATGGATATCAAAGTATGTTTTGTCCTGTCAAGAGGTTAGTCAAAGGAATTTCAAAGCTATTTTCATCAATATACCTCACAGGTGCACCCAGATAATGGTTTAATAGAAGGACAGTCTTGTAGGTTTTGTTTCATCTTCTTCACTTGTCTTCATTTAGTTCCCTCCAAGGGTGATCCATCATGGTTAATTCACCCAGAGAGCTGTCTCGCTCTCTGCTCTTAATCTTTCTGCTTCCATTGAATGGTCTTCATACAAAGCTGATAATTCTTCAAGAAATTCTTATTTCCTGATGGTCTTCAGAGTTCTTGATATAATGAAGATACCATCTATTTTGAAGAGATTCAAAAGCAGCCTTCATTATTTGTGTTCTGACCAGTCATTCATTTATGGCCCATTCAGGTCATCTGTCATTTCATAGAGTGTTACAGGAGAGCTTAGAGCCAAATCAAATTAAGATTTTTGTCAGCCTCCTTTGTAAGGTTTCATACATTTCATGATAAAATCCCTTCTTTTTTAAATTTATTCCTTGTTGTACCTGTCGGGTGTTTGCCTGTGGGCAAAAAAACAATGCCATGTTAGAAGTGTAATATAAAAGGTCAATAAAGTTTAATTTACAGAATTTCTTCATGTTGGATTATCTTTTATGTAAATAAATTGAAGTGGACGTGGCTTCAGCACTAAGATAAAAGAAAGTTTAACAGTTTTATCAGAAGTGAGGAAAACAGCTTTTCCTGAATATGTGGATATAAAGTGGTGAGTCTTATGAATTTTTTTGTGTCACAGTGGAGAAATCTTTAAATTGTGGATTGTGATGTTGACCTCATTGAAGCAATCAGGAGCAGTGTTAAAGAATGGTATAAATTGAAGGTCTGTATCACATTTTGTGATGTTAATCCTGTGGTGGACTGCCTTATGAGTATATGTTTAACACTAGATTATTGTCTCTCAGCATGGCTAGAAAAAATATATTTTCCCACAAGCAAATCAAATATATCCCACAATTTTTACATGGTGTCATGTGCAAAAACAAGGTAAATTCCTTCCCAATACCTCACTTTCCCTGCAAGGAAGGTCACAAATTGCTGGTTTTCTGCCCATGTATCTCAGCCTCATTACCATGCATGCTGTTACTAAACATGCAATACACAAATATTTTTAAAGTGGATTTGTATTTTACATTTTTGATTCCCCTTCCCAAAGATGGGCAAGAATTCTTTGCAATAATGATGATTGTGTGTGTGTATATGCTTATGATGCTGGTTTTAAACACAAATTTTAAGTAAGAAGGTGAGATACCTTACACATGACATTAAAGATTTGTCATGTTGAGAGGAATTATGCGATTGTTTTTGGTGGAGGCCAAAGGTCACTACAGGTCACCAAAGGTAGAGCTGGAAAACCTCATAAATGGCTTCAATTTTCTAGTTTTTTCACCTTCTTGATAGTTTGAAGTTTGTCACTAAACTTCATAAACTTTTACACATAATAAAGAAAAGCTTTTCTCCCTCAGTTGCATGCTGAATGGCTTTGTATCATATGACATTTCATAATAGCAATAATAGACTCTTGTGTTTGGTGGAAACTGATGGTAATTTGAGTTCACCAGAGTTACAACTGCAAAAACTATTTTATTGGTCAGTAAACATGTTGAGAGGAAGAATTTTGTTTCTGGTTTAGATCAGTTATAATGTCACTTCAGCAGAGGTCAAAGGTTATTTGAGGTCACCATGGGTAAAAAACCTTGTTTATAAAATCGTTATTTCAGGTTCAGGAAACTTAGATACGTTTTATGTGTGGATGTATTAAATGGAAAACCTTAAAGTTTTGGGGAAGATTGAAGGTCACCAGCCATCAGAGAGCACAATTCCCTAAGAATTCACATTCATCTGGGGTCACAGAGATGTTGAAATAACCAAAACTCCTTTATTTTTCTTTTGGCAAGGAATTAATGTTTTGGGGTTAAAAGTGTGTGACATAGTGGTGTTATGTGAAAGACTGCACTACCTTGAAATGATAGGTAATGTACTTTGAAGCAAAAGGATTGAGAGGAAAAGGCGGGAAATTTTCAAAAGAAAATTGGCATATCTTTATACTATACTTAAAGACCCTGTTCTCTCACCCCAAACAGTACCAATTCTCCTAACCTTCTTACTGAAGCCCCTCCCACAATTTTCTGAAATTCATCCTCATCCAGACACAATCTCAGTTTATTGCTTCAGGGTGGGTGTAGAAAAAACTAAATTTATATAATCAAAACACTCTCAGTACCATACATGTTGTGTAATATAAGCATTGGCACTCTGCATTGTTTAAATTAGCTGTCAATCAAAGAGCTGAGCCAATTGGGAATTTTGGTACCTGGGTACCAAAACTCTAGTTTGGGGTGAGAGGTTTTGCCCTTCAATTGAGGGTACATTTGAGTCATGTACTAAAATATCAGTGCATGAACAATATTGTCAAAGGCTGAAAACTGTGCACAATTGTAGACATGTGATCTATCTGTCCACATGACCTTGTATCAGAGTGACCTGTAATTTTGTCACATACAGTTCCCAACCTGCCACCCAGTCAGTATCCCTGTCTAGAGATACAATTTATTTGCAAATTGTTTTCCTTCTTTGTTGTATTTTAATGTAGGCTATTTGGTGCAAACAATTAATTGATTTTTTTCTAAACTATAAATCAACCTTCAGAATCATCAAGTTCACAGAGCTACAGTGTTTACTAAAAAGCTTTTGTTTATTCCATTTCTTGGCATTGTGCACTGTTCAAATGACCTTCCAGTGGACTGCAAAAGACTGGTAGCTACACACCTGTGGTATATACACATACTGGTGCATTACTGTAGTTCTTTGTACAGCTTTTACAAGTTCATAACCAGGAGGTTGATGTGGACTGGAGTCTTATTTCAGAATGTAGTCACACTATGTGTACAATGCTGAAAATTTAAGTCTAAAATGTGGAAATTAAAACAAGGATAATTGAACATTTTGTTATTAATTAGGTAAGTTAAGGTTTCATTTTTGTAGATATTGAAGAAACCAGTTGTAGTTAATCAGAACTTAGTTTATAGGCATCATACTGGTTATTTTGCTCTGCTCAGGTTTCTATTTGAGTCCAGGGACTTGATACAGTAGGCTATCAAATGAACTAAAACTTTTCAGAGCTTTGACTATTGTTGTTGTTGTTGCTTTTAAATTTGGCCTGTTGTACCATGATGTTGACTGGTGTCAGTTGCCCTTAGAGTGCTGATGGCCACTTGTGCTACCCAAGATGCCAGTGTTGAGGACCCTGATTCCATCGTTTATGAGTCCTGTAGTTCTGTATGTGGCATGTATGTACTTAAAGGGCCAATCCTCTCACCCCAAACTACACTTCTTGTACGGGGGTACAGAAACTCTCCATTGGCCCAGCCTTTTGATTGACTGTTAATTCAAACAATGCAGATTACCAAAGCTTATATCACACAGCATGAACTGTACTGAGAGTGTTTTGATTGTGACATAGAGCTTTTCTTTACT
Source organism: Holothuria scabra (assembly GCA_037179385.1). Taxonomy (NCBI): domain Eukaryota; kingdom Metazoa; phylum Echinodermata; class Holothuroidea; order Aspidochirotida; family Holothuriidae; genus Holothuria; species Holothuria scabra. The sequence continues at coordinate 67,591,868 of CM074181.1, forward strand.
CACCCTGAAGCAATAAACTGAGATTGTATCTGGATAAGGATGAATTTCAGACAATTGTGGGAGGGGCTTTAGTAAGAGGGTTACGAGAATTGGTGCTGTTTGAGGTGAGAGAAATGGGCCTTCAAAGCAGATCATTGAGTTGGTTCATGAAATCCAACAATTTTTTTTCCAAACCTGTTAAGTTTTATTCACATATCAATGGCAAATGGTCAAACTTAGACAATCTGCATATCCTACATACAAGAGTGAGTAATTAACTTTTTCAAATTATGCACAAAATTGTAACAAGTCCGCGGACACAACAAAACTAAAAATTTTAACTTTTTCCATAACTATTGGATATGAAAATTGACTTTTTATGCTAACTGTAAGCATTGTCATGTGGTAGTGACCAATAAACACTCTCATTAAGTATTGATATCAACTCAAGTCCAACCTGACTACAAGTGATTAATTTTAATTCATATGCCATTAAGGGTCTAGTGTAACTCATGTCTGAAATGAAGCTTATAAATTTTTCTTCCTTATCTTTTTAACATTTAATCTCACCTAAATAACAAACTTCTTATGGTATAGATTACAGCACTTTCTCAATGTTGGTAGGAATATAATGTATGCTGTAATTGCTTCAACTAGGGCTGTGAACGTTTAGCAAAACAAAATAACTAAATGTTTAACCTCAAAATTTGCGATCGTTTGGCGATTAATCGGGATTACCTTATCACAAAAAAATAATATCAGTTTGTAGTAATTGATACTGAATGTAATGCAGAAATTATAAAAGTTGTTATCTTGCACGGTAGTAAAATCAGATTATTCTGAAACTTTGAAGCCTACAAGGTTCAAATATACCCAGAATGTTCCATTTAACAAAACCCAGGGATCATCAGAGTATACAAATGGAAAAAAAAACCTTTCAAAAAGCTGTTTTTGGGATTAATCGCTTGTAGCTTTGTACTAAACGTTTATTCCACATGCGATCGTTTAGCAATTAATCGCTACATGTTCACAGCCCTAGCTTCAACAATGTGTGATATAATAAATGTTGGAAATTTTTTGTAAAACAATTTAATCACTTTGATATTGCATTCAGATGTTGATGTGGGAAGGCAAAGTAGCATTTCCGTATTGTTAAGGATATGTCTACTAGGAAGTGTGGGGGTGTTGTTTGTTGAAATCTTTATGCAATGTCATTCATGGTAAAACTAAGTACAGGACAACATTGCATACTGTAAAGATTTCTTTTTTTAGTGTTAAGAAGTCTTTTGGTGTTTCCTTGAGATATCTTAAAAGTCATAGACCCGCTTACACAGCTCTTACTGTAGTTTGTAGCAAAAAGATATTTCAACAAGTGACTATACATGACATATCTATGCACAAAGAAATGTGAGCTAGCACTCAAATGGCAAATGAAGATATCCTCTTTGCTTGTCAGCAGGAGGTAAAATGGTTGCTCAGCCCCCAAGGCTAAAAATCCCAAGTCTTTGAAGTTGGCGAGACGAGTGGTTTAGTAGAAGTATCTTTTTAAAGGCAAGCTTTTATACTGGCAGCTTTAAATGTAACACAGGACGAGGTTTTGAATGGTCATTTATGCAATGATAGGGATAAAGGAATGCCGACCCCTGGCGCAAATTATGAAAAGACTTCAATGGAAAATCTTTGGTTGAAATGTTCTGTGCAGATTTCATTATTGTAATAATTGTATGTTTTGAATTTTGTAATTAAATTTGAAATCTAATTATTTGTGTTGTGTATTATTTGGGTATAGGCAATAGCTCATTTTTTCATCTGTTGAATAAGGACTAATTATGACCTAACTTTAACTGTCTTCAAGCTCAAGCGACAGAGGGTTTAATCTTTTTTAAGTTGCCGGTGAGCTAAGTACTGTAAGTAACCTGTTTCCTGTTTTGAAATTGCCTTTGTAGTCCTCCAGATAATATTCTTAAGCTTGATAATCACCGACAGATTTGAGGCACTTATGAATATTGGTCATTGTATTGACTGAATCGAAGAATCCTCTTGGCAGATTGATATTAACAAAGTTTTCAGAGGTCCCTGGTTTTGAACTGAAAGAGGAACTGGGACTCCATGTTTGTATTAGTTTACCTCTCATGAAAGAAATTCGGTAAAATAACTCCTCAGTACCATACAATTTGGTTCTGTGTATGTAGGGTAATAATTTTTCCAAGTAACAATTACAGCCTTCTTTCATAATCATATCTTTTTAGTTTAAAAAGGGGAACTACTCAGTAAAAGAGAAACTAAAGAATAATGAATAATCTTTAATATCTGATGAACAGGATTGTGTCACACCTCTTGTTCCATTGAAATATTGCAGGGTTGGGTCACTTGGGTGTTACCTACAGCACATCACAATGTGCATTCAAGATGTTTTGTACCAATGTGTACACACACTTAGTACACACACTTCATCATACAATTGTCTGCATAGAAATATTTCTTTGATTTAGCCTGAAATCCAAATTTGCCTGAGGTTAGATTTCAATCCAAAATGTAAGTTTCAGGTTGGACGATAAAAGAGAGATATTTAAAAAAAAACAGTGAATGGGTCTTCCTTTTAAGAGGGACTGCTTTTCACTGCACATATGTTTAATGGCAAAGTTGTTGACAAAAGAAAATAGGCAGGTTGAAACAAGTTTACAGAGATGATCAGTTTGCCTACTGTGACATTACTTGCTATACTCCGCATTACGTTAGTACAAAACATCCTCAGCTGAATGATGTCTAGATTGCCAATTAGTGGCCTCAAGTTTCAATAATATACCTACATTGCAAGAGGTACAGTATCAGTTGCATTATGTGGCTGTATATTTCATATCTCATACTTGTTTGTCCTGTGTTTTCAGTTGGTACTTAATAATAGTACCAAAACACATGTGATCGTTAGCCCCCTATGTGGTTAAACATGCTGTGAATGCCTGTTTTATCTATTAACTTTCTGAAATGTTTCAGTCATCTTCTTTCTTGTCATGTTTGATAAGTGATACAGCACATCTTCATGTGAACCCTTACCCCCTACAGTAGATGGGGTTTATGATTTACAGGCGCAGTATTGAAGAGATTTTATCTATTATTTTATGTATTTTGTATAGTCTGTAATGAGGAGGACTGCCAGAAGATACAGGTGGTTATATAGGGTCCCTATTAAAAAAAAAAGTTTTTCTCCTGCCAGACAAAACATATCTCCTGCAAAGGGATGTAACAGTTTTTGGCATGTGACTACCTGCTTGCCCTTGGGAAGACATCAACATTTTGGAATGTTTTGCTATACTGCCTCATGAAGCCATTGTGAAGATGAAAAATTCTGAAATTTGTATTGTCTATTTTTTATAACCCAAGATGGTTTATTGCAGTTTCTGTGGAGTTTACAGATGGAAATATAATCTGGTGGATATCTGGAGGAGCAGAGGGAAGTTTCTTGGGAGGTGGATAACAGTGATGTGTGTGAAGTGTTGTGCAGAGGTTGCTACAAGTGATTGTATTATTCAAATGAGATCATTTCTTATTGCACAGGTCATGTTACTTTGCAACAACAGTTTCTTTCATTCACAAATCACATTTTGTTCAAACAAACATATAACAACAACTAGCATTCTTTGGACAAATTAGCAAAAGACCCAATTATCTGACAAGGCCTGGCTTAAAATTCATGTGTGAACAGCTGTAAAGCTTTTTTTTTTCTCGCTCTTTGGTGTCATGTGTGGTACTAGGAACAGATTCAAACATCCTGGGAACACTGGGACATTGTTCATGGACCTTTATCCCTGAAATAATATGTAGACCCTTGAATGCATATTTCAAAGGTTTAATCCATCTATAATACATAAAAGATGGATTTGACCCCAAACTAGACCAATACTGATGTTTAGGTTTAAGAGCCTGAAATCTGCTTCTGTTTAGGTTTTATTGTATTCTTTAATCTGGTGTTGGAGTCAACTGGAGAATAAGTGGACATACAGTATTTTTAAATCCTGATATGAAAGCCAGAGGCAATGTTACCTATGTTTCAACTGTATCTAGGTTAAGACTAAAATAATTTTGTCAGTGTTTTTGTTGTTGTTTAAAGATTAGCATTGTCTTCATTGTTTTCCGTCATTATTTCCTTTGTGTGTCAGGTACCCGTGAACTGTCACAAGTACACCCTTAAGGTTTTAAAGGGTGCTTCAATGCAGGGTACTTAACCTAATCAAGGTAACAATGCCCTTGAGTGTCTTGACCCCATACTCCTCCCAAGACTTGTGTACTGTAAAAGAGAAATGATATTATGAAAAGGTTCATTGCAGCTCTTATTTGCTGTTGGAAAACTGCTTTATCAAAAGAAGATAATTTGATTTGCTTTTAATTGTTTAACCCAATTTTAGGATTAAGGTCAAAAGGGTTATTTTAGTTCTTGGCATGTATTTATAAAGAAGATAAGTCTTCAACTGAGTACGCAGAGATTTGCAATATACGGCATGTTACAATTTTCATGAGATTCATAATGGACAAGAGTTAAAAATTGTAAAATCTTAAAGTAGGTGTGGACATTTAAATGAATCAAGTTAGATTTTTAATGTTTATTCAATGATGAAACAATTGGTAATAACTAACAGGGGCAATGAGGCATATTTTTCATCTGAGACATTTTCAGAGTCATCTGAAAAGAACCTTCCACACTGTGAAAATCGAAGAAATTTCAATGTCTTGAGCTTATGGTGAGAGTTTGGACTTGATATTCTCAAGGGATTATGGCAAGAAGCTAAACCTCCTGTTAGGATTTTTGTTGAAACCACCAAAAGAGAGAAACCACCCAATTTTCTCTTCAGATCTTGAAGTTTTGGCTAAATATCACCTTGTCTAGTTGCCTGAGGTTGAAGATTACAACTTATATAATGAGCTTGGACAAAAATGGAGGAATTGAACATGAAACTAATGTCAATATGTGATGGAAAGAAAATTCTCTAGGCACCATAAAATTATTCTCATTTATAAAAAAAAATATACTCCAATGTTTAATAGCCCCTTTGGCAAAATGGTTCTGTGTGATCCGAAGGCTTTTAACAACTCAGAGCACTGAGTGTGTGTTATGTTCTTCTTGGTGTTTGAAATTTATTTACACTTGAGAGGCTTAGATTGGACAGCAAAACCACTTAAGGGTTTCAGAACTTTCCTTTTTTGCCTCCCAAATAAAAATATACTGGAAATGATATACCTTCATTGTTTTTCTTGTTAAAAATAGTGAGTGGTTGGAGCTTTGTGTGAATGCTTGTTTATGAACCACATTCAATGGCTATGCTGAGATAACTCCTCATATTTTGTGAGAGGCTTTCTACCAACAATGGAATTTATGTGTTTAAAAAAGTAAAATTTCGGCTTTCAGAGAAATATGAAGAACATCATGAAAGCTGAGTTGTGCTATGGGATCATTGAAATGGTGGACTGTGGGGAGTTTTAAGAAAATGACCATATTGTTCTGTAAGGGGATTTGATACCTTTGATGTAAGTCTATTGCACTTCTGTGTACCTCCTCATTACTGTACACATATGTTTTTGGCTAATGGTAACTTATCGGAGATCATAGACGCCTAGACCAGGGAGATTTGGGGAGTTTAAGAGGGTCAAATCTTCTGATTTTGGTGTGAGACTTTGTTGGCTTTTGAGTTTTCTTGTTCAGTTTTTGGTTTCAGTTTTTGGTTTCTTTAGAAGATTCTTCTAAATGTGGTCTTCTAAAAAATGCCCATGCTACTACCTTTGACAAATTCTGTTTTCCTTATTTGCTCATCAGATGAGCTTATTTTTTCCTCTACTTGTTTGCCCATTTGTCTGAATGTCCATGATGTTTGATATCCTTCTGAACTCCTTTGTGGAGATTTTGCCAGGGCACTTGCTGGGCAGGCTGTGCCATTGAATGGGAGTGCACTTTCCAGAGTAACTTTTAACTTGTCTGGGGGTGTTGAGTGAGGGATTTGTGGAAGCTTGGCCCCACACCTGAAAAAGCCTGTTTTATCAACTACTGTAACCTTACTAAAACTACTATGTGACACTATACTGTACTTTCAATGGATACTAGGATATGTGCAAAGCATGACATCAGTTGTCTTAAAGGGCAAGAGCAATATTGCACATTTTGAAGCTTAATCTCACAATTTTCTTCTTATTTCTTTTTAAAGTTTCATCATATTTTAGGACTTCAATATTGCATTTTCAAGGTAAATTAGGCAGGAACTCTCAGTAAATTTCACATTTTAGGGAAAAAACATTGTCGCATGACTCTCAAGAGCCAATCATGATAGAGTACCATCTACTACTGTAAAAGAAGGGTTTAAGGTCACAACAGGATTTGGTATGTTAAAGGGGTACTTATCGTGAGCATTTTGGTGAAATTTGCATTGAAATCTGATGTGTGGTTCTCAAGATATGAGCACATGAAGTTTCACATTTTCAACAAAAAGTGAACTTGAAGCAAGCACATATGACATCACATCCCAACATTAATGGGCAGTCTTTTGTTGTTCTTTAAACTTTACACTGGATTTTCTCCTAAACAATCCCATATTATTTAAATGTGATTACATAAGTGGCATGAGAATTTTACAAACTTTGCATCCCCCACAGTGAGGTCATATTCCTATTTACTTCAAGATCAACACAACAGTCTGATAAAACAAAGGTAAACAAAGCATTCCTTGTCAATGTGAGGAAGTGATATAAGCTCTGCTGCCCTCAAACTCACATTGGGACACAAATCTACTGGCTTCATTAACTGATATCTCAGAAAATACATGTCCGATTTGAATGGAACTTTCGCCACTCTGAGTAGATTTTGTTCTTCTTTCACACATGAAAATTTTAAATTTTGCTTAAACCTCCCCTTTAAGTTGGGATGACTGCATTCTCCCTTCAATCCAAACAAGATGAGATGTACAGTATTTTGACAAAATTAGGCAATTTAATGAGACAAATTAGACCACAGGGGAAACCATTTCTTTGAAAAGAAAAAAATCAACCTTTGTGGTGCATTGACAGTTAATGAGTTGACAGTTGAAATGATGAGAATCCATTAACAAATAGGTATTGTTTTGGTATAATACACTAGGACTGAAAGAAATGGGACAAAGTGCAATTTAAAAGTCTTTAATGATTTTCTGTAGTCAGATTTTTGGATGATGATGTACATTCATCCAAATCCTGGCTACAGTGGGAGGTCTGGTTAGTAGGTTCTGACTCTCTGTGGAGCTCTTGTCATCATCAGTAAGGTCAGCACATTAATAAAATTTCAATCAAAATTGGGCAACAAGCTATAAAATAAAAAAGTTTGGAATGATTAGGGGCAGGGCCTTCTATCATGATGTCACTTTCCTGTGAGAATTTTTGCTGAAACTTTACTTTTGTAATTGAGGCATAGGCTAGTCAGTTGACCCCAGCCAAGGGAGTTAGGAGAATTATGTGTGTGTATTAAAAGGTATTATGAAATACAGTGTATTAAACAATATTCTATATTAAAACTTATTTTTAGCACTGCTCATAGCCAGAAGCTTTTATTATACAATGTATCTGTTCTGTGTGATCTTCAAAATAAAAATATCATCTCTGTGCTTGATTTATGGAAGCCCTCCTCTCTCTGTCACTTACATGCTTAATTGTTTTGGTATTCACCTAACAGTACTACTGATCTTCATGGATGACCTCCGGACTTCCAATCATGTTAATGTACCATTTTATGTTATTTTCATCATGTGGTAAATCAATAAGTTCTGCTTACATCAAGGTTGTCAGCATTCCTTTTGAATTCTCTACGTTCTTTTATAACAACTTCAGAGGCCCATTCTTAGCTCAACAGAAGATTGAATGATTTGCTCAAACTTAATTACTGGTGGTGTTCCAAAAACATGTACCATACCCTAGTGACCAAAGCCCACTGTATCTGTACTTTGGCACAAATGTCAACATGATAAGGCAGTTGATTATGAAAATGAACGTACCCATCTTAGATTCATTTCTTGGATTTCCTTTAACAATTTCTTCCCCCCCCCTTTTTTTTTTCTTTTGCTGAGGAGGGGAATTGAATAGGTTAGAACAATTTTCCCAGAAAATGATGGAGATTTTGAAATAAATCATTACATACAATCATGAGATTGTATAAAAGTGTTTGACTACCGATCTGTGCGTTGTGTGTATACCTGGATTTGGGAGGCGTTACCTTTTTGCCCTAGTATCCAAGTCTTTTAAAGGGAAATATAGTTCTTAAAATGCTCCAACAGTGAGTACAAAGAAAATGTCTCAATGTCACTATCCAACAATTAAATGTTAACCAAAAACCCCAGAAATAGCTACATCTTTCCAAAATACTAGGCCCAAGAAGAGCCATGTATGTTGCATCATTTGAAATGTTGAAAGTTTGGGAGAACAAATTATTCTTTAGCAACAAACAACTGAATTTCTATGTGTGAAACTTATTTCTTGAAAAGAAGGCTAACATTTGACCTTTTTTTGATAATCTATCACCCTTTGTCAATAATTATAAGTTTTAAAAGGATGAATTTTTCTGGCAAAACAAACCCAATATTTCCCTTTAAGAAGACTTTCACCCAAAGAATTGTTTTTCCAAAATTTGGGTTAGGCAGGAGGCAACCCCCACCTCTTTTCCTCAAATATACCTATGAATCATTGTAAACCAGGCCATACTTTTCAACTTACTATGACATTGATGTTACAACTTAGGATGACCTCACATAGAACTTTTTCCAAGCATTCATGAGAAAAAACCTCACGGCAGAAAAGGGTTGTAATAAAATTATTTGGTTTGTCATCCCCTTTCAGGACTTTTTAGCCGAGAAAGGTAGACTGGTTAGGTGATCTTTTTGAGTATTGATTCATGCTACTTTTATTTCCTCCAGTGGACAGAATTCTTGCTCTGCCTGAGTGACTGATTGTAGTAACATGACTTCTACCAAGGAACTTGCATAGTGAGAATCCCATTAGATGGGTTCAACATTCAGTGTTTAATTAGATTGTTCACATTCTAGGCACTTCCTTTCTGTCTAAATTTCCTGAGGATTCCTATCGACATTCTGCACACCAGTTTACTGGTGTGTTAAATATTGCTCATCCATCTGACCAGAGCACTTGTCTGAAATGAGAATTAAGGCCGTGATTCATCCTATTAATATAAACTGAAGATGAATTAGCTTAGTTACTCCGTCAAAAGCTTAGATAAACCCAAAGTGTTCCACCCATGTGTAACACAATCTTGTGATTAATTGAAAGTACCATCTGAAAGTGCCAGACTGTTTTACAGTTAATTGGTTTTATACATTTTTTGACGTTTTACTTTTTTTGCTATATGGATTTTATTTTTTTGCTCTGTTCACAGGAAAATCTGTCTCCATTGTAAGTGCCCAAGAGAAGACCATCAAGTCATGGGCTCAGATCAAGAGAGAAGTGTCAATAAGTTGTTGACAGATTTCCAGCGTAACTCTGCATCAGATGACGACAGTGGTTGCATCCTTGAGGAGTACACTTGGGTTCCTCCAGGACTAAAGCCAGATCAGGTGTGTTACAGTACGTTTTTAATCTTAGTATCTTAATTTTCTATAAAAAAAAAAAAATGCAACTAAATCAGCAACAGGCTAGTCTGTAACATGTTTGAGATCAGCTACAGTGTGGATAATTTTTCTGTACTTTAGAGATTGGTAATATATCGTCTCTGGAACAACTTTTAAGGCTTGTGAAGTTGCTTAAAGGGCAGGAGCAGTCATCCCAAATTGAAGAAGTGTAGTAGACTGTCCAGTTTCATGATTGGCTGTTGGGAGTCATCTGACAATGTTTTTTTTTCTTCAAATGTGAGATTTACCAGAAATAACTGCTTGGTTTACCTTGAATATGCAATAATAAAGTCATAAAATGTAATGAAAGATACTTTGAAGAGAAATAAATGAAAATTGTGCTATTTAGCTTTTTCTTCAAAATAAGTTTGGGGGGACTGCTCTTTACCTTTAAAGTATGAATTCACATCCCAGGCTTAATGCCTCTTGCTTCATCTAAATTGTGTGTAACTTTTGTGCTATGATATTACACTACTACTCAATTAGAGTGACTTCAGGGGCAGTGCTAATACTACTTCCGGTAGTGCAAGTTGCGTGTAATTTAAATGTACAGTAGCAAGGGTTTAGTGTAGTGGTTCATGAATATATCCACCAAGAAGGTAGGTAGATTGTATTTTAGTATGTTTTACAGAAATCGTGTTCCTGCTTGAAAATAATTTTTTTATGTGCAATAGAGAGGTATGTAATGAATGTATTCATTATACCTACCTCCTTATTGTACAGTATGTCTGACTCTAACATCAATAACATGCTGGCCTGGCCTAACACTTGCAGGTATAACACTCTGTGCATGGGTGGAAAAAGTTGGGAAGCAGGGAGGCCCTTTCCTTGGAAATTTGGCCATTTAGAGGAAGTTTCTCTTTTCTGTACATGGAAATATAGACAAATCTGGACAGCAAGTGATAGGCTGATTTCAGTCGGCCATAGCAATCTTTCAATTTCCGTGCTCACCTGTGTCATGGGTTGTTGTACATTAAATTGTATGTTTATTCCCTGAATTTCACTAAATATCAGGGTTTGAAATTCATGTAGACAATGAATGCACACTATTTATGGCTTGTGGACCCCAGTTATGGGTGCCTACAGTCACTTAACACAAGCACCTGTCGGATTGGTCTGTAGGGAGAACTGTGAGAAATTTTGCTCCCTTTCTGGAAAATAACATTTTTTCTACAGGTAGTTATGACTACATGTATGAAGTTTGTCTTGTGTGTGATACCTAGATCTCTCTGAAGATTGCTCAGCCTGTATGGTCTAACGGTAAAAGCATCTGCTTCTCATACGGAGGGCTGGGTTCTATTCCCAGGTCAAGTCATACCAAAGACTTTAAAAATGGAACGTTGTGAGTGATGCTCCGCATAAGCAATGGTGTAAGGAAAACCAGCCAGTAAGCCACAACTGGAAAAAGGCTGTGGCCGGCTCGACTTGAACCAATAGGTTGGAAACTGGGCCATAAAACTCCATCTAACTAACTTACTTACCATGTTTATTTTCTTAAAAGGAGGATAGGGCTTGTCAGTCAGTGGGAGGGGTCTTAATGGAAGAGGGTGTCCCCCTTCACACCCCTCCCATTTGGAAATATTTTTCCAGTTGCCAAGGGTATCGAGATGCAAAAGGGTGCAATATTTGAAGGAAAATCAAGAAAAACCAGTCAGTCTTGTGAGAAATACATGAAATCCAGAAATTCTGGGCAAATATACAAATGTGCCCAGATGCCATCATGAACCAGTATATAAAGGAAGACAGGTCCATGTATTAACTGGGACGTCTTGTAACCCTAACCATGACTTCATTACAGAGAAATTAATGAGGCACACTTTTACATAGGGTAACTGACATTTCAAGGAGCCTCAAACTAGCACAAAAGACACTCATGGGTTAAAAATTGAACAACTGAGAAGTAAGAAAAGATTTTCCTGTCTTGTCAGGGGTAGCCTCAGCTCAAAGGAATAGAAGAATATATTTTAAGTAATGTTGTTTACTTTTAGAATTGTTTATAATTAAACAGTTCTTTGCCATACACATAAATCATAATACTCTAGTTTGTTTGATACTATGATTGATTACCTTATTACATTTCCACACTTCTTCTCCTCACTAGTTATCTACTGAACAATTAAAGAATCAGATTTGTGGTTTTGAATTTTGTCAATAATTTATACCACTGACTGACTGCTATAGTATACTACTCTAATCCTTTGATTGTTATTATCCATTCCTCCACACAAGCTCTTTATCATCGACTTTAAATTGTACAAAAAAACCCTTTTGTCAAGACTTCAAGGTTACAACATCTTTTTGTTGCCTTTTACTCATTCAAGTTTTACAGATATGAATGAATCATACTGCCTGGCATAGAGTTGTAGTGTCAAAAAAATTTCATTGTATTTTGTCACAAGTTGCACTTTTGCGAAGGACAAAATCTCCCATCTGTCTACATGGGTCGTGTGTAGGGTTTCTCTCATAGACTGCAAATATTGACAAATCATGCAGAATATCTATTGATCGTAATTAATATTTTGAAGTAATATTTGTCAAGGAAATGAGCTCATGATGGAATAATTACATTTCTTAATAAAATGCATGTCTGTATTGTTAGGTATTTTTAACCTTGGTAGTACAAGTAGTAAAGTGGTTCGTCAAAAATCATTTTTTTTTTTTTTTTTTTTACCTTGTTTAATGTATGTCTTGGTATGTTAGGTGAATTAGGGAACGTCAAGGAAACAGGTTTCTGATAGTAATGAATGCTGTGAAGCAGCAATTTGCTCAGAACTGACCTTGCAGAAATGAATCTTCAATGTTGCAGATAACCAATGCTGTGTTGATAATCAACTCGGTTTTTATTAAATTGATCATCACAAATTTGATTAAACCCATAAATTTTTACTTATTTCTGCTTGTGGACTGCCAAAAATTTCCTAAAGGTTTTGCACTCTTTTAGGGGTTTTGCTGCCTTGAATAGCAAAAGGTGCTTTACCAGGTAAATTTTGTGGCATTTTCCATAATAAAAAATATGCTTGCAACTTTAAATAGTATGATCATGCATATAGACCTTATGCATTGATGACACTCTGACGTCATCCTTTGGGTAGAACAATGGAACGTGATCACGCACATAGGAATTCGCCCTGCATCTGAAGTAGACTATGCACATATTCCACTGGTTGACAAATCTGACCTGCATTTGTCTGTGTTGGTTTGTTTTGCCCCCAAAGGAGGGCATACTTTCTGCTCTGTGACATCATATGCAAGGTCCATTGTGCAGCTGAGATGTACACTGTAAATTACATTATTTTCATGTTCTCAATGTGTGACCCCTGTGTGGTAACATCATATGTATGCACCTGGCATGTGAAGTCCAAAATGAAAGACTGCCAACCAGTGTGCATATGCTACTGCTCTTTGGGTGTTAATATTTCTTTGGAGACCTGAACCATAAGAACTTTATATTGATAGTTATAACATTCCAATTGACATCTTTCATTCACAGAATCCTTGTTTGTGCCGAAGGGGCACTTTCATTGGTTTTTACTACAGCACTGAAATTAGCATGACATTCTGGCTGCATGCTCGTTGCAAGTCATTTCCAAGGTGTCGCATTTAAAACTTACATACTTAATTTAAAATCATCGGAGCTGGCAAACCAGACGACGGCTAGTGCCTGCCGAAGATAATTAATTTTTGATGAGATTACATGTGTCCCTCTGTGGCTCATTGTAGAGATGTGCATTTGTATGTCGCATTCATTTTGGGGTTCATTCCTAAACTCAAATGGAAAGAATTCGATGATTGTGCATTCAAATGTGGAAACTATGTTGACACTTCAATACATGCTTCATCACGTTCAGGAATATTTTACTTATCTCTTCGTTTTTCATATCTGTCATGCGTTAGGTCCATCAATTTATGTGCGCTCTTCCGGAGAATAAAGTGCCATACGTCAACAGTGAGGGAGAGAAGCATCGGATACGCTCTCTGTTACAGCAGCTACCTCCACATGACAATGAAGTCAGATACTGCAACAGCTTGAGTGGTGAAGAGAAGAAAGAATTGCGACTCTTCAGTGAACAGAGAAAAAGAGAAGCCCTTGGGAGGGGAACAGCTAGACCTGTTCCAATCACCCAGGGGGATTCCCCTTGCAGTGAGGTTAGTGGTGTAAATATATGTTTGATTAATAATTTCAAAGGTGCTGGCTGTTGCTACATCACAGGAATTTGATGGCTTGAAGAAAAATACTTTACAGAAGTTTAGTCACAAGGTCACAAAATTGGGGTCAGGGATGGGGGAGTTCAAAAGGGAGAATCTCAGAAAGTTGTCCAATGTTAAATAATAAAAATCTTTTCCCAACTGGTGTTTAGAAGCTTATTTTAAAGGGCAAGAGCAGTTGTCTCAATCTTCTTTTGAAGGGACAGCTAAATCTCACAATTTTCATCTTATTTCTCTTCAGTGGGTAATATTTTTGGAATTCAATATTGTATACATTCACATCGCTGACATATACTTACCCCCTTGCTACATCTAAATTGCGTAATACCCGCAAACAGGTAAATCACATGGTTGCTGTAGTAAATTTCACATTTGAGGAAATAAATATTGTCACATGACTCTCAAGAGCCAATCATGAAACAGGACAGTCTACTACACTACTTTAAGTTGGACTGACTGCATATCCCCTTTAAAACTTATAGAATTGTTGAGATGAGTACAGGACTATTGTTATTGGTGTATTTCATAGGTTCCTCCACCTCCTTGACTTTGCCATGGCAATGTTTTTTTTTTTTTTTTTTGTGATAAATGTTGTGTTCATGTGTTTTCATGTGTGAATCAATCTGTTCAACCTTAAAAATACGAAAAGGCTCACTAGGAAAACATCAGCTTGCAGATTAAATGCTGGATAATTCAAAGATATGTGACATATTGAAAAGCAAATTTCTGCAGGTTTGTGTCTTTGAAAGGAACTCCATTGATAGAGTTTTGTCAGAATCAGTCATAAGAAGTTGTAATTTTCACCTCATGTACAAGGTCAACTAGGTTGAAATGTTGCTCCGTTGCAACATAGGTATCCCTGAAATTAAATATATTTTCCAAAGTAGAGGGGGACAACCCCTTCCCTAAAAATCCCTCCATGCTGTCAACTGAGAATGTCACATTGGATCTGGCTAAATCATTGTTTCCCTAACATGTATGAGAAATTTCAGAAAATTTGAATTGAACTTGCCATTTTCCAACCTTATCCAGTGTTCCTTACCATGACCTCTGGATCAAATGTAATTTCTAATTCAGTAGAGCTTGCTCATTAATCAGTTTGGTCAACTTTTTATGCTCTGGAAGTGACAAAATTGGAAATTTGCCATATGTGACAGCAGATCATCAAGTGACACCATCATCAACAGTGCTACTTCTATAAATTTTCTTTCATAAAATTCCTAATTTTCTCCAATTTTAACTCTCTAAACTTTTAAAATGGCACTGGAAAGCCTTAGTTTGTAGGCCTCTGATAAGATTATTTAGCAACAATGATCTTTGGTGGCTATGCAGTCTCAGATTTTCCAATAGGAAATGCAGATTCCTCATTAACCCCCCCCCCCTAACTTTTCAAATTTCTGCACAGGAAACCCGGAATCCAAAACTTTATGTAATACAAGATCCGTACCTCCGCACATTGCAAATTACTCCTATACAACAGTGCTGTTCACACATTAAAAAATTCAGAAAATTTAGGTGCTTGCTCCCACAGGAAAAATGTCTAGCTATGCCACTGTTCATTTGGATATAATTCTTTTCACTTCAGTCATCTCCCACAAAAGGAGGTAAAATGATAAACCCTCCTTTTTCTTTTCCTACCACCAGTGTGGAAAGCTGATCACATCTGGTGACTTAGCAGTGTATGCATCAAGGGCTGGGCCCAGGTCCTGCTGGCACCCATCCTGCTTCATCTGTTGCGTCTGCAAGGAATTACTAGTTGATCATATCTACTTTTATAAGGATGGCAGGATGTACTGTGGTAGACACCACGCAGAAACCTTAAAGCCAAGGTGTACTGCTTGTGATGAGGTGAGTGTAAAGGGCAAATACATTTACCTTGTTTGGGATTAGCAGAAACACCACATACTGATTCTTGTATGGTTGTTTTGGTGATCATGTTACAATTTTGTCACTGAATAGTCATTAATTCATGTAAGCTACCTCCATTTCTTGTGCTGCATGGTCATCCTGTCCGAGTCATACCAAAGACTTTAAAAAATGGAACCTACTTCCATTGTGCTTGGTGCTCAGCATTTTTAGCGGAGAAGGGAAAAGAAGCTAGTGAGCCACAACTGGAAAAAAGGATGTGATCGACTTGACTTAAACCAATTGGTTAGAAAATGGGCTGGAAAATGCCATCTAACTCATGCTATTTTTGTATTTTGGCATATCATGTTTGATAGAAGGATCATGCAAGATTTTTGAGACCAAGTGAGTAGTCTACGTGGCAGAGCATCCATCTCTCATTCAGAAGGTCCAAAGTTTGGTTCAAAGAGTGGGTCTAATCAAAGACTTAAATGTAACCTACTGCTGTTGTACAAGATGCTTTGCATAAGCAATGGAATAGGTAAAACAACCCTACTGGTGTTTAGTGATCAAGTTAACAGAATGTAACAACAGTCTTGTGTAACAACATTCTTGTTGAAAAGTGGGCTGTAAAACTAGATTTAACCTAACTAAACCTATGGATAGTTGTTACTTTTCAAACTGAGGACTAGATCTAATAGTCTTCATCTATGGATTGAGTTTAAAAAGAAAATTAAAGGTTAAACATCAGCAGACCATTTATAAGAACAGATTGAGAATGTTGGCTTCCGATTGGTCAGTTAGAAATGTTCTAATCTGGTGTAGAGACAAAGGGTGTATGGAGAGCAATATTACATCAACAAGATTGTCAACTGGGCTCTACACTACACTAAGTAACCTCTCTTTTATTTCTCATTCCAGCTTATCTTTGATGATGAATGCACAGAAGCAGAGGGTCGTAGCTGGCACATGAAACACTTCTGCTGCTTTGAGTGTGATGCTCAGCTCGGCGGTCAGCGGTACATCATGAAAGATGGCCATCCATTCTGCTGCCATTGCTTTGAGACTCTTTTTGCAGAATATTGTGATGCATGCGGTGAAGCCATTGGTGTGGATCAGGGTCAAATGTCACATGAAGGCCAGCACTGGCATGCAAACAGTAAATGTTTCTCTTGTTGTAATTGTAAGTGTGGATTGCTTGGAAGACCCTTTTTACCAAAAAAGGGACTTATCTACTGCAGCAGTGCATGTAGTAGAGGGGAAAACCCTCTGCCTCCAAAAACAAAACCTGCACCACCATTACCGCCTCCTAGACAGTCCTCATTATTACCAAAACATGTCCCAAATTCTCACGAGGGAAGGAGTCGTAAACCTATTGCCATACATGATTTTAGTGTGAATGGCTTTCCGTCCGCACAGGAGAGGTACCAAGCAGCCATGGAGAAGAAACATAACTTTACAAGAAGGTCACTTCCTGATCTTCACAAGTCAAGCCAAGAGTTTACGTGGGATGATGCACCAGGGAGGAGAAATCCCCAAGTGAGGAGCAATGCATCCAGTCAAAATTTGCACAAAACAGACCATAGAAAGAGCAACCAGAGTCTAAGACACAGAGATGACTATGTAAAACCAGATGCAATGTTTCAAAATGGAGGGCCAGTCAATGACATAAGAACAGCTCAGCATAACATGAATATGAATACTGCTCTCTATAGTGCCATGCCGCCAAAGCATCAACAACAGAAGAGAAGAGATCACTCAGGGTATGATACAGACCCAAACAACTCAAGTCGCAACTTCCATAGAAAAGCATCTGTACGTTCAGAGGGTGGAGACAGGGACAAGTGGAGTCCTCATAGGAGGAGGGCTGAGTTACTTCACAACCAACCAAAGGATGCAAGCAATTTCCAAAGACCAAGATTTCCTAAAACTTCAGTCAGTGAATTTAATGGATTTGGATCTCGTAGTTTCGTGGATATTCCAAGACAGAGTAAGAGTATGAATGGATTTTATCGTAAAGAGGAGCATGGCAAACAACATGATGACTCCTCGTCGTCTTCATCAGATGATGACTGTGATTTCTTCCATCCCCACAGGGGGAATGATTCAAGACCAAGGATAAGATACATTGAAGTGACAGCACCAAGAGCAGCTCCAAGTGTTAAACCAAAAAATAGTAGCAAGTCTAAAAAACGAAAGGATGAGAAAGGAAATTGCATAGTATCATAACAGATGTTCCAATTAATATATCACGCAGGAAAACATTTTCACATGTGCTTTTCAGGAGTGTAGCTTGTTTGTATAGTTTGCTCTGCACAAACACTTTTTAAGAAAATCCAAATTTATTTCAAGTATCACCTTGCAAAGGACTCATTTTATAAGAAAAACCTTTTAATAACATATTGCACCATTGCCCTCTTAGCAATTTGAACTTCTTGAAAATTTCTTTTAGATAAATGGGCACCTATCCCATATTTTATGCATTTAAATGAGTATTTGTGATTTGGAAAATTGGTACTGTATTTTGCTTGAGTTTTCTTGAGTATTTATAAGGAAGTTGAGAATTGAATTTTAAAATCAGTCACTACATTTATTTGATTAAAGAATCAATTCTAAATGTTTTCATTGCAATTTTTACACTGCCTCCAAAAATTCACTATTCCTCTAGCAGTAGTCATTTTTGGTTGTTAAATTTTTTCATTCAGCATATTTTCATATTGTTCAAAGTTGATAGCATTAGCTGAGAGCCAGATTTGAAGTCTAAACATGTTTGTTTTTTTTGTTTTTTTTTTTCAAATTTTACATGCTTCCAGACATAACATTACACATGTATGAGATATAATATCTTAACCAGTTGTAATAAATTGGTTTTCTTTTGATGGTAGCGAAGTAGTCTCCAGGGTAGTTTAGGGCTCAGCATAACCAGCAGCATGACTGTCAAGCCTTTACTGATGGCTGTGGTGCCCCTCTAAAATGTCCTATGATACAGCATTGACCTAGTGTTTGCTGTTACATTTTAAAAATCCAGGTAGTTGTGGTAAAGTCTGTCCAAGAAATAAAGCTTGTTTATACATAGCTGTGAATTAAAATAACATGTTGTGTACAAGATATGACCAGAAAAGACAAAATTATGTAACCTTTTCATTTTTGGTTTTGAAGAAAACGTAATTATCATTTTCAATATTACAAGACGGGATATACACGAACTACAGCAGAATTGCTGCTCTAGTAGAAGGAACTCTTTGCAATGGGGATTCGGGATTGTGTTATAGGTTCACAGCCTGCAGGGAAAGAGGACCAATTCTGGGGAGAGAACTAATTGTTGGTTGACACACCACCTTATGAATTAACTTTATTTTGGCAGAAGTTGCTTAGAATTGTTTATAGCATATCATAATTTATAAAGTATAGAAACAGCTGCCATGGTGCTTGAATGTCGTAAAAGTTCCAAAGAAATTTATTCTCTTCACTGGTTTTCTAACCTCTTGCTGTAAATGTGATGGGTCCTCCCTTCACTTGGGACACTGTTAAAATATTTCACCCATCAGGGCTTCATGGGATTTGTGCAGCAGATTTTGTGAGTTTAATAGTGTACATCAGCAATATGTATTTCATGTAAGTTTCGCTTTTTGGAGCTGTAACTTCATTATCTTTGACATAAAAAGTATTACAAAAAGTGTTGAAGTATTCAGATAACTATGTATTGACTGTACAGGGTTTTTTGTAGTCATTCTTCAACATAATTTTTTGACATTTTAAGGAAAATTCAAGGGTAGGCACTATGCAAAACAGCACAAGTAATGTTTAGTCTGATGTTATAACTTAGTAAGCAATAAACTCTTTGATGCGCATTATTCATAGGAGGCTGACGTAAATCACTACTGGTAGTCTCCTTTATCATGAAAGCTACTTCATTACATGCTTTCAAAATTTGAAACTTTGAATCTGCTCTTAGAAGTTTCCTATGTCAAGTACAAGTTTTTTCCTCCTAGAGCTATCTTAAGTGGTACAAAGCAAATACCATACTGTGGTATAATTAAGTAATATGGTACATATTTGTGGGCTTAGTACAACTCACTGAAGGAGGGTGTAAAATGTTACACAAAATAGTACAAAACAGTGCAAAAACTATGGAACCTCTTCATTAGAAAATATCGCTTGAAAGGTACACATTCACTCAAGTATGCTGTAAATTGTACGCAATGTAGTTGAAAGTTCAGGTGAAATAGATGTATTTTTCTTGGTCAGTCATGTATGGTCATGGTTCAGTTCAAATTCAGTCAGTTGCATCTTGCTGTTTTGTATTTTGGAGGGTAGGATTGGGGTTTGGGGATTATGTTGGAGTTATGAAAAGTTGCAAATTTCCAAAAGTATTTTAACGAGCCACAATTTATTTCTGTCATTATTCAAAATGTGTTTTAAGAAAGCAAATGCTCTCATGTCTTTTACAACTCAATTTGATCATTTTTATTGGAGGAAATATTTTATATTTATTTAATGAATATTTTAATCTTGAAATGATGTATTCGTGAAAGCACAAATGTAGTACAACTTTACTGAGTTATGGCTGACTATTAAATGAGTCTGAAGTCCAAATTGTTGTATTTATATGACTATTTGGAGTCCCTTCCATGCAGATGCTGTAGTATGAAATAATTTCAAGCAAATGAAATTTTGGAAGTGTCAAGAAATGGGTAAATTTTAATGTGAAGTCAAGGAAGGTAACTGTGTGTGTGTACAGCTAGGAAAAATTTAATTGTCTATGTCATACTGATAGGAGTGACACCATAGCTGCCAGCCAACTCTGAGGTAGTCATTGTGACAGCTAGTAAATTAATTATACACTTTTGAATGGGTTCCACTTGAAATGACAAGAGTCTTTTTCACTCCTCATTTACCTCCTATCACCATATGTATTCCATTTACACTTTTACTACTTGGCAAACTGAATAGAACTGTGGTAACCCTTCCAAACGGAGGGCATCCTACACTTGTAAGCTGCTTATACAGGAAAAAAGTTAAAAAGTAACCGCCACAGAAGGCATGACATCTTGTCAGAAAAAACAACTACCTTTTGATATGAGCACAAAGAGTTTCATGAAAAAGTAGGTGCAATGGTTTGTATTATCAGCCCAAGTCCTTTGCTAGGTAGCCCCCCCATTTTATAGTTTAAACATGAAAGAACTAGTACCATGGTTTGAAGTGTTCCATCATCAAATTTGAAAATAGTCTTTAATCCTTTGATTGATTACTTACTCACCCTATTCATTAAAAGGTATTCTCTTTTAGCCACCATTTATTTGATTATTTACATTTACAACCATAAAGGCAAGAACCTAGTCTTGTCATCGTTAGCTTATTTAGGTTGTCTGTCAGTGAAGATCTCATAAATTGCAAGGTCAGCTTTGAGCCATGAACCTTTTCAAACCAGTCTTTGTCTGCAAATAAATTCATGAATACAATTGCCTGAACTGACATGAATAGATTTTCAACTATAAGTAAATAATGATAACTCTTTAAATTACTCAAGGGCACCTCCCTGTCTGTTTCAAAATGTCAAATCTTTTTGGATTTTGTTGATGTACAGATATTTGTAAAGACCATGGAGACATATTTATATGTGATTAAGTGTTTAGTGCATATGCCATAGTTTAATGGGTTTGTCCCTTGCCAATTTTGTATTCACTTTTGACACTTTGTACATAGTTGAAAATACAGGAAATATATTTGTTCTTGATTTGCTTTTCCATCCATACTGTACTTAGACTCAATGATTATTAAGGTGTCCTTTTTAATAAAATGGAAACATCAGAGGGACTTGGAGACAAGGTAAGGTTGGAATTTTAGCCCCCAGTGAAAAGTGGACATGCTAAAGCATGCTTACCTCCCATTTTTCCAAACCATTTGAGTTTCCACTCTTGTCAATGCAATATCAAACTTATGCAACAATTGTTTGTCAAAAGTTGAACCAGATAATCCTAATATACATTTCAGAATGCTCAAATATTCAACTTTAGCCCAGACTAGGACCATTTAAGTTTCTTCCCCCAGGCAGGTGCTGATCCAAAGGGGGCTTTCATCAACAATAACAAATACATGAAATGTTTATCTACGAGAATATTTAAGGGGCTATTTCATGATGATTTCCCTCACAACAAAAATCCAAATACGCAAACCTCGTATGATATTAAGCCTGGTTGAATGGGCTATTTAACACTTTCTGCTGCCTTGCCTTCACGATAACAGGGAGCTGCAACTCCCTAGTCACAACAAGATTTCAAAAATGTGAAACGCAGTATGCCAATTGGCCTATGTTATGACGTTATGAGCGTTACTGACTGAACTATGTTCACACAGTCGCACGTCGGCCCATGCATGCAATGTACCTTGATGACTGTGAACTGTCGACACATTAGTTTTATCTCACTTTCCAACGGTGGTTCATTATGCTATAGGGCAGGGATGTGCAAACTTTTGGACCAGTTCATGTTGCTGTGGCCATCTGGGTGGCCCCAGTGGAGCAGGTATAGGTTATACTCAGAATCCAAAGCTTTCTGCATTACAAGCTCCATATCTACATATATTTGTTTGAAAGGGGCAAAAGTTAGGCACGATTTGCGTGGCAAAATACGTTCCTACAGTGGTATTCACACAAAAGAAAATTTAGAAAACTTAGCTACTACTTACTAGCCCACAGGGTCGCGATTAATGCTCCCATACACACCTATCATCAGATAGCTTTCCACCCTGTCAGTTGAGTAGTCTGTGTAGACGGATTCTTTAGTTATTGAAGTGTCCAAATGTTGTTAATGATCAATGTTGCAGAGCAGTGACGTAGCTACAGGAAGGATGGGCCATAGCCCCTGGCTCGAAAAAGTGAAAAATTCGAAATTTGCCATTTGAGACTCCAGTCAAATACAGAACGGTTTTCCCAACTTTTCTTTCATAAAATTCTGAATTCTTCTTAACAAAAGCTTCATATATGTAACTGTTAGTGTTAAAAAGGCAAATTTTTCCACGTACCCTAACTTGCTACCCTTATGCCGTAAGTAGTCGCTCATAAGCAGTCAGTGGTGAACTTTTCCGAGCCCCTGCAGTGCCGTTTCCTAAAATTTCCTTCAATAAAGACTTGATTTTTAAATATTTTGTCTGAAAAAAGATAAAGTTTCGGGAACTTTTTGAATATCGCCGATAAGCCTCATTCCGCACTCCTTAGATAACATTAAGTAACAACAACGATCTTCAGTTGACATGCTATCTCAGATGCATGCTAACAGCAAACGCAGATTCTTCTACGGTCCCCCAAATATTCAAATATCCTAACAATATCCTTGCAAAACCCGGAACCTAAACTATTTCTTGCAACACAAGCTCCATATTTACAAATGTGTAAAAGGTCCCAAATTTTCGACGTGCGTATTACAGTTTAATGTTCAAGTTTAAGAAAAAAACAGATTTTTTTTTAATTTAAAAAATTGTCTTCTTCGTAGAAAAAAGGGAAAATTTTAGCATAAAAATGCACCTTTTGATCAATGGGGTAGGGAGAGGTACATGGTCTAAAGTTGTTCGTCCGTATTACCAGTTTTTTCTAAGTTTAGCCCCCCCCCCCCCCCCTTTTGAAATGTCTGGATCCGTGCCTGCCAGATTTAAGGTTCAAAATGCCCCCCCCCCATACACACACATCAAGAAAGGCTGTCAAGCATTTGGAATAATCATTTTAGTCCCTCAAGTGGGGTAAATGAAACTTACAATGTCAACTGTCTAGGAAGAAGAAATCCACTTTTATGCTCATAAAATCTTCAAGCAAAGCAAATTGTTGTGCAGTAAACTTTCTTCTGAATGGTGCCCCGGGTGTTAGCAGACAACGTAAAACATTAAATTTGTGGGAAAGATCTTTGGAACTTGTTGTGAGGAAATTTCTGGGCAGAATTTCATGCATGAATTGTTGAATACCGGAATGTTTTGCTCTTTCACAAATTTCAAAAACCTCTTATTCATGGGTCCCTGAGGGTCTTTCTATGTTGCTTCTAGTTAACTTGAATCTCACAAATATTCTTCTTTCCATCATTCATGATGCTTTCAGGTATAAATTTAAATACTCAGATAAACCAAGGAGGAAATAGTGTTGCCATTTGATTTAACAGGGTCATCCATAAATTGGAAAACGGGAACACTTTAATTCAAACTGGAATGACCATGGACTCT
This sequence comes from Holothuria scabra, assembly GCA_037179385.1. Lineage (NCBI taxonomy): Eukaryota > Metazoa > Echinodermata > Holothuroidea > Aspidochirotida > Holothuriidae > Holothuria > Holothuria scabra. Next base: position 67,615,729 of record CM074181.1, read on the forward strand.
CTCTGGGATTGGTCAGCATGGTGTCAACGTTAAGGTGTAAGAGTGAGAATTTGAAACAACTGACTACCTATCACAAGTTGGTGTACAGGGTAAACTTTTCCAAACATGCATGCAAGATTGTCCCTCCAGTAATTGCACTTTTTTATAGCAAGTCATGTGCTTGTCCCCCGCCCCTCCCGGAATTATCATTTTAATCATTCAAGACTTTCGAAATGATGTCTCTACGCTAAGATATTGACAGATTGAGGTGAACGGTGAAGGTTTCTACTTTTCTCGAGTAGACCTTATGTATCAAAACTTGTTTAACTCGGAATTTCATGTTACTCTTGCAAAATTCCGCCTTACAATCTCGAAGCAAAACCACACCGGCAAATCCCAACATCATAACAGACACATAATAGATCGACTTTTGAATTTTCGAATTTAGTAGCTGACATTAAGATGAGATCGCCTCGACCAATAGGATTTAAGAAAAAGAATAAATCTCTTTGCTGCTAAAAATATATCAACAACACCAATATCAAAACAGTGTAGCATTGATAAAGCAAATTGCAAGTGACTAGCAACCGTCCTATATTTTAGCTTGTAAAAGATCACCAATTTTTATACATTTAATCAAAATCAACTGATTAAGGCTTTCCCCAAACCAGAAGTCAATGGTATCGGAATCTATGACGATAGTCTATAGCCTGCTTTTGTGACAAACCCTACCTTGTGTACAATGTTACTTTAACGATGTTTTGCCTGTAGATGAGTGTAGAGCCTCAAAAACAGAAAACGGCTCACTAATCTCTCATTTTGAAGACAACGTTCATGCAAAAGAGTGGAATTCTTTAAAGATTTTGCTTAACATCATGCATGTTATGATTCCCTAAATATTATACCGACCTGGTAACCTAAGATAGAAAACCGCTTCCTTCCCTTTCATCGTCACAAAATTTCCAAGATAGTCAAGTCCAAACTTCAAGGTCACAAGTCGAATATCAAAATAAGTCGAAACTCGAGACAATATGACAAAATTTCTAGACGATATGCCGAAATATCAACATGACTACAATAGGAAGTAAGTCAGTGGCCTCTGGTGACCACATTTGAGAAGCGTTGTCTTTGTCGTTCGTAAGAAAGATCGCGCCAAGCGCACGGAAAATTTTGATATTTTGTTCCACAATTCTGAATTTATATAGCATCCTTGTTGTCTGAAGATATACTTCACCTGCACCCTTGGAAGACTGTTTTGCCCACATTCAGCAGTACAGCCCCATCGTCGGAGGTCAATGGAGTGAGACCTGAAAGTTCTCTCAATATATATTTTTGAATTTTTTGACTTGAGGTACACTTTAAAGCTGGAGGCGCTCGCACAAAACTATATAATACCACATGAAGGGGTTGTGACTTTTTCAAAGAGCCAACTGCCGTTGTGCATGACGCTCCACATAAGCGACGGAGTAGGGAAAACGAGCCAATGAGCCACAACTCGAAAAAAGGGGCCGTGACTCGACTTGGACCAATATGGAAACTAGGCCGTAAGACTCCATCTAACGAACTAACTTTTTCCAAACAGGATAAGTTAGATGATTTTTTCAATGAGTGGGAAGGGTGGATTGACAGTTTCCAATTGAGCCGCCTTAATACACTATAGGCAGGCCGTCTGTGTGAACCATCTTTACCATCTTTATGCTTTGTAGTAGTTAATGTTTTTCGGGAGTGTTTTTTTCTTTTCTTTTCTTTCGTTTTCGTGTTTTCCTTTGTTTTCTTTGCTTGGTGTGTTTCTTTCTTAAAAGTTCCTTTTTTAAGTTTGTTTTGATTTCTGTTGACTGTGTTTTGTAAAGGACCCAACCGCGGGACCACCCCTAGCCCCCTGGGTGTTATATGTTCTTGAAACGGGGCAAAAAAAAACTTTTTCAAAGAGCTAGAGAGGATTCCCTTTTAATATGAAGTAAAACCATTAGCTGACCCACGTTGCACTGAGAGAACACCAAAAACCCTCCAAAAATCTTTACTAACTTCTAACAGAAATTGGATCAAACAGCTAAATTCCAAGTGAGCAGGACTGTAGAAGGTACATATCACTGAGTGGGGACTAAATTTAGAGTTTGTCACCTTGCAAACTAAATACTTTAATAGAAACAGTGACAATAAGCTAGCGATAGTAACAAAGAGCGAAGCGAATCAAAAGCACAAATTTGAAATAACGCTTTGTAACGAGCGGTGGCGTAGCCACGGGGTGGCCTGGGGAGCCTAGCCCCCAGATTTCCTTCGCCCCCCCAGATTTTTTGCCTCCTGATAAAGTAATTGAGAAAAAATCAAATGTTTGAACGGAAATGCGCTTTGAAGTATTTCCTTCAAAAAGAGTAAATAAATAAAATGTGTAACAATTCAGAAAACATGCATGAATGTGTGTAAAACACATTTTGTGTGCACGTATGAAATCAAATAATAACTTCAAAATGCCTACTTTCAAAAAATTAGATACACTATATAATCTGCACTGTCGTTTATTGCATCACACTTCGAAGATGAAACGAACGTTTCGACGGCAAACTCGAATTTGACTTTGTTAGGTTAAGGCCTCCTCTGCCTTTCGGATGGCTGGTTGATTTACTGAAAACAAGGCAATCATACACTGGAGACCATTCTTACACGCCCATTCCTATACTTTATCACACACAAAATATGCCTTAAAGGCCCTGTTCTCTCACCCCAAACAGTACCAATTCTCCTGACCTTCTTACTTAAGCTCCTCCCACAATTGTCTGAAATTCATCTTCATCCAGAGACAATCTCAGTTGATTGATTCGAGTCGAGTATAGAAAAGCTCAATGTTTATAAACAAAACACTCTCAGTACAGTTCATGTTGTGTCATAAAAGCTTTGGTACTCTGCATTGTTTGAATTAGCTGTCAATCAAGGAGCTGAGCCAATGAAGAACTTCAGTACACCCCTACCCAAACTTACTCCGATACTTACTCCAGTACTCCTAGTCCATTCCACAAAATACGGTCATCATCATCCTCTCGCAATCAGTTTATTGCTTCACTGAGGGCATTCTCTGGTAAGTATATAACCTCCTAATTTGTAGGGTAATTTGCAATCAAAATCTTTTTGTACATGCTATGTAATATGGGCTACTCTGCATTTTTTTAATATGATGTTAATCAAAAAGCTGTACAAAGTGGAAATTTCTGTACAGGCCTATACTGCTAGTAAAATTTTAGTTAAGGGTGACGAGTAAAGCATAGGCTAGCTACCTGTTGAAGGTTAGCGGGCAAAGGTCGAGATTAGCCAGAAATGGAACAGGGCATTTTTGTTCATTTTCATGAGAGCCCGTACATTTTGTCATTCTAAATAAAGTGGGATCGGCGGATGAGCTCCCCTTTCCTATTGTCCTGGAAAATGAACGTACTTATAGGACAGGAGAATTTGTTAAACTGGTCCATTTTATTCGCCAGATTTTTTCCTCGTATCATCCTGACAATGAGTATCAGGCACTGATTAAAAATGGTGCCTAAGAGCTTGCGAAAGGTAAAGTAAATGTTCTTTCTTATGCGAACTACTTCAATTTCTTCCAAATAATTTTGACTTCCACAAAGGAAAAGAAAATTGAAAAGTACTGCACCAGTCTTTGTTATTTTGTGATGACTTCGCACAAGTCCCTGCTCTCGCATATATGTGCGGAAAAATCTACCTCGGAAGGACAGAACCAGATACGTTAAGAAAGATTCCTGAATGAAAAAAACGTAAAACCTAGCCGCACGTCCATGATGATCAACCTGCATTCATTCGAAAACCCGTTCCGACAGTTGCTAAGCTTAGGCCTACAACATCTTTAGGGGAAAACAAGTTATACTTTGGTCAAAATTTGATTTGAACTTTCGCCTTTCTGTTTTGCATACAAAACTTCACCTGCTAAATTCAAGTGAAAGATACATTATTATGCTGGAAAAATCTGTAATGAGCACAGGCGTACAGTGATAATTTTTATGGGGAGGGGAAGTACCGTTGTACTACTAACTTTCACTCTAATTCGTCTTGTTTCATTTTCTCTTTATTTTCCGTTTTAGTCCTTTTCCCTTACCACTTTTTGTTTTAGGCAATTTCTTTAGTTTTTAATCCTTTTCTGCTTTCACTTCTTTCAGTTTTAAAACATTCCTATAGAACCAGATATCCTTGGATAGGCACCAAGCAAGCAGACAGGGACCAGGTTTTCGGTTGACTGTGAATAACTGAAACTTTTTCGACCAACAAAGTACTACGAGGTGTCAGCCTTCAACGGTACTGAAAGAGGGGAAGAGGGTCTCAGTAAAATATTTTATTTCTCATATCAACTCCCCTGGATTTTCTGTGCAACAAGGACACCCTTTGCTTTGAAATTTAATTAATCACATTGTAAATGTTGCATTTATTTATTTGAAAATATATTCACTTTTTCGTCTTTTCTTCTATATGTTTATATGCTCCACATGTAAATAAAGTTGTTCCTTCAATGAAAAAAGAAGAACAGCCATGTACGGACAAAGCTCCGCGTGATGCACTTTGAGTGACTATTAGGCACCTTTTTTTACAAAGTACTTTTTTGCACTTATCTTCATCCTTTCCTATTGTATAAAACGGTTTCTGAATTGTTTCTTTATCCTCCTTCATTCAATGTAATTTTCACGCTGGACAAACGCCTATTTTCCACGGACGAGAAATTTCATTTCATTTAATATTGTTTCTTTTCAAAACGATATGTACATATGAAAAAGATCATCTGCAAAAAGGGAAGTGAGCCGGGTTTGGCTAGATTACTCCACGGAAAGCACAAAACCAAAATATATTTTTTAAAGAATATGACAAAAGTTCCAAAAAAGTACATTTATGTCTAACATAATTACAGTGGCAGTACAACCCCTTCCTCTTCCCTCCCCAGTGGCGTAGCTACGGGAAGGGTTTGAGGGGGTTAGAACCCCTCCCCCCGTGACCCAACCTTGCAATGCAAAAAACACCTAAAATAGCTTTTTTCTCTCTATCCTTAGACTTTTCCCTCATATCGTGACCCAATCCCCCTCCCCATGACACCAAAATCCTCCCCATGACACAATCCTGGCTACGCGCCTGTCCCTCCCCAATTACCTCACCTCTCTTTATCTTAGGAGCAGTGACGTAGTTAGAGGGGGCAGGGGGAAAGTTGCCCCCTCGCTCTGAAAAGTAAAAAATTCGAAAATTTGCAATTTGTGGCACCAGTTAATTACAGTGTGGTTTTCCTAACTCTTCTTTCACGAAATTTCAGCTTCTCTCCAACAAATGCTCCATTTTTGTAATTATTTGTTTCAAAAATGCAAAATTTTCCACGCGCTTCGCGCGCAGCAGTTTGCAGTTGCTAATGCAGTCATATTTCTTCATAAATCAGTTTGGTAAACCTTTCCGAACTCTGGAAATGACAAAATCACCAGATCATCACTGGATATCAGCAACTACAGTGTTACTTTTATGAATTTTCTATCATTAGATCCCAAGTTTTCTCCAACATAAGCTCTTGACTTTTACAAATGTCGGAGAGCCTCAGTGTGCAGGCCTTTGATAACATTGTGTAGCACCAACGATCGTTGGTCGCCGTGCAATCTCAGACTTGCCAATAAGAAATACAGTAATTCCCGTTTTCTTTCAAATTCCTCTACAAAGCTTAGGCGGCGGAAGATGTTTTTAATTGGGACGCCACAAGTTTTCCGCAGCCGACATTATGGTGACGTTGTAAGGCGTCCGGTGTTGCGATAAGCACAAAACCCCATTGGTGTGGGTTCAGGGGTCCGCTTAAGGGTCCCTGGTGGGGTCCAGGGGCAAAGCCCCCGGAAGCTCAGCGATTTTAGCGGTTTGAGAGGCTCCCAAATGGTCGAAAATCATATTCAAATTAAGGATTCTAAACCCTGAATTTAATTCAGGAGTGGGGTGAGGTAAGGGACGAGAATGGAATCGTGAAGTACTGTGGCATTTGATTAAGGAGAACATTCTTTACAGTTATTTTAGGGGGCAAAGCCAAAATGTTGAAGCTACACAAAATTGAACATGTGATTGATAATTTAAGAAAGGGCATTTTTAAATAGATCCAAAGTGTTTTGGGGCATTTGATCAATATGGAGTTCTATTTAAAAGCCTAGGCAATATGCGTGGGGTCCAGGAGCCCGCAACAGGGCCCTCGGAAGCTCTGACATTTTAGGCCTTTTAGGGGGCTTAATGGAAGCAAAAAAGTACATTTGTATAGGTATTACAAATAATCCTAAAAGGGACATATTTACTGGGGCAAATGTGTGCCATTGGGGCCAATAAGTGGACTGGGGGCATACCCAGTATGTATTTTTAAAAGGTCCTGATTTGAGAAGAAAGATAATTTGAAAAAGAAAGATAGCTTGCAAAAAGTTTTGTTTCAACTGTTTGAAGGGCGAAAGTAAACTCTCCAACAGGTTATCGTTAATGTGGGTGTCCAGGGGGCGAAGCGCCCTGAAGCTTTTCAACTTTTTCACTCTGAAAAGTAATAATTGAGCCAAGGAAAAGCCGAAATTAAATAAAAGCAACTTAGAATTTATTTTGCGACATTCAGTTATTGGGGGGCATGCCCCCAAAATCTCATAAAAATATTTTTCTTTTGGGGGGGGGGGGCAGGCCCCCGTGCCCCCTGCTTCCGCCGCCTATGCGTAGGAAACCCATAACCAACTGTTTTCTATCATACATTGGCCATATTTTCAAAAATTTGTGTAAGAAGGGCAAACATTTCGGGGCGCTTCGCTCGCCTCAAATTACATCCCAGAGAGATGGTGTTCACACTTTTAAAAATTAGGGAAATTTTGGGTACCCCGCCCCCTGAAAAACTTTCTAGCTAATACACTGTGATAAACCTATACTAAGTATCGGTATCCTCTAGTAACCTCCTAATTTTAAGCAGTGGCGTAGTAGAAATTTTTCCACGTGTTACTATAAGTGTAATGGAATCTACATGATTACAAATTGAACTTGTTCAGCACGTCGATCGGTGAACTTTCATATCGTTATCGGACTCATAGGCAGTACGCCCGTCCTGGGCATGGCGTTAAACTGCAATCCAGAGTGTGGCTTCTGTTCTATTCAGCCAGTCTAGAGCAGGACCACACAGGTGGTCCTGCTCTTTTAGAGGGCGTACTTGTCCATCATTGGGACGTTTAGCTCCTTTAGGGAGCAGAACTACTCCGGGAGTAAAAGTTTGGTTTTCGCCCCTTGGCTCTTCGCCAGAGAGTCGAGGGACTTTTAGAAAAAAAGCATTACGCTCTGCTTGGTGCAACCCTGAACAGTAGTGCAGAGGAAGGTGCCGCCACCCTCCCACGGTGGCTGGGCCTCGGGACTGAGGGATTTTGGTCCCTACGGGCCGCGGCGAGAAAGGCCTCCATATGCCTCCTCTTGGAAAGAAGTCACAAGTGGAGTACCGCAGGGTTCTGTCCTTGGCCCACTTCTTTTCTTAATTTTCATCAATGATATTGATAGTTCTCTTACATCTCGTATAAGTAAGTTTGCAGATGATACTAAGCTTTATAGGAAGATTAGCATTTTGGATGATGCCTTACTGCTGCAGAAAGATCTGGATAGGTTATTTTCTTGGTCTCAGACCTGGCAAATGTCTTTTAATGCAGATAAGTGTAAGGTCCTTCATTTTGGTCCCAAAAGTTTTAGCTATGATTATAACATGAATGGTTGTGTTTTAAGTATTGTCACCTCTGAGAAAGATCTGGGTGTTGTAATTACTGGGGATTTAACAGTTTAAAGTCATCAAGGCAGTGTGCAGCCACTGCTGTAAAGGCTAATAGAGTGCTTGGATTGATCAAGAGGAATTTCATCAATTTTAGTAAGGATATTGTGCTTAATTTGTATAAGCAGTTGGTAAGACCCCATCTTGACTATGCAGCTCAGGCTTGGAGTCCCTTCTATGAAAAGGACAAGTTTCTTTTAGAGCAGGTTCAGAGGAGAGCCACTCGCCTCATTCCTGAGGTGAGAAATTTGCCTTATCATGCTAGGCTTAAACATCTTGGGCTTACCACCTTGGAGCTGAGAAGGATCAGGGGAGACATGCTCCAGGTTTTCAAGTTCCTTTGTGAAAGGAATCCCCTTCTGACTTGTAGTTATTTAAGGGTTCAAGGTAATTCTCGGGTGCGTGGGCATTGTAAAAAGCTTGAAAAGCCTTTTGCAAGGCTTGACATTAGGAAGTTTAGTTTCTCCCATAGAGTTGTCAACGAGTGGAATTGTCTACCAGATTGGGTAGTTAACTCCCCCTCAGTTCACTGCTTTAAGGTTAACATTGACAGGTTTTTCCATGGCTGTGGTAGAATCTGATTGTTTGGGGCTGTTGTCAAGCTTTGGTGGTTTGACTTTTGATTAGGGCTTGGACTTCAGGGCATCTTATGGGGCCTTGGCCCTCCTTTGCCCTTCAACCTGTTATGTTATGTTATGTTCCGTTGTAAAAGATCTGAGACGAAAGGAAAAAAATCTCGCGGTTGTTCATCCATTTCTCACTATGCCGGGTGCTCTCAATAACAGCACTTTTAATCAACGCCCTGGTGTTTTTGTGAATGGAGCTTTCGGGTAGCCCAAAGAGCTAGCCTAGTATGGTAAATTTTGTCCATCTTAAAGACGGCTGTCATCTTCAAAATTTACAAAACTCAAATAGCGCCCTCATACCCGTTCACAACAAACAAGATGGCAGCTTCCTTGCTAAATTTCAATGTTGGTGTCTTAGGCCATATCGACAGTGGCAAGACGTCTCTTGGTAAGTATTTCCTATTTATACCTGATTGACTAAGAAAGAAATGTACAGCTCCAAATGCTGGAGTCCTTAGTCAAACTGTTTTAGTCTTCATGCGTTGTTCATTTATGAAGTCTCCAACGACTGTCAGCTTTAACCGTAGCCTAACAGTGACAATGTGTGTAAGAGGCATAAGCGTAGGCCTAAGCCGAATCATAGACCCACAGGCTTTCGAAGCGTAGGCCTAAGGCTAATTTTATACTACACATTATATGTACTTAAAAGGGAGGTTTTTACAGAAGGAAACAAACACTTCCCAGTTTTGGCTCTAATTTAGAATCAGTGCCCACAAGTCAAGGTTATTGATGAAGATTAGGGTTAAGTTTGTGGTTAGAATTAACCAAATTTGGGTTTGAAAAGCCATTTAGACTATAACCTAGAATAAGTATCCCAAAACCATTGCTTATTTTGAGGGTTAGGGTTAAGTTTACGGTGAAATTCAACCAAAATCATGATTTTATGAAGACTTACCTCACTTCCAGGCACTGATTCTAAATTAGTACCCCCGTTTTGACAACCCTTCGCTTCCTGCAAAATGGATGACTTCATCATGGTATGGGTAGGCTTAGGCTAGTCCTCAGTAAAGGACTGTGGTCGTTAGCTAAACTCACGATACACACTCCGTCCTTACTCCAACTGTTTTAACAAGCGGGATGATCGGTGGAAGTTTTAAACATTGGAATTATTTTCTTCTGACAGCATATTTTTGACCTAAAACACTCATTTAATGCCATAACTATTCTTCTACAAGTCTTACAGGCACAACCAAACCCTTTTTGATCACTGAAATCTTCCAGAAAGGGTCAAAACAATCACCCATTATTAGAAAGAGGAAAGTCACATGTTTGGCACTTTAGTACGTGCCCCTTGCTTCGTGCGTATCGTATTACCATAGCCAGTTCAGTATGAAAATATTGGGAATAGTTCTGTTCGTTTTACGAACGGGATATCATTTTTGTAGGCGAAATATTTTCACTTCAAAAGTGAAGTTACAAATCAACCCTTAATGCTGTACAATTGTTTGCAGTCGGTGCCACATGCCCTTTGATAATTTAGTTCTAAGGCCAACATCATGCTCTGTCTAGTTTTCATCCCCAACCATGCCGGAACATTGCATTCTTTTACTGTACTCAGTTGTAGTTGCGTCAATGTACTGTAGCTACAGTACTCTCCTGCTTTTGATAACGAACCCCATGTCAAGCAATCATGATAATCTTAGCAGTTCTGGGCACCTGTATAACGTATCTTATGGTTCCTTTCCGATATAAATATCCCCGTATATTTTTAGCAGCTCTCTTCCAAAACTTCCATCTTGTTTAAAAAGAATCTGCAACTGAAATGCACGTAAGTCCGATCCCCGAAAAATCCACATACACTGAGATTAATTTTCGATGCCGTTTCTAGGTGAATTTAGCACAGGGCTCGCCCGGCTTCGCTAGCTGGCATTACAAGCGCGATCGTAGTAACACGAACTCAACATGAAAATTTGTCTTGAGACCGAGTATTTTCACACACTAAATCACAAAGGCGAAGGCGCGAGTTGTGATTGGCTGCCTAGAATCAACGCAATTGAACCAATCACGAAGCAGGGGCCAAATTAAATTTTGCAATGGATCTTTTGCATGTCACCTTTCTGCATGTTTTGGATGTCACTGAGCAAAATATTATGCCTTGTTTGTCGGTAAAAACGGACACGCACGTAAGTCTAGTGCATGCGTGGGCCAAGAAGTTTGCTGCAAGAGACCATGTGCATTACTGTTTTTGTTTGCAATGACATCGTATGACAACATTGCTTAAGTCCTACCGTAAATAACATTACAGAAGGAATGCTGGGAATGCCTTAATTTATGCAAGGTAATAACCACTGAACTTCACAAGATTCTAGGTGCTAAGTGTACAAAACGTACACAGATGTTTATGCAAAGCTTGGGGATTTGAAAAAACGGCCAAACACTGCAGCTAGATAGTCTGTACTATGTGTTTGGTGCAGAACAGTTTGTACAGCAACTTATGCAGCGCTTTCTGCTAGACAGCAAGGAATACACCTTGAATGCACTTCTAAATCGAATTCCAAGTAATACTACCGGGTTATAGCGGAAAGCATCAAACAATCATTCCCATGGCAGGGGTAAAATTTATACGTTTGTGATTATCAATGCATCCTGTTTTGGTGGGAAGTTAAAGGATTGAGTATTTACGGGAATTTTAACGAAATTAAGAGCAAGTTTCAAGTATATGTAGCCCCTTTTTCTAGTTTGCAAATAATCAGTGGTAGTGATCGGTTGAATGGCAGAATTTTACCAATGCCGATTATTTACCGATAATGGAATAATCGGCCCGATGCTGATTACTTAACAGATGATCGGTCGAACACTACTCTGAAGTGTGGGCATATACTTTTTGATGAATTTGGCTAGTGGTGGTAGACCGGAATGGTACTCAGTTACCAATGGCACTCTGTCGGAATTGCACTGACGAGTTTTGTTCGTCAGAGTTTGCGAAGGGGTTTATTTTGCCTTTTTGATGGCATTTTCAATTGAACCCGAAAATATTGCCGGTTACGGAGGTAACCAGATAGTTCCTTTGCCCGAGTGTTAAAATCTGTTTCAGAGGAACAGATGTGTTTTATGCGGAGTGCTTGACTGTACGGAATGTTTTTGGTGCAGTGCGGAGGATGGCAACTGCTGGGTAGAAGGTAGTTGTGCTTGTCCGTTGGTTTGTTGAACAAGTCTGTTTTGAGTGAACCATTTTCTATGGTAACAGTGGTGTCCAGGAAGTGGACACTGGACCTGGAATGGTCGGCAGTAAATTTGATGGTGGGATGGAACGAATTGATGTTCTCAATAAAAATTTTTAGACGGTCTTCACCGTAGGGCCAGATCATGAAGATGTCATCTATGAAACGTAACCAAATTTGTGGTTTCGAATTTTGTCGAGACAGAAATTTTTGCTCGAAGTTGCCCATAAACAAGTTGGCAAATGAGGGAGCCATTTTGGTTCCCATGGCTGTACCATGAATTTGGAGGTAGTGGTCAACACCAAAGATGAGATTGTTGTTGGTCAGAATCAGATGCATGAGTTCGCCTAGGTCTTTCTTGGTGGGAGTTTTGCCCCAAATTGGACTGAAGGCATTGGTGCAAGGTGAGATGCCTTCCTCATTTGGTATGTTTGTGTACAACGAGGACACGTCAAGAGTGGCCAGAATTGTGTCCGGCGGGAGATTTTTTATCTTCCCAATTTCGCGGATGAAGTCCGTAGTGTCCTGAACGTAGGAGGGAGGGTGGGAACCAGGGGTTGGATAAGCAGGTCAACATATTTTGAAATTTTTTCCGTGGCAGTCCCGTTGCCAGAAATAATAGGTCTGCCCGGACTACCCGTTTTGTGAATTTTGGGCAGAAAATATAAACGGCCTGGTTCAGGATCTACCTGGAGGAGATTCGGGCCTGTTTCAGAGTCAATAGAGCCGTTGCGAACCATTTTTTTGATGGTCGCCTCCACTTTTTTCACAATTTCCGAAGTGGGATCTGAGGCTAGACATCTGTAGTGGTCGGGATTGCCAAGTAATCTGAGGGCTTCCTCCCTGTAAAATTGAGTCCCCATTGCAACAATCGCAGAGCCTTTGTCCGCCGGCTTGATACCAATATCATCAGGATGCTGTAGACTTCGAATGGCCTGACGTTCACTTTTTGTGAGATTGTCGCGGAAATCTGGGGAAGGGGTGTGGTTTTTCACATCCTCTTCAATGGGCAAAATACATGATTCCAGTTGCGGACAACGCCCCTTTGGTGGGTTCCAGGTGCTTTTTGGTTTAAATTGATATGATATATCATTGTCCGGTGGGGAATTTAGGCCGTCTTCGTCAGCAAAATACTCCCGAAGGCGCAAGTGTCCGAAAAACGCTTTCATGTCTAGCAATAATTTCTGCGTGTCAGTCTGCCTTGGTTTGGGGCAGAAATTGTGTCCCTTCGAGAGAATTTTAGTTTCTCCTTCAAAAAGCTGACACGATATGGTTACAACCGCGGTGGGAGCGGTGGAAAGCTCGGTAACCGGTTTACGAATAAATCTACGAGACCTGCTTTTCTGAAAATTTGAAATCACTTGATTTGAAGTGATAGTCACTTGGTTTGAAGTGACATGATCTCTTTGAAACTTGCATTGTTGCCTAGAATTTAGAGTACCAGAGAGTCGGAGACAGTCTTGAGAGATAAGCTGAAGCTTGTTTTGAAGCTCGGATTTGGGAAGCTCTTTTTTTAGCTTCCTGGTTTTGGAAGCCTAAGCTTGTTTTGAAGCTCGGATTTGGGAAGCTCTCTTTTTAGCTTCCTGGTTTTGGAAGCCGAAGCTTGTATATATATACAAGCTTGTACATATATATATATAAATATATGTATATATATATTTCACTAACTGGGCACTTAGGGGGAAAGTTGTTGAAAAGTCAACCTTAGGAGGAAAAAAATCTTGGAGTTTCACCTGAACGTTTCTACGCTTTTTCTATAGGAATACGTAAACGGAAAAGGGCGCCCTCCTAGATTTACAAAGTAGATACAATTACTTCAATGTTGTCAAATTTACGGACACCTAGCTGTTAACATGAACGGATGGCTGGCCATTGAAATAACGTTGTTTATATGTTTAGACATTTGGGTGAATTCTTTTTCTTAGGTATTTCATTGTTATTTTTTCGCCCTATGTACAAGCAGATATAGCAATTTCCCCCTAAGGTGAGAATTAGCGTTATATATATATATATATATATATATATATATATATAACTGTAATAGTAAAAACAAATTAGTTATGTCAACCAGGCAATGGTAAAGTGCTCAACCCTGTGAAGGGAGCTGTAATATTGAAAAGGTTGCAATAAGTTCTTACAACATAGCTTTACAGAACTGTTTCGTAAGGGCCAATAATGTCCTCACTCCTCAGAAGCCCGAAGCAGAATGATGTCAATAACGTTAAATACGTATATGTTCGCTGCTTTTGAACGTGTCCGTTTTTAAGCACGTGTTGGTTCCGTGTTCGATGTGAACAGGCACGAACGGTGTACAGCGAGCCAAGGTACATTACCTATTAGAATAATTACACAGTAGATGCTTGCTCCTGTGTCTACAAGAGCTTACAAGTTCGTTTCTTTTATTTAGAGTTGCTAAGGAAGGTTTTAGTATAATGAAGAACTTTTCTTCCAGACAGAGATTACAAGTTTTAGATGAAGTGGAGTATGCTCGAGCTTTGTTCATTAGTTTCCATTTTACGGAGTGTTCTACATTTGTATCCTTTAGTTTCCAGATGTATTCACTGAGTGCAGTTGCGTGAAATTAGTGACAGAGTCGACATCACAAGCGAAAGACAAGCATTTATTACACTAAAAGACCACAAACCGAACTTCAACAACAAACCCACATGCAGACTAATCAACCCATCAAAATCAGAACTAGGGAAGATTAGCAAACAAATACTAGAACGGATAAATTCAGAAATTAAACAATGTACAGGTTACAACCAATGGAAGAACACAAGTGAAGTCATAGACTGGTTTAGTGAAATACACGACAAACACCAACAATCGTTTATTGCTTTTGACGTTTGTGAGTTTTACCCCTCAATTACTACCGACCTCCTCAACGAGGCTTTAGACTTTGCATCAAACTACACAGACATACCATCATTCAAAAGGCACATTATCTTCCACACAAAGAAAACTATGCTGTTCAACGTTGAAACACCATGGTGCAAGCGTACCGAATCTTTATGCGATGTCACCATGGGTAGTTTCGACGGTGCTGAAACTTGTGAACTAATAGGATTGTACCTCCTATCACAACTCCAGCACATTAACATGAATGTCGGCCTATACAGAGACGACGGTTTGGCTGTTTGCAAAGCAACACCAAGGCAAACAGAAAAAATAAAGAAAGAAATATGCAAGATATTCTCAAAAAACAATCTTAAAATAGAAATTGAAGCAAACAAAAAAATAGTGAACTTCTTAGACCTTACCCTTGATCTTAGCACAAGCACATACAAGCCATACATGAAGCCCAACAACACCCCTCTCTATGTGCACAAACAGAGCAACCACCCCCCACTTATCATAAAGAACATCCCAGAAAGCATCAACAGGAGACTATCCAACATTTCTTCCGACGAAAACACATTCAACGCATCATCACCCGTATACCAGGAAGCATTACAAAGAAGTGGCTATGGGTACAACCTAAAGTACGAGACCCAACCCCCTAGCACCAGTCATCCCAAGGGAGCCCCGAAATGAAGACGAAATAGGAACATAACCTGGTTCAACCCCCCGTTTAGTGACAGTGTCACAACCAACATTGGCAAGAAATTCTTTAACCTCTTGGACAGCTGCTTCCCACCTGGGCACACACTACATACTTTACTCAACAGGAACACGGTGAAACTGAGTTACAGCTGCATGGCAAACATAGACCAAATTATATCAGCGCACAACAAATACATACTGGCGAAACAGGAAGTACAACCAGCAACGCGAAGCAACTGCAATTGCAGAAAGCAAAGTGAGTGCCCATTGGAAGGCAACTGCCTCACGAACAACATTGTGTACCAAGCAACTGTAACACGCCACGACAACAACAACGAAGAAACATACATTGGTCTAACAGAGAACACATTCAAAACAAGATACACCGCCCACAAGTCTAGCTTTAAACACAAAGACAAAAGACACGCAACTGCACTCAGTGAATACATCTGGAAACTAAAGGATACAAATGTAGAACACTCCGTAAAATGGAAACTAATGAACAAAGCTCGAGCATACTCCACTTCATCTAAAACTTGTAATCTCTGTCTGGAAGAAAAGTTCTTCATTATACTAAAACCTTCCTTAGCAACTCTAAATAAAAGAAACGAACTTGTAAGCTCTTGTAGACACAGGAACAAGCATCTACTGTGTAATTATTCTAATAGGTAATGTACCTTGGCTCGCTGTACACCGTTCGTGCCTGTTCACATCGAACACGGAACCAACACGTGCTTAAAAACGGACACGTTCAAAAGCAGCGAACATATACGTATTTAACGTTATTGACATCATTCTGCTTCGGGCTTCTGAGGAGTGAGGACCTACATTATTGGCCCTTACAAAACAGTTCTGTAAAGCTATGTTGTAAGAACTTATTGCAACCTTTTCAATATATATATATATATTATATATACTATATATCATAACACAGTAAATGAACCAGACAAAAGTTATTTGATTTCTGATAAGTTGCTTATTCTCTATTCAGATCCTCACATTTTCAAGATTTTTGGTAAATTTATGGAAGAATTGTCACACTAGACTGATGATGGCAAAGTATTTTAGGCTTTGTTGAATGGAGGCAGTGTTTGGCATGACTTTGAAGAACAATGTACATCTCAATTTTCTTTTAAAGAATTACGTACCTGGAGCTGGATAATTGCTTGCTATATTTAACTAAATTTCCAACTCTAGGTGCCTTTGTCAGTGCTGGTTTGGAAAAGACACAAAAACAACCCCGATTAGAACAGTCAGTAGACGATTTTCTTGATTGTTTTATGAAAAAGGCAGATTCTTCATTGAAAACGTCAAATTTTGCAATTTCCCTAAAATTTCCAAATATTTTTAATTTTTAAGTTTTAGATATGAGCTCCAGATTTTCATATAGGCCTATGAATTCACTTTTTGTCTCAAGGGAACATGTGTTTTTCCAAGTTTCTGCAATTAAGTGCCATTTGCTCCTTAATATAATATAGGCCTAGTTGCAGATTTATAAATATTTTTTAATAAAAAAGGCAATACAATTTAAGGCTGGAATTTTCCAATTTTGTGGTGAAAGAAAATATGCAAGCCAAACAATCTTCAGTCACCACAACATTCTTATAAGACTTGCTCTTGAATGTAAGATTCTTCAATAAACTCTTCACATCCCCTACTATAACTGTTTTTAATAAATTCCAATATTCTTTATTCTATTCTTTGTCTGTTGAAAAGCAACAAATTTTCAATTATTTTCAGATAAAATGTGTAGATCTAACCCCAAAGATCTTCAGGTTAAGTTTCTGACAATGTATTTGATTTAACTTATTGAAAGAGCATGATTCTTTGACCTCCATTTATATCAGCAAAACCCATTTTGTTTAAGATAATTAAATGTATGGCAAATATTTGGTATAAAGTGCAAAAAAAAATCGCAAAGTGCTTTGAGGGAGTTTGACCCACTCAGTGCCATGCAAACCTTGACCCCATCCCTTGATCCGGCACCCTTGGTATGTGCATACAAATTTTTCGGTCGCAAAGAGCCGGTGAGAATTTGTTTAGAAAAATCTCCAGATTTTAGGTACCAATCTCCAGGTTTCTTCATGAAAATCTCAAGGTTAGGCTGATTTGGAGGTTGGCAGATCTGTACACTTCATCAGTTGCATAGCAAACATTTGTAGGCTTAACTAAGGGCTAGCCTAGGCCTACTGACAAAGTACTAGAAAGTTTGTGTCAGAACTGCAGAATTTTTGTGCCAATCATCTTGTTTCTGAAATTTTATGCCATGACATTTGGCTCAAGATGTAATCAATTTAGTGTCTTTGCAAATTTGAGGAAAATCATGCCATCAAATAGGTGTGTAAACTCTTAATCACACATTGAAGATATTCAGCACAACATAAATTTCTTTCCTGGAAAGAATTCACTAGTGGAGTCCACCTTTTTCTTTCTTTATCATTCGTATACAGGTAGTGCACATGATGTATTATCATTCCTGTGAAGGAAAAGGAACCAAACTATGGAAGGGGGCGGGGGACAGGCTTATAACAGGTTGCTGGTAATCTAAAGTGAGATATCTTGAGACCAATACAAAAAGTGTATCACAACGGGGTTTGGAAACAAGGTGTAGGGTGTGAAACGTTTGTCTTTCTTGCAAAAATTAAGGCCCCAGAATATTCCTTTAGTAAAATAAGTAAATAACATGCTGCTGCCAGTTGCACCTTTTAAACTTGACAAAATGTATTTAAAGTGTTTAAATAGCAGTAGTTATTTACAATGAAAGCATGTTCTCAGCAAGTGGCTCAGATTGTATAGAGTCAAGGAGCACTTGACAGAGATTGTATTTGTCCCACCTTTGAATTGTGAGATGTGTAAGATAACTGTAGAATAAATTGACTTCATTGTCACCTCCACAAAATTTGGAGGAGACTCTACTACTGCAGTGTGTGTACAATGTCAAGAGCAAATGCTTTTACTAAATTTTCAGTTTCACTATTATCTGGGACAACCTAACTTCTACAATAGTTGTAAATGGTTCAATTCTAGGTGGAAGGTGGACACTATTAAAACAAAATTGCAAAGATGTTAATTTCATATGAAAGACTACTATTTCTGGCATTGTTTTCAAGACAGTTTATTTCTTGTGTAAAATATAACTTTTTTCATTGTGTGCTGGAAGGAATACTGGAGTTGTACAAGAAAAAGATATTAAAGCTGTCATGATTCACTTGATTTTTATGAAGGCCTTTTAAAAGAAAGAGTAGCTGGTATGAAGAGATGGGGAAGATAGTATTTCTTATTAAAAAGGGATTCTCTTTGAAGTTTTTGGAGCCTAGAAAGTTACAGAACTGTATTTTCAACTTTGCAATTCTTGTAGACAGTTTTTGAATATTTCAAGCACATGGCAAATGTACTGTAGGAGTCACATTATTAAATTTTATATGGGACCCTTTAAAGCATCATATGGGCCAGTATCTGTTGCCTGAACAAATTAACAAGCAGATTAGTGTATCAGTTTCTTTTTAATCATATTTGGGCCCCTTGATTTGCCATTGACTCTTAGAGGCTAGATTTCAAAAGCTAGGAGCCTGGTAGCAAATGTTGCTCTTAAAGTGTGCAACTATTGTGTCAATTGCTTCTGTCTAATATGCATCGTTTACCTTATTCCTTTGGATTTAACAGCTGTGAGAAAAGTTCATTTTAAATATCTTCATCCTTGCAGCCAAAGCCTTGAGTACAACTGCATCAACAGCTGCATTTGATAAGAACCCTCAAAGCAAAGAAAGAGGAATCACACTGGACCTTGGTAAGATAGTATTAGGATACCTTAGTGGACTGTGATATCTTGAGTTTATGTTCAAGTAATGGAGTGGGAGTTTGTAGAAATGATGCCACAGGAATCTTGCACCTAGTGGTACACTCATGTAAACTGCAAAATTCTAACTTGAGTAATTTGATTAGTCTGAAATTGCAAATTGGTTTAATTCTAATGTTTAACTCCATTGAGGAAATCGAGTAATTAATTAAAGGTCAAAGTTATGTCTAAATTTGACCTTCAACTTTAAACTAGAGCAGCGATGCTGCAGAATCTCAATACTTTGTAAATGTTAAGGAGGCAAAGTTTCCATATTGTTGCTGATGATATTTGATGTAAATACAGTCATCCTTGGTGCTTTGCATTAAAAGATTATCCATCAAATGTTAATATCCTGATGTATTTCATGCTCAAATATGATCAAAGGCATAGAGAACAATTTTTACAAAAATACTCTTAACACTAAGTGAGGTACACAATATTGTGCACCATACTGAAACTTAGTAAAGCAGAAATAATTAACCAGATATGCAGTCCATGCAGTGACATCTTCTAATAAATCCAACAGTCCAATGACAGCTGTTTTCCTTCTGCATTCTACACTATTTTCTCTCAAATCACTCTCCCTAATGCTATTTTCACAGTCTCATTCAAATATTTTGGTACTTCACAACTTCTGAAGGTGTGAGAGCTATTTCTCTGCTGATATCTTGAGTGTTTGCATTGTTACACTGTATAACAAGTGGGTAGAAAAAACACCCATTCAATACAGTATGTTACAGATCCTCAAATACACTTCAATCAACTCCTGAGGGGTTAATTTTTCATCACAACTTAGAGACACTTTGTCAAACTTTGATCATGCCACCTAGACATTTTGTGCACTAAACTGTAACTCCATAAATTGTAAATAAGCTTGTAGAGCCAAGACACAAAACAAAGACTACCAAACTTTTCTGTTGCTTATATCCATGCTCTAGGAGCTTTTTCCTATTAAGATAACTTCTTTGGAAATATTTGCTTACAGAGCCTGTGTTAATGGTCAGACTAAGCAAGATTATCTTACAGTTACTTCATGCTTGATTTAGCAGAGGTGTGACACCAAGCCTGAAAAATCAAAATGTTTAACTACAAAATGTAAACATTCTCAGTCAGTAGGTATCTGTGCTTGGCAACCAAAGTACTGTGTGCAAAGAAATGACAGTTTCTATGTCAACTGAACAGTTGAACCATAAAATTTCCCAAAAAACTTAGCAACCATCACCTTTTAATGTGAAAAAATGCAATGTCTTCTGCCTCCAGGCCAAAGAGCATGCTCTCAAATTCTCAATGACATTGACCACTGATCAAGTCACATTACCTTGCTCTAAAGACATTTCATCCACTGGCTAGTGTGGCAATATCTCAATACATGTTATGTATTGAGATAAAAAACCCAATTCTACAGTTTTGGAGAAGTCACAGCCTCAATCCTAAACTAGAAATGCAGTCACCCCAACTTGAATTAGTAAAGTAGACTGTCCTGTTTCATGATTGGCTCTTGAGAATTGTGTGAGTTATGTGACACTCTTCCCTTCTTCTCAAATGTGCAATGTACCAGGAGTAAACTTGTGATTGGTTTACCTTGCAAAGTTGAAGGCTTAGAATATTATGAAAGATACTTTGAAGAGAAAAGAAGCAAATTGTGAGATTCAAATGTTGCCTCAAAATAAGTGTGTGGTGACTGTTCCTGCTCTTTAAGTTTAAGGTAAGTAATCCAGAATAGTTTCAAAAACTGGTGTGTTCTCCATTCTATTGTCATTGTTTGTGACTGACATTTGGTTACATGTACTTCATATCACTGTCATTGAACATTACTATTAATTCATTATTACAGCATGTGAACTGCTGGTTGAGTATCATATTTTTATACTTTTCTGCATTATGACAGGCTTTAGTTCTTTTATTGTTGATATTCCTGACCATCTAAAGCAAGAATCCTTTAAAAAGTTGCAGTTTACTTTAGTTGACTGCCCAGGCCATGCATCCCTCATCAAGACCATTATTGGAGGTGAGTCCAACTTTAATTCTGGTTTAAATATAAATAAAATGTTTGAGGGTTTCAGAGGTACATGTAGGTAGTGGTGGTTATTACTTCTCATGATTCACTGTCTAAATTGAACTGTGGTTTTGAAGATTTGATGAGGATCCCTCCACACACTTCAAACCTGACTATTGTCATGAGGTCCTTCTGTGGAAGAGGACTATTGCTGTACCATTTGCTCATCTACATAGATATATTTCCATTTTTCCATTTCAATAAGCTTGGTGGGACATGGTTTTATTGCTACAATTTACTAAACTGGAGCTGTGTCAACATTTTAGTGGGTAAATCAACATGTGCATGAATGAAAAGGTGACCAACATCTTCAAACTTCAATTGTGGACAAAATTTTAGGGACACTTGCAGAACTGTCACCATGGCTGGAAAAAAACAGCAATTTGGGAACTCATTGCTAGGAAATTTTGGCATTTGGAAGGAAATTTGAATACTTTTGTGAATATAAACATGTGAAGTATTTGGGAACTTTGATTTGCTTGCAGGGAAATTAACATTTTTTCTAGCCCTGCCTGTCACCACTGCTTATTCAGTGATGAGGAAAAGAAGATTACACATTTTCCTTCAGAGTGCAACTTTTATTCACCCCAGAAACTAATGTGAAGATGGGGCATAGGATCTGCCTCAGTTTATTTTGTCCAGGATTGTCCCTCATCATTTCATTGTGCACTGTAGCTACTATACCACACCAAAGATCACTCGATCTGTAGATGTATTCACAATACAAACTTTGATCCAGTGAGGTCGATCTGATCTACCCTGGTGTGTCGATCAAAATCAGTGGATCTTGATCTTGATTGAGTATTATTGATCTGAGTTCCCATTAGAGTTTGACCTACATTAGTAGAACTTGATCTATCATGCTCACCCATATGGGAACATAGAGCTCTTACAACATATCTAATCATTGTGGGGAAAAACCATGCTCTCTTACTATAATATATTTGTCTGTGTATGCACTTTACTATTGTATGTTGGTTCTATGTGTGTGTGTATGTGCATGTGTGTATGTTTCTGTGTGGTTAAGTATACAGTTACTAAAACATGAATCTGCTGCAGAAGAGAAGATCTTTTGAGGGAGTCAAATTTGTATGGCAATAAACTTGTTGATATGAAATTTCTGTTTTCTTTGCAGGAGCACAGATCATTGATCTGATGATGCTAGTTATTGATGTCACAAAAGGGATGCAGACCCAATCAGCAGAGGTGAGGAAATTTTATGTATCAGTTATATTACAAAAGCACTGATCATAGAAAACTTAAGACCTAAACTTGTTTTCAATGTCAAAGATATAAGCAGTGGTGGAGTGTCCATATGTCCACTATGTCCACCCCCTCTGAAAGCCCTAACTTTACCACTGAATGAAGACTAATCATTACAGTGAAACTTTTATTCAATTTCTGAGTCAGAATCTGCAGAAATTTGAAAATGTTGTGGAAGCAAAAATTCATAACAAAAATAAATTTAGGGCATGCAGCTGTAATTCAAGTTGACAACCAATGTTTAATGCAGTCTTATTTTTAAATTGTTGTTTTGACCATCAAATAGGTTAGGGTTACTGGATTGCTGTTTAAGGGCATGTAAAACTAGCCAAATTTAAATGTCCAAGACTGTTGCCCCTCTGTAAGGTTTTTTATGTGGAATTAGAAGTAAAAAATACATTGATAATAAATGCAAATCAATGAAATGACTTCTTCAAGTGAAGGTCACTTTTGCTAATTGCTAATGTCTCTTGATGTCTGTATGGAAATGGATTGAAACATCTACCAGAAGGTCGGTAGGTACTCTCAGTTAAATGTAGTAAAGTCAACTTTGGGTCTGAACAATCATTTAAAGTATCTATGATGCATGTGTAGCATGAATGTGGTCATTGTCATAACACCAGATATGATATGATATGGCACTATCAGTGTTTTTGCTGGCTTCAGCTTGTGCAATCAGTGTTGCATAATAACGATGGAATATTGCACAAAAAGGGCTCTTTTCAAGCAGTTTCTTAATTAATTTCAAAAAGATCACTCTAAGGTTTGCAAAGCTTTATTCATGACCTATTTTACTGGTCATTGCATTATAAAGTCTTGGTCAATTGCTGCATTGGTTGCTATTTAGTTGCCTCAAAATGAAAGAGAAATGAACCTGGAGGGGGGGGGGGGGGAGGGGAGGAGGGCTGGAGATGTATTCCTCATATTCATTTAGAACATTACATTTGGAGAACGGACATGGTTCAGCCTTTTGTCTTCTATGGTGATATAGGTAAGTATCAATAAACCTTTAATTTAAGAGTTGCTTGAATTGCTTAAGTTGCTTAGTATGAAAATTTAGGTTGAAAGTCCTATTATGTAATATATTTTAATGATGCTCATTGCAACAAAACATAAGTGTTAATGGTAGAATTGGTAGTCATTAGTAAAGAATCAGTTTTAATGGTTTAGAACAAAGGTAATTTACTGTATTGAATTATAAACAAAGAGCAAATTTTTAAACTGTAAGAATGATCATTAAGAAAGTGTTCAGTGTCAGAACTGTAGTTTTTTTCTGCTGATTTGCTTTTTGAAATTGTGATTTGCATTGTTTCTTCCCACACAGTGTCTTGTCATCGGAGAAATTACATGTAAGAAGATGCTGGTAGTTCTCAACAAAATTGATCTTTTACAACCTGAGAAGAAAAAGCAACAGATTGAAAAGGTCATATTTATGAAGTATTTGTGCATTGTTTTCAAATGAAAGTCATAAAGTTTTCTTTAATAAATGTTATATTTGTTACAAACTTCTTTTTTTTTGATGTCAGAGTATATTGACAGAAGTTTTCATGTTTGGATGTATTTATTTAGGAAGAATATCCATGATGTAAAAAGATTTAGGTGTTTTAGAAGTTTGGCTTCAGAATTCAATAATCTTCTTGTTTCAAATAATTGACTAGAGTGATTTAATGACAATAATGGAAGGTCAAAGAAAGGTTCTTTCATTTATTGCCCCACTCATGTCTCTGTCATTTTTTTTTTTATTGCTATCATATTTAAATGGAGGTTTTAGATTTCTGAGCTGTAATCGCTCTCTCTCTCTCTCCGATTCACAATAAAATGTCTTTTATTTGTATCTCCCAAAACCTGAGGAGTGAGTTGTGAGCACTGTGAAAATAATCTGGATTATAATTAGGTCTCTGTTGTTACTTCTTTAATTTACTTTCTCTCAGATGACTAAGAAGATGTTGAAAACACTGGAGAATACCTGCTTTGCCAACTCACCGGTCATTCCTGTTGCTGCCAAACCTGGGGGACCTGATGCCCCTGACAGCAGTGCTGAGGGAGTGGTTATACTGATTGAGGTAGATTTATCAGGGAATATTAACCCTTTACTGTTGTGCTCCAATCGGGGCATATTTGCGCGCCTCGGGAGTGGGCGGATAAGCGGACGTAGCACGCACCGCATCAGCTCCCGTAGGCTATTGGCCCCGTGACCTTAAACTATTGTCTCTCTCGTTGTTGTGGCCGAACTTTTGGGTAGCTACTCCCAGTTTCAAGCTCAGCGTGAAACAGTAAAGATGGGTGACAGCCGCGCTCTCCGTCTGGGTCCAAAAGGACCCAAGTAACGGTAAAGGGTTAACATTATTTTTTATTATTATAGTAATTATTCTTATTGATGTTGTTGTAATTAGGGGAATCAATGGTTAGAGTAAATTATTGTAAAAAACAACATGACAAAGAAGTATTAAAAAAATTAGATGCAATCATTAGTAACCCATCACACTCCAGCTTAACATTCATATGCATTACAGAAGTAAACTAGAGCTGCATCACATGAATTTGCAAAGTTTAGATTTGGACAAACATTTTTTTTTTTTTGAGCCACCAGTACCCACATTACTTTCTGCCATAGACTTGTTTCTTGAAAATAAAGTTGTCATGCTGGCTAATTTTGAATTATCAGTTAATTTGTGTTGTCAAGTCATGGTCTGAATGATTTAAAGGGCTTCTGTTATGCAAATGCAATATTGTACTGCCATAATGCTCCTTGCAGAGTGCAGTAGCCCTACAGAATATTGTTTTTCTCATATTGTTTACCTCCTTGCTATGTATTGTTATGCCACAAAGCCATTGTACTGCTGGGTCCTAGAATAGCTCCTTATAAAGCTACAGTGGGCAATAGTGTTTTGGAAACAGAATAGGTTTAAAGAGGAAATAGCTTTACATAAATGTACAATCTTGGGTCATAGTGAAGGCAAATATGGTAGCCTCCACACTAAAGCTTAGTATTTGCAGATGAATATGTACAAACTCTGTATATGTAGTATAATATATAGCTCAGAATGGCAGGATGGACCTCTTTAGTGGCAAAAGGGTTAATACGATTTGATTCAAGAATGCAATGGTTTTAATTTTCCTCAATAAGTGACACAGTTCTTTGGGTTCATTATAATGATATCAAGTTTTAACCCAGTTAAATAACGAAAGAAATTCAAAGTGAAAACCTTTTTCTGAGTATCATAAGACCACTACAGTCATCTGGGCAAAGGCTTTAAAAGCACCTTTCTAATAAGGCAAAGGGTTTAGTGGACAGTGTTTTATGGACTGGACAATTTTTTTGTAAATGCAACAGATATGAACGTCTGTCAAGTCTTTTTTTATTCTTGCAATGGTGGTAGTGGTCTACACATCTTGTCCCCTCTACTTCTCTTTGTTATGAAGATTCTGTGTATAGTATTACTGTGTACAGTATTACTGTGTACAGTATTACTGTGTACAGTATTACTGTGTACAGTATTACTGTGTACAGTATTATCTGAATTGCATAGCTTACTTTTGTTTTGATTATATCAAAATCTGTCTTCATTTCATTTATTTTTTGGTTGCACAAAACACAAAATTTTCAAATAACAATAGCAGATGAATGTCAAATTGTTTGATAGGGAATACGCTTAAAACCCTATGAAAAACAAAAAAAAACACCATTACGTAGAAATTAAATGCTACAACAGTATAAACCCTACAAACTACCCTATCTACCCAAGTCCATGGAAACCTCCCACGGTAGAACAAAACCTCCTTGCTATGCAATCCTAAACACCCTATCACATTACAATCCCAGTTAACCTTCCTTGGATCCTAATATAGGTGCTAATATACAGAAAAGGTGGTATGAAATTGGGGAATTTGGTACAAAGTAACAAAGTACCTTTCAAGATTTTTTTCTGAAGGATGCTACCGAAGGCTTGGCCTTTAGTGTTTGAAGTAAAGAACACTGGAGTTCGATGGCAGGGTATTGAAGACTTGTTGTCTCTTGCATTCATATCTTGTGTTGTGTGAAGAGTAAAGATTAAGGCTTGGATGTATTATGCTTTCAAAAATAAAATTGGAAGCATTTTGTGCAGATAATTGTACACAAAACTAGTCACATTTAAGTTGAATTGGTCAGTAAATTTAAGCAAATTTAGAGACTTGAGTAGCCCATTTGTATGATCCCCAGCTTGAGAGAAGGTGATGTCTTACTGTCCTCTTTTGTAGGATGAACAATTTGTTTGACAAGTACTGGTTAAATCCAGACCAAAATGTGCAACTATTCAGTAAGCTAGATGTGGGAGTAGATAAGTGTCTTGTACAGGTGAGAACGCTACTAGGTAGACTAAGACCAAAATTAATTGTTTAAACCACTCTTTTTTTATAACTTTTTATTCATTAAAGGGATTTTCCAGAGACATAATTCATTGATTCCAAAACATCCAGAACGATTTTCTTTTTCAGGAGGTGAAGACTGTATCCCAATAGCATATAGCATTTGGAAGATACTAATTGTCAAAGCATTTCAACTTATTCTTGAGATTTAGTGCATTGATAAAGAGGAATCTGTGATGTCATTGTAGCACATTTGTTTGACATTGCACTCAATTATTACAATTTAAATGCAGCCAGAGGTATATTAACGGACATTGTTAGCTATATCCTTTAAATGCTGTAGAGTAATGCTAAAATCCTCAACAAAAATGATTGGACAAAGCAAGCAAACCAACCAATGAACTGATCACCACCCCCCCCCCCACTACCCCATTAAATGTTGCGGAAGCCCTAGGCGTCCTGAAACTTCAACATTGATAAGGGGAGTGGGGTTTGTCCCATGTACTTTTGTCGAGCATTGTAGATCCATAAGAAAATTATTCTTACTCTTATGGATTTCTTGAGGCAATGTGACTCAATTTCATCACTCTCTATGTCTTTGTCGAAAAGTGGAAGTACCTTTAGAGTGAGATATCTTGAGTTAGGAAGAGGGTGTTGCAGCAGTGCTTGGAGAACATGGTGTGGAATATATTTGTCTTTCTTGAGACCAAAGTGAAAATCCATTGGAATTTGTCTTTAATATGGGATAAAAATAGGTCAGCTAGTCAGGTTTGGTTGAAAAAAATTTTTTCTTGTCCAAAAAATTTTTATCAGGTGAAAGTGCCAACAAATAAGGATGAGAACACTTTTTCCAAAATTTATCCTGACGTTTTTGAGCCTTTTTGATTCCTTGCCGAAGGTAGGCAAGGAATCTATGCAATGGTGATGTTGTGTGTATGTGTGTGTGTGTGTATATGTATGTGTGTTTGTGACGCTCCTTATAATCGCAATATCTTGAGATAGGGATGACTGACACTTTTCATATTTGGTATATAGATTTGCCTTGGTGAGAGGAAGAACCCTATTGTTTTTGGTGGAGGTCAAAGGTCATTTCAGGTCACCAGAGGTCAAAGAGGGTCCAAAACCTTGTAATCGCGATATCTTGAGGTAGGAATGACCGACACTTTTCATATTTGGTACATAGATTTGCCATGTTAAGAGGAAGGACCCTATCGTTTTTAGTGGAGGTCAAAGGTCATTTGAGGTCATCAGAGATCAAAGACCAAAAACCTTGTAATCGGGATATCTTGAGATAGGAATGACCGACAGTCTTCATATTTGGTATATAGATTTGCCATGTTGAGAGGAAGAACCCTATTGTTTTTGGGTGGAGGTCAAAGGTCATTTGAGGTCACCGTTTTCAGTGGTTTTTGAGGACAACAAAGCACCCCTTTTCGGCAAGGAATCACTGCGCCTTTTGGTTTTCTGGTTATTTTCAGGAATTAAAGAGGCATGCCTACCTTCCTGAAAGAGATTCCTCTGGCCAACTGCTGTACTCTGTTGATCATTGTTTTGGAATTAAGGGTCAAGGAACTGTTATGACAGGAACAATGCTTCGTGGGAAGGCTTGTATTAATGATGTGAGTTTCTCCTTTTTTAGGAAGATTAGGGGAGATTTTAACAGATATGTAGCTCTTAATAGACTAAGAAGTGTTAAAAAATATGTTCAGATCATATCCATCATGGAAGGGCGGGTGGGTGGGCGTGGGAGGCTATGAATTGTTTTTGCAGCTATATTCCAGCTTACTCAACCCTTACAGGTGAATGGTACAAGAATGCTGTCATCAGGTGCCTCAGGATGAGGGTCACTTTTGCTGGAGTTTTTCTTTAGATCTCATCATTACATAAATATTCCTTTAAAAGTTATGTAAAGCCTTCAGTTTTCCTCATCAATCAGCAGCCATTACATTCAATTAACTTTAACAGGTTAAATGTATTGACTGTAGGTTAGCTTAAAATATTAAAGGGCCAAACCTCTCACCCCAAACTACAATTTTGGTATGGGGGTACTGAAATTCTCACTTGGCTCAACTCTTTGATTGACAGCTAATTCAAACAATGCGGAGTACCAAAGATTATATTACACAGCATGATTTGTACTGAGAGTGTTTTGATTATATAAATTGAGTTTTTCTATACTCACCTCGAAGCAATAAACTGAGATTGTATCTGGATGAGGATGAATTTCAGACAATTGTGGGAGGGGCTTAAGTAAGAAGGTTAGGAGAATTGGTATTGTTTGGGGTGAGAGAACTGGGCCTTTAAGTTACTTGTCTGTCCAGCTGTGTTCTTAGTGGCTTTCAGAATGCTATGTAATAGATGAGCTGCTCAGTGTTGGTGTGTAGAAGTATTATGTTATAGTGGTTATCATTCATGACAGCATGAGGATTTTGCTGGTGTTAAATAACCTGAATAAACAAATTTTATAAACTCATATTGGCTGTAGAGGAAATCAGGCTGTTCATTAGGAATCTTTAAAAGGAATGTTTATGTCATGTGTAGTAAGCAGGGCTTCACTAGTAGCTTGTTTTCGTACATAAGTGTGGGCTCTTGGCAAAGTGGGTTCTTCCATTGGCCATTTTGCACTTAGAAACTTTGAATTTGAAAGGGGTTCAACTAAAGTAACAGATATAAACCAAAAGGCATTGGCAAAAGTATTTTCTGTATGCCATAGTTTCAAGGTACTTTAAATCTGATAATCTTCATTAATATGTTTAATACATTCGAGGTCATTTTTTGGTGTCTTTTGCAGACTGTAGAAATTCCATCTATGCAAATTACTCGAAAGATCAAATCAATGCAGATGTTTCGTCAACCAGTGGAGTCAGCTACCATGGGGGATAGAGTTGGTATCTGTGTCACCCAGTTTGACCCTAAGCTGTTAGAGAGGGGACTGGTTTGTGCACCAGGGTCACTCCCTACAATAGAAGGTGAGGGTCGGAAAGTATCAATTTTTGTATATGAGGAAAAGTGGGTTGATTCTTCTGTTTTTTAAAAACCTTGGTTTTATCGTTAGCAATGGTTGCGAGATGAAACACTCTTTTAGAAGATATAGAAGTGCTGCTAAATGTCTATGATTGGGACATGTTTGCAGGAGCAGTGTTTTCCATGGTCTGCATGAATATCTGGGAAAGTATTTTAATCCTTTTGAAATGTAATGAACAGAATTTGTGCAGACTTAGAAATTAACTTACATGTACCAAACACCTGCAAATAGTGACAAAATATGTTCCAATTTTGCAAGATTAATAAAAACAATTTGAACAAACCTCTCAACTTTTGACTGGCTGAGACATATGTGTAGGTGAGCTCTCTGACCCCTGGCATTGGTAAGTCAAATGTGTATCATGTTCTTTGGAGTTGTGATGCAGAGGGCGGGTCAAAGTTATCCAAACCTTCATCACAGCAACCTGAGAGGTGTGACATGGTTTCCTCATAATTTATAGGAAATCAGTGCAAAATTCTATGAAATGTTGGGTCAATTTCATGACAGAGGAGTGGGTCGATGTGCAGAATGTTTGACACCCCTGAGAAACATTAACACACCTCTGCCAGGGGACCAGATGGTGCATCTTACAATTTTTGTGATTGGGTAAATACTGTTGACCTTGTAAACAAGTTGTAACATAAGAAAGAGCTGCTTGTTGGCTAAAGTAAAAACACAGCTTTGCATTTCCTGTCATATAAAACACTGGCAGTTTTAATCAGTGTCAGAAACAGAAAACACGAACACAATTTGAAGCCAAAATTAGCAATCACATTTACTACTTCAGCTAGTTTTAAAATTTAAACCAGTTGAAGTTTTCAAAGCAAGAAGATAAGATCAAAGTAACAAAATAACTTTTGCTTGGAAGACCCTCTCTGTTTCAGAAAGAATTGGGCCACCTCACTCTAGATTTATTACTTTCAAACAAAAACTCTGGATTGGACCAAACTAGAAAAACCCTAAGCTCCATCTGGTTTCCCTTTTTTTCCTTGTGATACATATAT
The DNA here is from genome assembly GCA_037179385.1 of Holothuria scabra. Taxonomy (NCBI): domain Eukaryota; kingdom Metazoa; phylum Echinodermata; class Holothuroidea; order Aspidochirotida; family Holothuriidae; genus Holothuria; species Holothuria scabra. The sequence goes on from CM074181.1 coordinate 67,646,345, forward strand.
CAATTATTTATCTGTAATTATTTTAACAGAAATTTGTGTATGTATTGCAGTTGGAAATGTTAAGGAATTGAAATAGTTTGGTGGACCACCAACATATGTGCCATTTTACAGTTAATATGATTGATGCTACCAACAAAGTCAAAGCATTACTTTTCTCATTTAATTTTCAGCTGGTATTATATCTGTGAAAAAAATCTCTTACTTTCGAGGCCCCTGTGCTACAAAAGCTAAATTTCATGGTAAGTTCTGCTTCAGTGTTGACAATGTAAAGACTTGTTTGTAACACACCAGAATTTTTGGGTTGTTTGTGTGGCTTTCAATCACTGACAATGCCATGACTTGACTCTTCACAGGCATATCATCTACTCTATTTAAATGTAGCCAGATGCCATTGGTTGCATGCAGTTGTTTTGTTTTATCACCCAAACTGAATGTCAAGAGGCTGGCCTCTGCTTTAGTTTAGCATTTCCAGTCCTGGCTATCTGTACAACAAGGTCTACCTGATATCTCCACAATTCAGTGTCCCCCTGTGGGCTGGAGGTTGTAGAATATGCCCACGGTGTTCCCAGCCTGTCGTAAGAGGCGACTTAACAGGAGGACGTGAACAGTATTTGAACAGTATGACACTATATAACACATTTGTGTTGGTGTGTCTTTAAATCTTATCTAACTAACTAACTGACTAATCGTTGATGATAAAAAGTTTTGTAATATTCCAAGTGTTCAATGATCCCACAAAGTTAGGTGCTCCAAGGTTCGATGTTCCCAGCATGGGAACATTGAACCCCAGACCATTGACATACTGTAGCTTTCACACATTTGCTTATTGCAATTTGTTCATCTGTGTAGGCTATATAATATTGTATGTCTTCTTCTGGTCATCAACTCCACTAAACTACCTGGTTTAGAAATCTATGAGCCCTGATGCTTACCTCCTGTTTATATACATAGCCCTCATTTACACATAGCTTTTCTTGGCAAATGACAGATGGTCAACTGAAGAGAGCCCTTGTGTTTGTTTTGCAAGAAATATTAATCCTTTAAAAACTAATATTTATTGACCCAGGGTGATAGATTATCAAAAATAAGGCAGTATGGTAGCCTTCTTTTGAAGAAATAAGTTTCCCACAGATAGGAATTCAGTTGTTTGTTGCTCAAGAAAAATTTGTTCATGTCCATGGCTCTTCTTGCACATAGTATTTTGAAGAGATGTAGCTATTACTGGGGTTTATGATTAAGACTGAATTGTTGGATAGTGTCTGAGCCATTTTCTTTGTACTCTTTGTTGAAGAATTTCAAACACATTTCCCTTTAAGAAGGTTTAAGAAGAGGGAATACTCATTCTATGCTTGTCTGTCAAAAGGGAGTCTACCATGAAATCAGTTGACCCTCTCCTTGAGGGCTGTCTTCCAATAGGCTATCTTTCATTTGGCAGTAAGGGAGGGTTATATTTGTATATAGGAAATAAGAAAGGGTGCTGTAGATTTATATGTTTTTAGATAACAAAAACTGGAATTTTATTCAGTTGTTGGATTGAACATTTCTTTTACAAGTAAGATCATTTCTTGGAAAGATTCAAGGGAAGCCACTTAATTAATGTTCAAGTCAAACAATGTTCTTACCAATTGAAACTTTACAAACATGTCATAAAACATCACTCTCTTCCTTTGTGTTTGTATAACCAGTAACAATGGGACATGAAACTGTAATGGCAAGGTTAACATTCTTTGGTGGAGCAGCTGGTCAGTATTATCCTGAGATTAATGAAGGTAAGAGTCAAGTTAAATATTTTTGCAATAATAACACTCTTTTTCACCACAAGACATTTTGCTAGGATTTTGTTAGGATGTTCTTTCACATCTTCTTGCTAGACTTATACTCTCAAAAAACTAAATTTCCTCTTTAGCATCTCCCTTATAAGCAAGCACAATAGATTGTTAGTTGAGGCACACACAGTACACCCAACTTTCCGTAGCAGGGAGGCAAAAAAGTCGAAGGTAGAAAGGCGAAGCTTGAATTTCCAAAGGGAAAAAAGCCAGGTCCAAAACTGTGTGTTAATCTTTAATAGACAGGCAAGCAGGAAAGATGATGTCATCAGGTGACCTTGTTAGGATGTCACCTGGTGCCACTGTGCTAGTGGAAGTTTGCCAGGGACATACTGCAGGTAAGTAGGGATTACATATAAATAGGAGGTAAGGAGGGGGGGATGTAGATACAGTACACCCAACCTTTTGTGGAACTTGAATTTAAGCACGAAAGGCAAAATTTTAACTTTGTATGGTGCATTTGCACAGACCCTTTTCCAAATAGCAATTACAAAGAATTGTGGGAAAGTCCATTGGTGTGCATTCTTTTTACCATGATAAAATGACGTTGATGCCTAGCAAAACTCTATCCCACAATCCTGTCTAATAGCCATTTAGAAAATGGTCTATGCTCAAGGCAGGAAATAAAAACATGGATAGCATGATGTGAAAAAAAAAGTGGAGATGTTCCGTACTTGAGAGCCAAATCATCATCTAAGGAATTGTGACATGTTAAAAGTGATGGTTACCGGTGATGGTGATAACTTTTTTTTTATCCTTTTTTTTTATTTTTGTAACTTGGAGTGGCTTGCCTGTATATAATTTTTCAGTCAGTCACAGTACTATGCAGTTTATAAACAGGATACATTTACCAAGAGGTCTCTCATGTAGAATGTTGCAGTATAGCTATCTTTGTGTTTTATCACGTTTCAGCAAGCATTCAAGAATCATTGAACAGTAGTAACATGTAGGATTCTCGTACAGTTGGGAAATGTCTGGAATTCCATCATGATCTTGAAAATCCTTGAAGTTTGGGTTTGGTTGGAAAAATTGCCTGGTGGTCTTGAAATTTGTGATCTAATGCTTTGGGTAGTTGTGGTTGTATGTAATGTGTGTCCGTGCTGGAATGAAAAAAAATTAAAGGCCATTTTGTAAAAAATTCTGTACTTTTCAAAACTAAATATTGCCATTTTTGTCTCAAAACTGTCTGGTGAAGTGTCAAATTTCAGTGCCCCAAAAGTTTGGGAACCCTGTTTAATAGATGTGAAGGGGTGAATGGAGTGTTTTGTATAAATGAATCCAGCTGCAAATTTGTGAAGGATAATAGAATATTCCTTTAGATGTATATTTTACATAGTTTTGTATGAAGGTAATAAAAGTAAATCGGTTATAGATTTACCGTTGCAGTTTCTTTCATTCTCTTCTTCTTTTATTTACATTTTGAACATCTTTTGTACTCATCTTTGGTGGTCTTTTTCAGATAAATTCAGTTTTGACAGGGAGTACACATACCAGGATGAACTCTTTAGTCCACCAACAAAAAATAAAAATAGTGTTGATAAGGAAAATAAACCTGAAGATTTTGGAGACCAGACAAAAGATACACCTATCAGAGGACTTCAGTGGGCGCTTTTGGAGTTTGAGAAGGCTGTCACTTGTCCAGTGAACTGCCTTGTGATTGGTTCAAAACTAGACACTGATATTCATATCCTTTTCTGTGCTTCCAACTTACAGTCATGTCTATTTAAGATTTGCAGATAGAAATTAGTTTGTGATTTAAGTTTTTATGTATTAATGTATTGATGTATCGCAACATGAGGTCAAATATTGGTACATCGGCATTAACATCACCATATCGCCATATATCTGGAAATAAGAACATTCAACTTAGCAATATATATACAAACTATTCCTATACAATCATCTTAATTCTAAGTTTCTTCCATAAACCAATGTTATATTTAACCATAGCATTACAGCTAAATGGTTTAGTTTCATAGCTAGAATTTATACATTTTGCATTTGGGCTTACCCACAATAAAAGAAAATATTCAGAATGTGTTGTTTGCTTTGATGATATTTTGGAAGATGTCAGTATGGTTTGAAGATTTTATAGTTTCTCATACTTGGAGGGCTACAGAGAATTTATGAATGTCCAACTTATATAAAGGCTGTTTAGGGAATCATTTCGGCCAATTTTGCCCCATTTTTCTTTTTTTACTTTTTAGTGTCATATTAGATGTGGTGTAAGTTTATGATGACAGTAGGGCCCCTCTCAGATGTGATGGCAAATTATTGTCTTCATTCATAAATTGTAATGCACAAAGTAAATGATGAATGCATATTTTTAGGTGCCCAACCTTTGCAAAATTTAATCAGCAATTTGAAGTAAAATTTTGAGATTTGTCTGTCCTCTGGATATATATTGAATCCTAACAGTAGATATTTAAACTGTAAGAAAAGCTCTCCAGATCTTAATGCCTGACATAGCACTTAACTTTGATTGTTTGAAGTACCACAAATGAAATAAGTCAGCAGGAAATGCAGAATAGCTGTTTTCAGAGGACATGATGTTATGTTGGTAAAGTGTCCCTCCCCTAACAGTTACTGTGGTAACTATCATGTCAAGAGGTCTACAGGACACAAATTTCCAGAGAATTTGATGGAACTATATCTGTTTGCAGGACGTTATATTTGCCACTGTATTGTTTAGTTTCCTCTGTCTTTTTGTTCATAACAAAGATATGAGAGCCTGCAAGATGATGTCCATCCAACATGTTACTTACAGTACTTAACCATGTCCCAAGTATTTTACTAATTGTGGACATATGGGTCCATTGGTTATCTATGAATATTACATATATCATTAGTTTACACTTTCAGGAAAGATCCAAACTTGTGTTGAAATGCACTGAAGAGTTTTAAGTGCTAACATTTTGGAACATAGATTTTGTTACATTGGTAACAAGGATGTCCGTCCCTGTTACCAACATGACTATTTATCTCCCTGCTAGTCCATGTGTTACTGCACATAATGCTATTTCAGTGAAAATGAGTTCGTCATTTATAATTCTAGTAAATACAATGGTTATTTTTGTATATTATTTTATATATATGGTTAAGATCAGTATGCTTCAAACTAATGTTTGAGGTAAAATTTTGAGGACCCTGGGAGAGAGATCAATCTAAACACGGGGGGGATTGGGCAATTTAGGGTCTTAGATCAGTCAAAGTTTGTGCACCTCTATTGAAACTGCCTGGATATACCTAGATAATCTTAATGTACCAAAAGCTATCATGACACTTCAGTGTTCTTTACACTAAACAGCATTCCCTAACAAAGCTTGCACATTCAAACACATGTCGTCTTGCATTCCACGGGAAGCTACTTGAAAGTACATCTGATAAGGTAGGTTTTTGCACTCATGCCATTGGCAATCAGTATGTGGTATTTGTGCATTTTAGGTATAATTTATACAGTTTACATAATTAGTGTAAAGTCTGAAAAAATAGTCTTTTGTCTCTGTAAGTGGGGAGTTTAAAAATCATAGACAAATGACCTTTGTAAATGTTTTCTTTATGTTAAGATTGTCATGGAATCTTGATAGTTGACTTTCATATCCATTGACCCCTTTCCAATCATTTTTATGAAGAAGATTATGCGGTACTGTATTGGTGTACATCTCTTTTGACTCCTGTAAAATGCAATAAACAAACTAGATGATGCATATCAAATTCTCTCCCCTAAATCTTTTAAGTATACTTTGTGAATAAGGTTGTTCAATTCAGTAACATTCCCACACAGTGGACAAAGCTGAAACCATCTCACCTCATTATAGTGGATTACTCATCTAAAAGGTATAACTATTAATCCTGACAGACAATGAATTCATATCAGCTTGGAGCTATGTTTTTGTTGGGGAGGGGAGGGGATGGGGGAATTCCCATATTGCAATTTCAATTATCTTTGTGAAAGAGAAAGAAAGATTTCGTTTAGCTTCTTAATTCTAAGATCCACGAAAGTTTGCAAACCTTGCTATATTATTAACACATATACTTTATGCCTTTGTTTCTCAGGATTATACCATAAATTTTTTACCAAGGCTCAGGATTTTCAAAACAAAGTCCAGAGAAGGAATTGTTGACAGGGTGAGTACTATGGATCTTTCTGTGTTCTAAATATAAATTGCAAAATGGACGCTATTCCTAAGGGATTGATCATGAAAAACTGGCATAACTAAACTGAACATAGTCGTTACAACTTTTCAGCTTTAAACATACTTCAAAACTGAGTGCTACCACTCTGTGGTCCTACAAGCAAAGTAAATTATGTAAATATAGGACTGTTGCACTAGCATACAAATGGGATTTTTTCCCCATGGTACCACTTGTCCGTACAACCAATGGGTCACAGAATTACATTACAGTCCCTGACTTTGAAACTACCTTTTAAAATTGAAATTTACCTCCCCTTGGATCCATTTTAATATCATGCCTCTGTTTTCTGACATTTGTGTACAATGAATCCAAGCGATCATGCTATGGTAATATTTGTTGACCATTACCTGGAGCCACCAGTACTAATATCATTATTTTTTTCTCTGTGTGCTGTGATTTGTGGCAAAACCCCACATTAAGTGTGCTTACTTACAAAGTTAAGATTGTCTGTGGCTGTCAGTTCTATAGGTAGACAATAGCATTAAGAAACTTGAGGCTGATGACCGACCATCCCTTGGCTGCTTGTTTATGCATATCCACCAAATGTAAGATTTGACCTGCTTTATTTTGCCAACCAGCAGAAACACATGATTTGTATCAGATGTGTAAGAACATAAAATATGAACTTATTGTTTTGTGATGTCTTATTAACAGACAGCTTTTATCAGACACATGGTATGACAAAAGCTGTCTGTTAGTAAGATATCAGGAAATAGTATTCATTCATTCATTCATTTATTTGTTTTTCCACATTGTCAAAAAAATATAGACGGAACATAACAAAATAATTGTGGATGGAAGTGAACTTAAAACCCTTATGGGCTTGACAAGGAAGATCACTCCCGACTAAAAGAACCCTAGTTACAAAACGCTTACAGTCAGTACCTTTAATTAAATACCATTCCCAATTACAGTACTTCGTCCCTTCCCAACCCCCACCCCCACCCTCACTTAAGACAAAGAATAAATTACCCTCTATGGTTAACATCCTTTGGTTGTGCTAGTTACAGTCAACAATCAATAAAAAAAAAATAAATAAAAGTTTTCAATACTGACGGATGTAATAATGCTGAAGGCATTTTCTGAAAGTTGCAACAGATTGTTTTGCAAGAACTCTGATTGGTAACGAACTCCACAGAGAAATAGACCTGTACCTGAGACTAAGATGGCTACGAGATTTATGATACAAAGTGTTACGAAACTTTTCTACATGGCGCGTGGCGTAATTGTGAATAAAATGATTATATGCATAGAAAGAGGAAAGTGAGCCAGAGAGAAGTTTATTTAGACAACGATTTGTGAAAGTAGCTACGTTTAAAGATATGAGATCGTCTAACTTAAGTAAATTTAAATAACAAAATATTCTATTTGTGCTACTACGTAGTGACGCACAGGTGATGTTTCTAACAGCTCTTTTCTGAAGGATATACAATTTATTAAGATTTGTCTTGGTTGTGCCAGACCAAATCGATGAACAGTAGGAAGATGGGGCAATACAAGGCATAGATAAAGAGATCACATAATTTTCTGAGGTAGTATATGCTTTAATTTTGACAAAATTCCAATACCTTTAGAAATCTGATTTGAAATATGACAAACATGGTTTCCCCATGAGAGATTTGCATCAATATGAACACCCAAAAATTTTGTACTATCAACCCTCTCTAGATGAATACCTTTCGTAATAACATCTACATCAGTATTAACCTTACCGTAATTGAACATGATATAATGCGTCTTTTCCGCAATAATAGACAACTTGTTTGAAGCAAACCAGTCATAAAAATTTCGAACCTCATTACAAACAGTTCTCTCTGAACTATTTAAATTACTCTCATTGAAAAATATGTTTGTGTCGTCGGCAAAAAGAATTAAGGAACACTGTACAAATATTGTTTACATACAAAATAAAAAGCAGAGGTCCTAGGATGGAGCCTTGGGGGATGCTACATTTTGCAGTGAGATTGTCTGAACATGTTCCATTGACAGTTGTGAACTGCTCCCTATTAGACAGGTAGCTAGAAAACCAGGAATGGGCCGGACCTCTTATTCCGTAATGTGTGAGTTTATGTAATAAAATGCTATGATCTATCGTGTCAAAGGCTTTGGAAAGGTCAAGAAATATCCTGATGCAATATTTACTACTGTCTAAAGCACTGTAAAGCTTATCAATAGTGTCAGCCAGGGGCAGTTCAGTTGAGTGACCAGGCCTAAAACCATATTGATTCTCATGTAGAATACCTAACCTACTCAAAAATGTGTTCAGTCTATTAAACATTAACCTTTCAAGGATTTTCGAAAAGCAGGGTAGGATTGATACAGCATGATAATTGCAAATAGAGTTGGCATTGCCTTTCTTAAAAAGGGGAATAACTTTGGCTAGTTTAAGTTTATCTGGAAAAATTCCATTTCTGAGAGATAAGTTGAAGATGTGGCAAAGAGGCCGCAGAATGTAGGGTATAACTTTCCTTACAATATTTGGTCTAAGATTATCGACACCAGCTGCTTTTCATGGGTCTAGAGAACCAGTTGCTATTTTTTCGACCTCCTCCTCAGTTGTAGGAAAAAGAAAAAGAGAACTTGGATTTGGATCACAAAGGTAATAATCAGGAGGTGTAACAGAGTGAATTTTTGCCACTAAAGAAGGGCCCAAGTTTACAAAATGATCATTAAAGCTGTTGGGGATTTCATGTTTATGAGTGACAGTGTTATTGCCAATTTTAAAGGTTTCAGGTTAATTTGCTTTATTATTATTATTATTTAAAAGCTTGTTCACAATTTTCCAAGTCTCCTTCATGTCATTCGTATTCTCCTGAAATTTATCAAAATTAAAGTTCTTCTTTGCAATAAGAATGACATGGTTTAGTTTATTTCGAAATTTAGTAAAAATTAATTTATTTTCAATAGATGGGTTTTTTAAAAATTGCCTGTAAAGTTTATCCTTTCTCTTTATGGAAGAAATAATACCTGAAGTGATCCATGGCGACCTTTTCTTTTTGCTTTTACCTTTAACACTTATCAAAGGAAAACATTCATCATGAATATCTTTGAACAAATCATAAAAACTATCAAACGCCGAATTTGTATCATTCTTAGTTAGTACATGTTGCCAATTTATGGAAGAAATGCGTGAAACAAACAAGGGAATGTTATTTTCTGAAAAACTTTGAATATGTCTATCACGATTACCCTCGGGAATTTTGCACTTGAAAGAAGTATTACGAAATATCGGGAAGTGATCACTTATATCAGTCACTAATACACCAGCTCTTAAATTATGACTGGCATTAGCAATAAGCGAGGTATTATGCAATATATTATCAATTAATGTAGCTGAACTATTTGATACCGGGGTAGGTATAGTTATAACTGGAGAAAATCCACAGGTATATAAAGGGTGTAAAAAATTTGATGAGTCTTCATTTAAAGTATCTATATTGAAATCTCCAAGAAGGTAGCAGTATTTTTTCTCTGTAGAGATTTAATACAAAGTTTCATACAAATAATCACAGAATTGTGAAATACTTCCATTTGGTGGCCGATAAATAACACCAATGACATCATTGACGTTACAATATGAGGCAGTCAATTCAACACAAAGACTTTCAACGATGTCAACTGAACCAAGGTCTACACGTTCTACATAGGTAAGATCATTTCGGACAAACAAGCAAACACCCCCTCCTTTCCTGTGAGCACGATGATATTCAATAAGGTTAAAGTTATTAATATTAATTAAGGGTGATACATTATCATTCAGCCACGTTTCAGAAAATGCAGTTACAGCAAAATTATGCTTGATAGAAAGATAGTCAACAATTGAGTCAATTGAATCAAGGGTGCACGCTCTGTGCGGCATAGCACAAAACAGGTGAACAGATAACCCACAGAAGAAAATCTTCATAGTCCTATGATACAAATCATATATTTACACAGTTTGGCAATTTTGGGGATCTTTCTGACCAAGGATGGGTGCAATTTAAAAATTTCTCCAAAATTGGATTGGAATCTTTTCAAATTTGTCATAGTATGTGATAAATGGCTTCAAAAGGGTCAAAATTTTACAGGGTTGGGGGGGGGGGCATAGTATTAAGATGTAAAAGTTCAAGGCAACTTTCCAGACAATTTTCAGGAAGATTTTCCCTAGACCCTTTGCTACTGGTCATGTGGCTGAATTTACCTTTGCATAACATGCAGTGACACACCTAATTTATATTGACTGGTTATAAATGTACATGGAAATTCTCTTTGCCCTTCAGTTTTGTAAGTATTCAAGACCTGTTTTGCCCCTTAGGAGCATCCCTTGCAAATAAGGTATTGGTTACAGCCATAAACTTGCCCAAGTAAAAAGAATTCACTTCAGCATAACGCTGCATGACTTTCACTGCAGTTTGCATTGGGCATTTAACTTATACACTAGGAATTTCAATGTTGATTTGTAACTACACTTACCATGGTTATGAGGTTTGCACTTGATTAAAGCTAGCCTAATTTAAAACAAATGCTGAGGTAAAGTCATGATGTTGGTGGCAACAAATTTGGCCTTTATACTCAAAATGACAAAATTCTTCTATAGTAGGTTCGTAGTAAGTAATTGGTTTGTTTACGGTCCAGATATCCATTGATACATCCAATGCAGCTGTTTGAGGTATTTTTCCCACATCATTGCACATTAAAAATGATAAAATAACTGGTTCTGAAATCTAGAAGTCACACTCTGCTGTGCCATATTCATGTGTATGCAGTGATCACTTCTAAACAGCAGATGTTGGGTTTCCTATGTACAGTAAATATTAACAATTTTAAATGAAGATTTTCCATAAAAAAATGAAAATTTTCAACTATCTTTTGCAAGGATGACTCCATTAATACTGAATATGTTCCCTAAAACTTTTGATCATGGTGTAAATTCTATTAGAAAAGGACTTCTTGTCAAATCCCTGTACATGTGTCCTGAAATCTGTTGCCAGTCAGTAAAACTTTCTGCATGTTCCTTGGCACTGCCAAATGCTGAGACTATAGATGAGAGATCACAGGTATCAATAATACTCAACATGTATGAAAGTCCTGAAGAAGTCTGTAGAAACACCTAGTACAATAATGTTTTCACAAAGATTTGGTGCTTTATTTTTGGTTACAAGCAAAAACGACTTGTGATTCTAATTATCTCATCGCTCCGTGAGGAGGATGAGATATTGTAGTCACTTTGCCTGTGGGGCTCTATATAGCAATGCTAGCTTAAATCGCAATGGTTACCATGGTAACAGTAAATTTTCCCAATTAAGTAGTCTCGAGGTCTAACCCATGGTGAGGTACCCCGTGATGCCTGAAGGTCCAGGGCTGAGAGAGGGGTCAAAACCTGTCCATGTGTGTGTGTGTTGGTGGGTGAGTGTATGTGTGTGTGTGTATGTGACGCTTTGGCTTGCAGGCCTGATTTTTAAGAATTTCTTTAGGTTGTCCGATTGACAACCTCTCATCAAAATTTTGGTTGGCCGAAATAATTTTTGGTTGTCCAACTGAAAATGACAATAAACCTGAATGCAAAAATTCATTGGACAAATTTATGCAAATAATACAACATATAACCCCTGCTGACACACCAAGATGACCTTTGACCTCCACCAAACACTGAATGGTTCTTCTTCAAACCAACACATCTGCATGCAAAGTATCAAATCAATCCAACTTTTATACCTGAAGATATTGTGCAAGTTTTCAGAGAATGGTTCCAAATGACCCCAGATGATTTTTGACCTGCACCAAAAATGACAGTGTGCAAATCTTGACTATAATGCATGGATATTCCAATTATGAAATCTATCCAAGTAACCCTGAGACTGTGTAAACGAAGTTTTCAGAGTTTGACCTCTGGTGAACCCAGATGACCTATGACCTCCACCAAAATTAATACACGTCTTCTTCTTAATATGGGGTATCTATGTACCAAGTTTGAAAACTGTCAGGTATTCCTATCTTGAGATATTGTGTTAACAAGCAAGGTATCACAAACACCCACACACACACAAACACACACACATTCAACACATGTCATCATGACTGCACAGGTTTCTACTATCTTCGAAACCAAATGGAAGACGCACAATGCCGTCTGCGATTACGTACGTAGTAAACAAAACATTCATTCATGAAGTTTCTTCACTGATCGTTTTTCCCCAAAAAAAATCATTAAGTACGCTCAACAGAATAGCTGAAACTTTCTTGGAAGCACGAACACACGCATCCCAAGCTTGCTTTGAGCTGCTTGAAGCAAGCGATGAGAACCTGTTTCTTCTGCCGTTGGCATCGGGCAAACATAGTTGCATGGCTGCGTGCCATCACACTTATACATATACTTTTCCCACAGTTTTGCATTTCCTTGGAAACTTAAAAACGAACATGGAGTCATGATGCTTGATTTGTTTAAACACCAACGGTTGATTAAATCATGTGCTCGGTACAAAAATTAGTTTAAGCAATGTGCTAGTGAACATTTTATCTGCACTTTTATTTTGATGAAAAGGGTCATCTTTTGTAATAAAGCTTCATGCTTTATGCGCACTAATGAATGCTGTCGCTGTGCTAAGTTCATTGCTTCCACACCAAGCCTGATTTATAAGCTAACAAAATACACAGAATGACATTAAATGAACCCTCTCTGTCAATAACAGATGTTGCAAAGGGCGCAACAATAATTGAAGCGCAAATAGACCTCTTGTTGTCGGGGATATTTGTCAACATAGACAATAAAAAGAGTTTATAAAGGTACCAAAATAGCTTCCACAACATTTTTAAAAATCATTTGAAGAGAACATTCAGCTTAAAATAAAATAAAACTGTCATCATAGTGGTAATGGTTTTAGAGTTTTAATAAGCAGTTTCCATTTTGCTTTTCTTCAAGTGACAACTCCCATGATAAATGGCAATTGTTTGGTGTTTTCTGACACTGCACGATAATTTCATGAAAATGCTTATTTTTGTACTTACGTGACGACTCAACTTGAAGCCAGAAAATTGCATCTAATAAGCCTAGGTTTAGGCTACTTTTATTTAGTATGAATTCGGTATCTAGAGAGCCAAGCAGACCTTTTGTCTTGGATATTTCTTGCAATGTACTTAATAAATGGCTATTTCAGAGCGGTCACAGGATGTAAAATACGTCAAGTAATGTTTCTTCGTACAATTATCTTGATTTCCAGATACCAAAAATGTACACCTTACGGTGATTAATTTCCATAACTTTTTCCCCGTGTAAGATTTGCTTGCTATTAGGCTCTAACGGGTTTAATCTTTATCTTCACAAAGAAGCCCATTATAACATTAGAATCTTAAATCGAGACCTGACAATAAAACACAAAATAAAATGATGCCTTTATACTAGAATGTGAAAGAGAGGGATAGAAACATGGGCATCCGTAGGCTAGGGGCAAGGGGGCACTTGCCCTCCCCTGGAAAATAAAAAAAAACCTGAAAAAACAAAAAAACATAAAGAAAAAGACCAAGAAAAATTAACATCAACATTTCTTAATAGTTCACTCAGTGTTTTCCCTATTTATATGCGGTAAACAGGCTTTAGAAATGACATTTCCAGCAATCTGGGAGACATTGTGGGAGAAAATTTTATTGCGCTCTGCGCCAACTCATGGTGGCGCAGAGCTTTCCCCCATATGGCATTTTGCCTAAAGGAATTTTGTCCCCCCGGAATTTTCTTCTGCAGAGGCCCACGGAGAGACAATTTAAACTTGTTTTAATAGAAAAGCTTGCGGAGGAGAAATGTGCAAAGAAGTCTTCTACCAGGTTCGAAAAATCAATGGGAAGTCTGAAAAGCTGTGGCCCCAATTGTGCTGAGGTTCAGGGTATTTACTCCTTCGAAGCGCCCCTGCAAACCATTTTCGCCCCCTCTGACTGAAATCCCTAGCTAGTATCCTTGGGAGGAACCACGGGAGGGGGGTGTTTTGGGGACAAATGGTATGATCTAGTGGAAATATAATTGAGTAATTGACATGTAAGAGTGGACAAATGTAACAAGGGGTGCAGAAAGTGAATAACACGGCAAACAGAGTAAATGAAAGAGGATGCATAATTAATTATTGTTCTTGTATCATCTCAATTTATCTGATATGTTTTACCATTTTGCATAGGCTGAACTTTTCTTTTTAGTTGAGAAATTGCTAACATGAGACCCATATTTTAAGGCTGGATACATGCAACATAGAACACGCGGGAAGTGCCATTTCCGGCCACCTGGGCGGTCTGTAAAGTCAAAAATTTTCTTGTACGCTCCGCGCCAACCGAAAGGGACCGCGGATTGCAAAGTCGATATTGACTATCACAAGTCATCCATACAAATGAGCGACGACGATTACTTTATACCGCATGCTTTTACAATATTGCTTGACACAGTGTTTTTACAAAACAAAAGTCAAAGACTTTTTTCTTACTAATAATTTATGGGGTCATCAAGTGTTTAATAATTTAGAAACGTAAATGACTATAAAAGTTCACTCCATTCTTGGAGTAACTACTCTAAGCCTGAGATTATAAGCCACACTCGTTGTTGTCTTAGACCGGACTAAAACGATGTACACGTATATAGATAGCTACTATTGATATAGCTATGCGCAACCCATCCGCTTTGTATTCCGTATTTTACATGGCTGTAACGCACTACGACTACAAGCAAGTCGAAATGCTTCTCATCTGGCAACAATCTCAATGGAGTTTTGCTGTGTAAACTTTCTCCACATACAGTTAACGCAATGAGGATTTACAGTACATTCTGTGTATTAAATACGTTGAATACAAGAGACCAGTCGATTCCTCGTGATAGACGAGCTGTAGGGTATCGTGAGGGTGCCATGAAGTATCGTGTGCCTTTGTAAGGCTGTTTGCAGTGTGGGGGATATGAAATCGTTTATTAGCTCACACATGTACACAGTACGTCATCAATCTGTACTATCAATCCTCAAGGACCAAAGGTGATCCCAAACAGTATCCTTTCGGGAAACCTACATAACTGGTTTTGATTAACTTGAATTGTCCAGTGATGAATGACGGGTGATACCATCGTCTTACTATCACTTTCTTGGGGGAATTTTTGAGAGATAATTTTCGATGTTTGTGGGATATGTGCGCATGAATGGCTAGGAGTGTAGTACGAAATCTACTCGTCTGTCGGACAAGCCAAAAGAGTGAAAGTAGTTGTCCGACACACTTTTTACTTATCACGGACGATCAGATAGCCTGCTGTAAGCAGGCTATTGTGTTTGCGTTTCAACTACTACATTCAAATATCAAAAATCTTACTTTCGCTACTATAACTAATACTATGAGTCTTTCAACGGCTTCACAGTTGAACAGCCCACGTTTCCAACTAAGTTACATACCAACGGTATACAATACTATATACTGTTTAGAGAGGTGTATTGTGATTTTGAGAGAGCGCCATCTTTCGGCTACTACAGAGTCTGCTCCGCAGGCTAACGATCGGACGACCGTTAACTTTCAGCCCTGGCTTGTAAACATGATATCTCAAGAAAGGTAGGTGTGGCCAACGTCAAATGTCGTGTGTGGGTTCGTCATATTGAGTAGATGATCCCTATTGTTTTTGGTGGAGATCAAAGGTCATTTGGGGTCACGAGATGTCAAAAGGTCAAAACCTTGTGAACACAATATCTCGAGAACGGTACATGTGAGTATGCTCATATTTGCTGTGTGGGTTGGCCATATTGAGTAGATGATCCCCATTGTTTTGATGGAGGTCAGAGGTCATTTGGGGTCACGAGAGGTCAAAAGGTCAAAACTTGGTAAACACAATATCTCAAGAAAGGTACATATGAATATGCTCATATGTAGTGTGTGGATTGGTCATATTGAGAAGATGATCCCTGTTGATTTTCGTGGAGGTCAAAGGTCATTTGGGGTCACAAGAGGTCAAATGGTTAATTCCTTAGAAATTGCTTGTAAACACAATATCTCCAGAAAGGTAAGAGTGACTTTGCTCATATTTGGTGTGTGGATTGGCCATATCGTGTAGATTAACCCTGTTGTTTTTTGGTGGAGGTCAAAGTTCATTTGGGTTCATGTGAGGTCAAAAGGCCAAAGCCTCTAAAATACGATGTCTCAAGAACAGTATATGTGACAAAGCTCATATGTGGTGTGTATGCTGACTGTATTGAGAAGATGATCCCATTCAATTTTCCTAAAGGTCAAAGGTCATTTGGAATCAGCTTGTTCAAAGCCTGACAAGCTTTCCTGCACAGTTTTACAAGAAAGGTCACTTGTAGGGTCCTGTAACTTGACATGTAGATGGTGCATAGTGAATAAATGGTCCCAGAAGTTTTTGGTGGAGGTCAAATGTCATCTGGGTTCACAACGGGCAAGGGGGATTTCAATGTAGGAAGATTGGATGCCTTGCATGTGTACTTTGTGGGCACATAATGGAGCCCTGTTAACTGACAAACATTACAAAGCAATGTCAATGTGAAAAAAGGCCTCACATTTCAGCGGCAAGGAATCACAAAGCCTTTTGGCTTTCTGGTTCCCATCATGCAATTGTGTGTGTTTTAGTCTGCTATTTTGTCTTTGGCTTCAAATGTCTTTGGCTTCAAGCCTCTGTTAAGAGAAGCATATGGTAACTGTTAAGATGATCTTATCTGGTCTGACTAAGATGTTTGACATTGTCTTGTAATGGAGAAGTTTACTTACAGTTGATTGAGTTTCCAAACAGGATGTCAGTAGCTCCCAACCTTCAAAAGTTGTGCTCTTCACCAAGAGGTTTCAGTGAGATTATAAGAGATATGAGGATGATGTTAGGAAAACTAGGTAGGAAAGGAGTATTAAGAAAACTTGTTTTGTTGGAATTGGTCAGAAAGTTTTTTTTCTTATAAGTCTGATCTCCATCCAGCAGGATAATAACTTGTGCTTCGTAGTGCTTTGTAGTGCTTTGTAGTGTTATTGTGCTTTACGAAGATCATTTTTTAGTATGAAAGTATTATTATCGATTTTTTTGTTTTGATGAATTTTCAATTCTTAGCATAAAAATGTACAGTATCAGGATATTATAAAACTCTGCTATAAGTATTTGAATGACAACAGTGCACGACAAATAGCTTAACCACCTGTACTGTAGACTATGTGATGTGGAAAGTTTGTGTCATATTTCATTTCTATGTATGATACTGTACGTGATCACCAAAAGGATGTTTGCTCTTTTCTGTCGTATCATGAAAAACTGAAACACATGATTCCACTGCTTCATGATTAACATTGATCATGCATAAAAGTATTGAGATTCTGCAGCATAGCTGCTCTAGTATTTTTGGTTCCTTGTGGTAGCAAAGGAACCTATGTAGTCAGGTTGGCGCGCGTGTGTGTGTGTATGTGTGTGTGTGTGTGACACTTGCTTCGGTACGCTCTAACTCAAGAAAGGAAGGTTGGATGGAACTTGGATTTGGTACATAGATTCGTCATAGAGAGAAGGTATGCCCTATCGTTTTTGGTGGAGGTCAAAGGTCATTTGGGGTCACCAGAGGTCAAAAACTAAAAACCTCCTCAACACGATATTTCTAGTTAGGAAACTTGGATAGATGCCATTCTTGTTGTGTGGATGTGTTATGGTGTAAGGTTGAAATTGGATATGTTCGGTGAAGGTCAAGGGGTCATCTGAGGTCACCATGGGTCAAACACTGAAAAACGTTTTACACAGTACTTTAAGGTAGAAAGGACAGATTTCAAATCAATCTGTGTTTGGTTAAGGTCAAAGGTCATCAAAGTCACTGGAGGTCAACCGCTGGAAATGTTATTTAGAAAATCTTGTAAGCTAGATAAAGAAAGTTTCAATAGATTTTTTATCTCACCTGGTTTTGCATCCTTACGCACCCAAACACCTTAGAAATTTGGCCTTAATGTTCGTTCAGTAATGATTCCTTCGGGTTGTACACAAATTTTGGATCATTCAAAGTTTTAAGAGGGCAGTAACTGAAATCTGTAGATTTCACTGAGCACAGGTCACTCTGCATTAAACTGGTCTCTCTGCCAGTGGAAGCAATGCATGGATTATACAGTATGTCTCTTTAGTACTGCTGTGCTCTGTGGGGTAACCCAATCCTCATTCTATTATCACACTTCATTAATCACTTGCTTTCTGCTTAACTGTTGAATAAACCCCGTTTTCTGTGTAGAGGTAGCAAACAGGACAAATGGTAGATCGTTTTAAAGTAATAGCAAGTTTTATTTGAGAGCAGGTAAAAATAATTTGTGAGAGAAATACAAGGGGTGTTTTTCTCTCTCTGACCACATTGTGTATTGTTTATTGGTGATAATATCAAGTTTGATTACAAGCATAACATACATATGGAAATGAGGAAATGTTTTTGAAGGATCACCAAGCATTACAAAAGTTGAATGTCAGTAAGGCCATAAAAATTTAATCTTTGATTTCATTTAATATTAGTACTAAAATACCCCTTGTGAAGATGTTACAAACATTGAGTATGAGCTTTTGCTTAGCTCTATTTCACAGACTGGCTGTACAGTTCTTATAATATCCAGCAAGGAACCACAGTGCCCATTGGGCTCTTGTTAAAGTTGTGGTGCTTTATAAATGTTGTTAATAATAAAAAGAACATTTCTGTTCGTGGACTGGTTCTGGCAATTTTATTTGGCCGTGGTGTGTTGTAATCAATTTTTAACAGTTTACCCTGTCACCCAGTGGCGTACCTACAGGGGGCTGGGCCATTGCCACCTGGCATTGAAAAGTGAAAATTTCGGAAATTAGCCATTTGTGACACCAGTCAACTACAATATGGTTTTCCGAACTCTTTTTTCATTAACTTCTGAGTTCTCTCCCAAATAGGTAATTTTTGTAGTTTTTTTCAAATGTGCAAAATTTCGAGCGCCTCAATTTTCAACTCCTAATGCAGTAGTGCTCGTTCATAAATCTGTTTGCTAGTTTTTTCGAACTCCGGAATTGACAAAATCACCAGCTCATTAAGTGACATCGGCGACTACAGTGATATTTTCATGAATTTCTTTTCAGAAAATGCCAAGTTTTCTCCATAGTAAGCTCTTAACTTTTACAATATTGTCAGAGAGCCTCAATTTGTAGGACTTAAATAACATCAAGTGGCAACAACAACCTTTGGTCGCCGTGCAATCCCAGATATGCGGATAAGAAATACAGATTCTTCAGTGGTTCTCGAACTTTTCACATTTCCTTATATCGGGATCTCAGAATCCAACTTTTTTTCACTACAAACTTCATATTTTCAAATATTTATTTAAAAATGGCAAAATTTTGGCGCGCTTCTCCCAAGCGAAATCATTTTAACACTTGAAAAAATTCGGAAAATTTAGGTGCTTGCATCCCTTGGAAAAATGTCTAGTTACGTCACTGCTGCCACCATTATAAGCTGCTACAAAGGAACAACCTTCCTTTGCAATGTTCTTTGTTCTCCTGCAAGGAAACCTCAATGTGGTCAGGCAAGTGTATAGCTTAAAAGATGGTCCAAAGAGTCCCTCTCTGTTCACCTTTTGTTGAGCAGTATTTTCAAAGTACGCCTACAGACCTATGTGGTTTTTACAAAATACTTAAGTAGTCTTGATGTTTTTTTTTGCTTAGATATGTGTGGCTTTGTTTGGGACTCCTGCTTGTAAAACGAAGTATTCTAAACCCTCTCAGGGGTAATTTTCTGTTTCGATAACTTCCTCTGTGTCTGTTCTTTTCATCCAGTTTAGAGCCTTATATGACAGACCAATGATATCAATGGTCTGTAGGCCGTGAGGTTATATCAATTGTTGTCCATCAGTGGACGTCCGCTTCTTTGGGTTGCAGAGCTGCCAAGTCTTCCTGATTGAGAACAGAATTTCCTCCATTGAAATACACACAAATCACTGAAATCTTTTTCGTTTATCTTTATTTTATCAACGAGAGCAAACAGTAACAAGTAAGTTCATTACAAACTGTACATATGGAAATAGTACCAAAACTCTTATAAACATAAATTTTCCATAAAAACAAACCAACATAAAATCATTGCCGTAAGCTTTTCTCAAAGATCAAGGCACAAGTGAATATGAGTCCAATAGCTGAATCTCAAACTTGGATTTAATAACATCCTATTCTCTCAAAAAGGCACTTGTAGTAAAAGCGGACTGTAACTTTGCATAAGGAATAAAACCTTTTGTTGTTTATCTTTCCTGTATTAGTTTTTCCACTTGCAATTTAAATTTAAAGTTATGGAGAAATTTGGTTAAATTTGGCGCTTCATTGCTTAACTTTGCCCGAAAAATAAAATGCTTCAAGTGGTAGATTAAAAAATTATAAGGGTGGGTTTGGAGCAGTCTATAACCAAAGAAAATATCTTCTTTTGAGAAAAAATGGTGCCAGTTTGGCGCAGTCTATAACCAAAGAAAATATCTTCTTTTGATAAAAAAATGCTTCCCGAGCAGTGTGAGTTCCACATCCAGTATAAAACTAGAGACAACATTGCAATGCCAAATGATTGTTCGATTGTTTCATTCTCTGTGCCACAAAAGGTACAGAGTGCATTGTCTATTTTTCTCATTTTGAATAATTAGTTGTTAGTTCCGAGAATTCGATGTAAAAAACGGAACTGGAAAAATTGCAGCTTGCTCTCTCTGAGTGGACTGGAAGGGGAAGAATAGATGGATCTCCATTCCTCTTCAGTATAATTAAAGACGGAGTTCCACTTAGTTTGAGCTAAAGGACGGGTCGCAACTTTTCTCAACAATCGTTTATAGCAAAAACGTGAGAGGAGAGGGGTTTGATGCAACATTTGATACAATGACTCATCCTCATTACATATTCCAGCCTCATATGATACCATTTCTAGTGAGCTGGAATTGCCGAAATAATCCAAAATACAGGGTGAACGGACAATAAGTCAAAATAAACTTGTTTAAGAAAGACCTGAAGGAGTGGAAGGTGTTGTCCTCCCCAAAAGATCTTTTACTTGAAATATTCCTTTGTCATACCACTCTTTATAAAAACATATTTTACCGTTAACCTTAATATTGGTGTTATTCCAGATAATTTGATTCCATAGATTACCTACAGGCTCTTTGAAGTTAAAATGCGACCAGGCATGACAAACAATATTAACAAATTTGTTGTCAGTAATCACATCTGTGTCCTTAAAATTACATTCAAATAAAACTTTGCCACCAAACTTTTTTAAGACTTGATCGAAGAACACTTTCCAGTTGGCTTTTCTGTTATCACAGTACTTTTTCATCCAGGTGCATTTGATACCATCAATAAAACTGGGGATATGAATAGCATTCAACCCTCCCTGGTTGAATGTATTAATAATAGTATTTCCTTTGATTTTGTGGGGTTTTCCAGACCAAATAAAATCAAACACGATCGATTCAAGTTCAGGGACAAATTGAGACGGTGGGTCTGAAAGAACTTGAAACAAAAATACCAATTGGGATATTGCAAAAGTCTTTACCAAGGTGATTTTGCCTACTTAAATTCCCAGATCCCTGAACTCTTCCTGATTTATGAGGTAAATCTTCCTGATTTCAAGACCTCAATTTTGGCAACCCGGGGTTACGTTAGGCTAGATGGATGGAATTTTACGGTGAATTGGTTCTAGTCGCGGTGGCTCGGCCTCTTTTCCAATTGTGGCTCACCGGCATGTTTTCTTACTCCGTTGCTTATGCTGAGCACCAAGCGCAACGGCAGTAGGTTCCGTTTCGAAAGTCTTCGGTATGACCCGGCCAGGATTCGAACTCCAAACCTCTATATAACCACTTAACCATGCATTCTTTTTGGGCAGCAGTTTAAGGTTTGGTTTCGCGGAAAGGCCTTTGACAGCGGGTCTGAAGGACTTTAGAAGGAGCTTTTAAGCAGTGTCGATGGGATTTAGTCAGGTAGATGGAATTTTTACGGCCCAGTTTTCTAGTTGTGGCTCACTGTCTTGTTTTCCTTACTGCATTGCTTGTGCTGAGCATCGCTCACAACGGCACTAGGTTCCATTTTTAGGGTCAAGGGGAGGTTAGCATATAAGACATAACAAAAAGAAGATAAAACAAATGAGGTATGGCTGGATAGTCAATAAGCTGAACTAAAATGTGGTGTTTACAGAACGAATATATACTTAGTCAATCAAAAGTTACATGCATTTGCATATACTGTGGGTTAATGCTTATTTTATTTTTTAAAATTTCACGAAATTAAAGGGACATTTTCGATGCTACATCTTTCAAAATATAAAATAATTTCAAGACATACCCTTTTGAGACTTGTCGTCACAGTTACTACCAAGCATACTTTGGCCACAATACTTACTTTCTCAATGTTTTTAATTTGTTGATAAATGGAAATTACTAATTGCCTTATTTGTCCCTCCGTTATCTGTCCGTCCGTTACCAAAAAGTTTTTTGTTTTTTGTTTTGACTTCTCAATTACTTGATGACAGAACAATTCACGCATTTCTCTTAAAGAGGTTCATTGGACCTACCTCTAAAATAATGTCAAGTCATGTCCCTTGGCTCCTTTTACGGTGGAGAAAACAACAGTTAAACAACAGTTTAACATGAGTCCCTCTTACCAGTCACGGAGGGAAAAATGTTTGTTGCACATGTATTGTACACATGTTGCACGATTTTTACAGTAGGTGCCAGTTTTTGGTTTCGATGATGAGAAACTAATGCAGTCATGAGGGCATGCGTGTGTGTGTGTGTATGTGTGTATGTATGTATGTATGTATGTATGTATGTGTGTATGCAGTACTTTTTTGTATTCAAACAGAGGGTCGGAACAGTGGATTTTAGGTCCTCTGGTGGAAATTTAGTAGATACATAGAGTCCTTTCCTGTCCGAACAATAGACAGTCTATTGTTAAGGTTAGGGTTAAGGAAGCAGGAGCAAAGGAAAACACAATATTGATGTCCTCAGGTTGTATGAAAAAAGGGCAGTGTGTTGTGTGTGTGTTTATGACACTTCGCTTGTAAACACGATATCTCAAGATGGGAATGTCGCTGAGACATGAGATATGGAACATATCACAAAGAAAGAACGGTATCAGTTTTTGTCGAGGGTAAAGGTCATTTGGGGTCACAGGTTTCAAAGGACTCGAAAAAATTTACATTTAATTTATCAACAGAGTGTCTCAAGGTAGAAATGTCATAGGACCACAAGTATGCCCAGCGTTAGTGGCAAGTGGTTTTGTGCAAAATAAAACGATAGGCCTGTGCTAGGCCTCGGGTAGCCATGTAGAGTGTGTATTCTTGGCTTGCCCCCAGTTTGCAGAGTTGTAGGTACAAACGGGTGAACTAGAGGGGGTCATTTGTGATAAACAAAACTTCATAATGAGCTATAATTTTGCACTGCCATTATCACGACTGTGGCTTTGGCCCAATTATGTACTGTTGAAAAAGGAATATCGGTACATGAATGTCAGTTAATGGTTCCGTGGACCTTATTAGTAATATCATGGAGTGACCACGCCATATGCAAGCACAGATTTGGCCTCGACTGTGTCCATTGCGGTGCTATGGTAGAAGGGAATTAGAGCGTCAACTCTACCCTTTCGGGTGCCATGCTTTTTGCTAATGGGCCTTGGGATCCCTTCTAGATTGTCAGCCTAGGAGGGTGCAAGGGGATGCAGTGGTGGATGCAGGGGCCTTTGAGTGGTTGTACATAGAGTTGAAAAATTTTAAAAAAGGGAAACATCTGTGTATTAAAGATGAATATGAGTGAGGGATGTTCCTCTTTTTTTTTTTTTTGCCGAAATTTCGGTTTTGGTATAGACTTAGGCCTAGAAGCCAAAAAGGGCATTATCTGAAACAGATTTTACTTGTTCCATTGTTCAAGTTGTTTGCCTAATAGGCCAATGGGGAAAATTTCAAGTCCTGGATGTTTTAAATACAAAATGCGTTTGCACCACATTTAACGCAGACAAAGAATCACTAAATAAATCGCCGCACGTTGCGTCGTGTACGTGTGTCTTACAGACTATGCACACTCCATCTGATTTGGGCTCTGCATGAGTGAGTTAGAGTTTAACAGCCCAGTTTCCTACCTATTGTTTTAAGTCAAGCCGGCCATGGCCTTTTTCCAGTTGTGGCTCACTGGCTTGTTTTCCCTACTCCATTGCTTATGCGGAGCATCACGCACAACGGCAGTAGGTTCCATTTTTAGAGTATATGGTATGACTCGACCTGGGAATAGAACCCAAATAGTGACAATGCTCAAAGTTTACTGCTACAGGCCGCGTATGGATGTTTCGTGCATTCTCGGACACCGTCTCGTTCAGGTTTAGTACCATACTGGATTGGGTGTCCGCAGTCTTGCCAACTGTTCCGCTTTACGCGGAACTGTTCCGTTTTCTGAGCTTTGAGGCCAATAAAAATCAGCTCAGCGTTCTCCTCTAATTACAATACTTATCCTAGAATTAACAAATTTGAGTATAAAAGGTGATAAATAGATGCAGAATATGAAACACTTAAGAATATTATTTTTACTCAAATAAGAATTTATTCCTATGAAAAACATTCTTCAACGACTCAAAAGGTATTGGCTGAAGATAATTTGTATTTATACAAATACTGCATGCTGTACTTATAAAGCAAACTTTAATGTATAAATGTATGCATTTAACCTGGTGATCTCCCCTACTATTTTTTTGTGGGGGCGGGGGGGGGGGGAGAGGGTAAAGTATTTTGCATGGAAAATAGAAAAAATATGTCTTCCTGAGGGTTAACTTATACCCAAAAAAGAAATATTGTTTCGTAAAACAGAATTGTTTCCCGATCACAACTTGCTCAGTGTCTAAAATAAAATTTCATGTAAATTTGCACCCAAAACAATTTTTCGATCGTTCCGTCATTTCCCCACAAAATGTGTACCCTTCGGGTTTTCATTCCTATTTATCTTAGATAAATAATAATTTGTTCCAAGAATCCTATGAATTAACCGAAACTGAAAATTCTGTATTTTACTCTCACTAATTGACCTAAAAAGGAATTAGAAAAACGTTACACCATTGCTCATCAGTGAACTGAAAGGAGTTTTGCCATTTTATAATTGTCTTATGAGGCAAACAGTGCTGCTCTATAAAAATGTTGTAAAAAGTAAATGATCACTTTTAAGAATTCGGGAACCCTCATTGAAACCATTTTCCTAAGCACATGGGATAGCATAGATAAAAAACGTCAAATATATACAGTGTATACTGCACCTCCTTTGAAAGTGGGCGAAAGACAAAAAAATGTTCTCGCCGTCAAAAAAAATCCTTTATATAGGTAATCCCCTTAATTTGTCATTGTTTGTACAGTACCATCTTATTATTTACTTTTATACTGGTATTATTTCAAGGGATTTGCTGTTCGAAGTCACCCGATGGAACCTTAAAATTACAAACAGACCATGCATGACAAGTATGATCAATAAAATTGTTGCCAGTGTTTACATCAGATTGCTCAAGTTACAATCAAATAAAAAAGCATTACCATGCTTTTTCAAGGTATAATAAAAAACTTGGCCAAATGGACTTCACTTCTTTAAACATAGCGCCGCATCCACTTTAAACTCCCAAAATAAAACTATTCAAATGGTGACATTTAACCCCCTCCCCTTCCTAATAGGACTAATCATTCTATTGCACCGAACTTTATCCGGCTTACCAGACCAAAGAAACGTGTATAAAGTCGCTTCAAGATTCTTAATAAAGTTTAAAGGGCAGGAGAAGTCATCCCAAATTGAAGAAGTGTAGTAGACTGTGCAGTTTCATGATAGGCTGTTGGGAGTCATGTGACAATGTTTTTTCTCTTCAAATGTGAAATTTACCAGAAATAACTGCTTGGTTTACCTTGAATATGCAATAGTAAAGTCATAAAATGTAATGAAAGATACTTTGAAGAGAAATAAGATGAAAATTGTGTTATTTAGCTTTTTCTTCAAAATAAGTTTGGGGGGACTGCTGTTTATCGTTAAAGGAGGTGCAGGAGAACGTTCAATAACAACACGTACTGAGACAGGGCAAAAGCTTTTATTAGTGGTTCTACCGCTTGTAGTGACCACACGCTGTGACCACACGCTGTGACAACAAGTGAAGAATTGATTTAAGGCGGGACAATTTTGGCATAAAGTTGAGTCGCAAAAAGTTATCATCGCCCCTGTTGATTGTGATACCTAACACAGTAATTGGACCAGTAGTCCATCTAAAATTGAAGTTGTTAACATATAATGGTGCACTATCTTTTAGTGGTCGTAAAGGAAATACTTTGGTTTTATCGTAATCTCTTTGACCATCAATTCGAATACCCCATTTTATATTAGGCCTACTGCTTCTGATTTTTTAAGGCAAACACTTCACATTTCACTTTACATCAAATAAAGATGTATGGGCTTAAGGGACAACCTTGTCTGACCGCACTCAGTCTGGCAAATTGGAAAATAAGGAGATGTATAACCGTTATTACACACACAAGTTCTTGAGTTAATATATAAGATTCGAACCCAGCGTATAAAGCTCTCATTGAAATTAAAAAAATTAAGAACTTTTAACATGAAATTCCACTCAACTTTATCAGAACCTTTTCAAAGTCAACAAAGACCATTAAACGTGGAAAAGATTAGCATCAGTATAGTTCATCACATCCAGAAAACATCGAATATTTTCCCTAATAATTCTACCTTCAATAAACCCTGTCTGGTTAAAATGAATAAATTTGTTAAGAATACGCTTTACTCTGAAAGCGAGTGCTTTTGAGCACATTTTGTAATCTACGTTTAAAATATTATGGGCCGATATTTTTTTACGAGGGAAATGTCCTTACTAGCTTTTGGCAAAAGGGTAAAAATACTGCGAGATTGTTCATGCGATAGATTTCCATGGTTGATAGGCAAAATTTAAAGAATTAGTGCTCAAATGAGAAATACCCCCCCCCCCAAAAAAAGAAGAAAACTCGACTGTAAAACCGTCATTAGCAGATGTCTTAACATGGAAAGAGAACCTTCACATTCACCATGAACAGAAAGTTCACCATCGCACACGCTAGCATAATCCGTCGTTAAACGGTTAAAACAATAGAGATTATGCAAAACAAGCGAGAGAGAGCAACCAACACTGCCTTATAACTGGGTGTAAAAATTACTTAATTCGTCTAAAATACCTGCATTATCAATAACATCATACCCTGTTTCTTGCTTTTCTTTTAAGTTTACGTATTACATCAATAGATTTGTAACGATTCTCTAAATTTAAAAAAGAAATATTTTGCGCTTTCCTCTCCCTGCTCCACCTAACGAGCCCTAGAAGGAATGTTAATACCTTTAAGTTTGCCGGTCTCTAATATGGTCCTGGCATCCTTCAACCAGGGAGCTGTTGCAACAGCTCCCTTCTTCAACTTATCAAGAATACTTTGAGATAAGTAATAAGGGAAATTTCACATAACAAATCCTTCTCTTGCTTTCTACGAGTCGCGTCATTTCTCTTGCTGTAACGTATGCTCTACACACAAATTTTGTACTTATGCCCCACTCACACTATGCCGAAATTACACACGAAGGGGACACGAATTGACACGAAGTAAAATTCGTCTCGCATTCGTAGCAAAAAGCCACGAATGTACTTGGCGCGACCACAACTCGAATGGAAGACGAACACGAGGATTGTGACAGGAATGTCATGCTAATGTCAGAGGAAAGTAAGACGAATTGGAGGGAATAATAACACGAATGGCCCGAACAAAACAAATATAATACGAAATAGACACAAAAAATACAGGAATGTGAGAGGAATATGTGGCGAAATGAGGCGAATGACAAGAGTGCTGGAGGAATAAAGAAGAAAATACTACGAAGTTGACGAAAGTGGTACGACTGTGAAGCGACATTGACAGGAATGTACAAAGGAATGGGTATATATAGGCCTACCTTTATGTATATGTGGGGTTTCAGCACAGCTCCAGTCAGCTTAGTATTGGCTGTAGAGCAGCTCAAATCTTTCATCAGTATGGACCTTCTTGATCCGTTCCAGACTCCTCTTTCTGCAACATCTAGTTGACCTGCAGCAGGAGATAGTTGCACAAGATGCAGCCATATTCCAGCTGATCCAGATACGGCAAAACAGGAGAGGTGGCAGGAGCAGAAGAGTGTGGGTCCGACCTTGGCTGATGAGGAGACCACTTCTTGGCCATTATGATCGACTCATGGAAGAGCTGATGAGAGAAGGCGTGCCTGCCTACAAGAATTTTGTAAGCATGGAACCTCCATTGTTCCGGGAGATGCTGGATCGACTGACTCATAGAATAGCTAAGAAGGACACGTGGTACAGGAAGGCAATAGAGCCGGGGGTCAAGCTGGCCATCTCTCCACAGGTGACAGTTACCCAAGCCTCATGTACGCATTCCGAGTTTCCGCCAACACGATCTCAGGCATTGTCAACGATGTCTGCAAGGCAATATTGGACGAGTATGCTGAAGAAGTAATCGCTGTCCCACTACACCCCAAGAATGGCTGGCCATAGCTGAGCAGTTCTCCACACGATGGAACTTCTACCATTGCCTTGGGGCAATGGATGGAAACCACACATTGCCATCAAGTGTCCTATGGGTGCTGGCTCACTGTATTTCAACTACAAGAAGTTCCACTCTATCGTGCTGCTGGCGGTTGTGGATGCGGATTATAAATTCATCTGGGTTGATGTGGGAGCAAACGGCGGTGCATCTGATTCACAAATATTTAACAGTTCAGAGCTACGCGAGTGCATCGAAGATGGTTCCATCAACTTCCCTCCACCAGACACGCTGCCCAATGATGATGAGCCTATCGAATACTTCATCATTGGGGATAATGCTTTTCCTTTGCGAGTATGGATGGTGAAGCCGTTTGGCAGAAGAAACTGCACCATTGAAGAACGAATCTTCAATTACGGTCTGTCAAGGGCTAGGAGAGTGTCAGAAAATGCATTTGGCTCAGTGGCCAATCGTCTCAGAGTTCTTCTCACAACGAAGCAGGCCAAGTCGTCCCCAAACCAACTCGTCCCCAAGCCAAGTCGTCCCCAAACCAACTTGTCCCCAATATGAAAAATGGTGTGATTTTATGTACTTAAATTATGCAAACGTGGCTTGCGTGACTTTATCTCTCACACAGGTTCTTCAACAGGTGTAACGTTAGGCCTAGTAAGTTAATATACGTTGGTGCAAAATCGTGGTAATGTTGCAGGTAGGCCATGGTCCGGCTGTGGGCAACCAAAGGAGGGGACTGCAATGTTCTTATTATTATCCCCTTCCCCTAATCAAATTTATAGGTTAAAAAATTAAAATTTAAGTAAACGACCTTTGAAAGTATTGACTTTCGTTGTGCTATTATAGGCTACTATTGTTAAAAATGAAATAAACACCTGGCCATTGTCAACCAACGGGGTCTAGTCCATCAGTGTCATTTGCTTATTGCACGAACACTCAACACTTCCCCCAGCCTCGTAAAAAGTAAAATAAGGGTAGGCGATGCGCCATCTGACGTTCCTATAAGTCGGTGAACCTTGTATTCGCTGTGAATGGCGCAGCTATATCAGTAGCAAGCCTGTCATTCGCGGCTTGGGTTTAAATATTCCTGCTTCAAATAGAGCAGTAAGAAAAGTATCATTGTATCATTTTATTTTCCGTTCTCTCAATATAATCCGGTTAACGCCATTGTATAGTTAGTAATATGTCCTTTATAGACATACTGTAATATGCCCCCCCCCCCCCACATCATTAGATCTTGACACCCTAGCACTGTCAGCCGTTTTATATCACGCTACCGATGAGTCCTGAAAATATCATAGTCTGTGTGAAACGCATCTAGCATGCTATTGCTTGTACTTTAATAAGAAGGTCACCTGAAAATTTGCGTTATTTATTCATTTGGGGTTTAGCAAATCTCTGGCTGAAATTCAGTGCTTCCTTGCCCCTGTGAAACACCACTTGGTAGGCCTAGGCCTAACACGGTATGACTATGAGATTGTAAGGAAACGCCCATTTATTCACATTGCTACCAGGATTGTCCATTGAAAGAAAACCGACGTGGGAAGAGAAAATCTCAAGAAAGACATTGTTTTTCATAATTTATAAGAAGTATCCATGAAAGTCACCATTTCCCACTAATTTTTCACTAATTTCTCATATTGGGGCCGACTTGGTTTGGGGACGACTTGGCTTGGGGACGATTGGCTTGGGGACGAGTTGGTTTGGGGACGACTTGGCTTGGGGACGACTTGGTTTGGGGACGAGTTGGCTTGGGGCCGACTTAGCTTGGGGCGAGTTGGTTGGGGACGAGTTGGTTTGGGGACGACTTGGCCCGAAAGCCCTCACAACCATGCAGCAGGATTCCAAGACTGTTGGAACCATCGTCAGTGCATGTTGCTGTCTGCACAGCTTGATGCGGATCCGTTATCCTGTCAACCAAAATCTTGTTATGGACAGGGAAGATGATAACCACCAACTTGCTCCTGGGTCCTGAGGAAATGATGCTGACCTGACTGATTTGGAGCCGCTTGGTAGGGGCAACCGAGCCACTGCAGCAGCCAAGAGACAGAGAGGATATCTGAAGCATTACTATGCTTCTCCTGCTGGAGAAGTTCCATGGCAGATGAACATGATTTAGAGTGATATGTCCAAGACTTTGTACATGCTTGTGTATATTGTTTCTGTTTCAACTTTGAAGGATGGTTCCTTTTCAAGACCAAATATATCCCCAGGAAGAACTTGCTGACCATGTTTGCTATCACACAACGTAATAATAAAAACAGTATTTGTATTTTAGTCAAACTGCTTTTATTACAATAAATGACTCTTGTTTTTGTCATTGTTTTTAATGTGTCTATTTCAACATTAAATAGAAACAAATGTTACAAAGTAAGATGAAGGCATAGCTTATATTGTATTGTAAAATAGGCCTACTTTCATGTGTTTGCCATCAGTCCATATTTAACAGTACGTCTTTTTTAATTTTTAATGTAACGCACATTATAATTAAGTATCTGGTATGGGTATGGATATATGACTTCAAATTTCTCTTGTTTTTGTAATTGAATACATGAGAACAGTAACAGAACATATCTGAATACATGAGAACAAAAACTGAACAAGTCCCCAAAAATGTTGTCACAAAATCGATACCTAATAAATATATTGAACTTTGTTGTAAGTCGTATGATTTGTACGTATCAACAAAGTAGAGTTTGTCTATTTGATAAATAAGAATAAATCAAACAACCCACAAAATGTTTGATGGATTTTTATTGGTCAGTTTACAAAATATCGATATGACTTTAGATGTACTTGTATTCATGTCCTTTTCAGTATTAATCAGTAAAAACACAATACGGTAGTTGTGATTACATATAGCATTAGCATTTACCTATCAAATCATAGACACTCTCACTGTCCACTCTGAAATACACAAAACAGAGAAAGCAATAATTCGCTGCACACTATGAATCACACAAAACCACTAAATGTGGTCTAAGTACTGATGATCCACTGTCCAGTATGAATCACACAGTAGCGTAAAAGCAAAAATAATCAACTCTCCACTATCGTTTGCCCTCATGGCCTCACTCTCATTTAGGGTCCACATGTAATTATCCATGGAATTACGCAAATACTGGGGCCAAATCTTGTCATGGATCTTGGGAAGACCATGGTAGAGGAAGGCGGCCCACCCACACTTGTCATTGACAGGACCAGTCACATCCCGGGCCTGCCGAACCAGCTGGCGTATCTCCTGGGAGACTTGGAGATACTGTGCTTGGTTCTGCCTCATTCTTTCCAGAAGGTCCTCCTGCCTGACGGTCTTATTCTTTTTCTTTCCACCCTTCTTGGTTGTTGTGGATGAAGTGGTAAGGGTGGTGTAGTTGTCATCAAGAGCAGTGGCGGCAGCAGCAGAAGCATGGGAAGTGGTTATGTTTTTGACGGCAGTAGACTAGGTGGAGTTAGCAGCAGTGTCCTCCTGTGGATTGTCACCCTCCTCCTCGTCTTCTTCGGACTCCTCTGACTCATCATAATCACCCTTTCTCTGGGCCAGCTTCTGCTTGAGCTGAAATGACAAAACCAAATGAAACTGGAAGTCATATATTCATACATATAATGATAACTCGGAAAATTTCAAAAACAGTTAATGCAAGGCACGACCGGTGCAAATGAGTAAAAGAATTGGAAACCGTGTCATCTTTGGAAAAACTTGAGTGACATTGACTGTAGGGAGGTTCAAGAGTTCATGTGATAGTATAGTATCATCTTTTGTATTGGATACCTCTATTTTTATGTGTTTCCATAAATGGGGTCAATCAGAGTTCCATCTGCATGTTATAATTGTTCATGATTTCTTCAATTTTGTCTCCTTTTCAGACACATTTTTTTTTTCACAAATTAAGACAAAACCCTACGTTAGAACACTGGAGAACTTATACAGGAGATAAACCGTACAGAATTGATGACTACATGTGTTCAAAATATATAGCTCACATGTCAAATTATAATAAAGTATTCAACAGTCTCTACTTACACTGACAGGATTCCTACTGACCATTCTTGCGATGTGGCCTTTCAGGAAGCTGAACTTGTCCACTATCCACCTCTCGCGGTCCGTCATGATCTTTGACCCTTGCCCCGACACGGTCTTGGTGAGGCGACCATACGTAGTCCTCATGGAATTATACCAGCGATATAGTTCGCCCAGTGAATATAAAAATTGAACATGAGAAATTAAACACAGTGTAATACCTATCAGACGGAAGGCAAATTAAGTTAATTAACAGCTCAGAAGGTGCAGGAACAAATCCTGTCACATGACCTATTTTTAACATGTTTGTTAGGACCCTTCCCATGGACGGCCCACCCAATCAGCACCCCCAAGTAGGTCCGTTTTTGGCACGTTAAAACCAAAAATGGAAACCTAAACCTAACAATTAACTTGCACCAGCATTTTCCCATACTGCCGTATGACTTCCCATTGGCATAGGCTACGGCGACCAGAATGCGTACCGCGCTTTTATATCCGGTTATAGACGAAACAATTATTACATACCAGTACACCCGCTAGTTGCAAGTAACCCCCATGGGCCAACAGAATGGTATTGTACTCCAGTGTCACCCTCGGATTCGCCGAACGGTCACACCCTACCAAGGGCGGATCCAGCCCCTAGCTGAGGGGGGGGGGGGCAGTTTGAAGAGGGGGGGGGCAACATCGTGCAGGGGCCGCATACTCTTGAATTTGACCGACTACATTTCGGAGACCAACTCCCATTGCCATAGTTATATATAGCTATACGGTTTGAAATTCTGGGGACCTTTTACTTAACTTTTAGGACGCAGGGGGCGCATTTTTATTGTATTGAAGGGCGCTAGACTGGTCATTGGGGGGGCAGTTGACCCTAGTTGCCCCCCCCCTCCCTGGTTCCGCCAATGCACCCTACCCTATTGAAGACATTTCCTCCTGATGTCAAAACTATGATGTTTATCTACAGAGCTTATATAAAGTAACGTAAAGTCCTGTTTTCCCGATATTTGCGAATTTACGTTCTTTTTTTCTTTTTTTAAGTGTAAATTTCTAAACCACGAAATCTCGAAGTAAAGAATGTTTAGATGCAATTTACAGTGAGAACAGATTAGCTCAGTCGGTAGAGCTTCAGATTAATGATCTGAGGACTGTGAGTTCAAATTCCAGCGATCTCTGGACATTTCTCTTGCAGGCCTCTTGTCATGCATGGGTCTCGTGAAGGCCATGGCACAGGAACGGCTTATTTAACGGCCAGGTCGAAAACGCGGAAACCGCGGAAATCGAAAAACCGCGAAGATTGTCCAAAAAACTGTCCGCGGAAAACGCGGAAAAAGTTACCTCTTTAGGAATTACAGGAAACTTCTCCACGAAAGTGCCAAAAGTGTTGTGGAAATTGATAATATTTAACAATAACTGCGTTTAAGTCAAATGACAGAGTCTGATGAAGGGCCGGGCTACTCATAATTTCAGAGTTACAAACTGCCACGCGATTTTCATTTCAAGATACTAAAACGGGTCCCATGGCTTTTGTTGCACTGAATAGGAAATGCTACGAGTGATAAAAGAGTTTTCGCTCAGGTCTACCATGTGTTAAACACTTTTCCGCGATTTCCGCGTTTTCGACCTGGCTATATGGCCAGGTCGAAAACGCGGAAAACGCGGAAAAAGTTACCTCTTTAGGAATTACAGGAAACTTCTCCACGAAAGTGCCAAAAGTGTTGTGGAAATTGATAATATTTAACAAAAACTGCGTTTAAGTCAAATGACCGAGTCTGATGAAGGGCCGGGCTACTCATAATTTGAGAGTTACAAACTGCCACGCAATTTTCATTTCAAGATACTAAAACGGGTCCCATGGCTTTTGTTGCACTGAATAGGAAATGCTACGAGTGATAAAAGAGTTTTCGCTCAGGTCTACCATGTGTTAAACACTTTTCCGCGATTTCCGCGTTTTCGACCTGGCTATATGGCCAGGTCGAAAACGCGGAAAACGCGGAAAAAGTTACCTCTTTAGGAATTACAGGAAACTTCTCCACGAAAGTGCCAAAAGTGTTGTGGAAATTGATAATATGTAACAATAACTGCGTTTAAGTCAAATGACCGAGTCTGATGAAGGGCCGGGCTACTCATAATTTCAGAGTTACAAACTGCCACGCAATTTTCATTTCAAGATACTAAAACGGGTTTCATGGCAACTGTTACACGGAATAGGAAATGTCACGAAAGTGGTAAAAGAGTTTTTGCTTAATTCTAACATGTTTTAAACACTTTTCCGCGATTTCCGCGTTTTCGACCTGGCTATATGGCCAGGTCGAAAACGCGGAAATCGCGGAAAAGGTTACCTCTTTAGGAATTACAGGAAACTTCTCCACGAAAGTGCCAAAAGTGTTTTGGAAATTGATAATATGTAACAATAACTGCGTTTAAGTCAAATGACAGAGTCTGATGAAGGGCCGGACCTACTCATAATTTCAGAGTTACAAACTGCCATGCAATTTTCATCTCAAGATACTAAAACGGGTTTCATGGCAACTGTTACACGGAATAGGAAATGACACGAAAGTGATAAAAGAGTTTTCGCTTAATTCTTACATGTTTTAAACACTTTTCCGCGATTTCCGCGTTTTCGACCTGGCTAAATGGCCAGGTCGAAAACTTCTCCACGAAAGTGCCAAAAGTGTTGTGGAAATTGATAATATGTAATAATAACTGCGTTTAAGTCAAATGACAGAGTCTGATGAAGGGCCGGGCTACTCATAATTTCAGAGTTACAAACTGCCACGCAATTTTCATTTCAAGATACTAAAACGGGTCCCATGGCTTTTGTTGCACTGAAGAGGAAATGCTACGAGTGATAAAAGAGTTTTCGCTCAGGTCTACCATGTGTTAAACACTTTTCCGCGATTTCCGCGTTTTTGACCTGGCTATATGGCCAGGTCGAAAACGCGGAAAAGTTACCTCTTTAGGAATTACAGGAAACTTTTCCACGAAAGTGCCAAAAGTGTTGTGGAAATTGATAATATGTAATAATAACTGCGTTTAAGTCAAATGACAAAGTCTGATGAAGGGCCGGGCTACTCATAATTTCAGAGTTACAAACTGCCACGCAATTTTCATCTCAAGATACTAAAACGGGTCCCATGGCTTTTGTTGCACTGAATAGGAAATGCTACGAGTGATAAAAGAGTTTTCGCTCAGGTCTACCATGTGTTAAACACTTTTCCGCGATTTCCGCGTTTTTGACCTGGCTATATGGCCAGGTCGAAAACGCGGAAAAAGTTACCTCTTTAGGAATAAGAGGAAACTTCTCCACGAAAGAGTCAAAAGCGTTGCGGAAATTGATAATATTTAACAAGAACTGCGTCCTGGGCATGACGTTAATCTGCATCCAGGTTGTGGCTTCTGTTCTATTCAGCCAGTCTAGAGCAGGACCACTCAGTGTTCGCCCTTTGGAGGGCGTACTTGTCCATTTGGGACGTTAAGCTCCTTAAGGGAGCAGAACTCCTCCGGGAGTAATCGTTTGGTTTTCGCTCCTTGGCTCTTCGCCAGAGAGTCGTGGGGACTTTTAGAAAAAAGAACTGCGTTTAAGTCGAATGACAGAGACTGGTGAAGGGCCGGACCTACTCATAATTTCAGAGTTACAAACTGCCATGCAATTTTCATCTCAAGATACTAAAACGGGTTTTATGGCAACTGTTACACGGAATAGGAAATGACACGAAAGGGATAAAAGAGTTTTTGCTTAATTCTAACATGTTTTAAACACTTTTCCGCGATTTCCGCGTTTTCGACCTGGCTATATGGCCAGGTCGAAAACGCGGAAATCGCGGGGAAAGTTACCTCTTTAAGAATTACAGAAAACTTCTCCACGAAAGTGCCAAAAGCGGTGCTGAAATTAATAATATGTGATAATTAATGCATTTAAGTCAAATGACAGAGACTCATTTAGGGGCCTGCTTATAATTTGATAGTTACAAACTGTCAGGCAGTTTTCATCTCAAGATACTAAAACGGGTCCCATGGCCTCTGTTTCACGGAAAAGGAAATGACACGAAAGTGATAAAAGAGTTTTTGCTTGATTCTGCCATGTTTTGAGCACTTTTCCGCGATTTCCGCGTTTTCGACCTGGCTATATGGCCAGGTCGAAAACGCGGAAATCGCGGAAAAAGTTACCTCTTTAGGAATTACAGGAAACTTCTCCACGAAAGAGCCAAAAGTGTTTTGGAAATTGATAATATGTAACAATATATGCGTTTAAAACAATGACAGAGGCTGATTAAGGGCCGGGCTACTCATAATTTGAGAGTTACAAACTGCCACGCAATTTTCATCTCAAGTTATTAAAACGGGTCCCATGGCTTTTGTTGCACTGAATAGGAAATGATACGAAAATGATAAAAGAGTTTTCGCTTATCGATGATTCCATTTATTTGGGTACCAAGGGTGCATACGGGGCATTAAATGGTAGTCAGATATTTTTGTCTGTATATGTTGGTCATCCAAATGTTTTTATTATCAATTAGTTGATGAATTATTTACAAAAATATTCAACATTTTTAAACGATGAAATTATGAGGGCAAAATGAATCAAAATTAGCCCATTTTAGGGGCAAAAAGTGTGACATTTAAACTTGTCATTCCAAAAACTGGCTTGCCCTTATTTGTAGGTTTAATTCAGTAATGTCTTTGAGATATAATACTGACGAAATATCCATTTCAACTGTTAAAGGGGATGTCTATGCAAAACTTAACTTTTCAAATGTGAAAGAGGAATCAAATCTTCACATTGTAGTGAAAGTTCCATTCAAATCGGACATGTATTTCTCGAGATATCAGTTAATGAAGTCAGTAGTTTTTAATTTCAAAATGAGTTTGAGGGCAGCAGAGCTTATATCACTTCCTCTCATTGACAAGGAATGATTTCTTTCCTTTTGTTTTATCAGACTGTTGTGTTGACCTTGACGTTAATAGGAACAGGACCTCCCTGTGGGAATGCAAAGCTTATAAAATACGCATGCCACCTATGCAATCACATTTTAATAATATGTGATTGTCGAGGAAAAACCCAACTCTAAAGTGTAAAGAAAAGCAAAAGACTGTGCACTAACATGGGGATATGATGTCATACTCGTAAGTGCTTGCTTCAAGTTCACTTTTTGTTGAAAATCTGAAAACTTCACGTGCGCATATCTTGAGAACCACTCATCGGATTTCAATGCAAATTTCACCAAAATGCTTAGAATAAGCACCCCTCTTACATATCAAATCCTGTTGTGACCTTAAACCCTTCTTTTAAACTATTTTTTGCCCGAAAGTTTTACATTAACTCTGCCTTAGGGGCCCGATAAAACTTTGTTCCCAGTGTAAATTTTCATGTCCTCATTTACTCGGGGAACACTGGCACCAAGGTCGTCGCAAGCAATGGAGGGATGTGGGGGTGTCTCACCCCGATAATTCGTCAGAGCGACGATGGTTGGAAAATCTGAAATTCCAGTTGGAATTTTCACATACCGTCGCTCTACTACTAACTGATGGGAAGGGTGGCGCCCCACTTTGAGAGTCGTCAGCCTCGTCATCTTAGACCCATTCCACCTGGCATTCATGCTTCATGCTTTAGTTTGGATAACATCCAGCCCGTCGGAACTTGGGACCATGACACCCCCAAACATGAGGCTCTAGCGACCGTCCTGATTGGCACTATACTTATGGGATATTGTCCATACAGATTTTTAGATTCCCTCAGCTCTGGTGGATTATTAAAGTTTGTGCATGGTCTAAAATATGTAAAAAGTTTGAACTGTTGAAGCCTGAATTCTCGCAAACTTGGGAAAATGGCATTTGCAAATGTTGAGAGACCGTATTTATGTCCCCTGGAAAATTCACGTTGTGAAACTTTGCATTGAAGAAAAAGGTATATCCTAAACATGTGTTTTTACCGATTTGGCCTGGCAATTATTTCTCCATTGACTTTTGGTATGCAGTGTATGCCGCTTGTCAACTTCTTCAAATTTCCGAATTCAACACAGTTCCAGTTTCATGTCCCCGTCTTGCTAATTTCCACCGACGGGGAACAGATTTCTGGACCACGCAGCGATTTCACTCACAAAACTTAATATGATGGTTGCAACTGGCAAATTATTGACTTTTTCAGCTTTACATTGTCCAGAATTTTAAATGAGGTATATAAATGTTTTGTAAAATATCCAGATGACTTAAATGCGATTAATGCATTATTTATGTCCCCTTTGCACGGGGAACAAATGATTTGCTAAATGTGGCAGTTCAGAAAATGTACGAAACTCAGCAAACCATAAAAATGACTCACCCAAAACCATTGTTAATAAATAATTTGATTACCAAAAAAAAAAAAAATAATTGCTTTCACATCTCAAATTCTAATTCACGGATTTGACTCCAAAATTGTCATGTCACAGGTTGGTACCCTTATTTATGGAATCACCCTTATACATTTCATGCGTGAAACAATTTTCCGCGATTTCTGCGTTTTCGACCTGACCATCGAGCCTTTACTTTTTCCTATTCAGTGCAACAAAAGCCATATGACCCGTTTTAGGAGTTTGAGATGAAAATTGCATGGCAGTTTGTAACTCTCAAATTATGAGCAGGTCCGGTCCTTAATCAGTCTCTGTCATTTGACTTAAACCCAGATATTATTACATATTATTAATTTCTGCAACACTTTTGGCTCTCTCGTGGAGAAGTTTCCTGTAATTCCTAAAGAGGCAACTTTTTCCGCGATTTCCGCGTTTTCGACCTGGCCATATAGCCAGGTCGAAAACGCGGAAATCGCCGAAAAGTGTTTAACACATGGCAGACGTAAGCGAAAACGATTGATCACTTTCGTATCATTTCCTATTCAGTGTAACAAAAGCCATGTGACCCTTTTTAGTATCTTGAGATGAAGATTGCGCAGCAGTTTGTAACTCTCAAATTATGAGTAGCGCGGCTCTTAATCAGTCCCTGTCATTTGATTTAAACGCAGTTATCATTCATTTCCACGACACTTTTGGCTCTTTCGTTTTGAGATTTCCTGTAATTCCTAAAGAGGGAACTTTTTCCGCGTTTTCGACCTGACCATATGGCCAGGTCGAAAACGCGGAAATCACCGACGGAAAAGTGTTGTATGCATGTTACGCCTAAGCCCCTTTATCACTTTCGTATCATCTCCTATTCAGTGTAACAAAAGCCATGTGACCGATCTTTCCGATCTTAAGATAATTATTGTGTAGTAGTTTGAAGCTCAAACTGTGAGTACGAACTAAACCAAACCAAACCCAACACTACCCAACAATCCGAACAACAATTCCTTCCAACCAAACCCAGCAAAACCCAGTCCAACAAAACCCAGCCAACCGAATCAAACCCTATCAGGTTTGGAGCATTTTTAGTTAGTTGTTATCCATCACTTTACTGCATGTACGCTTTGCGTTAAAGCTGCCGTTATCAATATCGTAAAATGAAACACGTATCAGAACTTCCAGTCACTGTAGCACGGACCAGTTTCAACACTGGACCAGTTTCCATGTGTGTATCCAGGGAGCTACAACTCTTTGGTGTATCCAGCAGTGCGCTACGGTAAATCCCATTCACACTTGCAGTACCAAGGTCATAGGCAGTGGGCCGTACACGAAAAAGTGCTTTCGTTTTTGATTCCTTGCCGTAGGCAGGCAAGGAATCTATGCGATGGTGATGTCGTGTGTATGTGTGTGTGTGTGTGTGTGTGTGTGTGTGTGTGTGTGTGTGTGTGTGTGTGTGTGTGCGTATGTGACGCTTTGGCTTGTAAACACGATATCTCAAGAAGGGTAAGTCCGAGGGATCTCATACTTGGCATGTGGATGGCCCATATTGAGTAGATGATCCCTATTGTTTTTGGTGGACGCCAAAGGTCACTTGGGGTCACGAGAGGTCAAAAGGTCAAAATCTTGTAAACACGATATCTCGAGAACGGTACATGTGACTATGCTCATATTTGGTGTGTGGGTTGGTCATATTGAGTAGATGATCCCTATCGATTTTCTTGGAGGTCAAAGGTCATTTGGGGTCACGAGAGGTCAATAGGTAAATTCCTTAGAAATTGCTTGTAAACACGGTATCTCAAGAAGGGTAAGTGTGACTAATCTCATATTTGGTGTGTGCATTGGCCATATTGAGTAGATGATCCCTATTGCTTTTGGTGGAGATCAAAGGTCATTTGGGGTCACGAGAGGTCAAAAGGTCAAAACTTCGTAAACACGATATCTCGAGAACGGTACATGTGGCTATGCTCATATTTGGTGTGTGGATTGGTCATATTGAGTAGATGATCCCTATTGATTTTTGTGGAGGTCAAAGGTCATTTGGGGTCACAAGAGGTCAATAGGTAAATTCCTTAGAAATTGCTTGTAAACACGGTATCTCAAGAAGGGTAAGTGTGACTAATCTCATATTTGGTGTGTGCATTGGCCATGTTGAGTAGATGATCCCTATTGTTTTTGGTGGAGATCAAAGGTCATTTGGGGTCACGAGAGTCGAGAGGTCAAAACTTCGTAAACACGATATCTCGAGAACGGTACATGTGACTATGCTCATATTTGGTGTGTGGGTTGGTCATATTGAGTAGATGATCCCTATTGTTTTTGGTGGAGGTCAAAGGTCATTTGGGGTCACGAGAGGTCGAAAGGTCAAAACTTCGTAAACACGATATCTCGAGAACGGTACATGTGACTATACTCATATTTGGTGTGTAGGTTGGTCATATCGAGTAGATGATCCATATTGTTTTTGGTGGAGGTCAAAGGTCATTTGGGGTCACCAGAGGTCAAAAGGTCAAAACGTCGTAAACACGATGTCTCGAGAACGGTACATGTGACTATGCTCATATTTGGTGTGTGGGTTGGTCATATTGAGTAGATGATCCCTTTTGTTTTTGGTGGAGGTCAAAGTTCATTTGGGGTCACGAGAGGTCAAAAGGTCAAAACTTCATAAACACGATATCTCGAGAACGGTACATGTGACTATGCTCATATTTGGTGTGTGGGTTGGTCATATTGAGTAGATAATCCCTATTGATTTT
Organism: Holothuria scabra; assembly: GCA_037179385.1. NCBI lineage: Eukaryota > Metazoa > Echinodermata > Holothuroidea > Aspidochirotida > Holothuriidae > Holothuria > Holothuria scabra. The sequence goes on from CM074181.1 coordinate 67,687,955, forward strand.
CGTGGAGGTCAAAGGTCATTTGGGGTCACGAGAGGTCAATAGGTAAATTCCTTAAAAATTGCTTTTAAACACGGTATCTCAAGAAGAGTAAGTGTGACTAATCTCATATTCGGTGTGTGCCTTGGCCATATTGAGTAGATGATCCCTACTGTTTTTGGTGGAGATCAAAGGTCATTTGGGGTCACGAGAGGTCAAAAGGTCAAAACTTCGTAAACACGATATCTCCAGAACGGTGCATGTGACTATACTCATATTTGGCGAGTGTGTTGGCCATATTGAGTAGATGATCCCTATTGTTTTTGGTGGAGGTCAAAGGTCATTTGGGGTCATGAGAGGTCAAAAGGTCAAAACTTCGTAAACACGGTATCTCAAGAACGGTACATGTGACTGTGCTCATATTTAGTGTGTGGATTGGTCATATTGAGTAGATGATCCCTATTGATTTTCTGAAAGGTCAAAGTTCATTTGGAGTCAGCATGTTCAAAGCATGACAAGCTTTCCTGCACAGTCTTTCAAGAAATGTCACTAGTAGGGTCCTGTAACTTGTCCTGTAGATGGCACATAGTGAATACATGGTCCCAGAAGTTTTTGGTGGAGGTCAAATGTCAATTGGGTTCACAACAGGCAAGGGGGATCTCAATGTAGGAAGATTGGATGCCTTGCATGTGTACTTTGTGGGCACATTATGGAGCCCTGTTAATTGAAAAACATTGCCAAGCAATGTCAATGTGAAAAAAGGCCTTACATTTCAGCGGCAAGGAATCACTAAGCCTTTTGGCTTTCTGGTTAACTTTCGTGACGCACATCTGAGGGTCGGCATAAAAATTACCCACGAAGGTCAATTTTAACCTTTTGAACATCATATCAATTACCACAAGCGAACGAATTGGCCTACGAAGAGAAATTTGAGGGTGAATTGTTGGCTTTTTGTGGCCAACGTTCATTGTAGATACTAGTTCCACGAATTTTCTGACACGTACAAAATTTGTACAATATGCGCCGGGCAATAGGGATAAACTTTTATGTCAATTAATTGACCGGGGGGGGGGGGTATGACAACTTTCCCCTCATCTAGTGAAAGGTTGAATAAATCAGGAACTGGAACGACAAAGGATAGCGAAAGGATAGCGAAGAAGGAAAATGAAATTGGCCTATAGGACAAAACAAGAATAAGAATTTGGAATAGAAAAGAGGAAGGAAATAAACACACTTGACATGAAAAACAAGAAACAGAGAGAAGAGATGCGTTCAGTAAGGATACCAATAGATGATTCACATGATATTGTTCAATCAAGTCTGGTTTGCAGCAGAGTTATGAGAGAGTAAATAACGTACGGCATTTGGTCAAGTGGTTAAAGCATCCGACTTCAGGCGCGAGTACATGGGGTGGGAGCTTACGCCCCAGCCCTCTCTTTTTCGCCACATCAACAATAAAACATATGGAAAATTAGCAGTGCAGTTCCCGCTCACCCCTGTTTTCATTTAGGTCAGCCCCCCCCCCCCCTTTTTCTGAATGTGCGAATCCGCGCCTGGACTTGCAGTTGGGAGGTTAGGAGTTCGAGTATTGTCCTGGTTATACTGAAGACTGTAAAAAACACAGCGTAAAGCAATTGAGTAGGAAAAACAAGCCAGTTAGTCACAACTGGAAAAGCTAGTCCGCATACCGAAAAGTTTTATACAAAAACGATCATTTGCTCATTCTATATCAAATTTTTTTAGATGTTCTAATTAAGGTAAACTAAATCGGTTATGCTTTGGAATGATATGTAAAGGTGAGAGGAACTCATGAAATGCCGATTTTCATTCAAAATACTTGATTTTTGACGATTTCAAAATTTTGTGACGTCATAATTTGGGGAATTTCCCCAAATTAATGAGCCATTTTATGCCTTTACTACAAGCGTTTTACGACAAAAAATATAGATCGAAATAAAAGCAATTCTTCTCCTCCTGTTACCTGTGACATGCAGCTCCCAGAAACGCGTTAAGCTGTGTCAATATATTTGTGGAAAGAAGTGTTAATCCTTTAAATTATGTAAAATTGGGATAAAAAACGTTTTTTAGCCCGTAGACATCAAATCCCATAAATTAATGATTCACGACAAAAGTAAGAGGGGTGTCCAGTCAAAAAAGCCTTCACTAGAGTTTGCAATAGTATGACCATCACAAATCCAGTTTAGCCAGACCTTATGACACAACCCCGAATACTACATGAAGCGAAAAACCTAAAAATGCAAAATGCGCCCGCACACTGTAACGCATTTGGGAGGTTTATGATCAAAACCTTTCGATATGTGGCGGCTCGACATAAACCAATTGGTTAGAAGCTGGCCATATGGGCCGTTATGTAAAACTCCGTCCATCTAACCGACTTTAGAGGAAAGGCCTCAATGGACACCCCTTACGGCCAAGCAGAACTTAATTCCCATTGAGAACTTTTGTCCAAATTAACCAAAAGGTTTCAACAGTTTCCAAATGGTAACGGGTTTTCAAAAGGGTTTGGTTTATAAAAAGGGTAATTTTATAATTCCCTTTGAGTTTTGACCAATTTCCATCATCTACCAAAGGGACTGCCCTTTAAATGAAAAGGGTATTTACAAAAGGTATCACTTGAAACCCTTTGGGTTCAAAGGGTTCCAATTTTCAGCTGGGCTGCCAAAAAACTTTGACTATACCTTAAGCTGTAAAGTATGATCTCTTCTAGTGAGCATGCCTGCATGATTTTGAACCAGCGTCGAAACTCCATGAAGCCTTGGCCGTTCACTCCAAGTATTAGTTCAAACTATATGTTCTGTCATCAAAGAACCAATCTCAAATTTCCTGCGAGAAACTTAGCATCATGTAGTAGAACTGATCGCCAGCATCTCTGTCTGCCAGGAAAAAAGGGAACCGATCGTGGGGTAAAGTTTACAAAATGTGAAAAGACCGGGGTGAGAGCTGTACTGTATCAATACATTATCTTCTTTCAGATGGAGAGGGGCCCAAGATTTCTAGAGATACAATCACAACAACCAGTGGTTCGAACCTGCCATGCACTTATTCATAACGCTTGATTTTGCATGTATTTTATAGGTAAACATTTCATTGGAACCCTTTGAGCACAATTGGTTTGAAATGGTAGGCATACCTTTCGAAAAGTAAAAAGAAAAAAAAAACTTTTTTAAGCATAGGAGTAGAAAGCGGGGGCTGGGGGAGAAAGCTCCCCCTCCCCCAGTGAAAAATGAGGGGCGGAAGCATGCTTCCGCTCCCCCACTTTCCGTGAGTCAGAAACCCCTTTTTAATTTTCCAAATCTCAAAAAACAGCGAAATTTCCGGCGCGCTTTGCTCGCCGCATTATGCAACATAAAGTGCGCTAGTTCTCACTAAACTTTTCTGAGCTCTGGACATAACTTGAACAAAATCGGATATTTAAATTACCATTGTGACACCACATCATGAAGAGACACCGGCAGCTATGTTGCTATTTTTGTGACCTGTCTTTCATAACATTCCAATTTTTCTACAATTAAAGTTCTTGATTTTGAAATATTTTGTCTAAAAGGACAACAAAATTTGGGAAACTTTTGAAATGTCATCGGGGTCTGCGGGTCTGAGGGGTCGCGATTTTTCAAAATTTTGTATGCGCTCCGCGCCAATTGAAGATAGTCCCTCGAGAAGGACCGTTCCAGGCAGGGAAGCTTTGGCCTACCGTAGTCAAATGTTCTCATACACACCGCATGCGGGACATCGGATCCAATGTAGCGCTTGCAGTGACCTTCCGTATATCTTTGCCGCACCCGCACCAAGTTCAAACGAGTTTCAAGAATTGAATTTGTATCTGACTTTTGACGGAATCGAATTCAGTCATAATTAGACACCAAATGATCTTGAACCAAGAAAGTCGGTCCAGCTTTAGTAAAGTTATGCTCAACCGACTGAAACTAAGATTAAAAATGCGGAAATAGAAGGTAAAAAATTTTCAAGTTGATATATTTAAAAAAAAAAACATATCGGGTACCGTCATTTAAAAAAATCCACAAAGACGTAGGCTACGGGAAGAGGCGGATCCTGTTTGCCGTGAACTGAATATAACTTGGTTCAAGCCCTATTTTGCCCGGCCGTATGTCAACAAGGTCCGCTGCAGGCCGAACTGACTAGCTGCATGCTACCCCTTGCCCATAAATATATGTAAATGTCAGTGCCCTGAAATAAGCACTTCCCCTGCTCTGGGTGAAGTGCAGCCCCCCTACCCCCACCTGAAAGGTCTACGCCTAGTAGCAAAGATGCCAGGTCTGAATTGCGATTTTCTATTGAAAAACCTGCCCCTGTCTAAAGCTATCGGCCATGTCATGACACCCAGTCTCCAGGGGCAGGAATTTCTGATGAGATTTTGTGCCAGAAAGATCAAAATTTTAATGCATGGCTACTTTGTCGAGTGTTACAACAAGCATTTCATCGGGAAAGGGCTGATGGCTTTTACAAAATGTGGTCAGTGTACCGTTTTCAGTTTGGCACTAGTACTGAGCTCAGAGGCTCATATTGGGACCAAAAAAATTTAGTACACGAATTCCAACATTTTTTCGGAAGGGAAACCGTTCCCAGTCGCTAATAACAGCTCGACCACCAAATTTTAAGTAAGCTTGTAGCAGTTTAGGATTTTTAGATAGCATGTAAATTACTGCTAAGCCGAATTAAAGCTACAACTATTCCATATAACTTGAGAACCAACACACCCCCAGATGCCAGTGCCTATTAGAACCTATTACACGAAATAAAGCTTGGCGACATTCTCGCCCGTATTCGTATTGTTAATCTTCCAGATTTCGACGTTCCTCGATACAAAAATGATACTAGATGGTTTGAAGGGTATTATTCTTTTTTCAGAGATCGGAGTGACCCAGATTATACAATTTGGATCGGTATCCAGCTCGAGTTACTCATTCGCAGTTAACGTTACGCGAGAAACCGACGTAGCAGGGACATAAACAGTTCCTCGTTCGCGAAAAAGTGTCCTTTTTCTTTCCACATCTTTTTACCAATTTTAATCCCACCTACACAAAATAACATTTAAATTTGTTTAATTTTCCATAAATTTAACATTACAGCGCATTTCTGATAATGAAAGTGCCTGTGGAACATGATTAGAGGCTGCAGCTGTAGTTTTAGTGCTGTTTGAGGAAAAGTTTACTTAAAACGTGGAAGTTGTGTGTCTAATTCACCTTCGCCAGATTTGGAATTTAAAGGGATATTTTTACTTATTTTTTCTTGATTCATAGGCCAAACGGATCGCTTGTGGTAATTGCATGGGTTATTATTTCATCTTTTTCCATCGATTCATATTTTTTTCAATCAGTCCCTCCGAAGTGCGTCACGAAGTAACACGAAAAAGCAGCACAGATTTTGGTCTATCATGTGGATTATTTAAGCATCCAGTTTGTGGTATGAGCTGTCAATTACTTGGCGCAGTATGCTTTGGCATTCGCTCGCACAAGTTACGTATGTGGTGCCGTGTAATGCAGGCTAGACTATGTTACGTCGAAAGACTCCGCATCGGCAGTGCATCCATCACATTTCCGTTCTTAGCAATGAGCTAAAGTAGAATTACAGCATGTATCGCAGTTTGTATAGGACTCTAGTTCTATTGCAGGACTGCAAGAAAAACTTTCCGCGTTTTCGGCCTGGCCATATAGCCAGGTCGAAAACGCGGAAACCGCGGACAGTTTTTTGGACAACCTTCGCGGTTTTTCGATTTCCGCGTTTTCGACCTGGCCCTTATTTAACTGTAACAACAAAAACGAAAGTAACTAAAAATCATACATTCATACTGTAAATCATAGAGGCAATTCTTCCTACCCGTGTATCCCATTCCGTCAGCAATCTCTTTCCACTTAGCATCAATTTTCAGTAATCTTGTAGTTGTACTCCTTTTTCTTCTTGTTGTACAGGAACTCAGTTCCTTGATCCTTCAGCCACTCTACTATACGTGCCTCCTCCGAATCATTCAAATTTATATCAGGCTTGTTCCTTTTTCTTTTCTTCTTCTGTAATGTACCTATATCTGGGCACCTTTCATCGTTACTGACCACGTGGGGATGAGACATATTGGTCGTGTCCAGGGTTTGATCTACATGCTCTACCACAGATGCGGTATCATCATGATCACACTGCTCTGCCTCAGAAATATGAGGACTATCATGAACTGGCTGTGGCTCTGACTGCTTGGAAGTATTGTCATTGGAGGTAAGGCCCTTGAAGGTACTGCCCTTCTTCGGGACACCCCTTCTTGATTTAGGAGGCATCTTGCAGATAGATGTTAACTGTACGACAGGTCTGTGGGAAAAGATAGTATTGCAACTGTGCAACACGTGGTTCATGGAGTTCGGGTATATTCGCGTCACTGTTGTGTCACTTCCGTATTATGTTCGTGCCACTCTTGTGACTTTCTTTGTATTCGTTTTGCATTCCCCTGGCTTTCGCCTGACTTTCGTTTCATTTTCCCAATACATTCCCATTGTTCGCCTTCATTTTGTCTCACATTCCTCTCTTTCGGTTCACAGTCGTGTTTTCTTTGTGTTATTTTCGACTCGTTCGTTTAACCTTTGTGTGTATTCGAGTCTCTTTCGCCCGTATTCAAGTCAAACGAAAACTCGCGAACAAGCCACGAGCAAGGAGAATAGAGACTAATACCAGACGAATTCTACACGAACATGAAGAAAGCATCACGAAAGTGAAACGAGTATCCATTTTGCCACTAAATTTTTAAACAGTTTAAAAATTTCGGGGCAGGTTCGCGAGCACACAAGAACAAGACTACGGCCAGACGAAAACTTACGAAGACAAGAAGAATGTCAGGGGAACACGCACGAAGACGCCGCGAACCTTAACTCGTGTCCATTCGTGTGTAATTTCGGCATAGCGTGAGTGGGGCATCACATGTACTCCCACGTTTGCGAGGAATTACCGTACTCTCTCAGAGTTCATTAGCAGCATCCGTAACTATTTCTCCTGCTGTTGAACTTGAAGTGTAACTTTAATCGTTAAGTAGCGAATTATTCAATTTCCAGTAGCCAGGGCCCGGCCTGTTAATGAACTAATGCAATTCTAAATACATTATGCAGTGATCAGGACGGGTACCAAGAGAAAATAAACATTTTGAGACCTTGTTATGAAAGTGGCGTAAAATCAAGAAAAAGTCCAATCGGCACCGAATACCAGAGCCTGTGTTATAAGTCTAAGAATAATTTTTGGCACTAAGCTTTCTGTCACGCCAGATGTCAACTAGACAGGTTGCACTTGCAGGCAAGTACATATCGAGCCCATGACCCTTGAAATGTGGGATCAGTCTTTGTAAAAGACTTGAGAACGGCTTGTTTGATTGAGCCAGTTGGGTGTGGACAAATAAGTTTTGCTATGGTAGAGGGGTATGTAATCATTCCAAGCATCTTGAAATGTGCATTGAAATCCGATGTGTGCCAGCTACGAGCAAGCAATTAATAGTCCCATCTCGACTCCTCCTCGTCTCATTGGTGCCCATCTCATTTGGTCCGACCCTAGGTTTTCACGGGCCTGTGACCCCTTATCAGAACTCATAGCCTTAACCTATTCCATAACCTAACCAACAACCCCTATCCTAATCCCAATGCGTTGCCAGGAGAACTGTCAATGAGACCAGGGGACCAATATGAGATGGGGACTATATAAAGCAGACCCATGTGTTTGCACAAGAGGCAAGTCAACCATATGAACTTCACTTTCCCCATGGAAATTTCATCATCATTGAAGCGCTGCGGCAGAGCAGTAGTCGTTGACGGGGCATATGGCAAGCCGAATGTTCAATAAATAGGAAATCTAAGGTTTTCGGTCGATAATCCAAGATAATCAATCGATTACCTTGGATTATCGACCGAAAATCTTGGATTATCAGTCGATAATCTTGGATTATCTGCCTATTATCTTGGAATATCAACGATAAACCAGGTTTATCACGAGATAACTCAAGATTGTCAAAATAACTTGGACTGTCGACCGATAATCCACGACTATCGACCGACACTCTGACTTGGATTCTGGGCGATAATCCAAAATTAACGATCGACATTACAAGATTATCGGTCGAGAATCCAATTAGATTACCGAAATTAAATTTGATAAACCTGGTTTATCGGTCCAGAATCCAAGATTAAAAATCAAGTCTTATTTATCGGTCGAGATTCCAAGATTTTAGATTGAAAATCCAAGATTATCGAAATTTATTTTGGTAGTCCTGGTTTATCGGCCGAGAATCCAAGATAATCGGTCCATAATCTTGGATTTTCTATTTATTGAGTATTGAACATTCGACTTGCCTTAGCCGCATGACCCCATGCACTTCTGGATGTAGGTCTAGTTAGGGAAAATCAACAAGTCGGGGGAAATACCTCCGAAGTCAGTAGTCTGACCAGAAGACCAGGGAGCTGGAAGAGAGTTTGTACGGGCAGTGGGAGCTAAAACTCACAACTGGTAATGCGTTATGTGTGTCTCAATATGTTTTCACTTGTTTTCAAATAGCACCATTTTGCATCCCATCTCGCCTATAAGGCAAACATCGGGCCCAAAGGGGCCTCATTCAGTATAGCAAATAAGCAAACATTGCCAACATTCTGTTGCTAACTTCGATATTTTTTCCTTCAATTTTAAGACATACCTTCAAATAACCAGCAATGGAATTGCACATTACAGATTTAGCTCCCTTGAAACCCTTGCTCCTTAACCAACTGACAAAAAAGTCATGACGTCCACATTTCAAGGGGCAGGAATCTCTACTGCTGACATAGCCTACTCCTCACTAGTTACATCATCATTGGTGGCATTATGAGACATGATTTTGAATTAATTGGTTGAGGAAAAGTATCGCAAAATGTTAGGAGCAATAACCCTAACCTTATAACGACCCTAATGCTAGTAACCCCAACCCCCACACTGATCCCATTGAAGTTAAAACAACTGGCCGGAAAACCAAAAGGAAACTCTGCATTTCATGTCAATGTCAGGAAGTGACATAGGAGCAGGAGAGGCCTAGCGTCTAGATGCATGTCCTTAAACTCTCTTTGAAAAGTTTTCTAAGGTTCACACTACACACAGTAGTGCACAGTGCCTCGGCTAGCTCTCTATCAGTGCCAAATGCTGGGACAATATTAGTATTACGCTCCGAATACAGCACCTGCGCGTGGGGCTCAGAGTTAGCCAACGAAGTAGGGAAAACAAGCCGACTCACACCACTTGAGTAGCAACTGAGCCGTAAAACCGCATCTAACGAACCAACTAACCGATTTTACTGAACAAATTGCAGTTGTGTATTGCCTACACGTACACGCCTCGCCACGTTACACACTTATTACCCACACACATGTCCGTACGGTAGGCCTACATGTGTGTAAGCCCTTCTAAAAGAAACAAAAAATAGCGTGAAAAGGATTGACTGTATATAACGAAGGCATTGAATATGAAAATAAAGGTCATGGAGATGCTAATCTTGGAAATCCTTTTTTTTAATATGGAAAAACTGGGGAAAAAATCAGAATCCCCTTCACTAGGCCTTTTTACCCGGTTAGGGCAATTCCACTGATTCCACTTACAACAACACTGGGGTGTCAATTTTCAGGTAAGAATTATTTGACGAATATGATCTGGATGTTTTTCGGTTCTTTTGTAAGCGCTAAAAACAGAACAAAGTAGCGGCGAAAGGAATTCTTGTATTAAATCAGGGCAATAAATATGAAATTTAATGTAATATGAGACTCTGATATTGCAACTTCCCTCTGCACATGGAAGCACTGCGGAAAAATCTGGCGAAATCGCCCTGCGTAGTTGCCCAATGGTGTGAATACGTCTGCACCGATCGCGTGTCAATCTATGCAGCAGATAATAAGGCGGGAAAGTACTCGAGCAAGTCTGGAAATCCTACCATCGAAACCGTGGGCTTCGATTAATCAAATCGAATATTGACATTGAAGTTATACCCTAGCCTTGAAATTCGCCCTTTGTTCACCTCCCATTTGATCCAGATTGAAGTTAAAAGTAAAATTGAAATCACTTGAAACGACATTATTGTTAACTCAGTACATAACATGTATCGAGATATTGCCACACTAGCCGGTTGCTAGCCGTAGCTCAAACCTTTTCAGCATGGCCGTGTTGTGTAGGTTTTACATTTTGTTCAAATATCTTGCAGAGGTATAATTTTTGATGCAGTTAGAATTTTAACTTGGTTATCTGATAGGTTGATAATTTAGTTTTTTCTCTGAAAAGCGGTCAAAAAGTTGTGCAGAAGAAAAGTGTTCAGTCCACTGCTTGCACTCATCTTTTCCCCTTAGTGCAACTGTGTGGATCTAGTCTACTGTTTTGTCTTTGATTCAAGCCTCTGCTAAAGCAAGCATAAGGTAGCTGTTAAGATGATCTTGTCCGGTCTGACCAGGCAGTCGCCCTTACAGCTCCCTGGTCTGACCAAGATGTTTGCCCAGCCATTGTCTGTTGTGGAAAAGTTCATTTAAGTTAACTGTGAGTTTCTAAACAGGATGTTACAGTATGGAAGTATCTCCCATGGCTACAGCAGCTCACAACCTTCCAAATTTGTGCTCCGGCTTCACCAACAGCTTTCAATCATGATTAACAAGACATAGGAGGTTGATGTTATGGAAAACTAGGTAGGAAAGTACCAGTAGGAAAATTAGTTTTTTGAACTGGTTGGAAACAGTTTTTGGTTTCGATGAAAGAGAAACCTATGCATTCATGCAGGCTTGTATGTGTGTGTGTGTGTTTGTGACATTTTGCTTGTTAACACAGTATCTCAAGATAGGAAAGTCTGACAGTTTTCAAACTTGGTACATAGATGTGCCATATTGAGAGGAAGAATCCTATTGTTTCTGGTGGAGGTCAAAGGTCATCTGTGGTCACCAGGGGTCAAAGTCGTCTGAAAACCTTGTTAACGCTATATTTCAAGATAGGAAACTTGGATAGATTTCATGTTTGTTTTGTAAATTGTTTATGGTCAGAGGATGGTCCCCATTGTTTTTGGCAGAGGTGAAAGGTCATCTTGGGTCAGTGGGGGCCAAAGTCCGAAAATCTTGTTAACACGATAACTCAAGGTAAGAAACTCGGATAGCTTTCATATTTGGTATGTGGATGTGTTTTGGTCAGGAGATGGTCCCTATTATTTTTGACAGAGGTCAAAGGTCATCTGGGGTTGCCAGGGGTCAAAAGCTGAAAATCTTGTTATTGCCATATCTCAAGATAGGAAACTTGGATAGATTTAATATTTAGTATGTGGATGCGTTATAGTCAGGAGATGGTCCATATTGTTTTTGGCCGAGGTCAAAGGTCATCTGGGGTCACCAGGGGTGAAAATCTGGTTAATACTATATTTCAAGATAGAAAACTTGGATAGATTTCATACGTAACATGTGGATGTGTTATTATCAGGAGATGGTCCCTATTGATATTGGTAAAGGTCATTTGAGGTCACTGGGGTCAAAGTCTGAAAATCTCGTTAACAGGATATCTCAAGATAGGAAACTTGGATAGATATCATATTTGGTATGTGGATGAGTTATAGTAAGGAGATGGTCCTTTTTTGCTGAGGTCAAAGGTCATCTGGGGTCACCATGGGTCAAAGTCCGAAAATCTCGTTAATGCCATATCTCAAGATAGGAAACTTGGATAGATTTTATATTTGGTATGTGGATGAGTTATAGTCAGGAGGTGGTCATTTTGTTTTTTGCAGAGGTAAATGGTCATCTTGGGTGACCAGGGGTCAAAGTCGAAAAAATCTGGTTAACGTGATTTCCCAAGATAGGAATCTTGGATAAGTTTTACATGGTGTATGTGGGTGCGTTATGGTCAGAAAATGGTCCCAGTCAGTTTTGGTGGATGTCAAAGGTCATCTGGGGTCAACAAGGTCATAGTTTGAAAAACCTTTTAAATGCAATATATCAAGTCAAGATAGTTGTCTCTCTGTATGTGTATTTTTCGTCTATCCATCTATCTATGGCTTTTATGGAGGTCAAAAGAGGTGTTAACACATCTTAAGGTGGGAAACTTAAATAGATTTTACATGTGGTATGTGAATGCTTATTGTGAAATGATCCCTAATTTTGGTGGTGGGGGTCATAGGTCATGTGGTATAACAAAATTATTTTCTTGAACATGTTAGAATAACATTTGAATGAGAAGATAATGGATTAATGGTACGCGATGGGATTATTTGAAATGGAACATTTATGTATCATCGAAATCTCAATGCAGTTTTGCGTTCTGGTTATTTTATAAGACTGATCTGCATCCAGCTGGATTCTTGCTTGTGCTTTGGAAGTTTGTAGTTTTTTGACATGCTTTTTTATGATTATTTCTTTTGCAGAACAGTATCATTATTGAATTTTTGTTTAAAAAAGTGATAATCATTTCAATTTTTAGCATAAAATGTACAATATCAGGATATTATAAACCTCTGCCATAAATATTTGAAGGACCACATTCCACCAAGATAGCTTAACCAACCTGTAACGTATGTGATATGGGAAGTTTGTTTCATATTTCATTTTTCTGCATAATACTGTACCTGATCACCAAAAGGATGTTTAAACTTAAACACATCTTTCCACTGCTTCATGATTACCATTGATCATGCGTTAAGTTTTGAGACTCTGCAGCAAAGCTGCTCTAGTTGCCAAATTTTTGCATAGTACATGAAAGGTGTTGAAAGAAATTTGGTATATGCTAAATGTCAGCCACCCTCAAACTTGAGTGAGTAAACACCCACTATTCCTATTTACATCAGGCTATTCAGTCTATTCTATTCATCTCCCTTCAGAGGTCTATTCACCTCAGATAGAGGTAGTATCTTCCTCTTCTTCTATATCGAGTCCGTACTCTTGTACCAGTTTACTAGAGTGAAAGACCTCTATTGTAACTCCAACGACTATGAATCTGCCCTCCTCAGATATAGAGGATTGACATTTACAATCGGATTGAAAAAGAATACAAACTCCTCGGCTTACCGATACACCATGACAAAAAATAGGTTTTCTTCCCCATTCGTTTTTTTTTTAGTAAATAGCCTCCTCTGGTGTACTGTGAGATTCTTGTAGAAAAACACATCAACAGTTTTTCTCCGCTTTTGACTTGCCTTATTCCCGCCCCTAACGTTGAAAGTACAGAACTTTAAGGTGGTCATTGAAAGGCAGCTAGGGGAATTGTACCAACTAGAAACTACGAGGTAGTGCTTCCATGATCTAATTGATCTAATTGTACACTACTAATGCTTACTGAACATACCAATGCAACAGATATATGCCATTTAGAAGATTGATGGAGTAATAATAAATCAAAAAAGGGTCCAATACAGGCCGCCGTCTGAATAACTCCAACCTTTTTGGTGATGTCTGTATGAGGTATCCATGATACAAAAGAGCAGTCCGAGCCGAAGACCCGACCGTCGTTTAGTATAAACAGAAATGGGATGATATCCCAGTTTGTGCTCAGCTTATGTTACGTAAGCAATAAGATTCCAAAGTTCATACAATAATTGTGCAAGATTTCATTCAAATGGCTATGTTTCCATGTTAAACTTGAAAGGGTTTCCACTATTATCTCTCCAGAATTCCCAGAAAATATAGATCGGGTACCGTTTGCAAACCGAATCCTGTACCTGGAAGCGCCATTTTTGGTTTCGATGATAAGAAAAACCTATGCATTTATGATGGTGTGTGTGTATGTGTGTGTTTATGGTGTGTGTGTGTTTGTTTGTGACACTTTGTTTGCTAACCCGATATCTCAAGAAGGGGACTTCTGAAAGTTTTGAAACTCATTCATTCATTCTCAGCCA